>OZ014524.1:41712317-42312317 GCA_963966055.1 Lathyrus aphaca | reverse complement strand
ACCCCCCACTTAATTCTATACCCCCACAACAATTTTTTTTTGACCAAATTGCCCTCATATTATAGTTAATAAATCAAATTTACTTTCCATTTTTACCATTCGTCCAAAAGTTACAGAGAGAAAAAAAATTTTGCTCTTCGTACGTGTTTATCGGAAGACTATAAGTAAGTCTTCCGGAATGAAAAATTGTGTACCGGAAGAGTTTGTGAAAGTCTTCCGGTACCGGAAGACTTTATGAATGTCTTCCGGAATGGTTTAAATGACTACCGAAAGACTTCATCAAAGTCTTCCGGAATGATGTTTTTTAAATTGCCTACCGAAAGACTTTGATGAAGTCTTCCGGAATTGTTTTGTGTGTACCGGAAGACTTGAAGAAAGTCTTCCGGAAATTTATTTATTTTTTTCTTATTAAATAATTGTTTTTTTGTTTTGTTTTTTCAGTGGTTAGATCACGCGGCAGAGATGGGAGGATACCAGTGCGATCGATGGGACGGGGCGATACGAGTAGGACACGCGCAGATGATGCTGGTACATCTGCAGCTGCAGCTGACCCTGTGGGGTATCCTGGTGGTCTACCAGTATTTTGGTTTCGTACGAGCATCATGTGGCGAGACGTGTATGGTTTGGTGAGGTAAGGAAATTATAATTATTTAGTTTTGAATAATAACCGAAATTATCTAATTTGTTTATCTAATTTGTTTAATTTTATTTGATTTCAGGAGAGAGGGGCAAAGAAGGAATTGAAGGTGGCGGGACATGGGTTGAAGTTGACCCAGATGGTTCCACAGCAGCTTCCACCGGAGATTGAGGGTATCATATCTAGATCCGGTTTATCTTCCTTACAGAGATCGAGTTTGAAGAAGATTGATGCAAACTTGGTTTCTGCATTTGTGGAGAGATGGCATATAGAGACATCTTCATTTCACCTGCCGTTCGGTGAAATGACGATTACTCTAGATGATGTGGCATGTCTGCTTCATTTGCCTATCAGGGGGTATTCTGGAACCCTCAACCCATCAGTGAGGAGCTAGTCATTGAGTGGGCGGTTGACTATCTTGGAGTGTCATCGAGAGTGGCACTTTTCCAGGTTCGTGAGTGCAGAGGTTCATACTTCAAGATAGAGTGGTTATATGATCGATTCGTAGAGCATCGAGCAACTTCATCATGGGCATTTGCGACCAGATGTTATTTGATGGTGTTAGTGGGCTGCACCATCTTTGCGGATAAGTCATTTACACTCGTGGAGGCGCGATACTTGGCATTATTTAGGGACCTGGATGCGTTGTCCAACTATAGTTGGGCAACAGCTGCATTGGTGACATTGTATAGGTTTCTTGGAGATGCGTCTATGTTTAGTTGCAAACAGCTTGGTGGTTATCCGACTCTCCTACAGGTATATATTTAAATTCAGTTTATTATGTTAAAGTTATATATTTAAATTTAGTTTATTGATTTTCTTATGTTAAAGTTATATATTTAAATTTAGTTTATTGATTTTCTTTTAAGTCTAATTTTAATTTTATTATGTTCATTATGTTATATTTAATTATTATGTTATTGTTTTTTTAACAGTGCTGGATTCACGAGTATTTTCCTACACTTGGGAAAAAAGGAGAGAATTGGATACTTGTTCAGAACGGTGGTCTCCCGCGAGCGATGAGGTGGACGTACAAACAGGGGGCGTTAAAGGTGGATGAGTTGCGACCCATTATGGATGAGCTGACACCGACTGATGTCATATGGAGGTCGTTCGAGGATCATAGAGTTCATCGTCGTTTTGATGAGATTTCTCTATTTAGGGGTTGTTTGAGGTGGGGAGATACTATTGTTCCATACATGCCTGACAGGTGTCTTCGACAGTTTGGATACCGTCAGTCCATTCCACCTGCACCCATTGATCCTAGGATGGCTGGTGATATTGATATTGAGTGGATTAGTTACACCCAGAGCGTTGGCCAGGTGATTCGTTCTGCTGCACGGGCGACTATCCCATTTGAGGTAGAGGATGGATACCTTGAGTGGTATTATCGTGTTTCGCATCCTCGATTGGTACCTCCTACCTATGATGAGCCGCCAGTTGCATCTATTCCTGATTACGATGCGGGACCATCTGATCCTGCATGGGGTTCTGTGTCTACCTTGATTCATCGCTACCTTCAGCAGAATGCAGCTGAAGAGGATGATCCACATTTTGCTGATTTGTTTGCAGCTTTACGTATTGCTCGTTCACAGTGATGTATAGTTATGTTTATGTCATATTATTTCTTAGACTTTGTTTCTTAATATATTGACATTTGAACTGATATTTATGTTATATGTTATTTATAGTTTTTCGACAAAATAAAAATGATTACCTGAATCCAATTTATGTTATATGTTATTTAAGTGAAAATAAAAATGAAAAACATAATGAAATTAAAACATATAATATAATTCATGAATAAAAATGAATAACATAGTTTATAATTTATAATGTGTTTGTAATATAGGCGTAAGTTGTTGCCAATGTTGTAGACGCGCAGCAAATCCTACCATCCACGATGTTGCTGCTGGAGAACGAAAGTTCCTCCAATCTGTTGTCACTGGTGGCAATGGAAATCCTTCTTTCATGTTAACCTATATTCAAAATTAAACAATACATTATTTAATGTTACTCAAATAATTTACTAATAATATCAAATTATAACAATGTTTACCTGAATCCAATGATTTGAGTTTACAAATCCAATGCAATAAAATGGGACATTCGGTGAGAATGTAGTTGTCATAGGGAAGAAAGTCAAACATTCGACTCCTAGACAGACAAGTACCACGTTATACCGATTCGCAATCACGTAACCCATATCTGGTAGAGTCAACCATTTATTTATTGGTTGAGAACCACTTCCCTCTATCTTCAAAGAATCTCTCACTTCAGCTAACCGATCAGCAAATAAATTGGCATATAAAGCTGATCTTTCATTATGTATAATTTCCAATTCTAATTCCCGACGAACCATTGGCCAACCATCTTCAGCATAACCCCGCAATGAAGCAATCACTCTAAATCCACAATTACCATCTGACATTACGTTGACAACGTCATCAATAAATGACCTAATATGATAAGGAAATTGAAGGATGAACCGTTTAGATGATTGTGAAGTTTGTGCTAATTTTAACTTCTTTTTCACAGGTTGTGATGGTTGAGATGGTTGAGATTTCTTTTTTGAATTTTGTGATGGTTGAGATTGTCGTTGTGAAGATTGTGATGCTTGATCAACATATTCATGATACGAAGGATCCCTGTAAACATCATACCCTTCAGGTTTTTTGTCTTTTTTCTTGACTCCACCTTTTGTCTTTATTTTTTCAGGTGGTGCTAACAAAGAAGTCGTTGTGGGAAATGCAAGTTCATAAACCCTACTATGTAACGCCCTTCTTCCAACAACATCTTGTGACCTATACCTTTTCCATAACTCATCCATTGCAGATTTCATACCCACATCTGATTCCTCATCTAAGTCTTCTTCCAACTTAATTTCCATACTTAGTTTCCTCCAATGTACATGCACAACCTCAATTGGTATCGGAATACCACTAATTCTATACCCTGCCAACTCACACGCGCAAGGTAATCCATAGGTGGATCTAAGAGTACATCGGCATCTGTCTTTGTTAGTTCCAATATAATCAACTCTATTTAACTCTTCAGCAACGCGCCTCAATGCAGCTCGCGACACTGAAGTACGTAAATATGTGTAAAATGGACTTGAATGGACATGTGCAACTTCATACACACTCTTTTGAAAAGAAGCTCGGATGTTGCTAATTTGTATCTTTAAGTTGTCATTCATGGCCTCCCAACATTTGACCATGTCACCAATACTGTTACCCAACATCTGCTTTAACTTCCAATGAGCAGACTCAACCCTATAATAATACATATTTAAACTAAGTAAGAAAAATACAAAATTCACAAAAAGTATATTTTGGGATCTAAATCAAAACATACCGATTAGTCGTCGTGTTACCCATATGTAGGACTCGATTAATCCATGCGCAAACAAACCTTTGTCTATGTGGTGTCAACCATGTGTCGTTCACGTACTCAAAAAATTTAGGACAATCAACACACTCTTGCTCAAGTTCTTTTAAATGTTGTGCATACTCAACCTCATCACTAGCCCATACAACATCCGTCCATAATTTTCCAATTGACTCCTGCATATCAGGATCCACTAATAGTTTCCTTTTTGCACCAACATTTTTGTTAATGTGAAACTGACATAGCAAATTATTTGTCCTTGGAAACACAGTCTCAATGGCTTTCATCAAAGCAAGATCTCTATCTGTCATCATAACTTGTGGAAATAAATCTTTCTTCACAAACAATTTTTTAAGCTTATCTAACACCCAACAAAAAGTCTCAGTCTGCTCAGACTCAATATACGCAAATGCGACAGTAAAAGTCAACTCGGTAGATGTCATGCCAACAATTTCAAACAAAGGTTGTCTGTATTTGTTTGTCTTATAAGTGCTATCCATAACTAACACAATAGGAAACATATTCAACAACTTAACTGAATCTGGATGTGCCCAAAATATATCTTTAATAACTTCAGAGTCATCTCTTTTTCTACTCCAATAAACATAACCTGCAGCCTCGATAAGCTTAAACAAATGTTGTATCTCACTTCTAGGACCTCTTATCTCTTTTTCCATCATACTCTTTTGCTTGTATATTTGTGTGATACGAGTGACACAATCTGGATCTCGCTCGTACAAGGAATGCAATATATTTCTGGGTGCAACCTTTCTCTTTGTTAAATCAACAACATGTTGCTTCTGATCCGCTGTCAACCTACCAACAAATGAGTGACCTTCTAATCTATCGGGTAAATCATGGTTATGAACGCCACATTTTACATCAATCTTCCATCCAGATCCATCTTTTGTCGGAGTTGACCTGATCTTAAATGGACATCCGCATTTTTTGGTCGCACTTTCTATTCCACTACGAATATCCTTGTATTTCCCACCTTTATCGCAACCAAATATTATTTTGTTCTTTCTTCCTCTCTTGCCTGTTTGTGTATCTGAACGAGTGATGACGACCGTCACTTTATTTCGTAATCCGGTGTCTTTGACCCATCTTATCACCTCTTCTCGTGTACCAAATCTCTCTGTCGTTGTAAATACATCTGATGTATTCACACATATCGGTTCTTTTTCGTATAAAGGTACTGCACCTACAAAATAAAAATATTTTTAAAAAAAATGAATAAAAAAAACTAAAATAATTATTAAAAAAATCAAACCGGAAGACTTTATGAAAGTCTTCCGGTATTGTACTCTTACAATACCGGAACACTTACATAAAGTCTTTCGGTACACATATTCATTGATACCGGAAGAGTTAATAAAAGTCTTCCGTACCGGAATACTTTTATTAAGTCTTCCGGTGAACAAACATCACAATACCGGAAGACTTACATAAAGTCTTCCGGTATGTTAATTAACGTACCAGAACTCATCCCCAAAGTCTTCCGGAACGTCTATTTTTGGACAAATTTTTACTTTAATCTGACGGTCTGACACAAATGGTAAAAAAAAAAAAATAATAAAATAATAATATAATAAAATATTTTAAGGTTAAAATGGGCATTTTTTAAAAATTGTGGGGGTACAGGTATATGTGTGGGGGTATATGGGAAAGTCTTCATTAATTTATAGAAATTAAAATCGAGTACTATTTGTTTGTATTGATTTATAGCATTTAATATGACACCTTAATAACTTTCTAACTTTTTTTTTTATCATTAATTGAAACTTTATTCTTCTATTTCTTCCTCTACGAGGTCTTCTCTGATTATTCTGCTTTGTTTGTTATAGCTTTGGCATTGTGATTGTGCCTTTTAGCCTTTATAAAGGAAATTGAAATTCCACCTAGTTGGTATTATCAATAAAACAGTATCTTTCCCCTTAATTTGCCTTATAGGGTCGTTAAATAGATTATATTATCCACACACTTTAAATTTCATTTAGATTGGCGTTGCTGCTTCAGCTTGGTGACAATAAGACTTCCATTTGATTATGCCTTGGTGTCTGTTGAACAAAAAAACGACATACTTTTGCATATATGACAATTGTTGACATTTTTATCATGACGCGGTAGTTAAACTGTGATTTTCTTGAAAATAGTTTTTTAAGAAAAAAAATTCTGGAGCATTAACTCTGGAAACTGCAACTACACTATACTTTGGTGGATAAACAGATGCGTTGATTTTTATTTTTTTTTTGGAATAAAAGAACATATTATTGCCAAAAACAATTTACACCCAAGCCGATCTAACCGATCCAGGCCACAAAACAACAAGACAGCCACAAAAAAGGACAAGAAAAAAGTTAATAGTCTCTCCTACAGAATCTAGCAAGTTTCCTATCCATAACCACTCTACCTAGGAGCATTTCAATGATTTGTGCACTTCGTAAACCCCCTTTATCCGCCCCTTGGAAATACTATTTCTCATAGTGCACACATGATACACGGTTTCTGCAAGAGCAGCTTTTAGCAACCTTGCCCTGCTGCCCTTTCCACAAGTATGCTTCACAATCCATTCTAGTTCAGCATCCCAGCCCCCGTGTTACGCCGGATGCCTAGCCAAGCCAACACTTGCTCCCACACAATTTTAGTGCTGACACAATCAAAAAATAAATGACCACAACTTTCCTGCAGGTTACAATACACACATAGGCCATCCGATTCCACTCCAAATTTGATCATACGGTCCTTGGTTAAAAGTCTTCTATTGCAAGCCATCCACAAAGTGAAAATGGCTCTAGGTCTAGCAATGTTGTTATAGAAAACTTTTCTCCATATCATCTTAGGTTTTTCTCCTCGCAACCTCTCATACATACGCCTTATGTTATACCTCCCAGCTTGTTGGAAATCCTTCCAAGTGTTGGTTTGGATCATCTTGTCCCTATTTTTGAAAATGACTTTTAAGATCGAAGAGCTATGAGTGACCGGTTGGTATGTTCCGACATCCTTCTGCTTCATATAGTAGATGTTCATCCATTTGATCCAAAGTCTGTCTTTCTTCTCCCCTACTCAGTTAACGAAATTATATTGCGACCACCGACAGAAATAGGATCACAAACATGCTCACAAGAAATTGGAGTCTTTTTGCTGTCTTTCTCCTTGCCAGTCCATAAGAATTTCCTGCATAAACCCTCTATGTGGGAGATAACCTTCTTAGGGAGGGGGAATATTTGCATCCAATAGTTTGAGATGCATTGATTATTATTTTCCCTTGGAATCAAAACAGACTATTTAGAAGATTTTCTGAGGTTTGCTTGATCCAATTTCAACTCTGTACTCCTTTCTAAAATATTCCAAAGATTAGAAGTGATGTAATATTTCTAATATTAGCAGTGATGAAATATTCCGAAATATCGACTTCTTCATTTTTTGGTTTTTAGTTTGAAAGGGAATGTATTTGTTTTATGATACTTTTTCATGATATATGAATACTTCTCAACTTTTCTATAATGCATTTAATAAAATTTATATTATTTATTGTTGGATTTCAAAAGTGGCCATGTTACCTCTTTGCATTGACAGCTGCCATGTCACTTGCAGGGTCATGATAAGCTCTTTTGGGTCTTGTCTTCAGTGATTACCTATTACCATTACCAATGTTGTACATTTTGCAATATTGATAACCATGGTTAAAGTTATATATTTAATTACTGTCACGAGTTTGAGACATACACATTCTGCCTCTCTAACCCATAAGGAGAGAGAACAGTATAAGCTCTTTCAGTTGGTCTCTTGCTCTTTGGTGCAAACATGCAACTAACTCCTTTTTTTTCTTTCTTTTTTTCCAGAAAGTAGTATCCCTTTGTATGATTAATTTATGAGCATACAGTTTTTTAAGGAATAATAGCAGCTACAACCTACAATAAAATACAATATAATAATTTGCACTCATAAAGTTATTGCCTGTAATGTAAGAGCTGCTAGTTTAAAATCTCTCTCCTTATTTACAAATGTTTTCTTGCAGGGATTTTTCCTAGCAGAAGTCATGTCTTCATCATATAAAATTTCTTTGTATCATCTGATTTAAAATATTTTTTAATATTTATTTTTAAAATTTCTTTGTATCATCTTATTTAAAATATAACTTTCAATTTCTTTAGAAAAAAACGAGAAATATTAACCCAAACCATTATTTAAATACATTTTTCATTTCTTTTCCTTCCATTTTTTATTATTTTCTTGGTGAATACTTTATTTTTCCTTAATATAAAAAAGGAAAAAAGGTTTCAATTTGCAGTTCAAGTTTTCAGGTCTCTCTCCCAACTGCCTAACGCCATCCCCAAACGCAAAATGACTACCTCTTTCCCTCGCTTGCTCTCCACCGCATCCAACCCTACTCTCCTCCGCACTGGATCCGAACACCTAACTCGTTCTGTTTCCAACTCAGTGACTCGTCTCCTCTCGTCCTCCTCAACTCAGCACCACAACCACAACACCGTTAGCGATCAACCACAGACACCGACGCCAGAATCTCTTAAACAAAGCCAAAAGGAACAAGAACAACAAGAAGAAGATGACGGCGACGAGATTGATCTGAACAAAGAAACTGGCGAGGTCGGTGGACCCAAAGGGCCTGAGCCCACAAGGTATGGCGATTGGGAACGCAATGGTCGCTGTTCTGATTTTTGATATTTTTCTTCACTTTACCGTTATCGTTACCATAATATAATACAATTATAATAATTTGTGTATTTCTCATTCAATATTTCTAAGAATCACTGCATTTTTTTGGTTTTTACTGTTATAGTGTTATATTTATGTAACTCATTGGAACAAATCAATTTGTTGCTTGTATGATTTCTAGAAATAAATTATTGGTTTGTGATTCTTGAGGAATCTTCACCAATATGAAAACTTTCCTTTTATTTGTGTTTAGTTTAGTTCATAGGAAATTTATATGTGTAATTGGATTCAGCACTTCAATGGACTCGTGACGAAAAGCGTACTTTTCTGAGGCAACGGGTTGAGGCAAGGCTTGCAGCACTTCTGATGGAAACTAAGGAGTATTCAGAAGCTTTGACTCTTCTTTCTGGGTTGGTCAAAGAGGTTAGGCGATTAGATGACAAGCTTCTTCTTGTAGACATCGACTTGCTGGAAAGCAAGCTGCACTTCTCATTAAGAAACCTTCCAAAGGCAAAAGCTGCCCTCACTGCTGCAAGAACAGCTGCAAACGCCATTTATGTTCCTCCTGCTCAGCAAGGGGCCATAGATCTTCAGAGTGGAATACTTCATGCTGAGGAGAAGGATTACAAAACTGGATACAGCTATTTCTTTGAAGCCTTTGAGTCTTTCAATGCTCTTGAAGACCCTAAGGCTGTTTTTAGCTTGAAATATATGTTGTTGTGTAAGATCATGGTGAATCAAGCCGATGATGTGGGTGGAATTATATCTTCTAAAGCAGGATTGCAATATGTTGGACCCGACTTAGATGCAATGAAAGCTGTTGCTGATGCACATTCTAAGCGATCCCTGAAGTTATTTGAATCCGCTTTGCAGGCCTACAAGGCACAGTTGGAGGAAGACCCCATAGTTCACAGGCACCTTTCTTCTCTATATGATACCCTTCTGGAGCAGAATCTTTGTAGATTGATTGAGCCATTCTCAAGAGTTGAGATTGCACACATTGCTGAGCTTATTGAGCTTCCCATTGATCATGTTGAGAGAAAGATGTCTCAGATGATTTTGGACAAGAAGTTTGCTGGGACATTGGATCAAGGCGCTGGATGCCTCGTCATATTCGATGATCCAAAGACAGACGCAATATATCCGGCCACTTTAGAGACCATTTCCAATGTTGGGAAAGTGGTTGACAGTCTTTATGTTAGGTCTGCCAAGATCATGGCATGAGCTCTCTAGTTATTTTACTTCAGTGCCACATTACTTGATGTTTTCTGTTCCATGCTGACTAGTAAATCATTTGTTTAGTTTCCTTTTGTTAAACTCAAATTCTGAAAACCTTTTTCCTTTGGCGCAAAATTGAACGTTTAGAATTGCTTATGGTGAGGCAGTTACTTTATGGCTTACAAGGAGAGGGAGTTATTTTATAGACAATGCGCTACAACTACAATTATAGTCCTTTAAACCTTTTTAATTTAATTATTATCTCTTAAACCTTTTTAATTTAATGAAGGACAATCTTTCTTACTGAATGTAACATTACAACTGTGTAATACAGGTGTGAGAGCATGCATATTGGGGTGTCCTAACCTGAGATGCCACATAGTAAATAGGACTAATGAGTATGAGTGTAACTTTTATGAGAGCATGCATATTGGGGTGTCCTAACCTGAGATGCCACATAGTAAATAGGACTAATGAGTATGAGTGTAACTTTTATTTTTGCTAAACGTGACTTTTCACCACCAGAGTCAGTTTCCAAACACAGGCTTAAAATGTTGGATGAGTCAAAATTGAATGAAGAGCCAATACGGATGAGTGTAACTTTTTTTGCTAAACGTGACATTTTTCCTTCTTTATTTTGTTAATATAACTTTCATTTACCAAAGGACATATAGAAGCAATTACGGATATCCCGTCGACTATTGTGGATCATATTACACCTCAAATTTATATGTAATGTAATGAATTATTCAAAATTCATGAATATTTATCCGATTTTTGGAAAAATCAATATAAAAGAATAGATTTTACACCTTTTTTTTTAAATAGCTGTATAAATATTTTATTTTAGGTTGTTTTTATTTATTACTAATTAATTGAAAACAAATGATGATTTATACTTTATTTGTTAAAGAACAGTGCTCCGTTGAAGGTTCTCATCCATGGGACGAAGTATAAGAAATTCTCAGAATCGTTTTCCCTGAGATGTCGTTTCATGAGCCAGGGGCTCCTCTAGAATGTACGCATGGTTACTTGGCAGGTTTGATTCTCGCAGTTAGTACGAATGAGACATATTTATATGTAGAGACTTTAGATGGTTAACAGGCCATGTGAAGTGACGATTCAAGGTTAACATGCCTAGAATCTGAATTCATTTCGTATGTCAAGTAAATACAAGGATCCATGACTCATGCCGACTCTTAGACGTAGGAGAGGACAAAATAGGGGATGCCTTGTAGTTTCCGGATTAGTGATACTTTCGAGTTGTTTAACTCAAGACATGTTTCCATATGAGAGTGAGATTGTGAACTCAAGGTCTAGGATTTCCATCGACTTGAGTATATTTTATTAGAACCTTGCAGATCTGAGAGAATCCATAAGATAGGGAACTCACTGAGATGTTGATATCTCACCCCACTATTGTTGTTGCTTTTCAGGTTTCTTTTGCAGGTTTGGTTTAAAAGTGGAGCTATGCTCGGGATGTTTCAAGAGAAACATAGATTAAGTTTTCCGCTGTGTATTTATCTTTTGTACAATGTTGAATATTGTATTGATCTTAGTATTTTTATTTTAGTATAATTTCCATGTCTTGTACCATAGTTTGTATTATTTTTAAAATTGGTCAAGAATGTGAATTGTGCTATTAGGCACTTATAATGGTGTCAGTACCAAATAAACACTTGTATGTATTATTCTAGGTGTTCCGGAATGGGCCTCTAAGTCTGCGTCGGGCAAGGGACCAACTCGATGGGCAAAAGGTTCACATCGTCGGGCATACCCACGACCCACTAGCTGGCAGTAGGGGAGATTACGTCTCCCCCACGTATGAAACGTCACCTAACTGTCCACTTTTATTTCCTAGGATATAAGGGCAGTTGAACTAAGGACAAGACCACGTGTTAGGTCTTACACGCTCCTACGCGTTCCTTGGCAGTTCTTCCTTGGGCCTAGCTGATCCAGCCCAAGAAAGAACCTTGGCCCAGCGCTGGGGGAACACTATAAATACCCTATTTCACTAGAGGGCACTACAACAAACAAGACCTTAGACAGCGCTTTTTTTAGCCTTAGACAGCGCTTTAAAGCGCTGTCTAAACCTCCGTTGCTAAAGGTTTAGACAACGCTTTTTTAAATCTTAAAAGCGCTGTCTAAGCCCCCCCTTAGACAGCGCTTTGGCCAAAAGCGCTTTATAAGACCCTCTTATTTTAAATTTTTTAGGTATACCTTAGACAGCGCTTTTTAAAAGCGCTGTCTAAGCCCCCCCCCCTTAGACAGCGCTTTGGCCAAAAGCGCTTTCTAAGCCCCTCCTATTTTAATTTTTTTAGGTATACCTTAGTATTCTGGACTGGGCCATGACGACATGCATGGCACAGCCCAATGCTTGTCGGATACAGGCCCAATCAGCCGGGCAGATGAATGAGTCGAGCAGAGGCCCCAACCATCCATGACGATGGGACACCTCCTCGACAACTCCACTGTACGTCGGGCAGAGACGTCCTCCACCAGCTGATCTTCACTCATATATCACCTACCTATATCACGGGCACGTGAGTTATGTCGAGCAGAACCATGTCTGCCAACTCATCTGACACGTCACCCAACTCCCCTGTATTATCTCCTAAGGGATAGGGGCAGTTGGACCAGGGAGCAGACCTTTGGTCTAGGTCTTCACGCTTCTTACGCGTCCCCTGGCAGCTCCTCCTTGGGCCTAGCTAAATCCAGCCCATTAGGAGCCTTGGCCCAGCGCTGGGGGCTCAATATAAATACCCTTTCATAGCAAATGGTCAGGTATTCTAACTTACTCAAAAATAACCTTACTTTCTGTACCTCTTCTGACTTAAGCATTGGAGCACCTTGCAGGTACCCCCCCTCACTCATTTCACTCTCTGGTCCAGTCTTCAAATCCTTGGAAGGCCCTCCTGATCAGGTAAGATCAGTGGCGCCGTCTGTGGGAACTAGCTATCCCCGTCTTCACCAACAGAGGATCAAAAGCTCATCCATTCCTGTCCTTCCAACATGGCCGGAGAACAACCTAGCGAGCGCAGCCGTCCCCTCGTCGACTACACTATGGATGACGGTCCGCAGCCCCATGAAGCAGACGCTCGAGACGGTCGCCCATCTACCCCGTCTCCAGAGCCTCAAAACAACGAGGATGTCTCTCACGCCCAAAACCAAGGGGCAGAGACGTTCCATCCCATCCCCGTCCCCGTTGAAGGAGACGCCACCATGATTGCCATGGTGAATGCCCTCAACCAGGCCGGTTCTATGCTCTACCAGCAGCACGAGAGAATCATGGCCCTCGAAGCCGAGCGACAGGAGGTCTGACCCCAGCAGGAGAGGAGGACACAGCAACGTCCAGAGCCAGCAAAGAAGCGAGGGCGTCGCTCTCCCGAACCTCACGTCAGCTGGGCACGCGCTCGTCGTGACAATGATCGAGCAGGAACATCACCAAGGCGCGGGCGCAGCCCCGACAACAATGAACTATCTTCATTAAGGAGCGACGAGGAAGACCTGCACTGCCCCCTGTCTCGAGCAATAATGGAAGCTCCGCTTCCCAAAGGCATGGAGAAACCGCCCAATCTAGCTGTGTACGACGGGACTACAGATCCCGACGACCACGTCGACAACGTCAACGCAATGCTCGACTACCGCAATGATATCACCGGTCATCTCAAATGCCGACTGTTTTCAACAACCCTCAGGAAAGGGGCCATGGCTTGGTACAAAAGCTTGGCTCCCGAATCCATCACATCTTGGAGAGTCATGAGGTCCATGTTCACCAGGCACTTCACGGCTTCCCGTCGTCATCCCAAGACTGAGGCGACCCTTGAAGCCATAGTACAAAAGAAGAATGAAACACTGCGCTCATACATCGAGCGATTCAACCAGGAAGCTGTCGAGGTGGATACCACCGAACACATGAAGAAGTATCTCCTCGAAAGAGGACTCTTTCCCGGCAGTGAGCTTAGTAGAGCCGTCGGGATCGAGCCTCCCCGCACCTTGAACGAACTTCTGCACAAGGCTCAGGCCTACATCAGATATGAGGAAAAACAGGTAGCGCACAACGCCCGCAACGGCCGTAATGCTGGGGATACCGAGCATTCCAAACGCGAGGATCCAAACATCCCCCGTCGCAACGGGGACAAGCGAAGGGAAGAAAGACCTCGCGAGCTCCGAGAAGGAAGAGGCCCCGTGGGCCGATACAACGAGTACACCTTACTGACAGCTCCTCGAGAGCGCATCCTCACGGAATGCATCAACTCTGAATTTAAACAGGGCAGAGTAAGGTTCCCAAAACCATCTGCGCCAAAGCCTTACACCGACAAATCCAAGTATTGCCGGTTCCACAGGAGCCACGGGCACGTGACCGAGGACTGCGTCCATCTAAAAGATGCAATAGAGATTTTAATCCAAGAGGGGCACCTAAAATAGTATACGAGGAAGAACGAAACCCCCAGACATGACGAGGCAGAGAAGAAGAGATCCCGGGAAGAAACACCCCCCACAACTCTCCTTATCAAGTGGCCCTCTGCGTGTCACGCCCGGAAGATTTCGTCCTCCCCGAGCCATTGCCCGAAGGTAGAATCACTGCACTCAGCCCCTGGGAAGATTTCCCAACCGCACTGGTTATATCAGGTGGAGGAATTAACGGTGAAGCCGCTGCCCTCTCGGTCAAACGCAAGTTCGACGAGCTCCTACTAACTGCCCCCGAGCAAAAGGCGACGCTGACAAAATACCGGGGTAAATCCAACCCAATATCCTTCTTTCTGGAGGAACTTCCAGGCGGATCCCCGAATTCGGGCATCCCACTGTTGATCAGGGCAAAGATGGCCCAGTTCGACGTCAGACGCATCCTGGTCGATCAGGGCAGCTCGGTGGATATCATGTATGTCCACCTCTTCAAGACTCTAAAATTAGACAAGACCAACCTGGCCCCATACGTTGGATCCGACCTCCAGGGATTCAACGGAGCAACAACGAGGCCGTGGGGATATGTCGAGCTCCTCGTCACCTTCGGGGAACAGGAAACGGCCAGGGAAATCAAGATCCAATTCCTGGTCGTGGACTGTCCATCCCTTTACAACTGCATCTTTGGACGCCCGACACTGGCCGAACTCACCGCGGTCCCATCCACCGTCCACCTGAAGATGAAATACTACACCAAATTGGGTCGCGTGGTCACCATCCACGGTGACATCGATGCTGCCCGACGGTGCTACGACGCCGCGGTAAAAGGACAGGCCATGGTCAACACAAAGAGTAGCAGCAACAACAAAAAACTCAGGACCGAGGATCCTCCCCGGGGAGTTAACACCATCGACCTCGACTGTCGCATTGGGCTAGACGAAACCGAAGAAGGTAAGCCCACCGAGGAACGATCTCTCGAACACCCGGTCCGACCAATACCTGACGGAGAGTTCGAACTCATTCCTCTCGGGGACGATCCCGACAGGACAGTGAAGATAGGCAAGGGACTGCCCGAGGGAACAAGGGAGAAGCTCGTGGCATGCCTCAAAGAGAATTCCGACCTCTTCGCATGGAATGCCGCAGAAATGCCCGGGCTGGATCCTGAGATCGCGTGTCATCAGCTAGCTTTAGATTGGGCAGTCAAGCCCATAGCACAGCGTAGGCGCAAACAGTCCCCCGAGAAGGCAGAGGCTGCCGAACGAGCTGTAAAAGACCTCTTAGAGGCAAATTTTATTTCTGAAGCCCAGTACACAACCTGGCTCTCTAATGTAGTCCTCGTTAAGAAAAATAATGGAAAATGGCGTATGTGTGTTGATTATACTGATCTTAATAGGGCTTGCCCGAAAGATGCTTTCCCCCTCCCTAATATAGATATGCTCGTAGACAATTCTGCAGGTTTTAAACTCTTGTCCTTCATGGACGCATATAGTGGATACAACCAAATCCCTATGTCGCCCACAGACAAGAGACACACGACATTCATGACCCCAACGGGCAATTACTATTACAACATAATGCCGTTCGGGCTCAAGAACGCCGGTGCCACGTACCAACGCATGATGAACAAAGTTTTCAAGGAAGAAATAGGGGACATGCTCGAAGTATACATGGACGACATGATCGTCAAATCACACGAGGAGGTTACCCATGCTCGACACCTAACCAAAGTTTTCGAGCAGGCGAGGCAGTGCAAAATGAGGTTCAATCCTGAAAAATGCACGTTCGGGGTACGGGCAGGAAAATTCCTGGGGTTCTACCTCACCGAAAGGGGGATCGAAGCCAACCCCGACAAATGCCGGGCATTCTCAGAATTTCCGACCCCGAGGACCAAGAAATCAATCCAATCCCTCAACGGAGTGCTCGCCTCACTCTCCCGTTTCATCGCCAAGTCCGCCCAACATGCACTGCCATTCTTCAGACTCCTTCGCAAAGAGGCCAGCTTCGACTGGACCGACGAGTGCGAGCAAGCATTACTCCATTTGAAAAAGGTTCTCTCCGAACCCCCGGTCTTATCACGGCCATTGGAAAAGGAAACTCTATACCTATATCTATCCGTGGCGACCGAGGCCGTCAGCGCCGTTCTAATAAGGGAGACCGACGAGGGACAAAAACCCATCTATTTTACGAGCAAAGCACTCCAAGTCCCTGAGCTCCGATATCAGCAAATCGAAAAGGTCGCCCTGGCCCTCATAAATGCGGCGAGGAGGCTACGTTATTACTTCCTCGCACATACGATAAAAGTAAGGACCGACCAGCCGATCAAACAGCTACTCGGGCGACCAGATATGGCCGGCAGAATGCTCAAGTGGTCACTGGAACTCTCCGAATTCGACATACAATACGAAAATAGAAAGGCCTTGAAAGCTCAAGCACTGGCCGACTTCGTCGCGGAAATGACCCACTGCCCAACACCAGCGGACGGCGCCCACAAGTGGACGATCTTCGTCGACGGCGCCTCCAGCACATCAGGTAGCGGAGCCGGGATCATCCACGAAAATGAGGATGGGATCCTGATTGAGGTCTCATTAGCACTAGCTTTCCCGACGTCGAACAACCAGGCCGAATACGAGGCTTTTATCGCCGACCTGAGATTGGCCGAGGACCTAGGAGCAAAAGAAGTGAAAATATCCACAGACTCCCAACTCGTGGCATCACAAGTACGAGGAGAATACCAAACCAAGAACGACAACCTCGTCGAATACTTGTCCCTTGTCAAAGCAAAACTTGAGAAATTCGAGAAGTGGGAAGTTCAACACGTACCTCGCGAGCACAACACACGGGCAGATATCCTCTCAAAACTAGCCAGCACAAGGAAAAAGGGCGGAAACAAATCCGTAATTCAAGAAATCCTTCCTCGACCTAGCATCGACAAACTGCCTCCTCCGTTCGAAGTCAACGCGATCGGGGATGCTCACTGTTGGATGACGCCCATCTACAATTACCTAACAAGAGACGAACTCCCAGTCGACCCAAAGGAGGCGGCCACTACCAAACGACGGGCATGCTCGTACGTACTCCTCGAAGGTAAACTCTACCGTAGAGGGTTCTCCATCCCGTTACTTAAGTGTGTCGAGGAAGAGAAAGTTCCCAACATACTTAGCGAAATACACCGGGGAATTAAAGCTCAACACCTCGGCGGGCGATCGCTCGCACGAAAAGCCCTTCGAGCAGGCTACTACTGGCCGACCATGCAAAACGACTCAAAGGAGCACATAAAAAAATGCGACAAATGCCAACGACACGCCGACATGCACCTCGCACCCCCGAATGACCTAAAATCACTGTCTTCCCCGTGGCCCTTCGCATGGTGGGGCATGGACATCCTCGGACCTTTCGTCACCGGATCGTACCAGAATAAGTACCTCATCGTCGGGGTGGATTATTTTACGAAATGGATTGAAGCAGAGGCACTGGCTAAAATAACCGCACAGAACATTCTTCGGTTCTTTAAACGCAACATCCTCGCTCGGTTCGGCGTACCCCAGGCCCTCATCACGGACAATGGGACACAATTCACGGACGGAGGATTCCAAGACTTCGTCGCCAGCCTGGGTACCAAACAGCATTTCACGTCTGTCGAACATCCACAGACGAACGGGAAAGCAGAGGCGGCCAACCGAGTAATCTTACGCGGCCTTAAACGCAGGCTCGGCGAGGCGAAGAGGGCGTGGGTCGAGGAACTACATAGCGTCCTATGGGCTTACCGCACGACACCGCACTCAACCACCGGGGAGACCCCATTCCGACTGACTTACGGCACCGAAGCAGTCATCCCAGTGGAAATACGGGAACCAACGAGGAGGATAGAGGAACCCCTAGACGAGGAAATGAACGACGAGACCCTTAGAGCCGAACTTGACCTGGTCGAAGAGATCCGTTCCGAAGCAGCCCTAAGGGAAATGTCCCTCAAACAAAAAATAGCACTACGCCACGATGCGAAGGTCATAAGAAGAGAGTTCCAGGTCGGCAGCCTGGTCCTCAGAAGAAACCAGAAAAACCCAAAAGAGGGTAAACTGGCCGCCAACTGGGAAGGCCCCTACCGCGTCCGCGACAAGACGAGCAACGGGGCCTATTACCTAGAAAACCTACAAGGGGAAGAACTCACTCGACCATGGAACGCAGAAAAACTTAGACAATATTACAGCTAAATGTATCACGGGGAGACGTGGGGGGTACGACCACGCTCTTCGTCTCCAAAACCCCAAAGAGGAACCGCAAGACCCGGGGACGAACCGGGCCACACAGCGAACACAACCCTCCCCGACGATTGGGACCTCAATCGAGACTCAACGTCGAAGTACCACGGCAGGCAGGGCACCCAGCTCGCGATGGGAAAGCCCAAGCCTCGAGGCCAGAGTCCGAACAACGAACCCGGGCTTCGATCCCAACGGGCACAAAGTCCGACACTTCGTCGGTTCCCTAAACCGAGGAGACTAACAAGGTCGAGCAGAGTATAAACTCATAAAAAGCAAATATAACGCATACACGAACACAATGAATGACAACAAAAAAGATCCATATATTTAAAAATAATAACATAACGGCCGAGGCCAAGTACGCCCGAAGGCCATATTACATATGCCCGAAGGCCAAAATACATGAAGGGCACGCAGGCCGCACAACAAGGCATGCAGGCCATAACAAAACAGCAAATCAAAAGAAAAATAATCAAGTCTCCGCCCGGAGCACTCCCTCAACATCCTCCGCCTCCTCCTCGTCATCCCCCAGCTCCTCCTCAGCTTCGAAAGGGCATACGATCTCTCCCTCCCGGACACAGTAATTATGGGCCGACCCCTCCGTCACCAACTCAGGATTCAGAACCCTCAGTTGTTCGACGGCATTGTCGAAACCCTCCTTGAAAACAGCCACGAGGTCCTGGTTGAGAGAGCGTATGTGCCCCAGCAGCTCGCCACGGGAACCGAGGGCAAGCTCCTCCTCGGTCTCATCAGCCAAAGGACGGACCTTTTCCTCGAGGGATTCAAGCTGAGCCCGCAGTCCAGCATTGTCCTCGATCAGCTTTTGGTGCCTGGCCACCTGCTCCTCCAAGCTCACCTTGGCCGCCTTCAGCTGGTCCCGCTCCCTTTCTGCCTCTTCCAGTTTCTTATTCAGCCCCTCTTGCAGCTGATGCTCCTCCTTGTAGTCCGACAGGTCTTTGGACAGTCTGTCCTTCTCCGATCGAACCTGCACGAGAGCATCCTCCAAGGAGGTAGTTGTCGCTCCCGATAAATGGGAAATGGCCCAGATAAAGGTACAGACGCGAACGGTCGGCGAAAGAGGGATGCGAGAACACACAGGAGTGAACTCACAGGGAATGAATAGAGTCGCCAGCTAGGCATTTTTATCCCGGAGGAAAGGCAATGCTGCATAGACCTAGAAAGATATGGATAAGACGGTTGCGAACCAGAGAGACTGAGAAAGGGGGTTGGTTACAACCTGGGAAGGTATTAGCACCCAGATTGTCCGTCGTACTCGACGGGATCCACGCTTAAAAGATTTGTGTTTTAAAGGGGTAGTGTCAGTGCAATCTGTGTATAAAATAACTGGAAAAGAATGTACAGGTGTCAGTGTAAAAGAAAAGTGGAGTGTATAAGTGAAGTGTCAGTGTAAGAACAAAGATGAGATGCTCATGATAATGAGGCTAAAGAATAAGGCTAGAAGGAGGGGGAATATACAGAGACTTTTGTTCGATAACTGTTAAGTTATGCCTACGTATCCTCTTGTGCAATGAGGAAGTCAGAACACCGTAGTTCGACCCAAAGAGACTGAAAGATGAATTGACTTGTGAACTGCTTACTTGCCTATGCTCAAGTGTATGATCTGTCTGGCACAAATGCAAACTGTCTTGCATTGGACGGAAGAAGCAAGTTCTCGCTTATGAATGAGTGAGATGAGAAAAGAATCCCGAAGGAGACGATTATTGTTTGTTTTTGAGTTTTCAGCCTTTTATTGCTTTTGAGAGTTTGTCATAAATTAATGAGCTTAAGCCTAAACTAATGGATTTAGTAAACTCATCACATCTTCCCTCTGATTAGGGGTAATGAGAATACCTTAAGTGTGAAGTCAGCTTCTCACACTTAATCACCTTTGATGCAGGATTAAGATCATTAACCTACTTGTGATTATTTAGATGTTTTTGTTGTTTTTGTTTAGTGTTAAGTGATGAGATTAAGCCATAATCAGGGATTAAACAGACTCATTACACCATCCTAATAGAAGGATAATAGATGAGACTGTTTAAGCTGAGGAAAGCTCCTCAACTTAATCCATGATTAGGGATTAAACCCATGACAAAACAAAGCCTTTGTTTAAGTGGATTTTATTTAATGATATGATGATGAAGTGGATTTTATGGTTTGTAAGACAACTTGAGGGGGACTTGTCCATTAACACTAGGGTTAGTCCTTCTTAACCAATTAAGGAAGAATTAGAACCCTAATGTAAGGCCCAAGTTACAAGCTTGATGTCTTGATGATTATTATGTGAATTGATTAAAGGAGTTAAACACATTAAGGGTTTAACACTTAGGATTAAAGTTATACACTCCATCCTAATAGAAGGATGCAGGCATAAGCTTAATCACAAAGCCTTAAAACCTTTAGGGTTTAGTCCCTGATTATGAGATGAGAAGAGAAGACTCAATGAGACAAAAAGGTAAAACTAAGTGGGGAGACTAATCAAAGCCCTAATCATTGTCATGCTTGGTTGTTCCTAAGGTTTGTGAGGTTTACAAGAGACATCTTCAGAGGAACCACCAGGAAGCAGATGAAAGGAGCAAGGAGAAGCAAAGTAACTTGCTTCATTCAAGAAGTCAAGTCACTTGAAGAAAGAAAGTAAGGAGAAGAAGAATGAGCAAGCTCAATCTCAAACACATAACAAAATGCAGCATGGATGCATAAGAGAGATGAAAAGAAGTTGTGAGAAGTGAAGGCAAATTCACTTCTCAAGGTAACTTACCACCTGAAAAGTTAGTAAAGGAATGCAGTACAATGCAAAATGAGATGAAATGACATGGTATGAGTCAAAACCAGAAGCACATTCATGATGTTAATGATGCTATGGGATGATGTAAACATGAATCAAGGCATGGGGGTGATCATACAAACTTATGGATGCAAATGAACAAGTTAAGAACCATAAACACACATGAAAAGTTATGAGATGCAAATGGCATACAACATGGCAAATGCAATAATTAATGATCAAACATGCTTTCAATATGTCTCAAGATGTCTAATGGATCAAATGGATGCATAAAATGCTATAGCAAGTCAAGGTATGAATGCTAATGCAAGATGTATGCAAATGGAACCCCAAATTAGGGTTTATGATCAATGCATCAAACAAAAACCAAAATCAGAAGCAAATATCAAGATAAAAATTTGAAAATGCACTCAAAGGATGCCTAAACCTATACTAACTCACTGCCCAAAGGAGAGGTTCCAACTCTTAACCTAATAAAAGTTATGAATTTCCTAAGTTTTCTAGGGTTTTAGGGTACCTTAACAAGAAAAATGCCAAACAAATGGAAAATGAAAGATCAAATCATGCCAATTTAATCTCACAAACTACATGCTAAACAAAATGCAATGCAAGAAGAATCAAAGTCCAACTCTCAATGGTTAAGCAAAAATGATTTTTTGAAGTTTGAATCAAAATAATGCCTTGAAATGATTTTAATTCTATGAAAAATTCTCAAAATGCATCAAGATTAAAAAATAAATTTGGTTTGAGGGTTGGAAAATGTTTCTAAATGATTATGAAGGTTTCATGAATTTTTTGGTGATTTTTAAATACCTAAAAGTATTTTTAATTAATTAATTCTCATTAATTAATTAAAAATAAACTTTTAAATGATTTAAAAATATTTTTTAATGCAAAAAATAAAAATAAAAATGTTTTTGGTTTCTGAAATTAAATAAAAGTTTGTATAAAAAATTTCAGAATTTTTAAAATGATTTTGCTATTTTTAATAAAATGGAGAAAAGAAATGAATTAATATGAAAAAGAAAATGAATTTAATCTGAAAAATGGAAAAGTAATCAGATCCAAAGACCCAAGTTTGAACTGGCTGCGCGCGCGTTTGACCTGGCGCCATATCCAATGGCTGACATTCAAACTCTCATAATTATGATTAGCCCTAATTAATTATGCCCTAATGACTTTCAGGCGACCGGAACACTGTTCCGGTCGTCTTCTCCGGCAGGCTCAAACTTCTAACTCTCTCTACACGCAATGAAAACAAAATCTAACTGCCCAGAACTCATCCCCACTCAAAAACGAATCAAACCCCTCAATCAAACAACATTTATCATTCAAAATCAGAGAGAATCGAATCAAACATTTTTTAGGGCAAAAGTTTCAGACATTGCATAAATCCTGGTTTCTCAACCATTTTCAAAAGTAAGCACATATTCATGATCAGGGAAGCATGTAGATTCATTTAGAAACTTAAAATACACGTTCTGGAAAAAAAGTTCATGAAGCTACCTGAGTTTGAAGCTTTTCAGTATTGAGCTTTCTAACCTCCTCTCTTGTGCAAAACCACTCCTATGACTTCCCTTGTTCTTCTGAAAGGCTTGGAGCAAGTTTATTTTGGCTGGTTTGAGATTTTGCAGAAGTTCTGTTCAAGGTGGTGTGGTGATCGTGTTTTTGATTCAGTGGGTTTCAGGCCATGGTGATGGGTGCTTTGTGATCAGGGAAGTGTGTTAAGATTGTTTGTGAAGTTTTTTTGTGTGTTTGTGGCTTGAGTTGAGAGTTTCGAAGGCTCTTGCAAATGAGGGTGAGAATGAGAATGCTGTCTTGTGGGGTGCTTCAGGCTTGCTTCTTGTTATGTTTGGCTTGCATTTGATTAGCATAAACAATTGCCATTGGTCAGATGAAGTGACATGTGCTTTATTGATTGGTATGGGTGCTTTTGCCAAAATGTCAAAGTTGGTGTAAGAAGGCATGGGCTACTTTCTAGCCAAGTACAAGGAGTGTGTCCTGCACAGCATGATGTGAGGAAAGGCCTAGGATTGATCAGCAAGCTAGCCAGCAAGTGGATGAGAAGCTATGATGAGTTTTGCAACTTGGTTCACTTTTGCCTCTTATGAAAAATCTTGTTCCATAAACCCTAAAAATGTGTAATTCTTTGGTGCAATCTGACTTTTAGGGGTTACATGATCATGTTGTGAAGATTATAAGTGCATTTGATAGCTTTAGAACACTTGATCAAGTCATTTTGCAAAATACCTCTTTGGTAGAAACTTTGAAATTTTGTGATTTTTGCCAACTTTGACAAGCCATAACTTTTGATCCAAAATGAATTAGGTCATGTTCTTGTACTTTTTGAAAAGGGAAAGATCTATTCTACAACTTTCATGACCAAATTTTTTCCATTTGAAGCTTTCTTGAATCAAAAAGTAAGGTTTGAAAAAGTTGCCTAAAATGACAATTTCATTAAAAGTCAAACTTGCCCAAAAAGTCAACTTTGCAAAAGACTTGAAATTCTTCAATTTTGTGAACTTCCAACCTCTTCCATGATCAAATAAAGATCATATACAATCAAAATGATGAAGAACCCCCTTTGGTTGGGTCATTGAGGGCCTCAGATGCCCTGATTTTGCACTGACTTGCTTGAAAAGTCAACTCTTGATCAGATGACTTCCCCATGGAATTTCTTCATGAAAATTGATATGCATACTCCCTATACCATATAGAGACCAATAGAAACAAGAATGACCAAAAAATTTGGAGTTATGGCCTCTGAAACCAAAACCCTAATTTTAGGTCATCTGTGCAGTCAAGCCTGGCTCTGCTTCCATACCATTCTCAGTTCTTGTGATTTTTTGAAATTCTTGACTTTGAGAGGATATAATATGATGCTTGAACATACATGGACCCCTTTGAAGTGATTGATGGCCTTTGGAGTGGCTCAAGAAGCTCTTGGATTGCTCAGATCACAAACCCTAGATGCATATGACTTTGAATCTATGCAGTGAATCAAAAATGTGATATGAGATGCTATGATTGAGCTTATGTATATGAAATGATCACAAGCCATGGTGTGAATGGGTGAGGGCAAATTTGGGGTGTTTACAGCTGCCCCTATTTAAACATGAGTTAGCTGTGCAGGATGTAAGCGACGGCTTAACAGGCAAGCAAGATAACTTGTGGTTGAATACCAAAGACAGTTCAAAATTTGCACTCACAGAATGAAGAAGAAAAGGGATATAGATTGTAAAAGAAAGTAAAGTATATTGTAAAGTATGGGCGACGGAGGACAACCGTCGAGCAGAGGACGACTGCTGGGTAAAGAGCAATGACGGGGACGACCGACATGCTGAAAAGTGCGAAAAATAAAGCAATGACGGGGACGGCCGACATGCTGGGAAAAGTGCGACAAATAAAGCAATGACGGGGACGGCCGACATGCCGGGGGTAAAAGGGATTATGATGGGGACGGCCATCAAGATAAAGCTGTAAAATTCTTTGGGGATTAATGAAAAATGATGGGGACGGCCATCAAGTTCATAAAGCAAAGCAACCAACGATGGGGACGGCCATCGGGCTAAAAAGGAAAAGGGACCACGACGGGGACGGCCATCGGGTTAAAGAATAAATGAAATAAACAGATGATGAGGTACGGTCATCAAAGGTGAAGGACGATCACCTAGCAGGGGACGACTGCTCTGTTGGGGTTTAGATGAGGGACGGTCATCTAAGGTGGAGGACGACCACCTGGCAGGGTACGGCTGCCGAAAATATCGCAACATAGGACGAATGCTGGATAAAAGGTCAACGATGGGGACGACCATCGGATGAGCATGAGGGAGGACGACCATCAAGAGGTGGAGGACGACCACCTAGCAGGGGACGGCTGCTCTCAAGGTTTATCATGATGTAGGACGAACGCCAGATAACCAAAATCAACAATGGGGATGGCCATTGGATAAAATGATGAAGGACGATCATCAAAAGGTGAAGGACGATCACCTAGCAGGGGACGACTGCTAAAAATCACGATATAGGACGAATGTCGGAAAAAAAATCAACGATGGGGACGGCCATCGGACGAGCATGATGAAGGACGATCATCAAGAGGTGGAGGACGACCACCTAGCAGGGTACGGCTGCTCTCAAAGTTTATCATGACATAGGATGAATGTCAGATAAAAAGAAATTTGCTTTACTGGGGAGTAGTAAACACGGACGAGTGCTTACATCCAAGAAATAAAAGGTATAAGTGTTTGGTATTGTGTATAGATTAAAGATGCGGACGAGCATCCTTAAGACTATGATACGGACGAGTATCAGGTAGAAACAAATACTGACACGTGTTCAGAGATGATGATACGGACGAGTATCAACTGGTTAACAAAGAACACGGACGAGTGTTGAATCTGAAGGGACTCTTCTGGGGAATAGTAGACACAGACGAGTATCTATATTCAAGAAGACATGAGTGTTTGACACGTGTATGGATTAAAGATGCGGACGAGCATCCTTAAGACTATGATACAGACGAGTATCAGGTAGAAACAAACGCTTGACGCATGCTCTGAGATGATGGTACGAGCGAGTACCAACGGGTTAACAAAGAACACGGACGAGTGTCGAATCTGCGGGGATATAAATGGTGTATACGAGATACGGAAGAGTATCTGTATCTGTAACATGCGTAGTACGTATAAGTGATGTATAGACGAGTGTTTAACTGCTAGGGAGAGCGACACGGATGAGTGTCGAAAGGAGACGAGTATATAATATAAACAAGTATCTGATATACAAAGTGTTTAGATTACTGTGCTGGAAAATGACATGGACGGATGTCACGGAAATGTATATATGTGAGTGCAAAGAGGATGTCTTTGGCTTTCTGCTGGGGATATGACACAGACGGGTGCCATAAGGAGTATATACTGATGTTTGTGAATGTGAAGCAACTGCTTTCGCTGGGGAATCTGGGATGTGTTCTGTATATTGCTGATGGATTATTATTATTCACAAGTGTTTGATTCAGACCATGACTTATGATTATGCTACATGTTTGATTTTTGCCGTAATGCTCCGCATTAAACGGAATGCTACGCTTTGTGGGGTGAATATGATGTGAATGCTATGATTATGCAAAGATACCAAACCGGGATCCGGATCCCATTGCTGCGAAGACCTCTGGCCGATCTGTTTGAAGTGAACATCCCAGCTGGGGATGAGATCGTTGGTAGATCTGATGAAATGATTCTGCTTGGGGAAATGGGTCAATGATAAACCTATTCCCGTAAATGAAGGACCCAGCTGGGGTTTGTAGAAGCTTTCGTCACTCTGTTGTGATTCCTTCGTGCGTTGCTCTTCTGGGTAGAGGCTGAAACTCTGTGGGGAGATGGTTCCCAGGCTTTTTGTATTTGGATGATGAGGAGTAACAGATGGCAACTCAGCTGGGGGGAAACAACAAGTGGCAACTCAGCTTGGGGGAAAAAGCACTCTGGGTGCTAAGACTGAGTGAGATTTGCCAGCTTGCTGGGATGAAGCTTACATGCCCCATGTTGCGCTTTGGATATCTGCAATCCTGTAAAGATAGAAAAACGTACAAGCAATCCCGAGGTATCCCTTACTGGATTCCGTCATAGGAGTCAGACACTCCCGGGAATAAGTATATTTCCTGCAAGCACGTAGTTTTTTTTTTTTTTTTTTTTTTTTTTTTTTTTTTTTTTTTGAGGATAAGCATCTGTATTCATGCAATCAGTATTTTAAAGATATCAGACATTCTTTGCAAATAAAATGAAGTGTACGAGATGAAACTTGACTGAAAATCTGTTTTTATTAGTTCGTGTGCCCTGAATTGGCAAGATATAGTCAAAGAAACATATCTCCTGAAATGAGGAGATTGTTACAAATTGAGAAACAAAAATGCTGGCAATGTTGACGACGCTTCAAGGAGTTTCCCTCTTGCTATGACTCGTATGACTTTTGACATTCTTCTCGTCTTGCTTTCTGAAGAAGGCTGATTCTGATAGAAGCTTGATCCTTTCGAAGCCTACCAAGTTGTAAGTGATACAGACGAATTCAGAATGCAGTTGTTCGCTTATTCCCTTATTTTGCATGGATCGCCCTTTCGGGTTTTCAATCCATCGGGATACCCTTTTTTTCCTGAGCTGTCCAATGCGGCTTTTCAACTCAGCGGGTGTACATTTTTTGTTTATTTCCCTTACTTTTGCCCAAGTCTTTTATTCTGTTTTTGACTTGCCGGGATGCCCTATTTTTGCCTGGACTTACATTCTGTTTTTATGTCCAGCGGGTCATTTTTATGCGAAGTATTTTTTAACTGCATCTGAATTCACAGGGAACGGGAAATCTTCACCATCCATGGTGCTGAGCATCAGTGCTCCACCAGAGAAAACTTTCTTTACTACAAATGGTCCTTCATAGTTCGGAGTCCATTTGCCCCTGTGGTCTGTATGAGGAGGGAGGATTCTTTTCAGCACAAGATCCCCTACTTGGTACTCTCGGTGCCTGACTTTCTGATCGAAGGCTCTCTTCATCCTTTTCTGATACAATTGCCCATGACAGATTGCAGCCAATCTTTTCTCTTCAATCAGACTCAGTTGTTCGTATCGGGACCGAACCCACTCTGCTTCGTTCAGCTTAACATCCATCAATACCCGTAGAGAGGGTAATTCGACTTCAACAGGTAGGACTGCCTCCATACCATACACAAGCTGATACGGTGTTGCCCCAGTGGATGTTCTGATTGACGTGCGGTACCCATGCAAAGAAAATGGCAACATCTCATGCCAGTCTTTGTAGGTGACTACCATCTTCTGCACAATCTTCTTGATATTCTTGTTAGCTGCCTCAACAGCGCCATTCATCTTTGGTCTGTAAGGAGAAGAATTGTGGTGTTGGATCTTGAAGTCCCGGCACAGCTCAACCATCATTTTGTTGTTTAAGTTAGAACCATTATCAGTAATGATTCGCTCGGGCACTCCATATCGACAGATGATATCTCTCTTCAGAAATCTGGCTACCACTTGCCTTGTAACATTGGCATAGGAAGCTGCTTCGACCCACTTGGTAAAATAGTCAATGGCGACCAGGATGAATCTGTGGCCATTGGAAGCAGTTGGTTCAATCTTGCCAATCATGTCAATGCCCCACATAGCAAAGGGCCAGGGTGAAGACATCACATTCAAAGGATTGGGAGGCACATGCACCTTATCCGCATAGATCTGGCATTTATGGCATTTTCTGGCATAGGCACAACAGTCGGCATCCATTGTGATCCAGTAATAACCTGATCTTAGAAATTTCTTGGCCATGGCATGCCCTCCTGCATGGGTACCAAAGGATCCTTCGTGCACCTCGTGCATCAACAAGTCTGCTTCTGTTCTATCAGCGCATCTGAGGAGTACCATATCAAAGTTTCTCTTGTACAGGGAACCATCAGTGTTCAGAAAGAAACTACCAGCAAGCCTTCTCAAAGTCTTCTTATCATTGGAAGATGCCCCAGATGGGTATGTTTGATCCTCCAAGAAGCACTTAATGTCATGGAACCAAGGCTTATCATCTTTGACAACATCTGCTGTGAATACATATGCTGGTTTATCAAGTCTGGACACTGAAATCTGCGGTACAAAGTTGGCAGCTTGAACTTTGATCATTGACGAAATGGTAGCCAGAGCATCTGCAATCTGATTCTCGTCTCGAGGGATATACTCAAGCTTGACTGTTGTGAAGAAAGTCAATAACCTCCTTGTATAATCCCTGTAAGGTATCAGATGATCCTGGTGGGTGTACCATTTGCCGTTGGTTTGATTAACTACCAGAGCTGAATCTCCGAATACAGTCAATGTCTTGATCCTGAGGTCAATGGCTTCCTCGAGACCCATAATGCAAGCTTCGTATTCAGCTTCGTTGTTAGTGCAGTTGAAGGTGAGTTTTGCCGAGAAAGGCATGTGAACTCCCTTAGGTGTAATGAGTACTGCACCAACACCACGACCATTCATATTAACAGCCCCATCAAACATCATAGTCCATTCTTCTTCTGTGTCAGGCCCTTCAGTGTGAATAGGCTCTTCACGATCTTTCGCTTTTATGAACATGATGTCTTCATCAGGGAAGTCAAATCTCATAGGCTGGTAATCATCAATAGGTTGCTCAGCAAGATATTCAGACAATACACTGCCCTTGATGGCTTTCTGAGATGTGTACTGAATGTCATATTCTGTGAGGATCATTTGCCATCTTGCAACCCGTCCGGTAAGGGCTGGCTTCTCGAAAATGTACTTAACTGGGTCCATCTTTGAGATTAATAAGGTAGTGTGGGTCAACATATACTGTCTCAGTCGGCGAGCAGCCCACGCTAAAGCACAACAAGTTTTCTCGAGCAGTGAATAACGTTGTTCACAGTCGGTAAACTTTTTGCTCAGGTAGTATATTGCATACTCTTTTCGACCAGACTCGTCATGCTGGCCCAACACACACCCCATTGACTCTTCTAATACTGTCAAGTACATTATCAGAGGTCTTCCTTCAACTGGAGGCATAAGGATTGGTGGCTCTTGCAGGTATTCTTTGATCTTGTCAAAAGCCCTCTGGCAGTCTTCGTTCCACCTGACCGTCTGTTCTTTTCTTAACAGCTTGAACAAGGGTTCACAGGTTGCTGTAAGGTGAGATATGAACCGTGAAATGTAGTTCAATCTACCTAAGAACCCCCGAACTTCTTTCTCAGTCTTCGGTGCAGGCATTTCTTGAATGGCTTTGACTTTATCAGGGTCAACCTCAATCCCTTTCTCACTTACAATAAAACCCAGCAGCTTACCCGATCGCACCCCGAATGTGCACTTGTTGGGGTTCAGCTTCAGTTGGTACTTCCTCAGACGCTTGAATAGTTTCAGCAGGTTTACCAGGTGGTCTTCTTCTGTGAGGGACTTGGCAATCATGTCATCCACATAACACTCGATTTCTTTATGGATCATATCGTGGAATAATGTCACCATAGCCCGTTGATATGTTGCACCAGCATTCTTCAATCTGAATGGCATCACTTTGTAACAGAACGTGCCCCAGGGTGTGATGAAGGTTGTCTTCTCCATGTCTTTAGGTGACATTTTGATCTGATTGTATCCTGAAAATCTGTCCATGAAGGAGAACACCGAGAACTGAGCCGTATTATCAACCAATACATCAATGTGAGGTAATGGGAAATCATCTTTCGGGCTGGCTCTGTTCAGGTCCCGGTAGTCAACACACATCCTTACCTTGCCATCTTTCTTTGGAACAGGCACAATGTTAGTAACCCACGGTGGATAGCTAGTTACAGCAAGGAATCCGGCGTCCCACTGCTTTTGTACCTCTTCTTTGATCTTCATTGCCATGTCCGGGCAAGTACGGCCCAGCTTCTGTTTGACCGGTGGGCATTCTTCCCTCAAAGGCAGCTTATGCATAACAATATCGGTGTCCAACCCTGGCATGTCTTGGTAAGACCAAGCAAACACATCCACATATTCCTGAAGCAGGTCAATCAGTTGTTTCTTCACCGAGTCTTGTAGGCAGGTGTAAACACCCCAAATTTGCCCTCACCCATTTCACCATGGCTTGTGATCATTTCATATGCATAAACACAATCATATCATCTCATATCTCAATTTTGAGTCGATGCATTGGTTCAAAGTCATCTGCACCTAGGGTTTGTGATCTGAGCAATCTCAGGGCATCTTGAGCCACTCCAAAGGCAACCAATCAATTCAAAGGGGTCTACATGTGTTCAAGCATCATAGTACATCCTCTCAAGGTTAAGAATTCAAAAGAATCACAAGAACTGGGATTGGTATGAATGCAGAGACAGGCTAGACTGCACAGTTGACCTAAAATTAGGGTTTTGGTTTCAGAGGCCATAACTCCAAATTTTTTGGTCATTCTTGTTTCCATTGGTCTCTATATGGTATAGGGAGTATGCATATCAATTTTCATGAAGAAATTCCATGGGGAAGTCATCTGATCAAGGGTTGACTTTTCAGACAAGTCAGTGTAAAATCAGGGCATCTGAGGCCCCCAATGACCCAACCAATGGGTGACCTTCATCATTTTGAGTGTATATGATCTTTATTTGATCATGGAAGAAGATTGAAGTTCATAGAAATCAAGAATTTAGGGTTTTTGCAAATGTTGACTTTTGGAGCATAGTTGACTTTTCAAGAATGCATCATTTTAGGTCATTTTTCAAGCCATGATTCTTGATCCAAAAATGCTTCAAATGGAAAAACTTTGGTCATGAAAGTTGTAGATCTCATCTTTCCCTTTTCAAAAAGTACAAGAACATGATCAAACTCTTCTTGAATCAAAAGTTATGGCAAGGCAAAGTTGGCTAAAATCATTAATTTTCAAGGCATGCTTCAAATGGAAATTTTGCAAAGTCTTGAACCAAAGCCAATTGTGACCTCTAATTCATTTGAAACCATTACACAAACATTCTATGAGCCTTAAAAATCAGAATTGGACCAAGTTTCCCCATGGTTTGGTTTGTGTAACAAGACTTTCTCACATGTGAACCAAGGTTACAACAAGTTGCAAAACTCATGATCATGCTTCCTACAACTTGCAGCCTTGGATGCTGAGCTTTGCTAGGCCTCTCCCTCACCCTTGCTGCGCCAGCCCATGCCTTGTACTTGCCTAGACCATGAGCCATACTTCTCTTACATATTATTTGACTTTTTGCAAAAGGTAACTTACCAATCAATAAAGGGCATGTCTTGTCAACTGACCAATGAGAGAGAGTTATGTGGACAATTTGCAAGCTAGACATAACACAAGGCAAGGCTGAAACATCCTCATTCAACACATTCACAAAAACACACCACATTGCAAGTTGCTTCGAATCTGCCTCCACAGCTTGCAAACACTCAAACCAACTTCACCATTCAACTCACCCTGCTCCATAGACCACAAAGCACCAAGAACCCAAGCCTGAAACAACCAGAATACTCCATATCCATTTCTCACCCTCAGCCTGCATTTCTCTTCGAAACTCTCACCACAGCTTGCAAACATCAAAACAAACCTTGCAAAGCTTCTCCATTCACCCTCAGGATCACAAACAACCCCTCACCATGACCTGAAAGTGCTTGAAACACCATTGCCATTTCTGATCAAGCTTGAGCAGAAGCTGTCGAATCTCACTATCCAGCCAACTTAAACTCTCATTGAGCATTCAAACATCTTCTGGGGATCAAGTGAAGTGGATTGCACAAGGAGAAGTGGCCTGAAAGTCCTCAAGTTGAAAGCTCCAAATCTCAGGTAGCTCGAAATTATTTTTTCCAGAAATCATTTTTCTTGTTATAAACTTGTTCTATGTGATTCACTGATCATCCTGATGTCATTGGTTTCGAAAATGGCTTTGATTTGAGTATTTAATTTGTCTCTGAAACCTGCGTGCCCTAGAACTTGTTCTGTTCGATTCATGGTTTTGAGGAAGAAGAAATTTGTTTGGACTTAGGGTTTTAGTTCAGGAGATCATGGGGATCATTTTGGTGTGTTTAGTTTTCATTTTCGTTACGATTTGAGGGGTTTGGGAAGTTTTCAGGTGAGTTGCTCGCCGGAGAAGACGACCGGAAGTCTTCTCCGGCAGCCTGAGAGTAATTAGGGCTAAACGTCATTAATTAGCCAACTTCAAACTTGGGCCCTTGGATATTGTTTCCCGCGCGCTAGTGGATGGTCAGGATCAAGTCATTATGCCCTAATCTCTCTCATTAACTTTAATTAATTCGTAATTAAATTAATTTGGTCAGATTGCATCCCCACCCTCCATTCACGCGCCAGTCAACCAATTTAAAACCAGATTGCATCTCAGCCATCCTTTCCTTTGACTTTCATTTTCATTTAATTTTTATTCATTTTCTTTTTAATTAACTTGTACATTTATTTTAAAATAGTAAAAAATTCTTAAAAATTATGAAACTTTTTCCTTAAAGTTTTATTAATTTTTATGACACAAAAATATTTTTTATTTTATTTTTATCATAAAAAAGGTATTTTTAAATATTTAAAAGATTATTTTTAATTGATTAATGGGAATTAATTAATTAAAAATACTTTTAGGTATTTAAAAATTACAAAAAAATTCATGAAATGTTCTAAGACATTTAGAAACATTGTCCAACCTTCAAACCAAATTTCTTTTTTGATCTTGATGCATTTTAAGAATTTTTCATTGAATTAAATCATTTTTTATGCATTAATTTGATCCTAAATTCAAAAATTCATTTCTGCCTATCTAGGAAGAGTTGGACATTGGTTCTTTTTGCTTTGTCTTGTGTTTAGCATGTAATTTCTAAGATAAAATGACCATGGTTTGATCTTGCATTTTCTAATTGTTTGGCATTTCTTTTGTTAAGAACCCTAAAAAACCCTAATAACTTGTAAAATTCATATCTTGAGTTTGGTTGAGAGTTGGGAGCTCCCCTTTGGGCAGTGGTTTGTTATAGGTTTAGGGTTTCTTTGAGTGGCATTTTCCATTTTTTATCTTAGGGTTTACTTCTGTTTTTGGTTTTTGTTTGATGTTTGCTTCATAAACCCTAATTTGGGCTTTCACTTGCATCCTTCTTGCATTCTCTTGCATAACATGACTTGTCTTTGCATTTTGTGCATGCCTATGATTCATTTGACATCTTAAGACATATATAAAACATGTTTGATCATTGCATTGCACATTTGCCTTGTCATTTGTCTTGTATGCTTCATAACTTTCCATGCTTGTTCATGCTCCTTAGCTTGCATCATTTGCATTCATAATCTTGTATGAGCATCTCCATGTCTTGCCTCATGTTTGCAGCACCTCATAGCATCATTATCATCATCAACATGCTTCTGGTTTTGTTTAGCATCATGTCATTTCATTTCATTTAGCATTGCATTGCATTTCTTTCTAACATTTCAGGTGGTAGGTAAACTTGAGAAGTGAATTTGCCTTCACTTCTCATAACTTTTCTTTTCATCTCTCTTGCATCCATTGCTGCATTTCTATTTGTGTTTGAGATTGAGCTTGCTCATTCTTCTTCCTCCCACTTTCTTTCTTCAAGTGACTTGACTTCTTGAATGAAGCAAGTCACTTTGCTTCTCTTGGCCTTGTTCATCTGCTTCCTGGTGGTTCTTCTGAAGATTGTTCTTGAAAACCTCATAAACCTTAGGATCAACCAAGCATGACAATGAATTAGGGTTTTGATTAGTCCCCCTCTTAGTTTTCACCTTTGTGTCTCTTTGAGTCTTCTCTTCTTACCTCATGATCAGGGACTAAACCCTAAAGGCTTTAAGGCTTTGTGATTAAGCTTATGCCTGCATCCTTATCTTAGGATGGAGTGTATAACTTTAATCCTAAGTGTTAAACCCTTAATGTGTTTACATCTCTTAATCAATCCACTTAATAATCATCAAGACATTACACTTGTAACTTGGGCCTTGCATTAGGGTTCTAATTCTTCCTTAAGTGGTTAAGAAGGACTAACCCTAGTGTTAATGGACAAGTCCCCCTCAAGTTGTCTTACAAATCATAAAATTCACTTCATCATCATATCATTAAATAAAATCCACTTAATCAAAGGATTGTTTTGTCATGGGTTTAATCCCTAATCATGGATTAAGTTGAGGAGCTTTCCTCAGCTTAAACATTCTCATCTATCATCCTTCTTTTAGGATGGTGTAATGAGTCTGTTTAATCCCTGATTATGGCTTAACCTCATTACTCAACACTAAACAAAAACATCTAAATAATCACAAGTAGGTTAATGATCTTAATCCTGCATCAAAGGTGATTAAGTGTGAGAATCTGACTTCACACTTAAGGTATTCTCATTACCCCTAATCAGAGGGAAGATGTGATGAGTTTACTAACCCATTGGTTTAGGCTTAAGCTCATTATCTTATGACAGACTTCCAAAAGCAATAAAAGACTGAAAGCACAAAAACAAACAATAATCGTCTCCTTCGGGGTTCTTTTCTCATCACCTTCACTCACAAACGAGAACTTGCTTCTTCCGTCTAATGCAAGACAGTTTGCACCTGAGCCAGACAGGTCATACACTTGAGCATTGACAAGCAAGCAGTTCATCAGTCAATTCATCTTTCAGTCTCTTTGGGTCGAACTACGGTGTTCTGACTTCCTCATTGCACGAGAGGATACGTAGGCATAACTTAACAGTTATCGAACAAAAGTCTCTGTATATTCCCCCTCTTTCTAGCCTCATTCTTTTAGCCTCATGATCTTGAGCATTTCACTCCTGTTCTCACATTGACACTTTCATACTTCACATCATTATACACTTCACTTCTTTTTACACTGACACTTGTACATCTTTTGCCAGCTCTTTTACACACAGATTGCACTGACACTACCCCTTTAAAACAAAAATCTTTTAAGCGTGGATCCCGTCGAGTACGACGGACAATCTGGGTACTAATACCTTCCCAGGTTGTAACCAACCCCCTTTCTCAGTCTCTCTGGTTCGCAAACCGTCTTATCCATCTTTTTCTAGGTCTATGCAGCATTACCTTTCCTCCGGGATAAAAATGCCTAGCTGGCGACTCTATTCATCTCCAGTGAGTTCACTGCTGTGTGTTCTCATTGTCCCTCTCGCCGACCGTTCGCGCTTGTACCTGGATGCTAATCTTTGGGAGCGACAGCTTGGCGACTCTGCTGGGGATCCTTATACTGCAACCAGGGCTTCTGGTTCTTTTTGTGGGTTCCTCCTAGCGCTTGTTTGATTTGTGTTTATTGGGGTGTTATGTGCTTGTATTTATTTTTGTTTATTGCTTTATGTACAGTTACTTTACTGCTTTCTTTATTGCATTTATTTATATCATACTGTCATTGCTGCTGGCTGGATCTGGTTGTTTGCCTTGGTGGGTGGGTGATTCATTGAGAGTTAAGGTCCTATACCTGGGACCTGAGTGACACCTAGGCTAGAGTGAATCATATTCTTTCCCATTCCATTTCGGTCTGGTGCGGGAATATGAAACACGGTTCAGATATGGGTTTCTTCTTGAGAACTCTGTGTTGCAGATTTCCTGCAATGCTAGGGCTATCTGGGAAGCCTGCTAAGTCTGGATGACCTTTTAGTATTGACCTTCAGAAACTGAGGTGAATTAGAGGAGGAATTGTTATGGTTATTGTAAACACTGTACCTCCGGGTTAGAAGTGTTTACACTTCTCATAACTGATCCAAGTCTGAGGATCCTTGTTCTAGATCATCACCTGAGAGGGGGTTGGGCTGTTTACAGGTTTGCAGGTACCTTGACCTCAGAATACCCTGTTACTTTGACTTTGTTAAGAATACTCCATGTTGGACAGTTCTTGTGATTCTAAAACCTTGGACTTGTGGCTCTTTATTTGAGTCCCCCACCCTGGTTACTGGATTTTTAGACCTCCATCTGGAATTCTTGAACACACATGGATCTATACCAAGGCAGTTAATCAGATCTAGCTCAGTCACAGACCCTTGCATTTCATTTGCATACATACTCATTGCATCATATTAACATTTGCTTATTTGTATTTCAGGGTATCCACTTTCATCTGGTTTTGGTTTTGACCCCATCTGCAGTTTTGACCTATCTCCACCAGTACTTGCTTCAGCTTGTCAGCCATATACTTCAGTTACTTGCACTAGCCAGCCAGTGGCCCACTTCTCAACATCTTCATCAGCACTCTACTCAGTCTTCAGCATCATGGCTCCAAAGAAAAGCAACATCACCTATCATTTCTTCCAACCAGACTTATCAGACATCAGGAGGATCCAAACCCTGATCACTCCAGATCACATACCTTTATTCAGGGAGCATTATGGGGATATACATGACTTGGTCATGGATCTGGACCCATCCCAGAGGAGTTTGATCCACACCTGCATTCAGTTTTATGACCCCCCATTGAGATGTTTCACCTTTCAAGACTTTCAGTTGGGGCCTCTTTTAGAAGAATACTCATCTTTGGTTGGTTTGCCTATCAAGAGGGAAATCCCTTTCAACCCTGAAATGGTCTTTCCCAGCAATGGAGAGATAGCAAGAGCTTTGCACCTGGAACCTGCTTTGATTGAGCAGCATATGACCTCTAAAGCTGGGATCCCTGGCTTTCATCTGGACTTTCTAATTTCTCAAGCTAGTCTGAAGGCTTCCCTGGGGGAATGGAGAGCTGTTTGTGCTCTGTTGGCCTTAAGTGTATATGGAATTGTGTTGTTTGCAGATGAGCCTCGATTCATTAGCAATAATGCAATCCATTTGCTCATCCTGAAGAACCCAGTGCCAACTTTGCTAGGAGATCTCTATTACTCAGTGCACCAGAAGAATGAGAAGCAGAGGGGAAGGCTAGTGAGGTGTTGTGCTCCATTATTCCATGCTTGGCTTCTAAAGCGTCTACCCAGGACAGATGCCTTTCTAAATCCTCATCAGCAAAGCAACTGGGCTAAGAGGCTCACTACTCTCACTTCAGCAGACATCAGATGGTGTACTCAAAGCACCAAGGGCAGAGATATCATTACAAGCTGTGGGCACTTTCCCAATGTGCCTTTAATAGGGGTCAAGGGAAGTATCAATTACAACCCTCTGCTGTTCAGGAGGCAATTAGGCTATGCACTGGTACATACTCCCAGGGAGCAAGACTTGGTTGAGACCCTCTACTGTGAGAACAAGATTAGTCTGGCAATTGTTAGGCAGGCTGCCTGGGCCTGGGATCATGTTCAAACCAAGGGAATCACCACTCTGGGGAAGTGCAATAATGTGGCATCAGCACAATATTATGAGTGGTCCCATGCCAGGGCCCAATTCTCTGGAATGCCCTTCACCATAGAAGACATGCCTGAGTCATCTTCAGCACCACCCCCTGCCACTATCAGTCTGGAGGAGTTTGAAAGCCTGAAGGAAAGAAATGAGAAGCTAACCCAGGCTTTGCAGAAGACCCTCCGGGAGAGGAGTGAAGGTGTGAGGGAGATTGAGAGACTGGAGAAATTGAGAGTGGAACACTTGGCTAAAATTGAGAAGTCTGGAGATTATATCAACAAGTCCAAAGCTGGTGAACAGATTCTGAAGAACGCTTGTAAAGAAGCCCAGTTCCAGAGAGCAAGGACAGACTTGTATTTGAAAGAGAGTCAGGCCAGGTGGGTCCGGATCACTGAGGCCCGTACTCTAGAAGACAAGAGAGTTCAAGACAAGATGGAACAGATGGAAAAAGCCCTGGCAGCAGCCCAGAAGGAAATATCAGAGCTAGAAATCAGAGCTGGAGTGAAGAGGTCTAAGGACCAAAGTCAGAACAAGAAGTTGACTGCAGCTGTTGCAACAAGAAACCTTCTCATCAGAAGTCTTACGGAGCGGCCGGCTGATCCTGTGACTGAAGCACTTCTTAAGGAAGTTCGTGAGGATGAGTTTGGCCTTGGAGTTTGATCATTTGCTTGTTGTTATTCCTATTCCATGTACTTTTGTTTTTGTGATGTATTTTGACCCCTTAGAGGGCTGGTGTTGTAAAATGAACAAGTTGTATTATTTCATCTTATGTAATATATTTGTTAGTTTGTTCCATCCAAGTTCACTTCAAAAGCAACTTCAACAGCAGCATCTTCAAGGGTCTGGAAGGGTCAAAACTGAAGGCCAAACCGGATACCTTGAGAACAAATAAGCATAACTGCATTGCATACTAACCCTTTTGTTTGTTTTGTAGGTTTTGTTTTTGTTGTTACTAACCTCTGTTGTGATATTCAGGAATTATTGCTCGCCGCCGGGTATTTCCTCTCAACAGGCCACACAGGTACCCAACTAGAAACCTTCCGGGAATTCAGATGGATCAGATGCAGCAGGACCTTACGGAGGTCAGAAACCAGATGGCCAACGAAAGGTTGGAGATGAGAACGCAGATAACACAGTTCATGGAAGTAATGAACAACTTAGCTCAAAGCCAGGAGAGGCTCAGAGCTTTGGTAGAAGGGAGGAATCAAGATGAGCCCCATGTGGGGACTGCCGGCACAAGTAACAATGAACGGGTGCAACCCCATGTTAACCCTCCTGTGTTTGGCCCGCATCTACATCCTGAGATTAACATTCCTGCAAATGTTCAAGGGACAGCCACTGCAGCCAGGGTACTTCAAGAAGACCCTCAGGAGGACCAATTTACAGTAATGGGTGCTGGAGAGGAAACTTATGATAGACGGTTGGAAGAAATAGCTGAGAAGTTGAGGTCCTTAGAATCTCAAAATTCTTTGGGTTTCGACGTCATGGACATGGGTTTGGTAGACGGGGTCAGGATTCCCCATAAGTTCAAGCCTCCTTGTTTCGAAAAGTATAATGGGACTTCATGCCCCCGGACTCATTTGCAATCATTTCTGGGGAGGCTGAAGGCCTATACAATGGATGAGAAGCTCTGGATGTTCTACTTTGAAGACAGCTTGACTGGAGCATCGAGGGAATGGTATTCCCACTTGACAAGGGCAACTGTAAGATGCTAGAAGGACCTGGCAGAGGCCTTCATCAGACAGTATCAGTATAATCTAGACATGGCACCCAACAGGACCCTCCTAATGGGAATGTCACAGTCGTCAAGGGAAAGTTTCCGAGAATATGCCCAGAGATGGAGGCAATTGGCTGCTGCCGTTCAACCACCAATGTCTGAGAGAGAAATGGCAGACATGTTTATGAACACTCTCCAGGGAACGTATATTGACAGGTTGGCTGCTTTCTCTTCTACTAGCTTTGCAGATGTTGTCATAGCTGGGGAGAGAATTGAAAGCCTGTTAAAAATGGGTAAGATCTCTGATAATGGTGCCAGTTCGTCCAGTGGTACAAGAAAGCCTTTTGCAGGCCCGAGAAGAACTGGCGAGACCAATGCCATCCACACCAACAGGGGTAGGCCCCAATATGTTCAAAGGTCAATAGCAGCAGTCACTATCCCTGCTCCGGCCCATCCTCAGCCAGTCTATCAACCTCCGCCACAAAACTTTCAACAACAACCTCAGTATCAGCAGAATCAGTATCCTCCAAGAAATTACAACAACAACAACACCAACAACAATCAACAGAGGCCATTCCAACAGAGGCCATCCCAAGCTAACCGAGTGATCGACCCGATCCCAATGCCGTATGCTGCTTTGCTGCCACAACTTCTGAAACTCAACTTGGTTGAGCTAAGAACGTTGGCACCTCCGGATCCCAGCAGTCTACCAAGAAACTATGACTCTAATGCTAGGTGTGCTTTTCATTCAAACGCACCTGGTCATAGTACAGAAAAATGCAGGGCTCTGCATATGAAGGTACAAGACTTGGTAGACTCCAAGGCTCTGAATTTTGCACCTCCGCCCAATGTCAATAAAAACCCTATGCCAAACCATGGTGGTCCCCGAATTAACGCTATTGAAGAAAACAGACCGTCTTATTTAATAACCAGTGTGGATCAGATCAGGACACCATTGGTGGAAATCAAGGCTCAACTTCGTGAGAACCAAATATTTCCAGGGTGTGAACTAGGGTGTCCATATTGCAATATCTCATGGAATGGGTGTGAGGACCTGAGGAATGGCATTGACAGCCTTATTCAGAGTGGCCTGCTACAGATCACTACATCATTCCCGACAAATCCGGCAACTTCATCAGCAACGGTTTCAGACCCTCCTACAACTGCAGCAACTATTGTTCCCGACAATTCATCAGCACCATCAACAAGTACTTCACCTGTCCTTCCAAATGATCAGTTTTCAACAGTTTCTCCTGCTACAACTTCAGCTCCATTCCATTTCGAATCTCCATCAACAACAACATCAGTCCTTCCAACAACACCTCCTACAACACCAGCAATCAATCATGAAGATGTCTCTACTGTTACCATATTCTACGATCCTGCAAATAATTCCGCCTACCATTCAGAAGGTGCTGCTCCCGCCAGAGCACCAGTTACAATCTTTTATGATCCACAAACGATTACAGTCCCTTCAGCAGCAGCAATCAGTCCAGTCACTGTCACGGTGCCTGGACCAGTACCATATGAAAGCAACAGGGCCATCCCTTGGCACTATGGCTCTGACGTGTATTGTGAAGGAAAAAGAATCACTCTTGAAACATCAGCACCTGCACCACAAGTAGATAATGTGGGGGGAGGCGGAGGCTTCACTCGAAGCGGACGTCTCTTTGCTTCACAAGTCCAAAGACCTACAGCCGAAGCAGAAGCTGCTGCCAAGGCAAAAGGAAAGAGCCCGGTGCAGGAAGATCAAGCTGCCAAAGAAGCCTTGAAAACACCGTTCGATCAAGAAGTTGATGAGTTTATGAGAATCATCAAAAAGAGTGACTACAAAATTGTGGATCAACTTCACCAGACGCCATCCAAAATCTCTATCCTCTCACTGCTTATGTGCTCCGAAGCCCATCGGAATGCACTACTCAAGGTCTTGCACGCAGCTTACGTGCCTGAAGAGATTACTGTCAACCAGTTGGAAACCGTGGTTGGAAATGTTACTGCTAGCAATGGGCTAGGGTTTACCAATTCTGACTTGACAGCGGATGGCCGCAACCACAACAAAGCCTTGCACATAACCATGGAATGCAAAGGAGCTGTCCTTTCTCATGTGCTGGTGGACACAGGTTCTTCCCTGAATGTCTTACCAAAGAAGGCTCTGGTGAAGTTAGAATATGATGGATTGGCATTGAGACCCAGCAACCTGGTGGTGAGAGCCTTTGATGGTTCGAAGAGATCGGTTCTGGGAGAGATTGAGCTGCCCGTGACAATTGGCCCGCAAACCTTTAAAACTATCTTTTATGTGATGGACATTCAGCCCGCCTACAGCTGTTTGTTGGGTAGACCCTGGATTCACGCCGCCGGCGCAATAACGTCTACCCTTCACCAAAAGTTAAAATTTGAGTGGGAAGGCCAAGTTGTCACAATCTGTGGAGAGGAGGACATTTTTGTCAGCCACCTGGCAACCTATAAGTACATTGAAATGGATGGGGAGATCCATGAAACAATGAGCCAGGGGTTTGAAGCTTTGAATGTGAATGAGGCATCTGCTGTATCTGGTACTCCAATGTCGTCATACCAACAAGCCCGGAAGGTTGTTGAGGAAGGAACTGCCCAAGGCTGGGGCAAACTGCTATCGGTGGAGAAAAAAGAAGACAAGTTTGGGTTGGGTTACAGACCAACTCAACATCAAGCAAAGGCTGCTGGAGAGCCTGGTTTTGTCAGTGGGGGGATGCTTACCCCTGATGCTATCAACTGTCTGGAAGACGAGCTGGAAGAGGAGCGCAATCTGGAGAATTGGATTCGTCCAAAGATCCCGGGGAGCAGTGTCTCAAACTGGTCTTCACAGGAAATTATAAGAGTTACTCATGCAGAGTAATTATTATTTCCTGTATTTTTTATAGCATGCATCAAAGTCTTGCATCTTGCCCAAGGTGACGAGACTCATTTTGTAATCAGGGCCATCTGTACTTTTGTGCAAACAAGATTAAATTAATGAAATATCAGACATCTTTTTGCAAACGAGTCTTTTTCTTTTCTGCTCACTGTTTTTCCATTTTTCTTTTTGTACAAAAATAAATGGCGGTGTTTTCAAAATGATAACTTCATTTCACTTTTTTTTCTAAAGCAAGATTAAAATCAATCACTAAAATAAACAAACTGAACCCTTGCAGAGAGTGCCTTCCTGACAGCACCGACAACAGCACGGCTATGGCATCGTATGACTTTGACAATCCAATCAATCAAGCTGATGAAGGGGTTGATGAAGAATATGAGCTTCCTGAAGAGCTAGCTAGGTTGTTGAGACAAGAGGAGAAAGTTATTACTCCTCACCAGGAGGAGATTGAAGTGATTAATCTTGGTACGGAGGAAGACGTGAAAGAAGTCAAAATCGGGGCCTGCCTGCAAGACTCAGTAAAGAGACAACTGATAGATCTGCTTCAAGAGTATGTTGATGTGTTTGCTTGGTCGTATCAAGACATGCCAGGGTTGGATACCGACATTGTTGTGCACAAGCTGCCTCTAAGGGAAGAATGCCCACCGGTCAAACAGAAGCTGCGCCGAACTCGCCCAGACATGGCTATGAAAATTAAGGAAGAGGTACAAAAGCAATGGGACGCCGGGTTCCTTGCTGTAACTAGCTATCCGCCGTGGGTTGCTAATATAGTGCCTGTGCCTAAGAAAGATGGCAAAGTAAGAATGTGTGTTGACTACCGGGATCTGAATAGAGCCAGCCCGAAAGATGACTTCCCATTACCTCACATTGATGTATTGGTGGATAACACGGCTCAGTTCTCAGTATTCTCCTTCATGGACGGATTTTCGGGATATAATCAGATCAAGATGTCACCTAAAGACATGGAGAAGACAACATTCATTACACCTTGGGGCACGTTCTGTTACAAAGTGATGCCATTCGGACTGAAGAATGCTGGTGCCACATATCAACGGGCTATGGTGACATTGTTCCACGATATGATCCACAAAGAAATAGAATGTTATGTGGATGATATGATTGCCAAGTCCCTTACAGAGGAAGATCACCTGGTGAATCTGCTGAAGTTGTTCAAGCGTCTGAGGAAGTACCAATTGAAGCTGAACCCCAACAAATGTACGTTCGGGGTGCGATCCGGTAAGCTGCTGGGCTTTATTGTAAGCGAGAAAGGGATTGAAGTGGACCCTGATAAAGTCAAAGCCATTCAAGAGATGCCTGCACCGAAAACTGAAAAAGAAGTTCGAGGGTTTCTAGGTCGATTGAACTATATCTCACGGTTCATATCTCACCTTACAGCGACCTGTGAACCCTTGTTCAAGCTGTTAAGAAAAGAACAGACGGTCAGGTGGAACGAAGATTGCCAGAAGGCTTTTGACAAGATCAAAGAATATCTACAAGAACCTCCAGTCCTCATGCCGCCAGTTGAGGGAAGACCTCTGATTATGTACTTGACAGTATTAGAAGAGTCAATGGGGTGTGTGCTGGGCCAGCATGACGAGTCTGGTCGAAAAGAGTATGCAATATACTACCTAAGCAAAAAGTTTACCGACTGTGAACAGCGTTATTCACTGCTCGAGAAAACTTGCTGTGCTTTAGCGTGGGCTGCTCGCCGACTAAGACAGTATATGTTGACCCACACTACCTTATTAATCTCAAAAATGGATCCAGTTAAGTACATTTTCGAGAAGCCAGCTCTTACCGGACGGGTTGCAAGATGGCAGATGATTCTCACAGAATACGACATACAGTACACCTCTCAGAAAGCCATCAAGGGCAGTGTACTATCTGAATATCTTGCTGAGCAACCCATTGATGACTACCAGCCTATGAGGTTTGACTTCCCCGATGAGGACATCATGTTCATTAAAGCAAAAGATCACGAAGAGCCTATTCACACTGAAGGGCCTGACCCGGAGGAAGAGTGGACTATGATGTTTGATGGGGCTGTTAACATGAATGGCCGTGGTGTTGGTGCAGTACTCATTACACCTAAAGGAGTTCACATGCCTTTCTCGGCAAAACTCACTTTCAACTGCACTAACAACGAAGCTGAATACGAAGCTTGCATTATGGGTCTTGAGGAAGCTATTGACCTCAGGATCAAGACACTGACCGTATTCGGAGATTCAGCTTTGGTAATCAATCAGACCAACGGAAAATGGTATACACACCAGGATCATCTGATACCTTACAGGGATTATACAAGAAGGTTATTGACTTTTTTCACAACAGTCAAACTTGAGTATATCCCTCGGGATGAGAATCAGTTTGCAGATGCCTTGGCTACCATTTCGTCCATGATCAAAGTTCAAGCTGCTAACTTTGTACCTCGGATTTCAGTGTCCAGACTTGATAGACCAGCATATGTGTTCGCAGCAGATGTTGTAAAAGAAGATAAGCCTTGGTTCCATGACATTAAATGCTTCTTGGAGGATCAAACATACCCACCTGGGGCATCTCCCAATGATAAGGAGACTTTGAGAAGGCTTGCTGGTAGTTTCTTTCTGAACACTGATGGATCTCTATACAAAAGGAACTTTGATATGGTACTCCTCAGATGTGTTGACAAGACGGAAGCAGATTTGTTGATGCATGAAGTGCACGAAGGGTCCTTTGGTACCTGTCGCTCCCGACAAATGAAACTTGGATCAGATGAAGGTACAGACGCGAACGGTCGGCGAAAGGGACAATGAGAACACACAGGAGTGAACTCACTGGAGATGAAAAGAGTCGCCAGCTAGGCATTTTTATCCCGGAGGAAAGGCAATGCTGCATAGACCTGGAAAGACATGGATAAGACGGTTGCGAACCAGAGAGACTGAGAAAGGGGGTTGGTTACAACCTGGGAAGGTATTAGCACCCAGATTGTCCGTCGTACTCGACGGGATCCACGCTTAAAAGATTTGTGTTTTAAAGGGGTAGTGTCAGTGCATTTTTGTGTTTCATAGCTGGAAAAGGATGTACAGGTGTCAGTGTAAAAGAAGTGAAGTGTGTAAATGATGTGTCAGTGTAAGAATGAGAATGAATTGCTCATGATCATGAGGCTTAAAAGAATAATGCTGAAAGAGGGGGAATATACAGAGACTTTTGTTCGATAACTGTTAAGTTATGCCTACGTATCCTCTCGTGCAATGAGGAAGTCAGAACACCGTAGTTCGACCCAAAGAGACTGAAAGATGAATTGACTTGTGAACTGCTTGCTTGCCTATGCTCAAGTGTATGATCTGTCTGGCACAGATGCAAACTGTCTTGCATTAGACGGAAGAAGCAAGTCCTCGGTTGTGAGTGAAGGTGATGAGAAAAGAATCCCGGAGGAGACGATTATTGTTTGTTTTTGAGTTTTCAGTCTTTTATTGCTTTTGAAAGTTTGTCATAGGATAATGAGCTTAAGCCTAAACCAATGGATTTAGTAAACTCATCACATCTTCCCTCTGTTTAGGGGTAATGAGAATACCTTAAGTGTGAAGTCAGATTCTCACACTTAATCACCTTTGATGCAGGATTAAGATCATTAACCTACTTGTGATTATTTAGATGTTTTTGGTATTTTTGTTTAGTGTTGAGTAATGAGGTTAAGCCATAATCAAGGATTAAACAGACTCATTACACCATCCTAATAGAAGGATGATAGATGAGAATGTTTAAGCTGAGGAAAACTCTTCAACTTAATCCATGATTAGGGATTAAACTCATGACAAAACAAGCCTTTGATTAAATGAATTTTATTTAATGGTATGGTGATGAAGTGATTTTTATGATTTGTAAGACAACTTGAGGGGGACTTGTCCATTAACACTAGGGTTAGTCCTTCTTAACCAATTAAGGAAGAATTAGAACCCTAATGCAAGGCCCAAGTTACAAGTGTGATGTCTTGATACTTATTAAGTGGATTGATTAAGAGATTTAAACACATTAAGGGTTTAACACTTAGGATTAAAGTTATACACTCCATCCTAAAAGAAGGATGCAGGCATAAGCTTAATCACAAAGTCTTAAAACCTTTAGGGTTTAGTCCCTGATTATGAGATGAGAAGAGAAGACTCAAAGAGAGACACAAAGGTAAAACTATGAGGGGAGACTAATCAAAACCCTAATTCATTGTCATGCTTGGTTGATCCTAAGGTTTGTGAGGTTTCCAAGAACAATCTTCAAAGGCCACCAAGAAGCAGATGAACAGGATCAAGAGAAGCAAAGTGACTTGCTTCATTCAAGGAGTCAAGTCACTTGAAGAAAGAAAGTAGGAGGAAGAATGAGCAAGCTCAAACTCAAACACATGTAAAAATGCAGCAATGTATGCAAGAGAGATGAAAAGAAAAGTTATGAGAAGTGAAGGCAAATTCACTTCTCAAGTTCACTTACCACCTGAAATGTTAGAAAGAAAAGCAATGCAATGCTAAATGAGATGAAATGACATGATGAAAAACAAAACCAGAAGCATATTGATGATGATTATGATGTTATGGGGTGCTGCAAACAAAAGGCAAGACATGGAGATGCTCATACAAGGTTATGGGTGCAAATGATGCAAGCTAAGGAGCATGAACAAGCATGGAAAGTTATGAAGCATACAAGACAAATGACATGGCAAATATGTAATGCAATGATCAAACATGCTTTCTACATGTCTTAAGATGTCAAATGAATCACAAGAATGCACAAAATGCAAAGACAAGTCATGTTATGCAAGAGAATGCAAGAAGGATGCAAGAGAAAGCCCAAATTAGGGTTCATGGATCAAACATCAAACAAAAACCCAAAACAGAAGCAAACCCTAAGATAAAAAATGGAAAATGCTACCCAAAGAAACCCTAAACCTATAATGAACCACTGCCCAAAGGGGAGCTCTCAACTCTCAACCAAACTCAAGTTATGAATTTTCTAAGTTATTAGGGTTTTTTAGGGTTCTTAACAAAAGAAATGCCAAACAATTGGAAAATGCAAGATCAACTCATGGCCATTTTATCCTTGAAAATACATGCAAAATAGAAAACAATGCAAGAAGAACCAATGTCCAACTCTTCTCCAATAGGAAGAAATGAAATTTTGAATTTAGGATCAAATTAATGCATAAAAATGATTTAATTCAGTGAAAAATTCTTAAAATGCATCAAGATCAAAAAAGAAATTTGGTTTGAAGGTTGGACAATGTTTCTAAATGTCTTAGAACATTTCATGAATTTTTTTGTAATTTTTAAATACCTAAAAGTATTTTTAATTAATTAATTCCCATTAATCAATTAAAAATAATCTTTTAAATATTTAAAAATACTTTTTTAATGATAAAAAGTGAAATAAAAATATTTTTGGGTCTTAAAAATTAGTAAAACTTTTAAGAAAAAGTTTCATAATTTTTAAGACATTTTTGCTATTTTAAAATAATTATACAAGTTAATTGAAATAAAAATGAATAAAAATTAAATAAAAGAGAAAGTCAAAGGAAAGGATGGCTGAGATGAGCCCTGAGTTCAAATTGGTTGACTGGCGCGTGAATGGAGGGTGTGGATTGCATCTGAATTAATTAATTTAATTACGAATTAATTAAAGCTAATGAGAGAGATTAGGGCAAACAAAATGATCTGGGCCATTCAAAAGAGAGGGAAGTCAACAGGTCAACGCTCATCTATGGCTCAAATTCAAACTGGAGTTAATGACGCAATTAGGGCATAATCACTCTCAGGTGGCCGGAGAAGACCTCCGGTCGTCTTCTCCGGCCAGCACCTCACCTGAAAAAATCCCCAAACCCCTCAAATCGTATCAAAAATGAAAACTAAGAACATAGAAATGATCTCCATCCTCTCACGAATCAAACCCCTCTCTCAAAACACATTTCTTCTTCCTAAACAAGCTGAATCGAAAGAAGTAAAAACTAGGGCACGCAAGCTTCAGAGACAAATTAAATACTCAAATCAAAGCCGTTTCAAAAACTAAGAACATCAGGATGATCAGTGAATCACATAGAACAAGTTTGTAACAAGAAAAATGATTTCTGGAAAAATAATTTTCGAGCTACCTGAGATTTGGAGCTTTCAATTTGAGGACTTTCTGGCCACTTCTCCTTGTGCAATCCACTCCACTTGGTCCACAGAAGATGCTTGAATGCTCAAAAGGAGTTTAAGTTGGCTGGATAATGAGATTCGAAAGCTCCTGCTCAAGCTTGGTCAGAAATGGCAATGGAGTTTCAGGCAGTTTCAAGCCATGGAAAGGGGTTGTTTGTGATCCTGAGGGTGAATGGAGAAGCTTTGCAAGGTTTGTTTGACTGTTTGTGAGCTAGGATGAGAGTTTCGAATGAAACTGCAAAATGGAGTGAGAAATGGCAGTGGGATGTTCTGGCTGTTTCAGGCTTTGGTTCTTGATGCTTTGTGGTCTATGGAGCAAGGTGAGTTGAATGGTGAAGTTGGCTTGGGTGTTTTGTGGCTGTGGAGGCAGATTCGAAGGAAGTTGCAACTTGGTAGTTTTTTTGTGAATGTGGTGAATGAATGTGTTTCAGCCTTGCCTTGTGTTGTGTTTTTGCTTGCAAATTGTCCACATAAGTCTCTCTCATTGGTCAGTTGACAAGACATGCCCTTTATTGATTGGTAAGTTACCTTTTGCAAAAAGTCAAATAATGTGTAAGAGAAGCATGGCTCAAGGTCTAGGCAAGTACATGGCATGGGCTGGCGCAGCAAGGGTGAGGGAGAGGTCTAGCAAAGCTCAGCATCCAAGGCTGCAAGTTGTAGGAAGCATGATGAGTGGTTTTGCAAGTTGTTGTAACTTTGGTTCACATGTGAGAAAGTCTTGTTACACAAACCAAACCATGGGGAAACTTGGTCCAATTCTGATTTTTTAGGCTCATAGAATGTTTGTGTAATGGTTTCAAATGAATTAGAGGTCACATAATGCATTGGTTCATGACTTTGCAAAATTTCCATTTGAAACTTGTCTTGAAAATCAATGATTTTAGCCAACTTTGCATTGCCATAACTTTTGATCCAAGAAGAGTTTGATCATGTTCTTGTACTTTTTGAAAAGGGAAAGATGAGATCTACAACTTTCATGACCAAAGTTTTTCCATTTGAAGCCTTTTTGGATCAAGAATCAAGGCTTGAAAAATGACCTAAAATGATGCATTCTTGAAAAGTCAACTATGCCCAAAAAGTCAACATTTGCAAAAACCCTAAATTCTTGATTTCTATGAACTTCAACCTTCTTCCATGATCAAATAAAGATCATATACACTCAAAATGATGAAGATCACCCATTGGTTGGGTCATTGGGGGCCTCAGATGCCCTGATTTTGCACTGACTTGTCTGAAAAGTCAACCCTTGATCAGATGACTTCCCCATGGAATTTCTTCATGAAAATTGATATGCATACTCCCTATACCATATAGAGACCAATGGAAACAAGAATGACCAAAAAATTTGGAGTTATGGCCTTTGAAACCAAAACCCTAATTTTCAGTCAACTGTGCAGTCTAGCCTGGCTCTGCATCCACTCAAACCCTAGTCCTTGTGATTCCTCTGCCATTTTGACTTTGAAGAGATGGAGTATGATGATTGAACACACATGGACCCCTTTGAGTTGATTGGTGGCCTTTGGAATGGCTCAAGATGCCTTGGGATTGCTCAGATCACAAACCCTAGGTGCAGATGCCTTAGAAACTATGCAGTGAATCAAAAATGAGATATGAGATGATATGATTGTGTTTATGCATATGAGATGATCACAAGCCATGGTGTGAATGGGTGAGGGCAAATTTGGGGTGTTTACAGCTGCCCCTATTCAAACATGAGTTAGCTGTGCAGGTTGCAAGCGACGGCTTAACGGGCAAACAAGATAACTTGTGGTTGAATACCAAAGACAGTCCAAAATTTGCACTCACGGAAAGAAGAAGAAAACGGATATGGATTGTAAAAGGAAAATGAAGTATATTGTAAAGGTGCGGAAAACAAAGCGATGACGGGGACGGCCGACATGCTGGGAAAGTGCTAAAAATAAAGCAATGACGGGGACGACCGACATGCTGGGGATAAAAGGTAAAGCCAAGACGGGGACGGCCGACTAGCTGGGGAAATAAAATCATGATGGGGACGGACATCAAGATAAAGCTGTAAAATTCTCTGAGGATCTAATGAAACATGACGGGGACGGCCATCAAGTTCATGAAGCAACGTAACCAACGATGGGGACGGCCATCGGGTTGAAAAGGAAAAGGGACCACGACGGGGACGGCCATCGGGTTAAAGAATAAACGAAATAAACAGATGATGGGGGACGGCCATCAAAGGTGAAGGACGATCACCTAGCAGGGTACGGCTACTCTGTTGGGGATATGAGAAATATGATGGGGACGACCATCAAAGGTGGAGGACGACCACCTGGCAGGGTACGGCTGCCGAAAATATCAACGATGGGGACGACCATCGGATAGAAAAGGTTAACGATGGGGACGGCCATCGGACGAGCATGATGGAGGACGACCATCAAGAAGTGGAGGACGACCACTCAGCAGGGTACGGCTGCTCTCGGGGTTTATCATGACATAGGACGAATGCCAGATAACCAAAATCAACAATGGGGACGGCCATTGGATAAAATGATGAAGGACGATCATCAAAAGGTGGAGGACGACCACCTAGCAGGGGACGGCTGCTAAAAACAACGATGGGGACGACCATCGGATGAGCATGATGGAGGACGACCATCAAGAAGTGGAGGACGACCACTCAGCAGGGTACGACTGCTCTCGGGGTTTATCATGACATAGGACGAATGCCAGATAACCAAAATCAACAATGGGGACGGCCATTGGATAAAATGATGAAGGACGATCATCAAAAGGTGGAGGACGACCACCTAGCAGGGGACGACTGCTAAAAACAACGATGGGGACGACCATCGGATGAGCATGATGGAGGACGACCATCAAGAAGTGGAGGACGACCACCCAGCAGGGTACGGCTGCCCACAGGACGAGTGTCAGATAAAAGAAAGATGCTTTGTTGGCGATCTACCGGGGATATAGTAAACACGGACGAGTGTTCACAACCAAGAAAGGAAAGCATTAGTGTTTGGTATTGTAGATTAAAGATGCGGACGAGCATCCTTAGACTATGATACGGACGAGTATCATGTAGAAACAAATACTGACACGTGTTCAGAGATGATGATACGGACGAGTATCAACTGGTTAACAAAGAACAAGGACTACTGTTGAATCTGATGGTTCTTCTGGGGGAATAGTAGACACGGACGAGCATCTATATTCAAGAAGACACAAGTGTTTGACACGATGTATGGATTAAAGATGCGGACGAGCATCCTTAAGACTATGATACGGACGAGTATCACGTAGAAACAAACATTAGACGCAATGTTCTGAGATGATGGTACAGACGAGTACCAACTGGTTAACAAAGAACAAGGACTACTGTCGAATCTGTGGGGGTATGAGTGATGGTGTATACAAGATGCGGGCGAGCATCTGTATAAGTGTACCAATGAGTAGTGAGTATATATACATAAGTGTTTATCTGCTGGGGAGAGTGACACAGACGAGTGTCAAAAGAGAAAATTATAATATAAACATGTATATGGGTGATGAGAGTGTAAGCGACTGCGCTGGGGATATGACACGGACGGGTGTCAAGAAAGTGTATATATAAGTATAAGTGAGTGCAAAGAGGATGTCTTTGGCTTTCTGCTGGTGATGTGACACGGACGGGTGTCCAAAGGTGTATATACTGGTGTTTGTGATTTGTGAGGCAACTACTTTTGCTGGGACCCTGGTGGGGATTTCTGTATAATGATGATGAACGACTTATTATTCACAGGTGCTCTATTCACAACATGACTTATGATTATGCTATGCATTTTATTTTTGCCGTAATGCTCCGTATTAGACGGAATGCTACGCTCTGAGGGGATAATATGATGCGGATGCTATGATTATGCAAAGAGGCAAAGACCCGGGATTCGGATCCCGTTGCTGCGAAGATCTCCGGTCGATCTGCCTGAGGTGAATATCCCAGCTGGGGATGAGATCATTGGTAGATCTAATGATGTATCTGCTTGGGGACATAGGTCACTGATTGGCATATCCTTATAATGGGACCCAGCTGGGGTTTGTAGAAGCTTTCTTCACTCTGTTGTGATCTTCCTGCGCTGCTCTTCTGGATAGAGGCTGAAGATTCCGTGGGGAGATGATTCCCTGACTCTTGTACTCAACTGAGGATGAAATAGCAACTCGGCTGGGGAATTGTGAGAGGCAACTCAGCTGGGGAGAGCAACAAGTGGCAACTCAGCTGGGGATAGAGCATTTCAGATGCTGAGATTGAATGTATGTTGATTTGGCAACTTTGCTAGGGAAGCGAGCACCTTCCAGTGCCACGTGGAAGATAGACCGAATTGATAATGATTCGCCTGCCTGCTGAGACGTAACTTGCATGCCCCAGGTTGCGTTCTGGATACCTGCGATCCTGCAAAGATAAGGAGACGCACAAAAGGTCCCGAGGTATCCTTTACTGGATTCCGTCATAGGAGTTAAGCACTTTCGAGAGTAAGTATATTCCCTGTAAGCATGTGTTTTTTTTTTTTTTTTTTTTTTTTTTTTTTAGAAAAACATCTGTACTTATGCAACTAGTTTTTAGAGACATCAGACATCCTTTGCAAATAAAAATGTACAAAACGAGACATGACTGAAAATCTGATTTTATTAATTCATGTGCCCTGAATTGGCAAGATACAGTCAAAGAAAACACATCTCCTGAAATGAAGAGACTGTTACAAATTGAGAAACAAAATGCTGGCAGTGTTGACGACGCTTTGAGGAGCTTCCTCTTCTGCTATGACTCGTATGACAATGACGTTCTTCTCGTCTTGCTTTCTGAAGAAAGTTGATTCTGATTGAAGCTTGATCCTTTGGAGCTTACCGAGTTGTAGATAATGCAGACGAATTCAGAATGCAGTTGTTCGCTTATTCCCTTATTTTGCATGGATCGCCCTTTCGGGTTTTCAATCCATCGGGATACCCATTTTTGCCTGAGCTGTCCAATGCGGCTTTTCAACTCAGCAGGTGTACATTTTTTTGTTTATTTCCCTTATTTTTGCCCGAGTCTTTTATTCTGTTTTTGACTCGCCGGGATGCCCTATTTTTGCCTGGACTTACATTCTGTTTTTATGTCCAGCGGGTCATTTTTATGCGAAGTATTTTTTAACCGCATCTGAATTCACAGGGGACGGGAAGTCTTCACCATCCATGGTGCTGAGCATCAGCGCTCCACCAGAGAAAACTTTCTTTACAACGAATGGTCCTTCATAATTTGGAGTCCATTTGCCCCTGTGGTCTGTATGAGGAGGGAGGATTCTTTTCAACACAAGATCCCCTACTTGGTACTCTCGATGCCTGACTTTCTGATCGAAGGCTCTCTTCATTCTTTTCTGATACAACTGCCCATGACAGATTGCAGCTAATCTCTTCTCTTCGATCAGACTTAGTTGCTCGTATCGGGACCTAACCCATTCTGCTTCACTCAGTTTAACATCCATTAATACCCGTAACGAGGGTAGTTCAACTTCAACAGGTAGGACTGCTTCCATACCATATACAAGCTGATACGGTGTTGCCCCAGTGGATGTTCTGATTGATGTGCGGTACCCATGCAAGGCAAATGGTAGCATCTCATGCCAGTCTTTGTAGGTGACTACCATCTTCTGCACAATCTTCTTAATATTCTTGTTTGCTGCCTCAACAGCGCCGTTCATCTTTGGCCTGTAAGGAGAAGAATTGTGGTGTTGGATCTTGAAGCCTCGGCATAACTCAGCCATCATCTTATTGTTTAAGTTGGAACCATTATCAGTAATGATTCGCTCGGGCACTCCATACCGACAGATGATATCTCTCTTCAGAAATCGGGCTACCACTTGTCTTGTAACATTTGCATATGAGGCTGCTTCAACCCACTTGGTGAAATAATCAATGGCGACCAGGATGAATCTGTGACCATTCGAAGCAGTTGGCTCAATCTTGCCAATCATATCAATGCCCCACATGGCAAAGGGCCACGGTGAAGACATTATGTTCAACGGATTGGGAGGCACATGTACCTTATCTGCATAGATCTGGCATTTATGGCATTTTCTGGCGTAGGCACAACAGTCTGTATCCATCGTGATCCAGTAATAGCCTGATCTTAACAACTTTTTAGCCATGGCATGCCCTCCTGCATGGGTACCAAAAGATCCTTCATGTACTTCATGCATCAACAAATCTGCTTCCGTCTTGTCAACACATCTGAGGAGTACCATATCAAAGTTCCGTTTATATAAAGACCCATCAGTGTTCAGAAAGAAACTTCCAGCAAGCCTTCTTAAAGTCTTCTTATCATTGGAAGATGCCCCAGGTGGGTATGCTTGATCCTCCAAGAAGCACTTAATGTCATGGAACCAAGGCTTATCATCTTTGACAACGTCTGCTGCAAATACATATGCTGGTCTATCAAGTCTTGATACTGAAATCTGAGGTACAAAGTTAGCAGCTTGAACTTTGATCATGGACGAAATGGTAGCAAGAGCATCTGCAAACTGGTTCTCGTCCCGAGGGATATACTCAAGCTTGACTGTTGTGAAGAAAGTCAATAACCTCCTTGTATAATCCCTGTAAGGTATCAGATGATCTTGGTGTGTGTACCACTTTCCGTTGGTTTGATTGATTACTAAAGCTGAATCTCCGAATACGGTCAATGTTTTGATCCTGAGGTCAATGGCTTCCTCAAGACCCATAATACAAGCTTCGTATTCAGCTTCGTTGTTAGTGCAGTTGAAAGTGAGTTTTGCCGAGAAAGGCATGTGAACCCCCTTAGGTGTAATGAGTACTGCACCAACACCACGACCATTCATATTAACAGCCCCATCAAACATCATAGTCCATTCTTCTTCTGGGTCAGGCCCTTCGGTGTGAATAGGCTCTTCCTGATCTTTTGCTTTTATGAACATGATGTCTTCATCAGGGAAGTCAAATCTCATAGGCTGGTAGTCATCAATGGGTTGCTCAGCAAGATATTCAGATAGCACACTGCCTTTGATGGCTTTCTGGGATGTGTACTGTATGTCGTATTCTGTGAGAATCATCTGCCATCTTGCAACCCGTCCGGTAAGAGCTGGCTTCTCAAATATGTACTTGACTGGGTCCATCTTTGAGATCAACAAAGTAGTGTGGGTCAACATATACTGTCTCAGTCGGCGAGCAGCCCACGCTAAAGCACAACAAGTTTTCTCGAGCAGTGAATAACGTTGTTCACAGTCGGTAAACTTTTTGCTTAGGTAGTATATTGCATACTCTTTTCGACCAGACTCGTCATGCTGGCCCAGCACACACCCCATTGACTCTTCTAATACTGTCAAGTACATGATTAGAGGTCTTCCTTCAACTGGCGGCATAAGGATTGGAGGCTCTTGTAAGTATTCTTTGATCTTGTCAAAAGCCTTCTGGCAGTCTTCATTCCACCTGACCGTCTGTTCTTTTCCTAACAACTTGAACAAGGGCTCACAGGTTGCTGTGAGGTGAGATATGAACCGTGAAATGTAGTTCAATCGACCTAAGAACCCTCGAACTTCCTTCTCTGTTTTCGGTGCAGGCATCTCTTGGATGGCTTTGACTTTATCAGGGTCAACTTCAATCCCTTTCTCGCTTACAATAAATCCCAGCAGCTTACCGGATCGCACCCCGAATGTGCATTTGTTGGGGTTCAGCTTCAATTGGTACTTCCTCAGACGCTTGAACAACTTCAGCAGATTCACCAGGTGATCTTCCTCTGTAAGGGACTTGGAAATCATATCATCCACATAACATTCTATTTCCTTGTGGATCATATCGTGGAATAATGTCACCATAGCCCGTTGATATGTTGCACCGGCGTTTTTGAGCCCAAATGGCATCACCTTGTAGCAGAACGTGCCCCAGGGTGTGATGAATGTTGTCTTCTCCATGTCTTCAGGTGACATTTTAATCTGGTTGTATCCTGAAAATCCATCCATGAAGGAGAATACCGAGAACTGAGCCGTATTATCAACCAATACATCAATGTGAGGTAATGGGAAATCATCTTTCGGGCTAGCTCTGTTCAGATCCCGGTAGTCAACACACATTCTTACTTTACCGTCTTTCTTAGGCACAGGCACTATATTAGCGACCCACGGCGGATAGCTAGTTACAGCAAGGAACCCGGCGTCCCATTGCTTTTGTACCTCCTCCTTGATTTTCATAGCCATGTCTGGACGAGTTCGGCGCAGCTTCTGTTTGACTGGTGGGCACTCTTCTCTCAAAGGCAGCTTGTGCATAACAATGTCGGTATCCAACCCTGGCATGTCTTGATACGACCAAGCAAACACATCAACATACTCTTGAAGCAGATCTATCAGTTGTCTCTTCACTGAGTCTTGCAGGCAGGCCCCGATTTTAACCTCTTTCACGTCTTCGTCTGTACCAAGATTAATCATTTCAATCTCCTCCTGGTGAGGAGTAATGAACTTCTCCTCCTGTCTCAACAACCTAGCTAGCTCTTCAGGAAGCTCATATTCTTCTTCAACCCCTTCATCAGCTTGATTGATCGGATTGTCAAAGTCATACGATGTCATAGCCGTGCTGTTGTCGGTGCTGTCTGGAAGGCACTCTCTGCAAGGGTTAAGTTTGTTCATTTTAGTGATTGATTTTAATCATGCTTTAGGAAAAAGTGAAATGAAGTTATCATTTTGAAAACACCGCCATTTATTTTTGTACAAAAAGAAAAATGAAAAAACAGTGAGCAGAAAAGAAAAAGACTCGTTTGCAAAAAGATGTCTGATATTTCATTAATTTAATCTTGTTTGCACAAAAGTACAGATGGCCCTGATTACAAAATGAGTCTTGTCATCTTGGGCAAGATGCAAGACTTTGATGCATGCTATAAAAAATACAGGAAATAATAATTACTCTGCATGAGTAACTCTTATAATTTCCTGGGAAGACCAGTTCGAGACACTGCTCCCCGGGATCTTTGGACGAATCCAATTCTCCAGATTGCACTCCTCTTCCAGCTCGTCTTCCAAACAGTTGATAGCACCGGGGGTAAGCATCCCCCCACTGACAAAACCAGGCTCTGCAACAGCCTTTGCTTAATGTTGAGTTGGTCTGTAACCCAACCCAAACTTGTCTTCTTTTTTCTCCACCGACAGCAGTTTGCCCCAGCCTTGGGCAGTTCCTTCCTCAACAACCTTCCGGGCTTGTTGGTAAGACGACATTGGAGTACCAGATACAGCAGATGCCTCATGCACATTCAAAGCTTCAAACCCCTGGCTCATTGTTTCATGGATCTCCCCATCCATTTCAATGTACTTATAGGTTGCCAGGTGGCTGACAAAAATGTCCTCCTCTCCACAGATTGTGACAACTTGGCCTTCCCACTCAAATTTTAACTTTTGGTGAAGGGTAGACGTTATTGCGCCGGCGGCGTGAATCCAGGGTCTACCCAACAAACAGCTGTAGGCGGGCTGAATGTCCATCACATAAAAGATAGTTTTAAAGGTCTGTGGGCCAATTGTCACGGGCAGCTCAATCTCTCCCAGAACCGATCTCTTAGAACCATCAAAGGCTCTTACTACCAGGTTGCTGGGTCTCAATGCCAAACCATCATATTCTAACTTCACCAGAGCCTTCTTTGGTGAGACATTCAGGGACGAACCTGTGTCCACCAGCACATGTGAAAGGACAGCTCCTTTGCATTCCATGGTTATGTGCAAGGCTTTGTTGTGGTTGCGGCCGTCCGCTGTCAAGTCAGTATTGGTGAACCCTAGCCCATTGCTAGCAGTAACATTTCCAACCACGGTTTCCAACTGGTTGACAGTAATCTCTTCAGGCACGTAAGCTGCGTGCAAGACCTTGAGTAGTGCATTCCGATGGGCTTCGGAACACATAAGCAGTGAGAGGATAGAGATTTTGGATGGCGTCTGGTGAAGTTGATCCACAATTTTGTAATCACTCTTTTTGATGATTCGCATAAACTCATCAACTTCTTGATCGAACGGTGTCTTCAAGGCTTCTTTAACAGCTTGATCTCCCTGCACCGGGCTCTTTCCTTTTGCCTTGGCAGCAGCTTCTGCTTCGGCAGTAGGTCTTTGAATTGGTGGAGCGAAGAGACGTCCGCTTCGGGTGAAGCCTCCGCCTCCCCCCACATTATCTACTTGTGGTGCAGGTGTTGATGTTTCAAGAGTGATTCTTTTTCCTTCGCAGTACACGTCAGAGCCATAGTGCCAAGGGATGGCCCTATTGCTTTCATATGGTACTGGTCCAGGCACCGTGACAGTGACTGGACTGATTGCTGCCGCTGAAGGGATTGTGATAGTTTGCGGATCATAATAAATTGTAACTGGTGCTCTGGTGGGAGCAGCACCTCCTGGATGGTAGGCAGAGTTGCTTTCAGGATCATAAAATATTGTGATAGTAGAGACATCTTCATGATTTGTTGCTGGAGTTGTAGGAGACATCGGCGGAAGAATGGATGTTGTTGTTGTAGGAGATTCAAAATGGAATGAAGCTGAAGTTGTAGCAGGAGAAATTGTTGATAACTGATCATTTGGGAGGACAGGTGAAGTACTTGTTGATGGTGCTGATGAATTGTCGGGAACAATAGTTGCTGCATTTGTAGGAGGATCTGAAACCGTTGCTGATGAAGTTGCCGGATTTGTCGGGAATGATGTAGTGATCTGTAGCAGGCCACTCTGAATAAGGCTGTCAATGCCATTCCTCAGGTCCTCACACCCATTCCATGAGATATTGCAATATGGACACCCTAGTTCACACCCCGGAAATATCTGGTTTTCACGGAGTTGAGCTTTGATTTCCACCAATGGTGTTCGGATCTGATCCACACTGGTTATTAAATAAGACGGTTTGTCCTCTTCAATAGCGTTAATTCGGGGACCACCATGGTTTGGCATAGGGTTTTTATTGACATTGGGCGGAGGTGCAAAATTCAGAGCCTTGGAGTCTACCAAGTCTTGTACCTTCATATGCAGAGCCCTGCATTTTTCTGTACTGTGACCAGGTGCGTTTGAATGAAAAGCACACCTAGCATTAGAGTCATAGTTTCTTGGTAGACTGTTGGGATCCGGAGGTGCCAACGTTCTTAGCTCAACTAGGTTGAGTTTCAGAAGTTGTGGCAACAAGGCAGCATACGGCATTGGGATCGGGTTGATCACTCGGTTAGCTTGGGATGGCCTCTGTTGGAATGGCCTTTGTTGATTGTTGTTGGTGTTGTTGCTGTTGTAGTTTCTTGGAGGATATTGATTCTGGTGATACTGAGGTTGTTGTTGGAAGTTTTGCTGAGGAGGTTGATAGACTGGCTGTGGGTGAGCTGGAGCAGGGATAGTAACTGCTGCTATTGTTCTTTGAACATACTGGGGCCTACCCCTGTTGGTGTGAATGGCATTGGTCTCGCCAGTCCTTCTTGGGCCTGCAAAAGGCTTTCTTGCATTACTGGATGGGCTTGCGCCATTGTCTGAGATCTTACCCATCTTCAATAGGCTTTCAATTCTCTCCCCCGCTATGACAACATCTGCGAAGCTAGTGGAAGAGAAAGCAGCCAACCTGTCAATATATGTTCCCTGGAGGGTGTTCATGAACATATCTGCCATTTCCCGTTCAGACATAGGTGGTTGAACAGCAGCAGCCAGCTGCCTCCACCTCTGGGCATATTCTCGGAAACTTTCCCTTGACGACTGTGACATTCCCATTAGGAGAGTCCTGTTGGGTGCCATATCTAAATTGTATTGATACTGTCTAATGAAGGCCTCTGCCAGGTCCTTCCAGCATCTCACAGTTGCCCTTGTCAAATGGGAATACCACTCCCTCGAAGCTCCAGTCAAGCTATCTTCAAAATAGAACATCCACAATTTCTCATCCATTGTATAGGCCTTCAGCCTTCCCAGAAATGATTGTAGATGAGTCCGGGGGCATGAAGTCCCATTATACTTTTCGAAACAAGGAGGCTTGAACTTATGGGGAATCCTGACCCCGTCTACCAAACCCATGTCCATAACGTCGAAGCCCAAAGAGTTTTGAGATTCTAAGGACCTCAACTTCTCAGCTATTTCTTCCAACCGTCTATCATAAGTCTCTTCTCCAGCACCCATTACTGTGAACTGGTCTTCTTGAGGGTCTTCCTGTAGTACCCTCCCTGCTGTGGCAGTCCCTTGTATATTGACAGGGATGTTAGCCTCCGGATGGAGATGGGGTCCAAAAACTGGGGGATTGACATGAGGTTGGACCCTCTCGTTGTTACTTGTGCCAGCAGTTCCCACATGGGGTTCCTCTTGATTCCTCCCTTCTACCAAAGCTCTGAGCCTCTCCTGGCTTTGAGCTAAATTGTTCATCACTTCCATGAATTGTGTTATCTGCGTTCTCATCTCCAACCTTTCGTTGGCCATCTGGTTTCTGACCTCCGTAAGGTCCTGCTGCATCTAATCCATCTGAATTCCCGGAAGGTTGTTTCTAGTTGGGTACCTGTGTGGCCTGTTGAGGGGAAATACCCGGCGGCGAGCAATAATTCCTGAGATTCACAACAGAGGTTAGTAACAACAAAACAAAACCCTGCAAAACATAAAAAAAGGTTAGCATGCAATGCAGTTATGCTTATTTGCTCTCAAGGTATCCGGTTTGGCCTTCAGTTTTGACCCTTCCAGACCCTTGAAGATGTTGCTGTTGAAGTTGCTTTCGAAATGAACTCAGGTAGAAACTAACACAAATATATTACAAAGGTGAAATAATACAAATTGTTCTTTTTACAACATAAGCCCTCTAAGGGGTCAAAATACATCACAAAAGGCAAAAGTACATGGAATAGGAATAACAACAAGCAAATGATCAAACTCCAAGGCCAAACTCATCCTCACGAACTTCCTTAAGAAGTGCTTCGGTCACAGGATCAGCCGGACGCTCCATAAGATTTCTGATGAGAAGGTTTCTTGTTGCAACAGCTGCAGCCAACTTCTTGTTCTGACTTTGGTCCTTAGACCTCTTCAATCCAGCTCTGATTTCTAACTCTGATATTTCCTTCTGGGCTGCTGCCAGGGCTTTTTCCATCTGCTCCATCTTGTCCTGAACTCTCTTGTCTTCTAGAGTACGGGCGTCAGTGATCCGGACCCACCTGGCCTGACTCTCTTTCAAATATAAGTCTGTTCTTGCTTTCTGGAACTGGGCTTCTTTGCAAGCATTCTTCAGAATTTGTTCACCAGCTCTAGACTTGTTGATATAATCCCCAGACTTCTCAATTTTAGTCAAGTGTTCCACCCTCAGCTTCTCCAATCTCTCAATCTCCCTCATACCTTCACTCCTCTCCCGGAGGGTCTTCTGCAAAGCCTGGGTTAACTTCTCATTTCTTTCCTTCAAGCTTTCAAACTCCTCCAGACTGATAGTGGCAGGGGGTGGTGCTGAAGATGACTCAGGCATGTCTTCTATGGTGAAGGGCATTCCAGAGAATTGGGCCCTGGCATGGGACCACTCATAATATTGTGCTGATGCCACATTATTGCACTTCCCCAGAATGGTGACTCCCTTGGTTTGAACATTATCCCAAGCCCAGGCAGCCTGCCTAACAATTGCCAGACTAATCTTGTTCTCACAGTAGAGAGTCTCAGCCAAGTCCTGTGCCCTAGGAGCATGGACCAGTGCATAGCCTAATTGCCTTCTGAACAGCAGAGGATTGTAATTAATACTTCCCTTGACCCCTATTAAAGGCACATTGGGAAAGTGCCCACAGCTTGTAATGATATCTCTGCCCTTGGTGCTTTGAGTACACCATCTGATGTCTGCTGAAGTGAGAGTAGTGAGCCTCTTAGCCCAGTTGCTTTGCTGATGAGGATTTAGGAATGCATCTGTCCTGGGTAGATGCTTGAGAAGCCAAGCATGGAATAATGGAGCACAACACCTCACTAGCCTTCCCCTCTGCTTCTCATTCTTCTGGTGCACTGAGTAATAGAGATCTCCTAACAAAGTTGGCACTGGGTTCTTCAGGATGAGCAAATGGATTGCATTCTTGCTAATGAATCGAGGCTCATCTGCAAACAACACAATTCCATATACACTTAAGGCCAACAGAGCACAAACAGCTCTCCATTCCCCCTGGGAAGCCTTCAGACTAGCTTGGGAAATCAGGAAGTCAAGATGAAAACCAGGGATCCCAGCTTTAGAGGTCATATGCTGCTCAATCAAAGCAGGTTCCAGGTGCAAAGCTTTTGCTATCTCTCCATTGCTGGGAAAGACCATTTCAGGGTTGAAAGGGATTTCCCTCTTGATAGGCAAACCAACCAAAGATGAGTATTCTTCTAAAAGAGGCCCCAACTGAAAATCTTGAAAGGTGAAACATCTCAATGGGGGGTCATAAAACTGAATGCAGGTGTGGATGAGGCTCCTCTGTGAAGGGTCCAGATCCATAACCATGTCCAGTATATCTCCATAACTCTCCATGAACAAGGGTATGTGATCTGGAGTGATCAGGGTTTGGATCCTCCTGATGTCTGATAAGTCTGGTTGGAAGAAATGATAGGTGATGTTGCTTTTCTTTGGAGCCATGATGCTGAAGACTGAGTAGAGTGCTGATGAAGATGCTGAGGAGTGGGCCACTGGCTGGCTAGTGCTGGTGATAGCTGAAGCAGGTGCTGGTGAAGACAGGTCAGTAATGCAGATGGGGTCAAAACCAAAACCAGATGAAAATGGATACCCTGAAACACAAATAAGCAAATGTTAATATGATGCAATGAGTATGTATGCAAATGATATGCAAGGGTCTGTGACTGAGCTGGATCTGATCAAAATGCCCTGATATAGGTCCAAGTGTGTTCAAGAATTCCAGTTGGAGGTCTAAAAATCCAGTAACCAGGGTGGGGGGCTCAAATAAAGAGCCACAAGTCCAAGGTTTTAGAATCACAAGAACTGTCCAACATGGAGTATTCTCAACAAAGTCAAAGTAACAGGGTATTCTGAGGTCAAGGTACCTGCAAACCTGTAAACAGCCCAACCCCCTCACAGGTGATGATCTAGAACAAGGATCCTCAGACTTGGATCAGTTATGAGAAGTGTAAACACTTCTAACCCGGAGGTACAGTGTTTACAATAACCATAACAATTCCTCCTCTAATTCACCTCAGTTTCTGAAGGTCAATACTAAAAGGTCATCCAGACTTAGCAGGCTTCCCAGATAGCCCTAGCATTGCAGGAAATCTGCAACACAGAGTTCTCAAGAAGAAACCCATATCTGAACCGTGTTTCTTATTCCCGCACCAGACCGAAATGGAATGGGAAAGAATATGATTCACTCTAGCCTAGGTGTCACTCAGGTCCCAGGTATAGGGCCTTAACTCTCAATGGAACACCCACCCACCAAAACAAAAAAACCAGATCCAGCCAGCAGCAATGACAGTATGATATAAATAAATGCAATAAAGAAAGCAGTAAAGTAACTGTACATAAAGCAAAAAACAAAAATAAATACAAGCACAAACAAGCACATAACACCCCAGTAAACACAAATCAAACAAGCGCTAGGAGGAACCCACAAAAAGAACCAGAAGCCCTGGTTGCAGTATAAGGTTCCCCAGCAGAGTCGCCAAGCTGTCGCTCCCGACAAATGAAACTTGGATCAGATGAAGGTACAGACGCGAACGGTCGGCGAAAGGGACAATGAGAACACACAGGAGTGAACTCACTGGAGATGAAAAGAGTCGCCAGCTAGGCATTTTTATCCCGGAGGAAAGGCAATGCTGCATAGACCTGGAAAGACATGGATAAGACGGTTGCGAACCAGAGAGACTGAGAAAGGGGGTTGGTTACAACCTGGGAAGGTATTAGCACCCAGATTGTCCGTCGTACTCGACGGGATCCACGCTTAAAAGATTTGTGTTTTAAAGGGGTAGTGTCAGTGCATTTTTGTGTTTCATAGCTGGAAAAGGATGTACAGGTGTCAGTGTAAAAGAAGTGAAGTGTGTAAATGATGTGTCAGTGTAAGAATGAGAATGAATTGCTCATGATCATGAGGCTTAAAAGAATAATGCTGAAAGAGGGGGAATATACAGAGACTTTTGTTCGATAACTGTTAAGTTATGCCTACGTATCCTCTCGTGCAATGAGGAAGTCAGAACACCGTAGTTCGACCCAAAGAGACTGAAAGATGAATTGACTTGTGAACTGCTTGCTTGCCTATGCTCAAGTGTATGATCTGTCTGGCACAGATGCAAACTGTCTTGCATTAGACGGAAGAAGCAAGTCCTCGGTTGTGAGTGAAGGTGATGAGAAAAGAATCCCGGAGGAGACGATTATTGTTTGTTTTTGAGTTTTCAGTCTTTTATTGCTTTTGAAAGTTTGTCATAGGATAATGAGCTTAAGCCTAAACCAATGGATTTAGTAAACTCATCACATCTTCCCTCTGTTTAGGGGTAATGAGAATACCTTAAGTGTGAAGTCAGATTCTCACACTTAATCACCTTTGATGCAGGATTAAGATCATTAACCTACTTGTGATTATTTAGATGTTTTTGGTATTTTTGTTTAGTGTTGAGTAATGAGGTTAAGCCATAATCAAGGATTAAACAGACTCATTACACCATCCTAATAGAAGGATGATAGATGAGAATGTTTAAGCTGAGGAAAACTCTTCAACTTAATCCATGATTAGGGATTAAACTCATGACAAAACAAGCCTTTGATTAAATGAATTTTATTTAATGGTATGGTGATGAAGTGATTTTTATGATTTGTAAGACAACTTGAGGGGGACTTGTCCATTAACACTAGGGTTAGTCCTTCTTAACCAATTAAGGAAGAATTAGAACCCTAATGCAAGGCCCAAGTTACAAGTGTGATGTCTTGATACTTATTAAGTGGATTGATTAAGAGATTTAAACACATTAAGGGTTTAACACTTAGGATTAAAGTTATACACTCCATCCTAAAAGAAGGATGCAGGCATAAGCTTAATCACAAAGTCTTAAAGCCTTTAGGGTTTAGTCCCTGATTATGAGATGAGAAGAGAAGACTCAAAGAGAGACACAAAGGTAAAACTATGAGGGGAGAATAATCAAAACCCTAATTCATTGTCATGCTTGGTTGATCCTAAGGTTTGTGAGGTTTCCAAGAACAATCTTCAAAGGCCACCAAGAAGCAGATGAACAGGATCAAGAGAAGCAAAGTGACTTGCTTCATTCAAGGAGTCAAGTCACTTGAAGAAAGAAAGTAGGAGGAAGAATGAGCAAGCTCAAACTCAAACACATGTAAAAATGCAGCAATGTATGCAAGAGAGATGAAAAGAAAAGTTATGAGAAGTGAAGGCAAATTCACTTCTCAAGTTCACTTACCACCTGAAATGTTAGAAAGAAAAGCAATGCAATGCTAAATGAGATGAAATGACATGATGAAAAACAAAACCAGAAGCATATTGATGATGATTATGATGTTATGGGGTGCTGCAAACAAAAGGCAAGACATGGAGATGCTCATACAAGGTTATGGGTGCAAATGATGCAAGCTAAGGAGCATGAACAAGCATGGAAAGTTATGAAGCATACAAGACAAATGACATGGCAAATATGTAATGCAATGATCAAACATGCTTTCTACATGTCTTAAGATGTCAAATGAATCACAAGAATGCACAAAATGCAAAGACAAGTCATGTTATGCAAGAGAATGCAAGAAGGATGCAAGAGAAAGCCCAAATTAGGGTTCATGGATCAAACATCAAACAAAAACCCAAAACAGAAGCAAACCCTAAGATAAAAAATGGAAAATGCTACCCAAAGAAACCCTAAACCTATAATGAACCACTGCCCAAAGGGGAGCTCTCAACTCTCAACCAAACTCAAGTTATGAATTTTCTAAGTTATTAGGGTTTTTTAGGGTTCTTAACAAAAGAAATGCCAAACAATTGGAAAATGCAAGATCAACTCATGGCCATTTTATCCTTGAAAATACATGCAAAATAGAAAACAATGCAAGAAGAACCAATGTCCAACTCTTCTCCAATAGGCAGAAATGAAATTTTGAATTTAGGATCAAATTAATGCATAAAAATGATTTAATTCAATGAAAAATTCTTAAAATGCATCAAGATCAAAAAAGAAATTTGGTTTGAAGGTTGGACAATGTTTCTAAATGTCTTAGAACATTTCATGAATTTTTTTGTAATTTTTAAATACCTAAAAGTATTTTTAATTAATTAATTCCCATTAATCAATTAAAAATAATCTTTTAAATATTTAAAAATACTTTTTTAATGATAAAAAGTGAAATAAAAATATTTTTGGGTCTTAAAAATTAATAAAACTTTTAAGAAAAAGTTTCATAATTTTTAAGACATTTTTGCTATTTTAAAATAATTATACAAGTTAATTGAAATAAAAATGAATAAAAATTAAATAAAAGAGAAAGTCAAAGGAAAGGATGGCTGAGATGAGCCCTGAGTTCAAATTGGTTGACTGGCGCGTGAATGGAGGGTGTGGATTGCATCTGAATTAATTAATTTAATTACGAATTAATTAAAGCTAATGAGAGAGATTAGGGCAAACAAAATGATCTGGGCCATTCAAAAGAGAGGGAAGTCAACAGGTCAACGCTCATCTATGGCTCAAATTCAAACTGGAGTTAATGACGCAATTAGGGCATAATCACTCTCAGGTGGCCGGAGAAGACCTCCGGTCGTCTTCTCCGGCCAGCACCTCACCTGAAAAAATCCCCAAACCCCTCAAATCGTATCAAAAATGAAAACTAAGAACATAGAAATGATCTCCATCCTCTCACGAATCAAACCCCTCTCTCAAAACACATTTCTTCTTCCTAAACAAGCTGAATCGAAAGAAGTAAAAACTAGGGCACGCAAGCTTCAGAGACAAATTAAATACTCAAATCAAAGCCGTTTCAAAAACTAAGAACATCAGGATGATCAGTGAATCACATAGAACAAGTTTGTAACAAGAAAAATGATTTCTGGAAAAATAATTTTCGAGCTACCTGAGATTTGGAGCTTTCAATTTGAGGACTTTCTGGCCACTTCTCCTTGTGCAATCCACTCCACTTGGTCCACAGAAGATGCTTGAATGCTCAAAAGGAGTTTAAGTTGGCTGGATAATGAGATTCGAAAGCTCCTGCTCAAGCTTGGTCAGAAATGGCAATGGAGTTTCAGGCAGTTTCAAGCCATGGAAAGGGGTTGTTTGTGATCCTGAGGGTGAATGGAGAAGCTTTGCAAGGTTTGTTTGACTGTTTGTGAGCTAGGATGAGAGTTTCGAATGAAACTGCAAAATGGAGTGAGAAATGGCAGTGGGATGTTCTGGCTGTTTCAGGCTTTGGTTCTTGATGCTTTGTGGTCTATGGAGCAAGGTGAGTTGAATGGTGAAGTTGGCTTGGGTGTTTTGTGGCTGTGGAGGCAGATTCGAAGGAAGTTGCAACTTGGTAGTTTTTTGTGAATGTGGTGAATGAATGTGTTTCAGCCTTGCCTTGTGTTGTGTTTTTGCTTGCAAATTGTCCACATAAGTCTCTCTCATTGGTCAGTTGACAAGACATGCCCTTTATTGATTGGTAAGTTACCTTTTGCAAAAAGTCAAATAATGTGTAAGAGAAGCATGGCTCAAGGTCTAGGCAAGTACATGGCATGGGCTGGCACAGCAAGGGTGAGGGAGAGGTCTAGCAAAGCTCAGCATCCAAGGCTGCAAGTTGTAGGAAGCATGATGAGTGGTTTTGCAAGTTGTTGTAACTTTGGTTCACATGTGAGAAAGTCTTGTTACACAAACCAAACCATGGGGAAACTTGGTCCAATTCTGATTTTTTAGGCTCATAGAATGTTTGTGTAATGGTTTCAAATGAATTAGAGGTCACATAATGCATTGGTTCATGACTTTGCAAAATTTCCATTTGAAACTTGTCTTGAAAATCAATGATTTTAGCCAACTTTGCATTGCCATAACTTTTGATCCAAGAAGAGTTTGATCATGTTCTTGTACTTTTTGAAAAGGGAAAGATGAGATCTACAACTTTCATGACCAAAGTTTTTCCATTTGAAGCCTTTTTGGATCAAGAATCAAGGCTTGAAAAATGACCTAAAATGATGCATTCTTGAAAAGTCAACTATGCCCAAAAAGTCAACATTTGCAAAAACCCTAAATTCTTGATTTCTATGAACTTCAACCTTCTTCCATGATCAAATAAAGATCATATACACTCAAAATGATGAAGATCACCCATTGGTTGGGTCATTGGGGGCCTCAGATGCCCTGATTTTGCACTGACTTGTCTGAAAAGTCAACCCTTGATCAGATGACTTCCCCATGGAATTTCTTCATGAAAATTGATATGCATACTCCCTATACCATATAGAGACCAATGGAAACAAGAATGACCAAAAAATTTGGAGTTATGGCCTTTGAAACCAAAACCCTAATTTTCAGTCAACTGTGTAGTCTAGCCTGGCTCTGCATCCACTCAAACCCTAGTCCTTGTGATTCCTCTGCCATTTTGACTTTGAAGAGATGGAGTATGATGATTGAACACACATGGACCCCTTTGAGTTGATTGGTGGCCTTTGGAATGGCTCAAGATGCCTTGGGATTGCTCAGATCACAAACCCTAGGTGCAGATGCCTTAGAAACTATGCAGTGAATCAAAAATGAGATATGAGATGATATGATTGTGTTTATGCATATGAGATGATCACAAGCCATGGTGTGAATGGGTGAGGGCAAATTTGGGGTGTTTACAGTACCCATGCCGGAGGGCATGCCATGGCTAAAAAGCTATTAAGATCAGGCTATTACTGGATCACAATGGATGCAGACTGTTGTGCTTACGCCAGAAAATGCCACAAATGCCAGATCTATGCAGATAAGGTGCATGTGCCTCCCAATCCTTTGAACATTATGTCTTCACCATGGCCCTTTGCCATGTGGGGCATTGATATGATTGGCAAGATTGAGCCAACTGCTTCGAATGGTCACAGATTCATCCTGGTCGCCACTGATTATTTCACCAAGTGGGTTGAAGCAGCCTCATATGCAAATGTTACAAGACAAGTGGTAGCCCGATTTCTGAAGAGAGATATCATCTGTCGGTATGGAGTGCCCGAGCGAATCATTACTGATAATGGTTCCAATTTAAACAACAAAATGATGGCAGAGCTGTGCCGGGACTTCAAGATCCAACATCACAATTCTTCTCCTTACAGGCCAAAGATGAATGGCGCTGTTGAGGCAGCTAATAAGAATATTAAGAAGATTGTGCAAAAGATGGTAATCACTTACAAAGACTGGCATGAAATGCTACCGTTTGCCTTGCATGGGTACCGCACGTCAATCAGAACATCCACTGGGGCAACACCGTATCAGCTTGTATATGGTATGGAAACAGTCCTACCTGTTGAAGTTGAACTACCCTCGTTACGGGTATTAATGGATGTTAAACTGAGTGAAGCAGAATGGGTTCGGTCCCGATTCGAACAACTGAGTCTGATCGAAGAGAAAAGATTGGCTGCAATTTGTCATGGGCAGTTATATCAGAAGAGAATGAAGAAAGCCTTTGATCAGAAAGTCAGGCATCGAGAGTACCAAGTAGGGGATCTTGTGTTGAAGAGAATCCTCCCTCCTCATACAGACCACAGGGGCAAATGGACTCCAAATTACGAAGGACCATTTGTTGTAAAGAAAGTTTTCTCCGGTGGAGCACTGATGCTCAGCACCATGGATGGCGAAGATTTCCCGTCCCCTGTGAATTCAGATGCAGTTAAAAAATACTTCGCATAAAATGACCCGCTGGACATAAAAACAGAATGTAAGTCCAGGCAAAAATAGGGCATCCCGGCGAGTCAAAAACAGAATAAAAGACTCGGGCAGAAATAAGGGAAATAAATGAAAATGTACACCCGCTGAGTTGAAAAGCCGCATTGGACAACTCAGGCAAAAATGGGTACCCCGATGGATTGAAAACCCGAAAGGGCGATCCATGCAAAATAAGGGAATAAGCGAACAACTGCATTCTGAATTCGTCTGTATTGTCACAACTTGGAAAGCTTCAAAAGGATAAAGCTTCAATCAGAATCAACATTCTTCAGAAAGCAAGACGAGAAGAACGTCATTGTCATACGAGTCATAGCAGAAGAGGAAGCTCCTCAAAGCGTCGCCAACACTGCCAGCACTTTTGTTTCTCAATTTGTAACAATCTCCTCATTTCAGGGGATTTGTTTCTTTGACTGTATCTCGCCAATTCAGGGCATATGAATTAATAAAATCAGATTTTCAGTCATGTCTCGTTTTGTACATTTTTATTTGCAAAGAATGTCTGATGTCTCAAAAAAATCAATTGCATAAGTACAGATGTTTTTCTCCCAAAAGTAATAATAATAAAACACATGCTTGCAGGAAATATACTTACTCGTGAGAATGCTTAACTCCTTTGACGGAATTCAGTGAAGGATACCTCGGGACCTTTTGTGCGTTTCCTTATCTTTGCAGGATTGCAGGTATCCAGGACGCAACCTGGGGCATGCAAGTTACGTCTCAGCAAGCTGGCGAATCATTATCAACTCGGTCTATCTTCCACGTGGCACTGGAAGGTGCCCACTTCCCCAGCAAAGTTGCCAAATCAACATACACTCAATCTCAGCATCTGAAATGCCCTATCCCCAGCTGAGTTGCCTCTTGTTGCTATCCCCAGCCGAGTTGCCTCTCACAATTCCCCAGCCGAGTTGCCATTTCATCCTCAGTCGAGTACAGGAGTCAGGGGACCATCTCCCCACAGAGTTCCAGCCTCTATTCAGAAGAGCAACGCACGAAGAAATCACAACAGAGTGAAGAAAGCTTCTACAAACCCCAGCTGGGTCCCGTATTACAAGGATATGTCAACCAGTGACCTATACCCCCAAGCAGATACGTCATCAGATCTATCACTGATCTCATCCCAGCTGGGAGGTCCACTTCGGCAGATCGACCAGGGATCTTCACAGCAACGGGATCCGAATCCCGGATCTGTGCCTCCTTGCATAATCATGGCATTTGCATCATAATATCCCCTCAGAGCGTAGCATTCCGTCTAATACGGAGCATTACGGCAAAAATCAAACGCATAGCATAATCATAAGCCATGTTATGAATTAACACTTGTGAATAACAAACCGTTCATCATCATTATACAAAAATCCCCACCAGAGTCCCAGCAAAAGCAGTTGCCTCATATTCACAAACACCAGTATATTTCCTTTTGATACCCGTCCGTATCATCACTCCCCAGTAAAGTCGCCTGAACACTCTTTACAAACAAAATCACCCGTACTACAGATACTTCCTGACACCCGTCCGTGTCAAATCACCAGCAGAAAGCCAAAGACATCCTCTTGGCACTCACATATACTTATATATACACTTTCTCGACACCCGTCCGTGTCATATCCCAAGCGCAGTTGCTTACACCTTTACCACCCATATACTTGATAATGCTACTTTTCTCTCTTGGCACCCGTCCGTGTCATTCTCCCCAGCAGTTAAAACACTCATCTGTATATACTCACTATTCATTGGTACACTTATACAGATACTCGTCCGTATCTTGTATACACCATCACTCATATCCCCACAGATTCGACAGTAGTCCTTGTTCTTTGTTAACCAGTTGGTACTCGTCCGTACCATCATCTCAGAGCATCGCGTCTAGTGTTTGTTTCTACATGATATTCGTCCGTATCATAAGTCTTAAGGATGCTCGTCCGCATCTTTAATCCATACACTGTTTCAAACACTTATGTCTTCTTGAATATAGACACTCGTCTGTGTCTACTATTCCCCAGAAGAGTCCCTTCAGATTCAACACTCGTCCGTGTTCTCTGTTAACCAGTTGATACTCGTCCGTATCATCATCTCTGAACACGTGTCAGTATTTGTTTCTACATGATACTCGTCCGTATCATAGTCTAAGGATGCTCGTCCGCATCTTTAATCTATACACAATACCAAACACTTATACTTTCCTTTCTTGGTTGTGAACACTCGTCCGTGTTTACTATATCCCCAGTAGATCGCCAACAAAGCATTTTCTTTTATCTGACACTCGTCCTGTGTCATGATAACCCAGAGAGCAGCCGTACCCTGCTGAGTGGTCGTCCTCCACTTCTTGATGGTCGTTCTCCATCATGCTCATCCGATGGCCGTCCCCATCGTTGATTTTCTATCCGACATTCGTCTTATGTCGTGATATTTAGCAGTCGTCCCCTGCTAGGTGGTCGTCCTCCACCTTTTGATGATCGTCCTTCATCATCTTTATCCAATGGCCGTCCCCATTGTTGATTTTGGTTATCTGGCATTCGTCCTATGTCATGAGAAGCCTCGAGAGCAGCCGTACCCTGCTGAGTGGTCGTCCTCCACTTCTTGATGGTCGTCCTCCATCATGCTCGTCCGATGGCCGTCCCCATCGTTGACCTTTTCTGTCCGATGGCCGTCCCCATCGTTGATATTTTCGGCAGCCGTACCCTGCCAGGTGGTCGTCCTCCACCTTTGATGGCCGTCCCCATCATATTTCTTTTATCCCCAACAGAGCAGCCGTACCCTGCTAGGTGATCGTCCTTCACCTTTGATGGCCGTCCCCCATCATCTGTTTATTTCGTTTATTCTTTAACCCGATGGCCGTCCCCGTCGTGGTCCCTTTTCCTTTTTAGCCCGATGGCCGTCCCCATCGTTGTTTGCTTTACCTTTATGAACCTGATGGCCGTCCCCGTCATGTTTCATTAAATCCTCAGAGAATTTTACAGCTTTATCTTGATGGCCGTCCCCATCATAATATCCTATTTTCCCCAGCTAGTCGGCCGTCCCCGTCTTAGCTTTACCTTTTATCCCCAGCATGTCGACCGTCCCCGTCATTGCCTTATTGTCCGCACCTTCCCCAGCATGTCGGCCGTCCCCGCCATTGCTTTTTACCCAGCAGTCGTCCTCTGCTCGACGGTCGTCCTCCGTCGCCCACACTTTGCAATATTACTTTATTTTCTTTTACAATCTATATCCCTTTTCTTCTTCATTCTGTGAGTGCAAATTTTGGACTGTCTTTGGTATTCAACCACAAGCTATCTTGTTTGCCTGTTAAGCCGTCGCTTACAACCTGCACAGCTAACTCGTGTTTGAATAGGGGCAGCTGTAAATACCCCAAATTTGCCCTCACCCATTTCACCATGGCTTGTGATCATTTCATATGCATAAACACAATCATATCATCTCATATCTCAATTTTGAGTCGATGCATTGGTTCAAAGTCATCTGCACCTAGGGTTTGTGATCTGAGCAATCTCAGGGCATCTTGAGCCACTCCAAAGGCAACCAATCAATTCAAAGGGGTCTACATGTGTTCAAGCATCATAGTACATCCTCTCAAGGTTAAGAATTCAAAAGAATCACAAGAACTGGGATTGGTATGAATGCAGAGACAGGCTAGACTGCACAGTTGACCTAAAATTAGGGTTTTGGTTTCAGAGGCCATAACTCCAAATTTTTTGGTCATTCTTGTTTCCATTGGTCTCTATATGGTATAGGGAGTATGCATATCAATTTTCATGAAGAAATTCCATGGGGAAGTCATCTGATCAAGGGTTGACTTTTCAGACAAGTCAGTGTAAAATCAGGGCATCTGAGGCCCCCAATGACCCAACCAATGGGTGACCTTCATCATTTTGAGTGTATATGATCTTTATTTGATCATGGAAGAAGATTGAAGTTCATAGAAATCAAGAATTTAGGGTTTTTGCAAATGTTGACTTTTGGAGCATAGTTGACTTTTCAAGAATGCATCATTTTAGGTCATTTTTCAAGCCATGATTCTTGATCCAAAAATGCTTCAAATGGAAAAACTTTGGTCATGAAAGTTGTAGATCTCATCTTTCCCTTTTCAAAAAGTACAAGAACATGATCAAACTCTTCTTGAATCAAAAGTTATGGCAAGGCAAAGTTGGCTAAAATCATTAATTTTCAAGGCATGCTTCAAATGGAAATTTTGCAAAGTCTTGAACCAAAGCCAATTGTGACCTCTAATTCATTTGAAACCATTACACAAACATTCTATGAGCCTTAAAAATCAGAATTGGACCAAGTTTCCCCATGGTTTGGTTTGTGTAACAAGACTTTCTCACATGTGAACCAAGGTTACAACAAGTTGCAAAACTCATGATCATGCTTCCTACAACTTGCAGCCTTGGATGCTGAGCTTTGCTAGGCCTCTCCCTCACCCTTGCTGCGCCAGCCCATGCCTTGTACTTGCCTAGACCATGAGCCATACTTCTCTTACATATTATTTGACTTTTTGCAAAAGGTAACTTACCAATCAATAAAGGGCATGTCTTGTCAACTGACCAATGAGAGAGAGTTATGTGGACAATTTGCAAGCTAGACATAACACAAGGCAAGGCTGAAACATCCTCATTCAACACATTCACAAAAACACACCACATTGCAAGTTGCTTCGAATCTGCCTCCACAGCTTGCAAACACTCAAACCAACTTCACCATTCAACTCACCCTGCTCCATAGACCACAAAGCACCAAGAACCCAAGCCTGAAACAACCAGAATACTCCATAGCCATTTCTCACCCTCAGCCTGCATTTCTCTTCGAAACTCTCACCACAGCTTGCAAACATCAAAACAAACCTTGCAAAGCTTCTCCATTCACCCTCAGGATCACAAACAACCCCTCACCATGACCTGAAAGTGCTTGAAGCACCATTGCCATTTCTGATCAAGCTTGAGCAGAAGCTGTCGAATCTCACTATCCAGCCAACTTAAACTCTCATTGAGCATTCAAACATCTTCTGGGGATCAAGTGAAGTGGATTGCACAAGGAGAAGTGGCCTGAAAGTCCTCAAGTTGAAAGCTCCAAATCTCAGGTAGCTCGAAATTATTTTTTCCAGAAATCATTTTTCTTGTTATAAACTTGTTCTATGTGATTCACTGATCATCCTGATGTCATTGGTTTCGAAAATGGCTTTGATTTGAGTATTTAATTTGTCTCTGAAACCTGCGTGCCCTAGAACTTGTTCTGTTCGATTCATGGTTTTGAGGAAGAAGAAATTTGTTTGGACTTAGGGTTTTAGTTCAGGAGATCATGGGGATCATTTTGGTGTGTTTAGTTTTCATTTTCGTTACGATTTGAGGGGTTTGGGAAGTTTTCAGGTGAGTTGCTCGCCGGAGAAGACGACCGGAAGTCTTCTCCGGCAGCCTGAGAGTAATTAGGGCTAAACGTCATTAATTAGCCAACTTCAAACTTGGGCCCTTGGATATTGTTTCCCGCGCGCTAGTGGATGGTCAGGATCAAGTCATTATGCCCTAATCTCTCTCATTAACTTTAATTAATTCGTAATTAAATTAATTTGGTCAGATTGCATCCCCACCCTCCATTCACGCGCCAGTCAACCAATTTAAAACCAGATTGCATCTCAGCCATCCTTTCCTTTGACTTTCATTTTCATTTAATTTTTATTCATTTTCTTTTTAATTAACTTGTACATTTATTTTAAAATAGTAAAAAATTCTTAAAAATTATGAAACTTTTTCCTTAAAGTTTTATTAATTTTTATGACACAAAAATATTTTTTATTTTATTTTTATCATAAAAAAGGTATTTTTAAATATTTAAAAGATTATTTTTAATTGATTAATGGGAATTAATTAATTAAAAATACTTTTAGGTATTTAAAAATTACAAAAAAATTCATGAAATGTTCTAAGACATTTAGAAACATTGTCCAACCTTCAAACCAAATTTCTTTTTTGATCTTGATGCATTTTAAGAATTTTTCATTGAATTAAATCATTTTTTATGCATTAATTTGATCCTAAATTCAAAAATTCATTTCTGCCTATCTAGGAAGAGTTGGACATTGGTTCTTTTTGCTTTGTCTTGTGTTTAGCATGTAATTTCTAAGATAAAATGACCATGGTTTGATCTTGCATTTTCTAATTGTTTGGCATTTCTTTTGTTAAGAACCCTAAAAAACCCTAATAACTTGTAAAATTCATATCTTGAGTTTGGTTGAGAGTTGGGAGCTCCCCTTTGGGCAGTGGTTTGTTATAGGTTTAGGGTTTCTTTGAGTGGCATTTTCCATTTTTTATCTTAGGGTTTACTTCTGTTTTTGGTTTTTGTTTGATGTTTGCTTCATAAACCCTAATTTGGGCTTTCACTTGCATCCTTCTTGCATTCTCTTGCATAACATGACTTGTCTTTGCATTTTGTGCATGCCTATGATTCATTTGACATCTTAAGACATATAGAAAACATGTTTGATCATTGCATTGCACATTTGCCTTGTCATTTGTCTTGTATGCTTCATAACTTTCCATGCTTGTTCATGCTCCTTAGCTTGCATCATTTGCATTCATAATCTTGTATGAGCATCTCCATGTCTTGCCTCATGTTTGCAGCACCTCATAGCATCATTATCATCATCAACATGCTTCTGGTTTTGTTTAGCATCATGTCATTTCATTTCATTTAACATTGCATTGCATTTCTTTCTAACATTTCAGGTGGTAGGTAAACTTGAGAAGTGAATTTGCCTTCACTTCTCATAACTTTTCTTTTCATCTCTCTTGCATCCATTGCTGCATTTCTATTTGTGTTTGAGATTGAGCTTGCTCATTCTTCTTCCTCCCACTTTCTTTCATCAAGTGACTTGACTTCTTGAATGAAGCAAGTCACTTTGCTTCTCTTGGCCTTGTTCATCTGCTTCCTGGTGGTTCTTCTGAAGATTGTTCTTGAAAACCTCACAAACCTTAGGATCAACCAAGCATGACAATGAATTAGGGTTTTGATTAGTCCCCCTCTTAGTTTTCACCTTTGTGTCTCTTTGAGTCTTCTCTTCTTACCTCATGATCAGGGACTAAACCCTAAAGGCTTTAAGGCTTTGTGATTAAGCTTATGCCTGCATCCTTATCTTAGGATGGAGTGTATAACTTTAATCCTAAGTGTTAAACCCTTAATGTGTTTACATCTCTTAATCAATCCACTTAATAATCATCAAGACATTACACTTGTAACTTGGGCCTTGCATTAGGGTTCTAATTCTTCCTTAAGTGGTTAAGAAGGACTAACCCTAGTGTTAATGGACAAGTCCCCCTCAAGTTGTCTTACAAATCATAAAATTCACTTCATCATCATATCATTAAATAAAATCCACTTAATCAAAGGATTGTTTTGTCATGGGTTTAATCCCTAATCATGGATTAAGTTGAGGAGCTTTCCTCAGCTTAAACATTCTCATCTATCATCCTTCTTTTAGGATGGTGTAATGAGTCTGTTTAATCCCTGATTATGGCTTAACCTCATTACTCAACACTAAACAAAAACCACAAAAACATCTAAATAATCACAAGTAGGTTAATGATCTTAATCCTGCATCAAAGGTGATTAAGTGTGAGAATCTGACTTCACACTTAAGGTATTCTCATTACCCCTAATCAGAGGGAAGATGTGATGAGTTTACTAACCCATTGGTTTAGGCTTAAGCTCATTATCTTATGACAGACTTCCAAAAGCAATAAAAGACTGAAAGCACAAAAACAAACAATAATCGTCTCCTTCGGGGTTCTTTTCTCATCACCTTCACTCACAAACGAGAACTTGCTTCTTCCGTCTAATGCAAGACAGTTTGCACCTGAGCCAGACAGGTCATACACTTGAGCATTGACAAGCAAGCAGTTCATCAGTCAATTCATCTTTCAGTCTCTTTGGGTCGAACTACGGTGTTCTGACTTCCTCATTGCACGAGAGGATACGTAGGCATAACTTAACAGTTATCGAACAAAAGTCTCTGTATATTCCCCCTCTTTCTAGCCTCATTCTTTTAGCCTCATGATCTTGAGCATTTCACTCCTGTTCTCACATTGACACTTTCATACTTCACATCATTATACACTTCACTTCTTTTTACACTGACACTTGTACATCTTTTGCCAGCTCTTTTACACACAGATTGCACTGACACTACCCCTTTAAAACACAAATCTTTTAAGCGTGGATCCCGTCGAGTACGACGGACAATCTGGGTGCTAATACCTTCCCAGGTTGTAACCAACCCCCTTTCTCAGTCTCTCTGGTTCGCAAACCGTCTTATCCATCTTTTTCTAGGTCTATGCAGCATTACCTTTCCTCCGGGATAAAAATGCCTAGCTGGCGACTCTATTCATCTCCAGTGAGTTCACTGCTGTGTGTTCTCATTGTCCCTCTCGCCGACCGTTCGCGCTTGTACCTGGATGCTAATCTTTGGGAGCGACAGCAGGCCCCGATTTTAACCTCTTTCACATCTTCATCTGTACCAAGATTAATTGTTTCGACCTCCTCCTGATGAGGAGTGATAACCTTCTCCTCTTGTCTCAACAATCTGGCTAGCTCTTCAGGAAGCTCGTAATCTTCTTCAACCCCTTCATCAGCTTTATTGATCGGATTGTCAAAGTCATACGAAGTCATAGCCGTGCTGTTGTCGGTGCTGTCTGGAAGGCACTCTCTGCAAGGGTTCAGTTTGTTCATTTTAGTGATTGATTTTAATCTTGTTTAGAAAAGTGAAATAAAAGTTGTCATTTTGAAAACATTGCCATTTATTTTTTTGTACAAAAAGAAAAATGGAAAAACAGTGAGCGGAAAAGAAAAAGACTCGTTTGCAAAAGATGTCTGATATTTCATTGATTAATCTTGTTGCACAAAAATTACAGATGGCCCGATTACAAAATGAGTCTTGTCATCTAGGGCAATATGCAAGACTTGATGCATGCTTAAAATATACAGGAAATAATAATTACTCTGCAGGAGTAACCCTTATAATTTCCTGGGAAGACCAGTTTGAGATACGGCTCCCCGGGATCCTTGGACGAATCCAGCTTTCCAGGTTGCGTTCATCTTCCGACTCATCTTCCAAGTTGTTGACAGCATCGGGGGTGAGCATCCCCCCACTAACAAAGTTGGGCTTCTTAGCAGCCTCTGCTTGATCTTGTTGAGTTGGTTTGTAACCCAACCCAAATCTATCTTCTTTCTTCTCCACAGGCAACAGTTTGCCCCAGCCTTGAGCGTTTCCTTCTTCCACAACCTTCCGGGCTTGCTGGTAGGATGTCATGGAAGTCCCAAGCACAACAAATGTTTCATTAATATTCAGGGCCTCAAACCCCTGGCTCATGGTCTCGTGGATCTCCCCATCCATCTCGATATATTTGTATGTAGCCAGATGGCTAACAAAAATATCCTCCTCTCCACAAATAGTAACGACTTGGCCCTCCCACTTGAATTTTAACTTCTGGTGAAGGGTAGACGTAACTGCGCCAGCGGCATGAATCCATGGTCTACCCAACAAACAGCTGTAGGCAGGCTGAATGTCCATCACGTAGAAGGTCGTTTTGAAAGTTTGTGGGCCAATCGTTACAGGCAACTCAATTTCTCCCAGAACTGATCTCTTAGAGCCGTCAAAGGCTCTCACTACTAAGTTACTGGGACGTAATGCCAATCCTTCATACTCCAGCTTCACAAGGGCTTTTTTAGGTAAGACATTAAGGGATGACCTTGTGTCTACCAGTACATGTGAAAGAACTGCACCCTTACACTCCATGGTAATGTGCAAAGCCTTGTTATGATTGCGGCCTTCCGTAGTCAAATCAGTGTTGGTAAATCCTAGTCCATTACTAGCATTAACATTTCCAACCACAGCTTCCAACTGATTGACGGTGATCTCTTCCGGCACATAAGCTGCGTGCAAGACTTTTAGTAGTGCGTTCCGATGAGCCTCGGAGCACATAAGCAATGATAGAATGGAGATCTTGGAAGGCGTCTGGTGACGCTGGTCCACTATCTTGTAATCACTTTTCTTGATGATTCTCATGAATTCATCAACTTCTTGATCAATAGGTGTTTTCAAAGTTTCTTTAACAATTTGCTCTTCTTGCACCATGCTCTTCCCTTTTGCCTTGACAGCAGCTTCTGCTTCAGCAGTGGGTCTTTGAATTTGTGGGGCAAAGAGACGTCCGCTTCGAGTGAAGCCTCCGCCTCCCCCCACATTGTCTATTTGTGGTGAAGAAGTTGATGATTCAAGAGTGATCTTCTGTCCTTCACAGTATAGATCGGAACCGTAATGCCAAGGGATGGCATTACTGCTTTCATAAGGTACTGGCCCAGGCACTGTGATAGTGACTGGACTGATGGCAGCTGCAGAAGGGACCATGATAGTCTGTGGATCATAGTATATTGTGACTGGTGCTCTGATAGGAGTGGCATTTTGTGAGTTGTAGGCAGAATCATTCACGGGATCATAATAAATTGTGACTGTTGAGACGCTTTCTGTTGAAGTTGTAGGAGACATTGTTGGAAGGATGGGTGTTGTTGTTGTAGGAGATTCTGAATGAAGGGGTGCTGAAGTTGTAGAAGGGATGTTTGTTGATATCTGGTCCGTTGAAGTAACAGACGAAGCATTTGTTGATGAGATTGAAGAGTTGTTTGGAACAATGGTTGTTGCAGTTGTAGGAGATTCTGGAACTGTTGTTAAGGAGATCGCTGGATTGGTAGGTATTGATGTTGTGATTTGAAGCAGGCCACTCTGGATGAGACCATCTATGCCATCCCTCAAGTTATCGCACCCATTCACTGAAATGTTGCAATAAGCACATCCTAGCTCACATCCCGGGAACATTTGACATTCAAGGAGTTGAGCTTTAATCTCCACCAAGGGTGTCCGAATCTGACCCATACTGGTTATCAAGTAAGACGGCTTGTCTTCTTCAATAGCATTGATTCTGGGACCACCATGGTGTGGCATAGGGTTCTTGTTAACATTTGGTGGTGGTGCAAAATTTAGAGCTTTGGAATCCACCAGATCCTGCACTTTCATGTGCAAAGCTCTGCACTTCTCTGTACTGTGGCCAGGTGCATTTGAGTGAAAAGCACATCGGGCGCTGGCGTCATAATTTCTGGGCAGACTGGCAGGATCTGGAGGTGCCAATGTCCTTAGCTCAACTAGGTTGAGTTTCAGGAGTTGTGGCAGTAATGTGGCATAGGGCATAGGGATCGGATCGATCACCCTATTGGCCTGAGAAGGTCTCTGTTAGAACGGTCTTTGCTGATTGTTGTTGCTGGTGTTGTTGTTGTTATAATTTCTCTGAGGAGGATACTGAGTTTGTTGCTGGTAATTTTGTTGCTGTGGTTGATAAGCTGGTTGAGGATGAATTGGAGCGGGAATGGTGACTGCTGCCACAGACCTATGAACATATTGGGGTCTGCCCCTGCTGGTATGGATAACATTGGTTTCACCAGTTCTTCTTGGGCCTACAAAAGGCTTTCTTGGGTTGCTGGACGAGCTTGCACCGTTGTCAGAAATTTTACCCATCTTTAATAGGCTCTCAATTCTTTCCCCGGCTATGACTACATCAGCAAAGCTAGTGGAAGAAAAGGCAGCTAGCCTGTCAATGTATGTTCCTTGGAGGGTGTTCATAAACATATCAGCCATCTCCCTCTCTGACATGGGTGGCTGGACAGCAGCAGCAAGCTGCCTCCACCTCTGAGCGTTCTCCCGGAAGCTTTCCCTGGATGATTGTGACATTCCCATCAGGAGGGTCCTGTTGGGAGCCATATCCAAGTTGTACTGATATTGTCTGATAAAGGCCTCAGCCAAGTCCTTCCAACATCTGATGGTTGCTCTGGTCAGGTGAGAGTACCATTCCCTCGAAGCTCCTGTTAAGCTATCTTCAAAATAAAACATCCATAGCTTTTCGTCCATGGTATATGCCTTCAGCCTACCCAGAAAGGATTGCAAGTGGGTCCGTGGACAGGATGTTCCGTTGTACTTTTCAAAGCACGGCGGTTTAAATTTGTGGGGAATCCTGACCCCGTCCACCAGACCCATGTCCATAACATCAAAGCCCAAAGAATTCTGGGACTCCAGGGATCTCAGTTTCTCAGCAATCTCATCTAGCCTTCTGTCATAGGCTTCTTCCCCAGCTCCCATCACTGTGAACTGATCTTCCTGGGGGTCTTCTTGCAGCACTCTACCTGCAGTGGCAGTCCCTTGCACATTAACAGGGATGTTGATCTCGGGATGAAGGTGGGGTCCATAGACCGGAGGATTAACATGAGGTTGAACTCTCTCATTATTGCTTGTCCCAGCAGTCCCTGGATGGGGGTCTTCCTGATTCCTCCCCTCTACCAGTGCTCTTAATCTCTCCTGGCTTTGAGCCATATTATTCATCACCTCCATAAACTGAGTCATCTGATTCCTCATTTCCAACCTCTCGTTGGCCATTTGAGTCCTGACCTCTGTAAGATCCTGCTGTACTTGGTCCATTTGTATACCCGGAAGGTTGTTGCAGGTTGGATATCTGTGTGGACGGTTGAGTGGGAACACCCGACGTCGAGCAATAGTTCCTGAAGTCACAACAGATTTAGTAACAATAAAACAAAAACCTACAAAACAAAACAAAAGGTTAGTATGCAATGCAGTATGCTTATTTGTTTCCAAGGTATCCGGCTTGGCACTTAGTTTTGACCTTTCCAGACCCCTGAGGAAGATGCTTGTGATGTTGCTTGAAGAATTCAGATAAAACAAACCAACACATATATATTACAAAAAGTAAATGATACATAGTTTTGCTTCTTTTTACAATACATGCCCTCTGAGGGGTAAAAATACAACAATAAAAAGGGAAAAGTACAATGAAATGAAAGCAACAACAAGCAAAAGTCAGACACCAAGACCAAATTCATCCTCCTGAACTTCCTTGAGAAGTGCTTCAGTCACGGGATCAGCTGGACGCTCTGTAAGATTCCTGATAAGGAGATTCCTGGTAGTAACAGCTGCAGTTAGCTTCTTGTGTTGACTCTGGTCCTTTGACCTCTTCACACCAGCTCTGATCTTCAACTCTGAGATCTCTCTCTGGGCTGCTGCTAGGGCTTCCTGTTGCTCCTTTGCATTAGCCTCTAACTGCTCAATCTTGTCCTGTGTCCTCTTATCCTCCTGAGTACGGGCTTCGGTGATCCTGACCCACCTAGCCTGACTCTCCTTCAGATACAAATCAGTCCTAGCTTTCTGGAATTGGGCCTCTTTGCAGGCATTCTTCAAGATCTGTTCTCCAGCCCTTGACTTCTTAATTTAATCCTCTGACTTCTCAATCCTGGCTAGATGCTCCACCTTTAGCTTCTTTAACCTTTCAATGTCCAGCCGACCATCACTCCTCTCCCAGAGGGTCTTCTGTAGAGCCTGAGTCAGCTTCTCATTTCTCTCTTTCAATTTCTCAAACTCCTCTAAGCTGACAGTTGCTGGAGGTAGTGCTGTGGAGGGCCCAGGCACATCTTCAATGGTAAAGGGCATCCCAGAAATTTGAGCCCTGGCATGAGACCACTCATAGTACTGAGCTGAGGCTACATTGTTGCATCTCCCAAGAATGGTTACCCCTTTAGTCTGGACATTGTCCCAAGCCCAGGATGCTTGCCTAACAATAGCCAGATTAGGCTTGTTCTCACAATAAAGGGTCTCAGCTAGGTCTTGTGCTCTAGGAGGGTGGACTAATGCATAGCCCAGTTGTCTTTTGAATTGCAGAGGGTTGTAGTTGATGCAACCCTTCACTCCTATCAGAGGCACATTGGGAAATTGCCCACAACTAGTAATGATGTCTCTGCCCTTGGTGCTCTGAGTACACCACCTGATATCATCTGAGGTTAGAGCAACAAGCCTCCTAGCCCAGTTCTTCTGCTGGTGAGGGTTCAAGAATGCATCATTTTTTGGCAAATGTTTGAGCAGCCAAGTATGGAATAAAGGAGCACAACATCTCACTAATCTTCCCCTTTGTTTTTCATTCCTTTGGTGAACAGAGTAGTAAAGATCTCCCAGTAAGGTGGGCACTGGGTTCCTCAGGATGAAAAGATGGATTGCATTCTTGCTAACAAACTTAGGCTCATCTGCAAATAAAATAACCCCATATATGCTAAGGGCTAATAATGCACAGACTGCCTTCCACTCTCCCAAAGAAGCTTTCAGGGTAGCCTGAGAGGTCAAGAAATCCAGATGCAGACCAGTGATTCCTGCTTTAGTAGTCATATTCTGCCCAATCAGAACTGGTTCCAGATACAAGGCTTTTGCCACCTCTTCATTACTAGGGAAAACCATATCAGGGTTGAAGGGGACTCCACCCCTGATAGGTACACCAATCAGTGATGAATACTCTTCCAACAAGGGTCCCAACTGAAAGTTCTGGAAGGTGAAGCACCTCAGAGGGGGATCATAGAACTGCAAGCAAGTATGAATCAAGCTCCTCTGTGAAGGGTCCAAATCCATAACCACATCAAGGATTTCTCCATAATGTTCTCTAAATAGTGGTATATGGTCTGGAGTAATCAGGGTCTGAATCTTCCTGATGCTAGCCAACTCAGGCTCAAAGAAATGATAGGAGATGTTGCTCTTCTTAGGTGCCATGTTGCTGAAGAAGAGCTGAGTCAGATGCTGAGAATAACACTGAAGATGGGCCACTGACAGGCTGAGACTGGTGATGCAGGTGACTGAAGCAAGTAGCTGATAACTGAAGCAAGTACTGATGAAAATAGGTCTATGCTGAAAAAGGGGTCAAAACCAAGCCAAAATGTAGGATGGATACCCTGAAAAACAAATAAACACATGTTAAAATGATGCAATGAGGATGTATGCAAATGATATGCAAGGGTTTGTGACTGAGCTGGATCTGGTTAATTGCTCTGATATAGGTCCATGTGTGTTCAAGAAATCCAGATGGAGGTTCATAAGTCCAGTAACCAAGGTGGGGGACTCAAATAAAGAGTCACATGTCCAGGGTTAAAATCACAAGAACTGTTCTAAAATGGAGTACTCTTAACAATGTAACAGGGTATGTTGAGGTCAAGGGTACCTGCAAACCTGTAAACAGCCCAACCCCCTCACAGGTGATGTTCTAAAACAAGGATCCTCAGACTTGGATCAGTTATGAGAAGTGTAAACACTTCTAACCCGGAGGTACAGTGTTTACAATAACCATAAAAGATCCTCCTCTAATTCACCTCAGTTTCTGAAGGTCAATACTAAAGGTCATCCAGACTTAGCAGGCTTCCCAGATAGCCCTAGCACTACAGGAAATCTGCAGCACAGAGTTCTCAAGAAGAAACCCATATCTGAACCGTGTTTCATATTCCCGCACCAAACCGAAATGGAATGGGAAAGAACATGAACCACTCTGGCCTAGGTGTCACTCAGGTCCCAGGTATAGGACCTCAACTCTTAATAAAACACCCACCCACCAAAGCAACAAAACAGATCCAACCAGCACAGTATGACAGTATGATATATGTAAAGCTATAAAGAAAGCAATAAAACCACTGTACATAAAGCAAAAATAAATACAAATACAAGCACAAATAGCACATATCACCCCAGTAAACACAAATCAAACAAGCGCTAGGAGGAACCCACAAAAAGAACCAGAAGCCCTGGTTGCAATATAAGGATTCCCCAGCAGAGTCGCCAAGCTGTCGCTCCCGATAAATAGGAAATGGCCCAGATAAAGGTACAGACGCGAACGGTCGGCGAAAGAGGGATGCGAGAACACACAGGAGTGAACTCACAGGGAATGAATAGAGTCGCCAGCTAGGCATTTTTATCCCGGAGGAAAGGCAATGTTGCATAGACCTAGAAAGATATGGATAAGACGGTTGCGAACCAGAGAGACTGAGAAAGGGGGTTGGTTACAACCTGGGAAGGTATTAGCACCCAGATTGTCCGTCGTACTCGACGGGATCCACGCTTAAAAGATTTGTGTTTTAAAGGGGTAGTGTCAGTGCAATCTGTGTATAAAATAGCTGGAAAAGAATGTACAGGTGTCAGTGTAAAAGAAAAGTGGAGTGTATAAGTGAAGTGTCAGTGTAAGAACAAAGATGAGATGCTCATGATAATGAGGCTAAAGAATAAGGCTAGAAGGAGGGGGAATATACAGAGACTTTTGTTCGATAACTGTTAAGTTATGCCTACGTATCCTCTTGTGCAATGAGGAAGTCAGAACACCGTAGTTCGACCCAAAGAGACTGAAAGATGAATTGACTTGTGAACTGCTTACTTGCCTATGCTCAAGTGTATGATCTGTCTGGCACAGATGCAAACTGTCTTGCATTGGACGGAAGAAGCAAGTTCTCGCTTATGAATGAGTGAGATGAGAAAAGAATCCCGAAGGAGACGATTATTGTTTGTTTTTGAGTTTTCAGCCTTTTATTGCTTTTGAGAGTTTGTCATAAATTAATGAGCTTAAGCCTAAACCAATGGATTTAGTAAACTCATCACATCTTCCCTCTGATTAGGGGTAATGAGAATACCTTAAGTGTGAAGTCAGCTTCTCACACTTAATCACCTTTGATGCAGGATTAAGATCATTAACCTACTTGTGATTATTTAGATGTTTTTGTTGTTTTTGTTTAGTGTTAAGTGATGAGATTAAGCCATAATCAGGGATTAAACAGACTCATTACACCATCCTAATAGAAGGATAATAAATGAGACTGTTTAAGCTGAGGAAAGCTCCTCAACTTAATCCATGATTAGGGATTAAACCCATGACAAAACAAAGCCTTTGTTTAAGTGGATTTTATTTAATGATATGATGATGAAGTGGATTTTATGGTTTGTAAGACAACTTGAGGGGGACTTGTCCATTAACACTAGGGTTAGTCCTTCTTAACCAATTAAGGAAGAATTAGAACCCTAATGTAAGGCCCAAGTTACAAGCTTGATGTCTTGATGATTATTATGTGAATTGATTAAAGGAGTTAAACACATTAAGGGTTTAACACTTAGGATTAAAGTTATACACTCCATCCTAATAGAAGGATGCAGGCATAAGCTTAATCACAAAGCCTTAAAACCTTTAGGGTTTAGTCCCTGATTATGAGATGAGAAGAGAAGACTCAATGAGACACAAAGGTAAAACTAAGTGGGGAGACTAATCAAAGCCCTAATCATTGTCATGCTTGGTTGTTCCTAAGGTTTGTGAGGTTTACAAGAGACATCTTCAGAGGAACCACCAGGAAGCAGATGAAAGGAGCAAGGAGAAGCAAAGTAACTTGCTTCATTCAAGAAGTCAAGTCACTTGAGGAAAGAAAGTAAGGAGAAGAAGAATGAGCAAGCTCAATCTCAAACACATAACAAAATGCAGCATGGATGCATAAGAGAGATGAAAAGAAGTTGTGAGAAGTGAAGGCAAATTCACTTCTCAAGGTAACTTACCACCTGAAAAGTTAGTAAAGGAATGCAGTACAATGCAAAATGAGATGAAATGACATGGTATGAGTCAAAACCAGAAGCACATTCATGATGTTAATGATGCTATGGGATGATGTAAACATGAATTAAGGCATGGGGGTGATCATACAAACTTATGGATGCAAATGAAACAAGTTAAGAACCATAAACACACATGAAAAGTTATGAGATGCAAATGGCATACAACATGGCAAATGCAATAAGTAATGATCAAACATGCTTTCAATATGTCTCAAGATGTCTAATGGATCAAATGGATGCATAAAATGCTATAGCAAGTCAAGGTATGAATGCTAATGCAAGATGTATGCAAATGGAACCCCAAATTAGGGTTTATGATCAATGCATCAAACAAAAACCAAAATCAGAAGCAAATATCAAGATAAAAATTTGAAAATGCACTCAAAGGATGTCTAAACCTATACTAACTCACTGCCCAAAGGAGAGGTTCCAACTCTTAACCTAATAAAAGTTATGAATTTCCTAAGTTTTCTAGGTTTTTAGGGTACCTTAACAAGAAAAATGCCAAACAAATGGAAAATGAAAGATCAAATCATGCCAATTTAATCTCACAAACTACATGCTAAACAAAATGCAATGCAAGAAGAATCAAAGTCCAACTCTCAATGGTTAAGCAGAAATGATTTTTTGAAGTTTGGATCAAAATAATGCCTTGAAATTATTTTAATTCTATGAAAAATTCTCAAAATGCATCAAGATCAAAAAAGAAATTTGGTTTGAGGGTTGGACAATGTTTCTAAATGATTATGAAGGTTTCATGAATTTTTTGGTGATTTTTAAATACCTAAAAGTATTTTTAATTAATTAATTCTCATTAATTAATTAAAAATAAACTTTTAAATGATTTAAAAATATTTTTTAATGCAAAAAATAAAAATAAAAATGTTTTTGGTTTCTGAAATTAAATAAAAGTTTGTATAAAAAATTTCAGAATTTTTTAAATGATTTAGCTATTTTTAATAAAATGGAGAAAAGAAATGAATTAATATGAAAAAGAAAATGAATTTAATCTGAAAAATGGAAAAGTAATCAGATCCAAAGGCCCAAGTTTGAACTGGCTGCGCGCGCGTTTGACCTGGCGCCATATCCAATGGCTGACATTCAAACTCTCATAATTGTGATTAGCCCTAATTAATTATGCCCTAATGACTTTCAGGCGACCGGAACACTGTTCCGGTCGTCTTCTCCGGCAGGCTCAAACTTCTAACTCTCTCTACACGCAATGAAAACAAAATCTAACTGCCCAGAACTCATCCCCACTCAAAAACGAATCAAATCCCTCAATCAAACAACATTTATCATTCAAAATCAGAGAGAATCGAATCAAACATTTTTTAGGGCAAAAGTTTCAGACATTGCATAAATCCTGGTTTCTCAACCATTTTCAAAAGTAAGCACATATTCATGATCAGGGAAGCATGTAGATTCATTTAGAAACTTAAAATACACGTTCTGGAAAAAAAGTTCATGAAGCTACCTGAGTTTGGAGCTTTTCAGTTTGGAGCTTTCTGACCTCCTCTCTTGTGCAAAACCACTCCTATGACTTCCCTTGTGCTTCTGAAAGGCTTGGAGCAAGTTTATTTTGGCTGGTTTGAGAGTTTGCAGAAGTTCTGTTCAAGGTGGTGTGGTGATCGTGTTTTTGATTCAGTGGGTTTCAGGCCATGGTGATGGGTGCTTTGTGATCAGGGAAGTGTGTTAAGATTGTTTGTGAAGTTTTTTTGTGTGTTTGTGGCTTGTGTTGAGAGTTTCGAAGGCTCTTGCAAATGAGGGTGAGAATGAGAATGCTGTCTTGTGGGGTGCTTCAGGCTTGCTTCTTGTTATGTTTGGCTTGCATTTGATTAGCATAAACAATTGCCATTGGTCAGATGAAGTGACACGTGCTTTATTGATTGGTATGGGTGCTTTTGCCAAAATGTCAAAGTTGGTGTAAGAAGGCATGGGCTACTTTCTAGCCAAGTACAAGGAGTGTGTCCTGCGCAGCATGATGTGAGGAAAGGCCTAGGATTGATCAGCAAGCTAGCCAGCAAGTGGATGAGAAGCTATGATGAGTTTTGCAACTTGGTTCACTTTTGCCTCTTATGAAAAATCTTGTTCCATAAACCCTAAAAATGTGTAATTCTTTGGTGCAATCTGACTTTTAGGGGTTACATGATCATGTTGTGAAGATTAGAAGTGCATTTGATAGCTTTAGAACACTTGATCAAGTCATTTTGCAAAATACCTCTTTGGTAGAAACTTTGAAATTTTGTGATTTTTGCCAACTTTGACAAGCCATAACTTTTGATCCAAAATGAATTAGGTCATGTTCTTGTACTTTTTGAAAAGGGAAAGATCTATTCTACAACTTTCATGACCAAATTTTTTCCATTTGAAGCTTTCTTGAATCAAAAAGTAAGGTTTGAAAAAGTTGCCTAAAATGACAATTTCATTAAAAGTCAAACTTGCCCAAAAAGTCAACTTTGCAAAAGACTTGAAATTCTTCAATTTTGTGAACTTCCAACCTCTTCCATGATCAAATAAAGATCATATACAATCAAAATGATGAAGAACCCCCTTTGGTTGGGTCATTGAGGGCCTCAGATGCCCTGATTTTGCACTGACTTGCTTGAAAAGTCAACTCTTGATCAGATGACTTCCCCATGGAATTTCTTCATGAAAATTGATATGCATACTCCCTATACCATATAGAGACCAATAGAAACAAGAATGACCAAAAAATTTGGAGTTATGGCCTCTGAAACCAAAACCCTAATTTTAGGTCATCTGTGCAGTCAAGCCTGGCTCTGCTTCCATACCATTCTCAGTTCTTGTGATTTTTTGACATTCTTGACTTTGAGAGGATATAATATGATGCTTGAACATACATGGACCCCTTTGAAGTGATTGATGGCCCTTGGAGTGGCTCAAGAAGCTCTTGGATTGCTCAGATCACAAACCCTAGATGCAGATGACTTTGAATCTATGCAGTGAATCAAAAATGTGATATGAGATGCTATGATTGAGCTTATGTATATGAAATGATCACAAGCCATGGTGTGAATGGGTGAGGGCAAATTTGGGGTGTTTACAGCAGTAGAGACGGAGGTATCGGTCAAGACCATGGCCGTCTCCATCACCCAGATGACAGCTGCCAGGTCTCTAGCCAGCTCCTTGCGTCGGACACCAGCATCTTGATCTAGGATAGCCTTCGCCTCAGGCGCCGGCACCGCGATCGCATCCTCGACCTTGAAGAACGACCGCTCCACGTAGCAGGGGGGTAACAAATAGCTGCCCGGTCCACCCGGACTACCCAAGGATGACCTCGAAAGAGTCCCCGCCGGACGTTTCCGCTTATGGAGAGGAGAGGCCGATTGAGGCGGACTATCAGGAATGTTTATCGTCGACGCCCGAGGAGGAGAGGAAGGTGTCGGACTTGCTGTGTTCGAAGTCCCGACCCCAGCATCAGCAGCGGTCACCTGAACACGGGCCACAGTCTTCTTTTTCTTTTTCGGCACCCGGTCAGCCGCACCGACCTGGTTGGCCAGCTTCAGAACCCGATCACGCGTACTGGGCATAGCACCTGCGAAACAGAACACACAAACATTAGCGAGCGAAAACATTGACAAAAATAAAAGATCAAGAAAAAATCTGCCTACTCAGTAATTCTTAAGCCTTCTCCTCGGTCCTACACTCGAGCAAGGCCTTTGTATTGATATAGCGCGTCTCAGTAATTGGCATTCCGGCCTCGTCGAGATAGGGCACGCCCTGTCGATCCGCCCAGACCCCCAGATTGAAACTCTGCACGTAATCAACCAGCTTCTTGTATGCGAGCCTGTCCTCAACGTCGAGCATCGAAAATTTGACCCTATAGTGGGCAGTGGAAAGGTCGAAATGATCGCGCTGCCACCTCAGCGGTATCTTCGACATCAACGTCTCCTCCCCATTTGATGCTCGTTGATAATAGTAAAGAGAATGGAGGGCGGCACGGGTGATCGGCATCACTACGTACCAATGACCTTTGAAATGTCGGGCAGAGTCCACGTACGTCTTGAACAAACGCACGGGCTGTTTAAAAGAAACCCAACTGTGGCGTCCACGGAGGCCGGACCGCTGGAGGTGGAAGACGTGGAAGAAAAGGGCTCGAGTGCACCCAATGCCGAGGAAACGGCAGACCAACTCGAATGCCCGCATAAAAGCGAGGGCGTTGGGATGCAGTTGGGACGGCGCCAGCCGAAGCCATTTGAAGATTGACATTTGGAAGGAGTTGAAGGGTAGCCTGATCCCCGCCTCCCGGAAAGAAAACTCATACATCGTGAACTGCTTCCCCGGGAAATGATGGCAGATACGGTCCTCCTCCTTAGGGGCACAACAATGCCAATTCTCCGGATCTTCCCGGTTCCTATCCTCGACCTCAGCGTAAGCGGGGATGGCTTCGTCACAGAAATAGTACTCCTCCTCCAAGGGTTCATCCGCAACCCAGGAGAGATCCACCTGCCCGGAGGATGAAGCATGCTCAGTACCATCCCTGGCACTACCATCCCCGGCAGGTAGACGAGTAATGATCGCATCTTTAGACGAGGACCCAGAGTCTTCCCTCCTCGATCGTAGATGCCCGGTAGCACCTGAAACACAGACAAAAAGAGTGAATTCGACATCATATCAAATCCACCCTTCCACCGCAGGTCAAGTGAAAGGGCGTAGCAGCAACGGACACTGACAACGTGTTCGACGCAAAGATACGCACGTTCTTAAGAGACCGGGCAGAAAGTTCATATATACTTATGCAAATATTGCCCGACATATGTAATTTCTGCCCGGGACAGTCTAACCCTAACCCTATTTTCTACCATCTATAGTCCATCTACAGTCCATTTTGCTATTCCTAAGTCAAATCTAACCACATACTACGAATATAACATGCATTTGTAGACATTTAACACAAACAGAAGGGAAAATGATGGATTATAGAGACAAAATGGTACCTGACATATTGGAAGTTAAGAAAGAGACGGTGGTGCGCGGGCAGAAACGGTGGTTCAGGCAACTGTCGCTCCCGATAAATGGGGAAATGGCCCAGATAAAGGTACAGACGCGAACGGTCGGCGAAAGGAGATGCGAGGACACACAGGAGTGAACTCACAGGGACTGAAAAGAGTCGCCAGCTAGGCATTTTTATCCCGGAGGAAAGGTAATGCTGCATAGACCTGGGAAAGATATGGATAAGACGGTCGCGAACCAGAGAGACTGAGAAAGGGGGTTGGTTACAACCTGGGAAGGTATTAGCACCCAGATTGTCCGCCGTACTCGATGGGATCCACGCTTAAAAGACTTGTGTTTTAAAGGGGTAGTGTCAGTGCATTTTGTGTATAAGAGAGCTGGAAAAGGATGTACAGGTGTCAGTGTAAAAGAAGTGTAAAGTGTATAAGTGAAGTGTCAGTGTAAGAACAAAGATGAAATGCTCATGATGATAAGGCTAAAGAATGATGCTGGAAGGAGGGGGAATATACAGAGACTTTTGTTCGATAACTGTTAAGTTATGCCTACGTATCCTCTAGTGCAATGAGGAAGTCAGAACACCGTAGTTCGACCCAAAGAGACTGAAAGGTAAATTGACTTGATGAACTGCTTGCTTGTCTATGCTCAAGTGTATGACCTGTCTGGCTCAGGTGCAAACTGTCTTGCATTAGACGGAAGAAGCAAGTTCTCGTTTGTGAGTGAAGATGATGAGAAAAGAATCCCGGAGGAGGCGATTATTGTTTGTTTTTGCATTTTCAGTCTTTTATTGCTTTTGAATTTGTCATAAGTTAATGAGCTTAAGCCTAAACCAATGGGTTAGTAAACTCATCACATCTTCCCTCTGATTAGGGGTAATGAGAATACCTTAAGTGTGAAGTCAGCTTCTCACACTTAATCACCCTTGATGTAGGATTAAGATCATTAACCTACTTGTGATTATTTAGATGTTTTTGTTGTTTTTGTTTAGTGTTGAGTAATGAGATTAAGCCATAATCAGGGATTAAACAGACTCATTACACCATCCTAATAGAAGGATAATAGATGAGAATGTTTAAGCTGAGGAAAGCTCCTCAACTTAATCCATGATTAGGGATTAAACTCATGACAAAACAAGCCTTTGATTAAGTGGATTTTACTTAATGATATGATGATGAAGTGATTTTTATGGTTTGTAAGACAACTTGAGGGGGACTTGTCCATTAACACTAGGGTTAGTCCTTCTTAACCAATTAAGGAAGAATTAGAACCCTAATGCAAGGCCCAAGTTACAAGTTTGATGTCTTGATGATTATTAAGTGAATTGATTAAAGGATTTAAACACATTAAGGGTTTAACACTTAGGATTAAAGTTATACACTCCATCCTAATAGAAGGATGCAGGCATAAGCTTAATCACAAAGCCTTAAAGCCTTTAGGGTTTAGTCCCTGATTATGAGGTGAGAAGAGAACACTCAAAGATGACACAAAGGTAAAACTAAATGGGGAACTAATCAAACCCTAATTTTTATCATGCTTGGAGATCCTAGGGTTTATGAGGCTCAATAGAGAAAGATCTTCAGAGAAACCACCAGGAAGGAAGCAGATGAAAGGAGGAAGAAGCAAAGAGAAGCTAAACAACTTGCTTCACTTAAGAAGACAAGTTGCTTGAAGAAAGAAAGTAAAAAGAAGAAGAAAGAGCAAGCTCAATCTCAAACACAAGGCAAAATGCAGCAATGATGCATAAGAGGGATGAAAAGAAATTGTGAGAAGTGAAGGCAAATTCACTTCTCAAAGTTACTTACCACCTGAAAAGTTAGTGAAAGGAATGCAATACAATGCAAGATGAGATGAAATGACATGATGCAAATCAAAACCAGAAGCATACACATGACGCTAATGATGCTATGAGATGATGCAAACATGAATCAAGGCATGAGGATGATCATATGAACATATGGATGCAAGAGAAGCATGCTTAGAACAATGATCATACATGAAAAGTTATGAAGTGCAAATGGCATACAACATGGCAAATGCAAGGTGCAATGATCAAACATGATTCTAATATGTCTTAAGATGTCAAACGAATCAAATGGATGCACAAAATGCTATGGCAAGTCAAGGTATGAATGCAAAAGGAAGCCCAAATTAGGGTTTATGATCAATGCCTCAAACAAAAACCAAAATCAGAAGCAAACATCAAGATAAAAAATTGAAAATACATTCAAAGGATCCTTAAACCTATACTAACTCACTGCCCAAAGGAGAGGTTCTAACTCTTAACCTAATAAAAGTTATGAATTTCCTAAAATTTCTAGGGTTTTAGGGTACCTTAACAAGAAAAATGTCAAACAAATGGAAAATGAAAGATCAAATCATGCCAATTTAATCTCACAAACTACATGCTAAACAAAATGCAATGCAAAAAGAATCAAAGTCCAACTCTCAATGGTTAGGCAGAAATGATTTTTTGAAGTTTGGATCAAAATAATGCCTTGAAATGATTTTAATTCCATGAAAAATTCTCAAAAGACATCAAGATCAAAAAAGAAATTTGGTTTGAGGGTTGGACAATGTTTCTAAATGGTTTTAAGTGTTTCATGAATTTTTTGGTGATTTTTAAATACCTAAAAGTATTTTTAATTAATTAATTCTCATTAATTAATTAAAAATAAACTTTTAAATGATTTAAAAATATTTTTTAATGCAAAAAATAAAAATAAAAATGTTTTTGGTTTCTGAAAATTAATAAAAGTTTATACAAAAAATTTCAGAATTTTTAAAAAGGTTTTGCTATTTTAAATTAAATGGACAAATTAAATGAAATAAAAAGAAAATAAAAATTAAATGGGTGGTAATCAGATCCAAGGGCCTAGGTTTGAACTGGCAGCGCGCGCGTTTGACTTGGCGCCATATTCAAGGGCTGGCATTCAAATTCACTAATTAACTGATTAAGCCCTAATTCGTGCCCTAATGACTTTCAGGCGACCGGAACACTGTTCCGGTCGTCTTCTCCGGCTAGGTCATCTCCCAATCTCTCTCAATACGCCATGAAATCATGCCAAACTCTCCAGATCAACTAAACTAACATCTCTAAACATTAATCCAGCAACAAAATCCATTTATTTCAACACAAAATCAAGATACGAATCAAACATCAAAAACTGCCAAAATTTCAGAAACACAATACAACCTCATTTCTCAATCTTTTTCAAAAGTAACAAGTTCAGTGAACTCAGGGAAGCATGCTTTATCATTTAGAAACTTAAAAAGCAAGTTTTGGAAAAAAAGTTCATGAAGCTACCTGAGATTGAGCTTTCGATTCAGGAGCTTTCTGGCTGTTTCTTTGGCTCAAATAAGTCCCAATGATCCTCCTTAGAAGCTTTTGACCCTTAGTTGGAGTTTATGTGGCCTCTAGAGAAAGTTGGCAGAAGCTCAGGCCAAGGGAGTGTGAAAATCGTATTTGTGATGTGGGAGGTTTCAGGCCAAAACAATGGTTGGTTTATGATCAGGGGAACCTCTTGAGATCAATGGTGAAGTTTGTTTTTGTGTTTGATGCTTATGCTGTGTGTTTCGAATGGTTTTGCATAAGAGGTGAAAAATGAGAATGTTGGCTTATGGGAGCTTTCAGGCTTAGTTCTTGTTATGTTTGGCTTGCATTTGATTAGTATAAACAATTGCCATTGGTCAGAAGAAGTGACATGTGCTTTATTGATTGGTATGGGTCCTTTTGCCAAAAGGTCAAGTTTGTGTAAGAGAAGCATGGGCCACTTGCTAGCCAAGTACAACAAGTGTGTCCTGCGCAGCATGATGAGGGAAAAGGCCTAGGATGGATCAGCAAGCTAGCAAGCAAGTGGATGAGAAGCTATGATGAGTTTTGCAACTTGGTTCACTTTTGCCTCTTATGAAAAATCTTGTTCCATAAACCATAAAAATGTGTAATTCTTTGGTCCATTCTGAACTTTAGATGTCACATGATCATGTTGTGTGGATTAGAAGTGCATTTGATAGCTTTAGAACACTTGATCAAGTCATTTTGCAAAATACCTCTTTGGTAGAAACTTTGAAATTTTGTGATTTTTGCCAACTTTGACAAACCATAACTTTTGATCCAAAATGAATTAGGTCATGTTCTTGTACTTTTTGAAAAGGGAATGATCCATTCTACAACTTTCATGACCAAAGTTTTTTCATTTGAAGCTTTCTTGAATCAAAAAGTAAAGGTTGAAAAAGTTGCCTAAAATGACAATTTCATTAAAAGTCAAACTTGCCCAAAAAGTCAACTTTACAAAAGACTTGAAATTATTCAATTTTGTGAACTTCCAACATCTTCCATGATCAAATAAAGATCATATACAATCAAAATGGTGAAGAATGCCCTTTGGTTGGGTCATTGGGGGCCTCAGATGCCCTGATTTTGCACTGACTTGCTTGAAAAGTCAACTCTTGATCAGATGACTTCCCCATGGAATTTCTTCATGAAAATTGATATGCATACTCCCTATACCATATAGAGACCAATAGAAACAAGAATGACCAAAAAATTTGGAGTTATGGCCTTTGAAACCAAAACCCTAATTTTAGGTCATCTGGGCAGTCAAGCCTGGCTCTGCTTCCATGCCATTCTCAGTTCTTGTGATTTTTTGACATTCTTGACTTTGAGAGGATGTAATATGATATTAGAACATACATGGACCCCTTTGAAGTGATTGATGGCCTCTGGAGTGGCTCAAGAAGCTCTTGGATTGCTCAGATCACAAACCCTAGGTGCAGATGACTTTGAACCAAAGCAATGAGTCAAAAATGTGGTATGAGATGTCATGAATGTGTTTATGCATATGAAATGATAACAAGTCATGGTGTGAATGGGTGAGGGCAAATTTGGGGTGTTTACAGCTGTCCCTATTCAAACATGAGTTAGCTGTGCAGGATGTAAGCATCGACTTAACAGGCAAACAAGATAACTTGTGGTTGAATACCAAAGACAGTCCGAAATTTGCACTCACAGAAAGAAGAAGAAAAGGGATATAGATTGTAAAAGAAAGTAAAGTATATTATAAAGTATGGGCGACGGAGGGCGACCGTCGAGCAGAGGACGACTGCTGGGTAAAGAGCAATGACGGGGACGACCGACATGCTGGGAAAAGTGCGGAAAATAAAGCAATGACGGGGACGGCCATCATGCTGGGGATAAAAGGGATTATGATGGGGACGGCCATCAGATTCATGAAGCAAAGTAACCAACGATGGGGACGGCCATCGGGCTAAAAAAAGAAAAAGGGACCACGACGGGGACGGCCATCAGGTTAAAGAATAAATGAAATAAACAGATGATGAGGTACGGTCATCAAAGGTGAAGGACGATCACCTAGCAGGGGACGGCTGCTCTGTTGAGGTTAAGATGAGGGACGGTCATCTAAGGTGGAGGACGACCACCTGGCAGGGTACGGCTGCCGAAAATATCGCGACATAGGACGAATGCCAGATAAAAGGTCAACGATGGGGACGGCCATCGGATGAGCATGATGGAGGACGACCATCAAGAGGTGGAGGACGACCACCTAGCATGGGACGGCTGCTCTCAAGGTTTATCATGACGTAGGATGAACGCCAGATAACCATAATCAACAATGGGGACGACCATTGGATGAAATGATGAAGGACGATCATCAAAAGGTGAAGGACGATCACCTAGCAGGGGACGGCTGCTCTGTATTACGACATAGGACGAATGTCGGATAGAAAGGTCAACGATGGGGACGACCATCGGATGAGCATGATGAAGGACGATCATCAAGAGGTGGATGGCGACCACCTAGCAGGGGACGGCTGCTCTCAGGGTTTATCATGACATAGGACGAATGTCAGATAAGAAGAAAATTCACTCTACTGGGGAGTAGTAAACACGAACGAGTGTTTACATCCAAGAAATAAAAGGTATAAGTGTTTGGTATTGTGTATAGATTAAAGATGCGGACGAGCATCCTTAAGATTATGATACAGACGAGTATCAGGTAGAAACAAATACTGACACGTGTTCAGAGATGATGATACGGACGAGTATCAACTGGTTAACAATGAACATGGACGAGTGTTGAATCTGAAGGGACTCTTCTGGGGAATAGTAGACACAGACAAATGTCTATATTCAAGAAGACGTAAGTGTTTGACACGGTGTATGGATTAAAGATGCGGACGAGCATCCTTAAGACTATGATACGGACGAGTATCAAGTAGAAACAAACGCTTGACGCATGTTCTGAGATGATGGTACGGACGAGTACCAACGGGTTAACAAAGAACAAGGACTAGTGTTGAATCTGCGGGGATATAAATGGTGTATACAAGATACGGACGAGTATCTGTATAAGTAAAATAGGTATGAGTGGTGTATATTTAAGTATTCAACCTGCTGGGGAGAGCGACACGGACGAGTGTCGAGAGGAGAAGAGTATAGTATAAACAAATATCTGGTGCACAAAGTGGACGGATGCCAAGGAAATGTATATATACACATATCTGTGAGTGCAAAGGGGATGTCTTTGGCTTTCTGCTGGGGATATGACACGGACGGGTGTCGAGAAGTATCTGTAATATACAGGTGTTTGTTTGCAAAGAAAAGCTCGGGCGACTTTACTGGGGAATGATGACACGGACGGGTGCCACAAAGAGTGTGTATTCGTATTGGTGAATGTGAGGCAACTTCTTTTGCTGGGGAATCCGGGGAGCACTCTGTATATTGTTGATATTCACAAGTGTTTGATTCAAACCATGACTTATGGTTATGCTACATGTTTGATTTTTGCCGTAATGCTCTGTATTAGACGGAATGCTACGCTTTGCGGGGTGAATATGATGCGAATGCCATGATTATGCAAAGGATACCAATCCGGGATTCGGATCCCGTTGTTGTCAAGATCTCTGGCTGATCTGTTTGAAGTGGACATCCCAGCTGGGGATGAGATCATTGGTAGATCTGATGAGATGATTCTGCTTGGGGAAATAGGTTACTGATAGACTTATTCCCGTGAATGAAGGACCCAACTGGGGTTTTTAGAAGCTTTCGTCACTCTGTTGTGATTCCTTCGTGCGTTGCTCTTCTGGATAGAGGCTGAAACTCCGTGGGGCGATGGTTCCCTGGCTTTTGTATTTGGATGGGGAGGAGTAACGGATGACAACTCAGCTGGGGAGAAACAACAAGTGGTAACTCAGCTTGGGAGAAAAGCACTCTGGGTGCTAAGACTGAGTGTTGGTTTGCCAGCTTGCTGGGATGAAGCTTTCATGCCCCATGTTACGCTTTTGAATACCTGCAATCCTGCAAAGACAGAGAAACACACAAGTAGTCCCGAGGCATCTCTTACCGGGTTCCGTCATAGGAGTGAGACACTCTCGAGAGTAAGTATATTTCCTGCAGGCACGTAGTTTTTATTATTTTTTTTTTTGAGGATAGTCATCTGTATTCATGCAATCAATATTTAAAGATATCAGACATTCTTTGCAAATAAAAATGAAGTGTACGGGGTGAAACTTGTCTGAAGATCTGTTTTTATTAATTCATATGCCCTGAATTGGCAAGATACAGTCAAAGAAACGAATCTCCTGAAATGAGGAGATTGTTACAAATTGAGAAACAAAATGCTGGCAATGTTGTCGACGCTTCAAGGAGCTTCTCTCTTGCTATGACTCGTATGACTCTTGACGTTCTTCTCGTCTTGCTTTCTGAAGAAGGCTGATTCTGACAGGAGCTTGATCCTTTCGAAGCTTACCAAGTTGTAAGTGATACAGACGAATTCAGAATGCAGTTGTTCGCTTATTCCCTTATTTTGCATGGATCGCCCTTTCGGGTTTTCAATCTATCGGGATACCCATTTTTGCCTGAGCTGTCCAATGCGGCTTTTCAACTCAGCGGGTGTACATTTTTATTTGTTTCTCTTATTTTTGCCCAAGTCTTTTTATTCTGTTTTTGACTTACCGGGATGCCCTATTTTTGCCTGGACTTACATTCTGTTTTTATGTCCAGCGGGTCCTTTTTATGCGAAGTATTTTTTGACTGCATCTGAATTCATAGGGGACGGGAAATCTTCACCATCCATGGTGCTGAGCATCAGTGCTCCCCCAGAGAAAACTTTCTTTACTACAAATGGTCCTTCATAATTTGGAGTCCACTTGCCCCTGTGGTCTGTATGAGGAGGGAGGATTCTTTACAGCACAAGATCTCCTGCTTGGTATTCTCGATGCCTGACTTTCTGATCGAAGGCTCTCTTCATTCTCTTCTAATACAGCTGCCCATGACAGATTGCAGCCAATCTTTTCTCTTCAATCAGACTTAGTTGTTCGTATCGGGACCGAACCCATTCTGCTTCGTTCAGCTTAACATCCATCAGTACCCGTAGGGAAGGTAATTCAACTTCAATTGGTAGGACTTCCTCCATACCATACACAAGCTGATACGGTGTTGCCCCAGTGGATGTTCTGATCGACGTGCGGTACCCATGCAAGGCAAATGGTAGCATTTCATGCCAGTCTTTGTAGGTGACTACCATCTTTTGCACAATCTTCTTGATATTCTTGTTAGCTGCCTCAACAACGCCATTCATCTTTGGCATGTAAGGAGAAGAATTGTGGTGTTGGATCTTGAAGTCCCGGCATAGCTCAACCATCATTTTGTTGTTTAAGTTGGAACCATTATCAGTAATGATTCGCTCGGGCACTCCATATCGACAGATGATATCTCTCTTCAGGAATCTGGCTACCACTTGCCTTGTAACATTGGCATAAGAAGCTGCTTCAACCCACTTGGTGAAATAGTCAATGGCGACTAGGATGAATCTGTGGCCGTTTGAAGCAGTTGGCTCAATCTTGCCAATCATGTCAATGCCCCACATAGCAAAGGGCCATGGTGAAGACATCACATTCAAAGGATTGGGAGGCACATGCACCTTATCCGCATAGATCTGGCATTTATGGCATTTTCTGGCATAGGCACAACAGTCGGCATCCATTGTGATCCAATAATAACCTGATCTTAGCAATTTCTTAGCCATGGCATGCCCTCCTGCATGGGTACCAAAGGATCCTTCGTGCACCTCGTGCATTAACAAGTCTGCTTCTGTTCTATCAACGCATCTGAGGAGTACCATATCAAAGTTTCTCTTGTACAGGGAACCATCCGTGTTCAGAAAGAAACTGCCAGCAAGCCTTCTCAAAGTCTTCTTATCATTGGAAGATGCCCCAGGTGGGTATGTTTGATCCTCCAAGAAGCACTTAATGTCATGGAACCAAGGCTTATCATCTTTGACAATATCTGCTGCAAACACATATGCCGGTCTGTCAAGTCTGGACACTGAAATCTGCGGTACAAAGTTGGCAGCTTGAACTTTGATCATAGATGAAATGGTAGCCAGAGCATCTGCAAACTGATTCTCGTCCCGAGGGATATACTCAAGCTTGACCTTTGTGAATAAAGTCAATAACCTTCTTGTATAATCCCTGTAAGGTATCAGATGATCCTGGTGTGTGTACCATTTGCCGTTGGTTTGATTAACTACCAGAGCTGAATCTCCGAATACAGTCAATGTCTTGATCCTGAGGTCAATGGCTTCCTCAAGACCCATAATGCAAGCTTCGTATTCAGCTTAGTTGTTGGTGCAGTTAAAGGTGAGCTTTGCCGAGAAAGGCATGTGAACTCCTTTAGGTGTAATAAGTACCGCACCAACACCACGACCATTCATATTAACAGCCCCATCAAACATCATAGTCCATTCTTCTTCCAGGTCAGGCCCTTCAGTGTGAACAGGCTCTTCATAATCTTTCGCTTTTATGAACATGATGTCTTCATCAGGGAAGTCAAATCTCATAGGCTGGTAGTCATCAATAGGTTGCTCAACAAGATATTCAGACAATACACTGCCCTTGATGGCTTTCTGAGATGTGTACTGAATGTCATATTCCGTGAGGATCATTTGCCATCTAGCAACCCGTCCGGTAAGAGCTGGCTTCTCAAAAATGTACTTAACTGGGTCCATCTTGGAAATCAATAAAGTGGTGTGGGTCAACATATACTGCCTCAGTCGGCGAGCAGCCCACGCTAAAGCACATCAAGTTTTCTCGAGCAGTGAATAACGTTGTTCACAGTCGGTAAACTTTTTGCTCAGGTAGTATATTGCATACTCTTTTCGACCAGACTCGTCATGCTGGCCCAGCACACACCCCACTGACTCTTCTAATACTGTCAAGTACATTATCAGAGGTCTTCCTTCAACTAGAGGCATAAGGATTGGTGGTTCTTGCAGGTATTCTTTGATCTTGTCAAAAGCTCTCTGGCAGTCTTCGTTCCACCTGACCGTCTGTTCTTTTCTTAACAGCTTGAACAAAGGTTCACAGGTAGCTGTAAGGTGAGATATGAACCGTGAGATGTAGTTCAATCTACCTAGAAACCCTCGAACTTATTTTTCAGACTTCGGTGCAGGCATTTCTTGAATGGCTTTGACTTTATCAGGGTCCACTTCAATCCCTTTCTCGCTTACGATAAAACCCACCAGCTTACCAGATCGCACCCCGAATGTGCACTTGTTGGGGTTCAACTTCAATTGGTACTTCCTCAGACGCTTGAATAACTTCAACAGATTCACCAGGTGGTCTTCTTCTGTAAGGGACTTGGCAATCATGTCGTCCACATAACACTCGATTTCTTTATGGATCATATCGTGGAATAATGTTACCATAGCCCGTTGATATGTTGCACCAGCATTTTTCAATCCGAATGGCATCACCTTGTAACAGAACGTGCCCCAGGGTGTGATGAAGGTTGTCTTCTCCATGTCTTCAGGTGACATTTTGATCTGATTGTATCCTGAAAATCCGTCCATGAAGGAGAATACCGAGAACTGAGTCGTATTATCAACCAATACATCAATGTGAGGTAATGGGAAATCATCTTTCGGACTGGCTCTGTTCAGATCCCGGTAGTCAACACACATCCTTACCTTGCCATCTTACTTTGGAACAAGCACAATGTTAGCAACCCACGGCGGATAGCTAGTTACAGCAAGGAATCCGGCGTCCCACTGCTTTTGTACCTCTTCTTTGATCTTCATTGCCATGTCTGGGCGAGTAGGGCACAGTTTCTGTTTGACCGGTGGGCATTCTCCCCTCAAAGGCAGCTTATGCATAACAATGTCGGTGTCCAACCCTGGCATGTTCTGGTAAGACCAAGCAAACACATCCGCATATCCCCGAAGCAGATCAATCAGTTGCTCTTTCACTGAGTCTTGTAGGCAAGCCCCGATTTTGACTTCTTTCACGTCTTCATCTGTACCAAGATTAATCGTTTCGACCTCCTCCTGATGAGGAATGATAACCTTCTCCTCTTGTCTCAACAACCTAGCTAGCTCTTCAGGAAGCTCATACTCTTATTCAACCCCTTCATCGGCTTGATTGATCGGATTGTCAAAGTCATACGAAGTCATAGCCGTGCTGTTGTCGGTGCTATCTGGAGGGCACTCTCTGCAAGGGTTCAGTTTGTTCATTTTAGTGATTGATTTTAATCTTGTTTTAGAAAAGTGAAATAAAGTTGTCATTTTGAAAACATTGCCATTTATTTTTGTACAAAAAGAAAAATGGAAAAACAGTGAGCGGAAAAGAAAAAGACTCATTTGCAAAAGATGTCTGATATTTCATTGATTAATCTTGTTGCACAAAAATTACAGATGGCCCGATTACAAAATGAGTCTTGTCATCTTGGGCAAGATGCAAGACTTGATGCATGCTTAAAATATACAGGAAATAATAATTACTCTGCAGGAGTAACCCTTATAATTTCCTGGGAAGACCAGTTTGAGATACGACTCCCCAGGATCCTTGGACGTATCCAGCTCTCCAGGTTGCGTTCATCTTCCGACTCATCTTCCAAGTTGTTGACAGCATCAGGGGTGAGCATCCCCCCACTAACAAAGTTGGGCTTCTTAGCAGCCTCTGCTTGATCTTGTTGAGTTGGTTTGTAACCCAACCCAAATCTGTCTTCTTTTTTCTCCACAGGCAACAGTTTGCCCCAGCCTTGAGCATTCCCTTCCTCAACAACCCTCCGGGCTTGCTGGTAGTATGTCATGGAAGTCCCAAGTATAGCAGATGTTTCATTAACATTCAGGGCCTCAAACCCTTGACTCATCGTTTCGTGGATCTCCCCATCCATCTCAATATATTTGTATGTAGCCAGATGGCTAACAAAAATATCCTCCTCTCCACAAATAGTAACGACTTGGCCCTCCCACTCGAATTTTAACTTCTGGTGAAGGGTAGACGTAACTGCGCCAGCGGCATGAATCCATGGTCTACCCAACAAACAGCTGTAGGCCGGCTGAATGTCCATCACGTAGAAGGTCGTTTTGAAAGTTTGTGGGCCAATCGTTACAGGCAACTCAATTTCTCCCAGAACTGATCTCTTAGAACCGTCAAAGGCTCTCACTACTAAGTTGCTGGGACGTAATGCCAATCCTTCATATTCCAGCTTCACAAGGGCTTTTTTAGGCAAGACATTGAGGGATGACCCTGTGTCTACCAGTACATGTGAAAGAACTGCACCCTTACACTCCATGGTAATGTGCAAAGCCTTGTTGTGATTGCGGCCTTCCGTAGTCAAATCAGTGTTGGTGAATCCTAGTCCATTACTAGCATTAACATTTCCAACCACAGCTTCCAACTGATTGACCGTGATCTCTTCTGGCACATAAGCTGCGTGCAAGACTTTGAGTAGTGCGTTCCGATGAGCCTCGGAGCACATAAGCAGTGATAGAATGAAGATCTTGGAAGGCGTCTGGTGAAGCTGGTCCACTATCTTGTAATCACTTTTCTTGATGATTCTCATGAATTCATCAACTTCTTGATCAAAAGGTGTTTTCAAAGCTTCTTTAACAATTTGCTCTTCTTGCACCATGCTCTTCCCTTTTGCCTTGGCAGCAGCTTCTGCTTCAGCAGTGGGTCTTTGAATTTGCGGGGCAAAGAGACGTCTGCTTCGAGTGAAGCCTCCGCCTCCCCCCACATTGTCTATTTGTGGTGAAGAAGTTGATGATTCGAGAGTGATTTTCTGTCCTTCGCAGTATAGGTCGGAGCCGTAATGTCAAGGGATGGCATTACTGCTTTCATAAGGTATTGGCCCAGGCACTGTGATAGTGACTGGACTGATGGCAGCTGCAGAAGGGACCATGATAGTCTGTGGATCATAGTATATTGTGACTGGTGCTCTGGTAGGAGTGGCATTTTGTGAGTTGTAGGCAGAATCATTGGCAGGATCATAATAAATTGTAACTGTTGAGACATTTTCTGTTGAAGTTGTAGGAGACATTGTTGGAAGGATGGGTGTTGTTGTTGTAGGAGATTCTGAATGAAGGGGTGCTGAAGTTGTAGAAGGGATGTTTGTTGATATTTGGTCCGTTGAAGTAACAGATGAAGCATTTGTTGATGAGATTGAAGAGTTGTTTGGAACAATGGTTGTTGCAGTTGTAGGAGACTCGGGAACTGTTGTTAAGGAGATTGCTGGATTGGTAGGTATTTGTCGCTCCCGACAAATGAAACCGGGTCAGATGAAGGTACAGACGCGAACGGTCGGCGAGAGGGACAATGAGAACACACAGCCGTGAACTCACTGGAGATGAAAAGAGTCGCCAGCTAGGCATTTTTATCCCGGAGGAAAGGCAATGCTGCATAGACCTAGGAAAAGATGGATAAGACGGTTTGCGAACCAGAGAGACTGAGAAAGGGGGTTGGTTACAACCTGGGAAGGTATTAGCACCCAGATTGTCCGTCGTACTCGACGGGATCCACGCTTAGAAGATTTGTGTTTTAAAGGGGTAGTGTCAGTGCAATTTGTGTATAAAACAGCTGGAAAAGAATGTACAGGTGTCAGTGCAAAAGAAGTGTGAAGTGTAATATGTATAGTGTCAGTGTAAGAAAGAGTATGCTCATGATTATGAGGCTTAAAGAATAATGCTGGAAGGAGGGGGAATGGACAGAGACTTTTGTTCGATAACCGTTAAGTTATGCCTACGTATCCTCTCGTGCAATGAGGAAGTCAGAACACCGTAGTTCGACCCAAAGAGACTGAAAGATGAATTGACTTGTGAACTGCTTACTTGTCTATGCTCAAGTGTATGACCTGTCTGGCTCAGGTGCAAACTGTCTTGCATTAGACGGAAGAAGCAAGTTCTCGTTTGTGAGTGAAGGTGATGAGAAAAGAATCCCGGAGGAGACGATTATTGTTTGTTTTTGTGTTTTCAGTCTTTTATTGCTTTTGGATTTTTGTCATAAGTTAATGAGCTTAAGTCTAAACCAATGGATTTAGTAAGCTCATCACATCTTCCCTCTGTTTAGGGGTAATGAGATTACCTTAAGTGTGAAGTCAGATTCTCACACTTAATCACCTTTGGTGTAGGATTAAGATCATTAATCTACTTGTGATTATTTAGATGTTTTTGTGATTTTGTTTAGTGTTGAGTAATGAGGTTAAGCCATAATCATGGATTAAACAGACTCATTACACCATCCTAAAAGAAGGATGATAGATGAGAATGTTTAAGCTGAGGAAAACTCCTCAACTTAATCCATGATTAGGGATTAAACTCATGACAAAACAAGCCTTTGATTAAGTGGATTTTATTTAATGGTATGATGATGAAGTGAGTTTTATTGTTTGTAAGACAACTTGAGGGGGACTTGTCCATTAACACTAGGGTTAGTCCTTCTTAACCACTTAAGGAAGAATTAGAACCCTAATGCAAGGCCCAAGTTACAAGTGATGTCTTGATGATTATTAAGTGGATTGATTAAGAGATTTAAACACATAAAGGGTTCAAGACTTAGGATTAAAGTTATACACTCCATCCTAAGAGAAGGATGCAGGCATAAGCTTAATCACAAAGCCTTAAAGCCTTTAGGGTTTAGTCCCTGATTATGAGATGAGAAGAGAAGACTCAAAGAGAGACACAAAGGTAAAACTAATGGGGGGAGACTAATCAAAACCCTAATTCATTATCATGCTTGGTTGTTCCTAAGGTTTGTGAGGTTTGCAAGAACAATCTTCAGAGGAGCCACCAGGAAGCAGATGAACAGGATCAAGAGAAGCAAAGTGACTTGCTTCATTCAAGAAGTCAAGTCACTTGAAGAAAGAAAGTGGGAGGAACAAGAATGAGCAAGCTCAAACTCAAACACATATATAAATGCAGCAATGGATGCAAGAGAGATGAAAAGAAAAGGTATGAGAAGTGAAGGCAAATCCACTTCTCAAGTTTACTTACCACCTGAAATGTTAGAAAGAAATGCAATGCAATGCTAAATGAAATGAAATGACATGATGCTATACCAAACCAGAAGCATGTTGATGATGATTATGATGTTATGAGGTGCTGCAAACATGAGGCAAGACAATGGGGATGTTCATACAAGATCATGAATGCAAATGATGCAAGTTAAGGAGCATGAACAAGCATGGAAAGTTATGAAGCATACAAGACAAATGACATGGCAAATATGAGATGCAATGATCAAACATGCTTTCTATATGTCTCAAGATGTCAAATGAATCACAAGAATGCACAAAATGCAAAGACAAGTCATGTTATGCAAAGAAATGCAAGAAGGATGCAAAAGAAAGCCCAAATTAGGGTTCATGAATCAAACATCAAACCAAAACTCAAAACAGAAGCAAAACCCTAAGACAATAATGGAAAATGGTACCCAAAGAAACCCTAGACCTATAGTAAACCACTGCCCAAAGGGGAGCTCTCAACTCTCAACCAAACTCAAGATATGAATTTCCTAAGTTATTAGGGTTTTTTAGGGTTCTTAACAAAATAAATGCCAAACAATTAGAAAATGAGGAAACAAATCATGGCCATTTTATCTTTGAAAATACATGCTAAACATAACACAATGCAAGAAGAATCAATGTCTCAACCTTCTCCAATAGGCAGAAATGATTTTTTGAACTTATGATCAAAATAATGCATAAAAATTGATTTAATTCAATGAAAAATTCTTAAAATGCATCAAGATCAAAAAAGAAATTTGGTTTGAAGGTTGGACAATGTTTCTAAATGTCTTAGAACATTTCATGAATTTTTTGTAATTTTTAAATACCTAAAAGTATTTTTAATTAATTAATTCCCATTAATCAATTAAAAATAATCTTTTAAATATTTAAAAATACTTTTTTAATGATGAAAAATAAAATAAAAATATTTTTGTGTCATAAAAATTAATGAAATTCAGGATAAAAAATTTCATAATTTTTAAACAATTTTAACTATTTTTAATAAATTATGCAAATTAAATGACAAATAATGAAATAAAAATAAGAAAAAAGGAAAGTAAGCAGATCTAAGGGTGGAGATTTGAACTGGGTTTGGAGGCATTGACTAGCGCGTCATCCAATGGCCATGGTTGATTCTGATTAAATTTATTTAATTAATGATTAATTAAACAAATCAAAAGGATTAGGGCAAAACAAAGGATCTGGGCCATCTATCCACGCGGGAAGTCAATGGAGTCAAACGATCTAACGCCCAAGATTCAAACAGAAGTTAATGACTGTAATTAGGGCTAAACGAACTCAGGTGACCGGAGGGGAGCTCCGGTCATCTTCTCCGGTTGCACAAAAACCCTAAAACACGAATCAGGCACCTATTCTACAAATCAAGCACACCTAAATGATCCTCTAACTTCCTAGGTCATGAATCCAAGCTCAAACAACATTTATGCACCATGAATCAAAGGAATCGAAAGGAAAGAAATTTACGGGCAAAATTTCAGAGGGACCATACAAGCTCAGTTTTCACTCATTTTTGATTCTGAAACCAACCCCATGACCAGCAAGACATGAATAATCAATTTATAACTCAAAAACCAAGCTTTGAGAGAAAAGTTTCCATGATCATACCTGAGCTGGAAAGCTTCAAAACTGAGCTTTCAGAGCTTTCCTTGCGTGCAAATGGACTCCCTTGTACCCCTTGATGCTAATGGAAGGCTTCAAAGCTCTTGTGGATGGCTGATTTGTGAGAACCAGTTCTGGTGTAGCAGAAAATGAGCTTTGTGTGCAGGCTGTTTCAGTTCAAAGTAAAGGGTGGTTTTGACTCCTTGTGGTATGCTTGACTTGTTGGTGAAGGAAAATGAAGTGTTTGATGGCTGGATAGTGAGATTCGAAGAGAACTGGTTCTGAGGGTGGGGAATGGTGAAGCTCAGGTCAGGCTTGTTTCAGGCTTGAACTTTGGTGGTTTCAGGCCTATGAAGTGTGGTGAGATGATTGGTGAAGATGGTTCTTGTGTTTGTATGCTGTGGAGAGAAATTCGAAGGCTTATGCAAAATGGTGAGTTTTTGTGTATGTCATGTTCTGGCCAGCCTCAATGCTCAATGCTTAGCTATATCATCTCCAACTTGTGTGGATAGACTGTGAGGCAGGTTAGTAGGGTGGTTGTGTACTGTGCCAAGAGTATGGGAGCCTTTTGCAAAAAAGTCAATTTTGTGTCATTGAGAGTATGGGTCATGGCAGCAGCAGGTTCAAGTCTTGTCTTGCTCCAGCTAGGGTTGAGGAGAGCCCTTGGATTGCTTGTGGCTGACTGCAACATGTGGATGACAAGCTATGCTAGTTTTTGCAACTTGACAACTTTGTACTTTCTCATGATTTTGTGCCATACACATGAAACAATGCTTGCTGAATTTTGTGGCATGGCACTTCTTTTAGTCATGGCAATGTTTAAAAGTCAGCTAGAGACCACATAATTCCTTGGAAAATGACTATGCCAAAAATCCAACTTTGCACTTGTAATGGAAAATGTCTTATGGACTTCTTGAAAATCAAGGCAAACAATGAAGAATCCCTTGGGCCAATTCTGCTTTTTAGGGCATATGTGATCATGTGATGAAGTTTTGAAGTCACTTTGAAGTCACTAGAATGCTTGATACATGAATTTGCAAGTTTTCCATTTAGTGCATAACTTGAAATTTAATGATTTTTGCTAACTTTGCCACACCATAACTTTTGATTCAAAAAGAATTTGATCATGTTCTTGTACTTTTTGAAAAGGGAAAGATGAGATCTACAACTTTCATGACCAAAGTTTTTCCATTTGAAGCATTTTTGAATCATGAATCATGGCTTGAAAAATGACCTAAAATGGTGCATTCTTGAAAAGTCAACTATGCCCCAAAAGTCAACATTTGCAAAAACCCTAAATTCTTGATTTCTATGAACTTCAACCTTCTTCCATGATCAAATAAAGATCATATACACTCAAAATGATGAAGATCACCCATTGGTTGGGTCATTGGGGGCCTCAGATGCCCTGATTTTGCACTGACTTGTGTGAAAAGTCAACCTTTGATCAGATGACTTCCCCATGGAATTTCTTCATAAAAATTGATATGCATACTCCCTATACCATATAGAGACCAATGGAAACAAGAATGACCAAAAAATTTGGAGTTATGGCCTCTGAAACCAAAACCCTAATTTTCAGTCAACTGTGCAGTTCAAACTGGCTCTGCATCCACTCAAACCCTAGTCCTTGTGATTCCTCTGCAATTTTGACTTTGAGGAGATGAAATATGATATAAGAACACACATGGACCACTTTGAATTGATTGGTGGCCTTTGGAGTGCCTCAAGAAGCTTTGGGATTGCTCAGATCACAAACCCTAGGTGCAGATGACTTAGAAACTATCCAGTGAAACAAAAGTGAGATATGAGATGATATGTTTGTGTTTATGCATATGAGGATGATCACAAGCCATGGTGTGAATGGGTGAGGGCAAATTTGGGGTGTTTACAGCTGCCCCTATTCAAACATGAGTTAACTGTGCAGGATGTAAGCTATGGCTTAACAGGCAAACAAGATAACTTGTGGTTGAATACCAAAGACAGTCCAAAATTTGCACTCACAGAATGAAGAAGAAAAGGGATATAGATTGTAACAGAAAAATAAAGTATATTGTAAAGTGTGGGCAACGGAGGACGACCGTCGAGCAGAGGACGACTGCTGGGTAAAGAGCAATGACGGGGACGGCCGACATGCTGGGGATAAAAGGTAAAGCTAAGACGGGGACGGCCGACTAGCTGGAAAAATAAGATATCATGATGGGGACGGCCATCAAGATAAAATTGTAAAATTCTCTGGGGATTAATGAAACATGACGGGGACGGCCATCAAATTCATAAAGGTAAAGCAACCCACGATGGGGACGGCCATCGGGCTAAAAGGAAAAGGAAAAGGGACCACGACGGGGACGGCCATCGGGTTAAAGAATAAATGAAATAAACAGATGATGGGGTACGGCCATCAAAGGTGAAGGACGATCACCTAGCAGGGGACGGCTGCTCTGTTGGGGATAAAAGAAATATGATGGGGACGGCCATCAAAGGTGGAGGACGACCACCTGGCAGGGTACGGCTGCCGAAAATATCAACGATGGGGACGGCCATCGGATAGGAAAGGTCAACGATGGGGACGGCCATCGGACGAGCATGATGGAGGACGACCATCAAGAAGTGGAGGACGACCACTCAGCAGGGGACGGCTGCTCTCGAGGTTTGTCATGACATAGGACGAATGTCAGATAACCAAAATCAACAATGGGGACGGCCATTGGATAAAGTGATGAAGGACGATCATCAAAGGGTGGAGGACGACCACCTAGCAGGGGACGGCTGCTAAAAATATCAACGATGGGGACGGCCATCGGATGGGAAAGGTCAACGATGGGGACGGCCATCGGACGAGCATGATGGAGGACGACCATCAAGAAGTGGAGGACGACCACTCAGCAGGGTACGGCTGCTCTCAAAGGTATCATAACACAGGACGAGTGTTAGATAAAAAGAAAATTTGTTGGTGATCTACTGGGGATAATGTAAACACGGACGAGCGTTTACATCCAAGAAAACAAAAGGTATAAGTGTTTAGACGTTAGTGTATAGATTAAAGATGCGGACGAGCATCCTTAAGACTATGATACGGACGAGTATCAGGTAGAATACCGACACATGTTCAGAGATGATGATACGGACGAGTATCAATGGGTTAACAAAGAACACGGACGAGTGTTGCATCTGAAGGGACTCTGGGGGAATAGTAGACACGGACGAGCATCTATATTCAAGAAGACACAAGTGTTTGACACGGTGTATGGATTAAAGATGCGGACGAGCATCCTTAAGACTATGATACGGACGAGTATCATGTAGAAACAAACACTAGACGCAATGTTCTGAGATGATGATACGGACGAGTACCAACTGGTTAACAAAGAACAAGGACTACTGTCGAATCTGTGGGGATATGAGTGGCGATGTATACAAGATACGGGCGAGTATCTATATAAGTGTACCATGAGTAGTAAGTATTGTATGTAAGATGAGTGTTTTGACTGCTGGGGAGAGTGACACGGACGAGTGTCAAAAGAGGAAGGTATGATATCAACAAGTATATGGGTGATGAAAGTGTAAGCGACTGCGCTGGGGATATGACACGGACGGGTGTCAAGAAAGTGTATATATAGGTATATGTGAGTGCAAAGAGGACCTCTTTGGCTTTCTGCTGGGATATGACACGGACGGGTGTCAGGACACATCTGTAATAAGGGTGATTTGTTTGTAAAGGGTGTTCAGGCGACCTGTTTGGGGAAGGATGACACGGACGGGTGCCAAAAGGTGTATATACTGGTGTTTGTGACTTGAGAGGCAGCTGCTTTTGCTGAGGCTCTGGTGGGGACTCTGGGGGAAAGTAATCTGTGTTCTGATGAATGGTTACTAGTCACAAGCGTTCAATTCACAACATGACTTATGATTATGCTATGCATTTGATTTTTGCCGTAATGCTCTGTATTAGACGGAATGCTACGCTCTGAGGGTATAATAAGATGCGAATGCTATGATTATGCAAAGAGGCACCGATCCGGAATTCGGATCCCGTTGCTGCGAAGATCTCTGGATGATCTGCTTGAAGTGAACCTCCCAGCTGGGGATGAGATCATTGGTAGATCTAGTGATGTATCTGTTTGGGGATATAGGTCACTGATTGACATATCCTTATAAATGAGAGACCCAGCTGGGGTTTGTAGAAGCTTCTGTACTCTGTTGTGACTTCTCCGTGCGTTGCTCTTCTGAATAGAGGCTGGGGATTCTGTGGGGGAGATGATTCCCTGACTTCTGCATTCTGCTGAGGAAGAATGGTTGGCACTACAGCTGGGGAATGCTGTTGATAACTCAGCTGGGGAGAGTAATGAGAGGCAACTCGGCTGGCGAGAAAACATCCTGAGTGTTAAACCTGTTAGTTGATTTGGCAACTTTGCTGGGGAAAGCAATGGGGAGCAACTCAGCTGGGGATAGAGCATTTCGGATGCTGAGATTGAGTGTATGCTGATTTGGCAGCTCCGCTGGGGAAACGGGCACCTTCTAGTGCCATGTGGAAGATAGACCGAGTTGATAATGATTTGCCAGCTTGCTGAAACGTGATTTACGTGTCCCAGGTTGCGTTCTGGATACCCGCAATCCTGCAACGATAAGGAAACGTACAAAAGGTCCCGAGGTATCCCTCACTGGATTCCGTCATAGGAGTTAAGTACTTTCGAGAATAATCACATTCCCTGTAAGCATGTGTTTTTATTTTTAGAGGAAGGCATCTGTACTTATGCAATTGTATTTTTAGAGATATCAGACAACTCTTTGCAAAACATAAATGTAAAAACGAAACATGACCGAAAATCTGATTTTATTAATTCATGTGCCCTGAATTGGCAAGATACAGTCAAAGAAACATATCTCCTGAAATGAAGAGACTGTTACAAATTGAGAAACAAAATGTTGGCAGTGTTGACGAGGCTTTCAAGGAGCTTCCTCTTCTGCTATGACTCGTATGACTTTGACGTTCTTCTCGTCTTGCTTTCTGGAGAGAGCTGATTCTGATTGAAGCTTGATCCTTTGAAACTTACCAAGTTGTAGGGGATACAGACGAATTCAGAATGCAGTTGTTCGCTTATTCCCTTATTTTGCATGGATCGCCCTTTCGGGTTTTCAATCCATCGGGATACCCATTTTTGCCTGAGTTGTCCAATGCGGCTTTTCAACTCAGCGGGTGTGCATTTTTTATTCATTTTCCCTTATTTTTGCCCGAGTCTTTTATTCTGTTTTTGACTCGCCGGGATGCCCTGTTTTTGCCTGGACTTACATTCTGTTTTTGTGTCCAGCGGGTCTTTTTATGCGAAGTATTTTTTAACTGCATCTGAATTCACAGGGGATGGGAAATCTTCACCATCCATGGTGCTGAGCATCAGTGCTCCACCAGAGAAAACTTTCTTTACAACGAATGGTCCTTCATAATTCGGAGTCCATTTGCCCCTGTGGTCTGTATGAGGAGGGAGGATTCTTTTCAGCACAAGATCTCCTACTTGGTACTCTCGGTGCCTGACTTTTTGATCAAAGGCTTTCTTCATTCTCTTCTGATATAACTGTCCATGACAGATTGCAGCCAATCTTTTCTCTTCGATCAGACCTAGTTGTTCGAATCGGGACCGAACCCATTCTGCTTCACTCAGTTTAACATCCATTAATACCCGTAACGAGGGTAGTTCAACTTCAACAGGTAGGACCGCTTCCATACCATATACAAGCTGATAAGGTGTTGCCCCAGTGGACGTTCTGATTGATGTGCGGTACCCATGCAAGGCAAACGGCAGCATTTCATGCCAGTCTTTGTAGGTTATTACCATCTTCTGCACAATCTTCTTGATATTCTTGTTAGCTGCCTCAACAGCGCCATTCATCTTTGGCCTGTAAGGAGAAGAATTGTGATGTTGGATCTTGAAGTCCCGGCACAGCTCTGCCATCATTTTGTTGTTTAGATTGGAACCATTATCAGTAATGATTCGCTCGGGCACTCCATATCGGCAGATGATATCTCTCTTCAGAAATCTGGCTACCACTTGTCTTGTGACGTTTGCATAGGAGGCTGCTTCGACCCACTTAGTGAAATAGTCAATGGCGACCAGGACGAATCTGTGGCCATTCGAAGCAGTTGGCTCAATCTTGCCGATCATATCAATGCCCCACATAGCAAAGGGCCATGGTGAAGACATGATATTCAAAGGATTGGGAGGCACATGCACCTTATCCGCATAGATCTGGCATTTATGGCATTTTCTGGCGTAGGCACAACAGTCAGCATCCATTGTGATCCAATAATAACCTGATCTTAGCAACTTCTTGGCCATTGCATGTCCTCCAGCATGGGTACCAAAGGATCCTTCGTGCACTTCATGCATCAACAAATCTGCTTCCGTCTTGTCAACACATCTGAGGAGTATCATGTCAAAGTTCCTTTTGTATAAAGACCCATCAGTGTTCAGAAAGAAACTACCAGCAAGCCTTCTCAAAGTCTTCTTATCATTGGAAGATGCCCCAGGTGGGTATGTCTGATCCTCCAAGAAGCACTTAATGTCATGGAACCAAGGCTTATCATCTTTTACAACATCCGCTGCAAATACATATGCTGGTCTATCAAGTCTTGATACTGAAATCTGAGGTACAAAGTTGACCGTTTGAACTTTGATCATGGATGAAATGGTAGCAAGAGCATCTGCAAACTGATTCTCGTCCCGAGGGATATACTCAAGCTTGACTGTTGTAAAGAAAGTCAGTAACCTTCTTGTATAATCCCTGTAAGGTATCAGATGATCTTGGTGGGTGTACCATTTCCCGTTGGTTTGATTGACTACCAAAGCTGAATCTCCGAATACGGTCAATGTTTTGATCCTGAGGTCAATGGCTTCCTCAAGACCCATAATGCAAGCTTCGTATTCAGCTTCGTTGTTAGTGCAGTTGAAAGTGAGTTTTGCCGAGAAAGGCATGTGAACTCCTTTTGGTGTAATGAGTACTGCACCAACACCACGGCCATTCATGTTAACAGCCCCATCAAACATCATAGTCCATTCTTCCTCCGGGTCAGGCCCTTCGGTGTGAATAGGCTCCTCGTGGTCTTTTGACTTAATGAACATGATGTCTTCATCAGGGAAATCAAACCTCATTGGCTGGTAATCATCAATGGGTTGCTCAGCAAGATATTCAGATAGTACACTGCCCTTGATGGCTTTCTGAGATGTGTACTGTATGTCGTATTCTGTGAGAATCATCTGCCATCTTGCAACCCGTCCGGTAAGAGCTGGCTTCTCAAATATGTACTTAACTGGGTCCATCTTTGAGATCAATAAGGTAGTGTGGGTCAGCATATACTGTCTCAGCCGGCGAGCAGCCCACGCTAAAGCACAGCAAGTTTTCTCGAGCAGTGAATAACGCTGTTCACAGTCGGTAAACTTTTTGCTTAGGTAGTATATTGCATACTCTTTTCGACCAGACTCGTCATGCTGGCCCAGCACACACCCCATCGACTCTTCTAATACTGTCAAGTACATAATCAGAGGTCTTCCTTCTACTGGAGGCATGAGGATTGGAGGTTCTTGTAAGTATTCCTTGATCTTGTCAAAAGCCTTCTGGCAATCTTCGTTCCACCTGACCATTTGTTCTTTTCTTAACAGCTTGAACAAAGGCTCACAGGTCGCTGTAAGGTGAGATATGAACCTTGAAATGTAGTTCAATCGACCTAAGAACCCTCGAACTTCTTTCTCAGTTTTCGGTGCAGGCATCTCTTGGATGGCTTTGACTTTATCAGGGTCCACTTCAATCCCTTTCTCGCTTACAATAAAACCCAGCAGCTTACCGGATCGCACCCCGAATGTGCACTTGTTGGGGTTCAGCTTTAGTTGATATTTTCTCAGACGCTTGAACAACTTGAGCAGATTCACCAGGTGATCTTCTTCAGTAAGGGACTTGGCAATCATATCATCCACATAACATTCTATTTCTTTGTGGATCATATCGTGGAATAATGTCACCATAGCCCGTTGGTATGTTGCACCAGCATTCTTCAGTCCGAATGGCATCACTTTGTAACAGAACGTGCCCCAAGGTGTAATGAATGTTGTCTTCTCCATGTCTTCAGGTGACATCTTGATCTGATTATATCCTGAAAATCCATCCATGAAGGAGAATACCGAGAACTGAGCCGTGTTATCCACCAATACGTCAATGTGAGGTAATGGGAAGTCATCTTTCGGGCTGGCTCTGTTCAGATCCCGGTAATCAACACACATTCTAACTTTGTCGTCCTTCTTAGGCACAGGTACTATATTAGCAACCCACGGCGGATAGCTAGTTACAGCAAGGAACCCGGCGTCCCATTGCTTCTGTACCTCTTCCTTGATTTTCATAGCCATGTCTGGGCGAGTTCGGCGCAACTTCTGTTTGACTGGTGGGCATTCTTCCCTTAGAGGCAGCTTGTGCACAACAATGTCGGTATCCAACCCTGGCATGTCTTGATACGACCAAGCAAACACATCAACATACTCTTGAAGCAGATCTATCAGTTGTCTCTTCACTGAGTCTTGCAGGCAGGCCCCGATTTTAACCTCTTTCACGTCTTCCTCCGTACCAAGATTAATCACTTCAATCTCCTCCTGGTGAGGAGTGATAACCTTTTCCTCTTGTCTCAACAACCTGGCTAGCTCTTCAGGAAGCTCATACTCTTCTTCAACCCCTTCATCAGCTTGATTGATTGGATTGTCAAAGTCATACGAAGTCATAGCCGTGCTGTTGTCGGTGCTGTCAGGAAGGCACTCTCTGCAAGGATTAAGTTTGTTCATTTTAGTGATTGATTTTAATCTTGCTTTAGAAAAAAGTGAAATGAAGCTATCATTTTGAAAACACCGCCATTTATTTTGTACAAAAAGAGAAATGGAAAAACAGTGAGCAGAAAAGAAAAAGACTCGTTTTGCAAAAAGATGTCTGATATTTCATTAATTTAATCTTGTTTGCACAAAAGTACAGATGGCCCTGATTACAAAATGAGTCTTGTCATCTTGGGCAAGATGCAAGACTTTGATGCATGCTATAAAAATACAGGAAATAATAATTACTCTGCATGAGTAACTCTTATAATTTCCTGGGAAGACCAGTTCGAGACACTGCTCCCCGGGATCTTTGGACGAATCCAATTCTCCAGATTGCGCTCCTCTTCCAGCTCGTCTTCCAGACAGTTGATAGCATCGGGGGTAAGCATCCCCCCACTGACAAAACCAGGCTCTGCAACAGCCTTTGCTTGATGTTGAGTTGGTTTGTAACCCAACCCAAATTTGTCCTTCTTCTCCTCCACAGCTAAAACTTTGCCCCAGCCTAGGGCAGTTCCCTCCTCAACAACCTTCCGGGCTTGTTGGTAAGACGACATGGAGATACCTGACACAGCAGATGCTTCATTGACATTCAAGGCTTCAAAACCTTGGCTCATTGTTTCATGGATCTCCCCGTCCATCTCAATGTATTTGTAAGTAGCCAGATGGCTAACGAATATATCCTCTTCCCCACAGATTGTGACAACTTGACCTTCCCACTCAAATTTTAACTTTTGGTGAAGGGTAGACGTTATTGCGCCGGCGGCGTGAATCCAGGGTCTACCCAACAAACAGCTGTAGGCGGGCTGAATGTCCATCACATAAAAGATAGCTTTAAAAGTCTGCGGGCCAATTGTCACAGGCAGCTCAATCTCTCCCAGAACCGATCTCTTCGAACCATCAAAGGCTCTTACCACCAGGTTGCTGGGCCTCAATGCCAATCCATCATATTCAAGCTTCACCAGAGCCTTCTTTGGTAAGACATTCAGGGATGAACCTGTGTCCACCAGCACGTGCGAAAGGACAGCTCCTTTGCATTCCATGGTTATGTGCAAGGCTTTGTTGTGGTTGCGGCCATCCGCTGTCAAGTCAGAATTGGTAAACCCTAGCCCATTGCTAGCAGTAACATTTCCAACCACGGTTTCCAATTGGTTGACAGTAATCTCCTCAGGCACGTAAGCTGCGTGCAAGACTTTAAGTAGTGCATTCCGATGGGCTTCGGAGCACATAAGCAGTGAGAGGATAGAGATTTTGGATGGCGTCTGGTGAAGCTGATCCACAATTTTATAATCACTCTTTTTGATGATCCGCATAAACTCATCAACTTCCTGATCGAATGGAGTTTTCAGGGCTTCTTTGGCAGTTGGATCTTCCTGCACCGGGCCTTTTCCCTTTGCTTTGGCAGCAGCTTCTGCTTCGGCAGTAGGTCTTTGAACTTGTGAAGCAAAGAGACGTCCGCTTCGAGTGAAGCCTCCGCCTCCCCCCACATTATCCACTTGTGGTGCAGGTGTTGATGTTTCCAGAGTGATTCTTTTTCCTTCGCAATACAAGTCAGAGCCATAGTGCCAGGGGATGGCCCTATTGCTTTCATATGGTACTGGTCCAGGCACCGTGACAGTGACCGGACTGATTGCTGCTGCTGAAGGGACTGTTATTGTTTGTGGATCATAAAAGATTGTAACTGGTGCCCTGGCGGGAGCAGCACCTTCTGAATGGTAGGCAGAATTATTTTCAGGATCGTAAAATATGGTGACGGTAGAGACATCTTCATGATTGATTGCTGGTGTTGTAGGAGGTACTGTTGGAAGGACTGTTGTTGTTGCTGACGGAGATTCGAAATGGAATGAAGCTGAAGTTGTAGCAGGAGAAACTGTTGAAAACTGATCATTTGGAAGGACAGGTGAAGTACTTGTTGATGATGCTGATGAATTGTCGGGAACAATAGTTGCTGCAGTTGTAGGAGGTTCTGAAACCGTTGCTGATGAAGTTGTCGGATTTGTTGGGAATGATGTAGTGATCTGTAGCAGGCCACTCTGAATAAGGCTGTCAATGCCATTCCTTAGGTCCTCACACCCATTCCATGAAATATTGCAATAGGGACACCCTAGTTCACACCCCGGAAATATATTGCTTTCGCGGAGCTGAGCTTTGATTTCCACCAATGGTGTCCTGATCTGATCCACACTGGTTATTAAATAAGACGGTTGGTCTTCTTCAATAGCACTAATTCGGGGACCACCATGGTTTGGCATTGGGTTTTTATTGACATTGGGCGGAGGTGCAAAATTCAGAGCCTTGGAGTCTACCAAGTCTTGTACCTTCATATGCAGAGCCCTGCATTTTTCTGTACTGTGACCAGGTGCGTTGGAATGAAAAGCACACCTAGCATTGGAGTCATAGTTTCTTGGTAGACTGTTGGGATCCGGAGGTGCCAACGTTCTTAGCTCAACCAGGTTGAGTTTCAGAAGTTGTGGCAGCAAGGCAGCATACGGCATTGGGATCGGGTCGATCACTCGGTTAGCTTGGGATGGCCTTTGTTGGAATGGCCTCTGTTGATTATTGTTGTTGGAGTTGTTGTTGTTGTAGTTTCTTGGAGGATATTGATTCTGCTGATACTGAGGTTGTTGTTGGAAGTTTTGTTGCGGAGGTTGATAGACTAGCTGAGGATGAGCTGGAGCAGGGATAGTGACTGCTGCTATTGTCCTTTGAACATATTGGGGCCTACCCCTGTTGGTGTGAATGGCATTGGTCTCGCCAGTTCTTCTCGGGCCTGCAAAAGGCTTTCTTGTACTACTGGACGAGCTTGCACCGTTATCAGAGATCTTACCCATTTTTAACAGGCTTTCAATTCTCTCCCCAGCTATAACAACATCTGCGAAGCTAGTGGAAGAGAAAGCAGCCAACCTGTCAATATACGTTCCCTGAAGGGTATTCATGAACATATCAGCCATTTCCCGCTCTGACATAGGTGGTTGAACAGCAGCAGCCAGTTGCCTCCACCTTTAGGCATACTCTCGGAAACTTTCCTTTGACGACTGCGACATTCCCATTAGGAGAGTCCTGTTGGGTGCCATGTCTAAATTGTATTGATACTGTCGGATGAAGGCTTCTGCCAGGTCCTTCCAGCATCTCACAGTTGCCCTTGTCAAATGGGAATACCATTCCCTAGAAGCTCCAGTCAAGCTATCTTCGAAGTAGAACATCCAAAGTTTCTCATCCATTGTATAGGCCTTCAGCCTTCCCAGAAATGATTGCAAATGAGTCCGGGGGCATGAAGTCCCATTATACTTTTCGAAACAAGGAGGTTTGAACTTATGGGGGATCCTGACCCCTTCTACCAAACCCATGTCCATGACGTCGAACCCCAAAGAATTTTGAGATTCTAAGGACCTCAACTTCTCGGCTATTTCATCCAGCCGCCTATCATAAGTTTCCTCTCCAGCACCCATTACTGTAAATTGGTCCTCCTGAGGATCTTCTTGAAGTACTCTCCCTGCTGTGGCAGTCCCTTGAATGTTTGCGGGAATATTAACCTCAGGATGTAGATGTGGACCAAACACAGGGGGGTTAACATGTGGTTGCACCCGTTCATTGTTACTTGTGCCTGCAGTCCCCACATGGGGCTCCTCTTGATTCCTCCCTTCTACCAAAGTTCTGAGCCTCTCCTGGCTTTGAGCTAAGTTGTTCATCACTTCCATGAATTGTGTTATCTGGGTTCTCATCTCCAGTCTTTCGTTTGCCATCTGGTTTCTGACCTCCGTAAGGTCTTGCTGCATCTGATCCATCTGAATTCCCGGAAGGTTGTTTCTAGTTGGGTACCTGTGAGGCCTGTTGAGAGGAAATACCCGGCGGCGAGCAATAATTCCTGAGATTCACAATAGAGGTTAGCAACAACAAAACAAAAAAACCTACAAAACAAACAAAAATGGTTAGCATGCAATGCAGTTATGCTTATTTGCTCTCAAGGTATCCGGTTTGGCCTTCAGTTTTGACCCTTCCAGACCCTTGAAGATGATGCTGTTGAAGTTGCTTTTGAAGTAACCCAGATGGAAGCTAATACAAATATATTACAAAGGGTGAAATAATACAACTTGTTCATTTTTACAACACAAGCCCTCAAAGGGGTCAAAATACATCACAAAGAACAAAAGTACATGGAAAGGAACAACAACAAGCAAATGATCAAACTCCAAGGCCAAACTCATCCTCACGAACTTCCTTGAGAAGTGCTTCGGTCACAGGATCAGCCGGATGCTCCGTAAGATTCCTGATGAGGAGGTTTCTTGTTGCAACAGCTGCAATCAACTTCTTGTTCTGACTTTGGTCTTTAGACCTCTTCACTCCTGCTTTGATTTTCAGCTCTGATATTTCTTCCTGGGCTGCTGCCAGGGCTTTTTCCATCTGCTCCATCTTGTCCTGAACTCTCTTGTCTTCTAGAGTACGGGCCTCAGTGATCCGGACCCACCTGGCCTGACTCTCTTTCAAATACAAGTCTGTCCTTGCTCTCTGGAACTGGGCTTCTTTACAAGCATTCTTCAGAATCTGTTCACCAGCTTTAGACTTGTTGATATAATCTCCAGACTTCTCGATCTTAGTCAAGTGTTCCACTTTCAATTTCTCCAATCTCTCAATCTCCCTCACACCTTCACTCCTCTCCCGGAGGGTCTTCTGCAAAGCCTGGGTTAGCTTCCCATTTCTTTCCTTCAAGCTCTCAAACTCCTCCAAACTGATAGTGGCAGGGGGTGGTGCTGAAGATGACTCAGGCATGTCTTCTATGGTAAAGGGCATTCCAGAGAATTGGGCCCTAGCATGGGACCACTCATAATATTGGACTGATGCCACATTATTGCACTTCCCCAGAATGGTGATTCCCTTGGTTTGAACATGATCCCAGGCCCAGACAGCCTGCCTAACAACAGCCAAACTAATCTTGTTCTCACAGTAGAGGGTCTCAACCAAGTCTTGTTCCTTAGGAGTATGAACCAGTGCATATCCTAATTGCCTCTTGAACAGCAGAGGGTTGTAATTGATACTTCCCTTAACCCCTATTAAGGGCACATTGGGAAAGTGCCCACAGCTGGTGATCATATCTCTGCCCTTGGTGCTTTGAGTACACCATCTGATGTCTGCTGAAGTGAGAGTAGTGAGCCTCTTAGCCCAGTTGCTTTGCTGATGAGGATTTAGAAATGCATCTGTCCTGGGTAGATGCCTGAGAAGCCAAGCATGGAATAATGGAGCACAAATCCTCACTAATCTTCCCCTCTGCTTCTCATTTCTCTGATGTACTGAGTAATAGAGATCACCCAGTAAAGTTGGCACAGGGTTCTTCAGGATGAACAAATGGATTGCATTCTTGCTGATGAAACGGGGCTCATCTGCAAACAACACAATTCCATATACACTTAAGGCCAACAGAGCACAAACAGCTTTCCACTCCCCCAAGGAGGCCTTCAAACTAGCTTGAGAAATCAGGAAGTCCAGATGAAATCCAGGGATCCCAGCTTTGGAGGTCATATGCTGTTCAATCAAAACAGGCTCCAGGTGCAAAGCTTTTGCTATCTCTCCATTGCTGGGAAAGACCATTTCAGGGTTGAAAGGGATTTCTCTTTTGATAGACAGACCAATCAATGATGAGTATTCTTCCAGAAGAGGACCCAACTGAAAGTCTTGAAAGGTGAAACATCTCAATGGGGGGTCATAGAACTGAATACAGGTATGGATCAGGCTTCTCTGAGATGGGTCCAGATCCATGACCAAGTCAAGTATATCCCCATAATGCTCTCTGAACAAAGGCATGTGATCTGGAGTGATCAGGGTTTGGATCCTCCTGATGTCTGATAAGTCTGGTTGGAAGAAATGATAAGTGATGTTGCTTTTCTTTGGAGCCATAAGTGCTGAGACTGAGTAGAGTGCTGATGAAGATGCTGAGGAGTGGGCCACTGACTGGCTAGTGCAAGTAACTGAAGTATATGGCTGACAAACTGAAGCAAGTGCTGGTGGAGATAGGTCAATACTGCAGATGGGGTCAAAACCAGAACCAAAGATGAAAGTGGATACCCTGAAACACAAATAAGCAAATGTTAATATGATGCAATGGGTATGTATGCAAATGAAATGCAAGGGTTTGTGACTGAGCTGGATCTGATTAACTGCCTTGGTATAGATCCATGTGTGTTCAAGAATTCCAGATGGAGGTCTAAAAATCCAGTAACCAGGGTGGGGGACTCAAATAAAGAGCCACAAGTCCAAGGTTTTAGAATCACAAGAACTGTCCAACATGGAGCATTCTTAACAAAGTCAAAGTAACAGGGTATTCTGAGGTCAAGGTACCTGCAAACCTGTAAACAGCCCAACCCCCTCACAGGTGGTGTTCTAAAACAAGGATCCTCAGACTTGGATCAGTTATGAGAAGTGTAAACACTTCTAACCCGGAGGTATAGTGTTTACAATAACCATAAAAGTTCCTCCTCTAATTCACCTCAGTTTCTGAAGGTCAATACTAAAAGGTCATCCAGACTTAGCAGGCTTCCCAGATAGCCCTAGCATTGCAGGAAATCTGCAACACAGAGTTCTCAAGAAGAAACCCATATCTGAACCGTGTTTCATATTCCCGCACCAGACCGAAATGGAATGGGAAAGAATATGATTCACTCTAGCCTAGGTGTCACTCAGGTCCCAGGTATAGGACCTTAACTCTCAATGGAACACCCACCCATCAAAACAAGAAACCAGATCCAGCCAGCAGCATGACAGTATGATATATACAAAAGCAATAAAGAAAGCAATAAAGCAACTGTAAATAAAGCAGTAAAAATAAAACAAATATACAAACACAAATAAGCACATAACACCCCAGTAAACACAAATCAAACAAGCGCTAGGAGGAACCCACAAAAAGAACCAGAAGCCCCGGTTGCAATATAAGGATCCCCAGCAGAGTCGCCAAGCTGTCGCTCCCGACAAATGAAACCGGGTCAGATGAAGGTACAGACGCGAACGGTCGGCGAGAGGGACAATGAGAACACACAGCCGTGAACTCACTGGAGATGAAAAGAGTCGCCAGCTAGGCATTTTTATCCCAGAGGAAAGGCAATGCTGCATAGACCTAGGAAAAGATGGATAAGACGGTTTGCGAACCAGAGAGACTGAGAAAGGGGGTTGGTTACAACCTGGGAAGGTATTAGCACCCAGATTGTCCGTCGTACTCGACGGGATCCACGCTTAGAAGATTTGTGTTTTAAAGGGGTAGTGTCAGTGCAATTTGTGTATAAAACAGCTGGAAAAGAATGTACAGGTGTCAGTGCAAAAGAAGTGTGAAGTGTAATATGTATAGTGTCAGTGTAAGAAAGAGTATGCTCATGATTATGAGGCTTAAAGAATAATGCTGGAAGGAGGGGGAATGGACAGAGACTTTTGTTCGATAACCGTTAAGTTATGCCTACGTATCCTCTCGTGCAATGAGGAAGTCAGAACACCGTAGTTCGACCCAAAGAGACTGAAAGATGAATTGACTTGTGAACTGCTTACTTGTCTATGCTCAAGTGTATGACCTGTCTGGCTCAGGTGCAAACTGTCTTGCATTAGACGGAAGAAGCAAGTTCTCGTTTGTGAGTGAAGGTGATGAGAAAAGAATCCCGGAGGAGACGATTATTGTTTGTTTTTGTGTTTTCAGTCTTTTATTGCTTTTGGATTTTTGTCATAAGTTAATGAGCTTAAGTCTAAACCAATGGATTTAGTAAGCTCATCACATCTTCCCTCTGTTTAGGGGTAATGAGATTACCTTAAGTGTGAAGTCAGATTCTCACACTTAATCACCTTTGGTGTAGGATTAAGATCATTAACCTACTTGTGATTATTTAGATGTTTTTGTGATTTTGTTTAGTGTTGAGTAATGAGGTTAAGCCATAATCATGGATTAAACAGACTCATTACACCATCCTAAAAGAAGGATGATAGATGAGAATGTTTAAGCTGAGGAAAACTCCTCAACTTAATCCATGATTAGGGATTAAACTCATGACAAAACAAGCCTTTGATTAAGTGGATTTTATTTAATGGTATGATGATGAAGTGAGTTTTATTGTTTGTAAGACAACTTGAGGGGGACTTGTCCATTAACACTAGGGTTAGTCCTTCTTAACCACTTAAGGAAGAATTAGAACCCTAATGCAAGGCCCAAGTTACAAGTGATGTCTTGATGATTATTAAGTGGATTGATTAAGAGATTTAAACACATAAAGGGTTCAAGACTTAGGATTAAAGTTATACACTCCATCCTAAGAGAAGGATGCAGGCATAAGCTTAATCACAAAGCCTTAAAGCCTTTAGGGTTTAGTCCCTGATTATGAGATGAGAAGAGAAGACTCAAAGAGAGACACAAAGGTAAAACTAATGGGGGGAGACTAATCAAAACCCTAATTCATTATCATGCTTGGTTGTTCCTAAGGTTTGTGAGGTTTGCAAGAACAATCTTCAGAGGAGCCACCAGGAAGCAGATGAACAGGATCAAGAGAAGCAAAGTGACTTGCTTCATTCAAGAAGTCAAGTCACTTGAAGAAAGAAAGTGGGAGGAACAAGAATGAGCAAGCTCAAACTCAAACACATATATAAATGCAGCAATGGATGCAAGAGAGATGAAAAGAAAAGGTATGAGAAGTGAAGGCAAATCCACTTCTCAAGTTTACTTACCACCTGAAATGTTAGAAAGAAATGCAATGCAATGCTAAATGAAATGAAATGACATGATGCTATACCAAACCAGAAGCATGTTGATGATGATTATGATGTTATGAGGTGCTGCAAACATGAGGCAAGACAATGGGGATGTTCATACAAGATCATGAATGCAAATGATGCAAGTTAAGGAGCATGAACAAGCATGGAAAGTTATGAAGCATACAAGACAAATGACATGGCAAATATGAGATGCAATGATAAAACATGCTTTCTATATGTCTCAAGATGTCAAATGAATCACAAGAATGCACAAAATGCAAAGACAAGTCATGTTATGCAAAGAAATGCAAGAAGGATGCAAAAGAAAGCCCAAATTAGGGTTCATGAATCAAACATCAAACCAAAACTCAAAACAGAAGCAAAACCCTAAGACAATAATGGAAAATGGTACCCAAAGAAACCCTAGACCTATAGTAAACCACTGCCCAAAGGGGAGCTCTCAACTCTCAACCAAACTCAAGATATGAATTTCCTAAGTTATTAGGGTTTTTTAGGGTTCTTAACAAAATAAATGCCAAACAATTAGAAAATGAGGAAACAAATCATGGCCATTTTATCTTTGAAAATACATGCTAAACATAACACAATGCAAGAAGAATCAATGTCTCAACCTTCTCCAATAGGCAGAAATGATTTTTTGAACTTATGATCAAAATAATGCATAAAAATTGATTTAATTCAATGAAAAATTCTTAAAATGCATCAAGATCAAAAAAGAAATTTGGTTTGAAGGTTGGACAATGTTTCTAAATGTCTTAGAACATTTCATGAATTTTTTGTAATTTTTAAATACCTAAAAGTATTTTTAATTAATTAATTCCCATTAATCAATTAAAAATAATCTTTTAAATATTTAAAAATACTTTTTTAATGATGAAAAATAAAATAAAAATATTTTTGTGTCATAAAAATTAATGAAATTCAGGATAAAAAATTTCATAATTTTTAAACAATTTTAACTATTTTTAATAAATTATGCAAATTAAATGACAAATAATGAAATAAAAATAAGAAAAAAGGAAAGTAAGCAGATCTAAGGGTGGAGATTTGAACTGGGTTTGGAGGCATTGACTAGCGCGTCATCCAATGGCCATGGTTGATTCTGATTAAATTTATTTAATTAATGATTAATTAAACAAATCAAAAGGATTAGGGCAAAACAAAGGATCTGGGCCATCTATCCACGCGGGAAGTCAATGGAGTCAAACGATCTAACGCCCAAGATTCAAACAGAAGTTAATGACTGTAATTAGGGCTAAACGAACTCAGGTGACCGGAGGGGAGCTCCGGTCATCTTCTCCGGTTGCACAAAAACCCTAAAACACGAATCAGGCACCTATTCTACAAATCAAGCACACCTAAATGATCCTCTAACTTCCTAGGTCATGAATCCAAGCTCAAACAACATTTATGCACCATGAATCAAAGGAATCGAAAGGAAAGAAATTTACGGGCAAAATTTCAGAGGGACCATACAAGCTCAGTTTTCACTCATTTTTGATTCTGAAACCAACCCCATGACCAGCAAGACATGAATAATCAATTTATAACTCAAAAACCAAGCTTTGAGAGAAAAGTTTCCATGATCATACCTGAGCTGGAAAGCTTCAAAACTGAGCTTTCAGAGCTTTCCTTGCGTGCAAATGGACTCCCTTGTACCCCTTGATGCTAATGGAAGGCTTCAAAGCTCTTGTGGATGGCTGATTTGTGAGAACCAGTTCTGGTGTAGCAGAAAATGAGCTTTGTGTGCAGGCTGTTTCAGTTCAAAGTAAAGGGTGGTTTTGACTCCTTGTGGTATGCTTGACTTGTTGGTGAAGGAAAATGAAGTGTTTGATGGCTGGATAGTGAGATTCGAAGAGAACTGGTTCTGAGGGTGGGGAATGGTGAAGCTCAGGTCAGGCTTGTTTCAGGCTTGAACTTTGGTGGTTTCAGGCCTATGAAGTGTGGTGAGATGATTGGTGAAGATGGTTCTTGTGTTTGTATGCTGTGGAGAGAAATTCGAAGGCTTATGCAAAATGGTGAGTTTTTGTGTATGTCATGTTCTGGCCAGCCTCAATGCTCAATGCTTAGCTATATCATCTCCAACTTGTGTGGATAGACTGTGAGGCAGGTTAGTAGGGTGGCTGTGTACTGTGCCAAGAGTATGGGAGCCTTTTGCAAAAAAGTCAATTTTGTGTCATTGAGAGTATGGGTCATGGCAGCAGCAGGTTCAAGTCTTGTCTTGCTCCAGCTAGGGTTGAGGAGAGCCCTTGGATTGCTTGTGGCTGACTGCAACATGTGGATGACAAGCTATGCTAGTTTTTGCAACTTGACAACTTTGTACTTTCTCATGATTTTGTGCCATACACATGAAACAATGCTTGCTGAATTTTGTGGCATGGCACTTCTTTTAGTCATGGCAATGTTTAAAAGTCAGCTAGAGACCACATAATTCCTTGGAAAATGACTATGCCAAAAATCCAACTTTGCACTTGTAATGGAAAATGTCTTATGGACTTCTTGAAAATCAAGGCAAACAATGAAGAATCCCTTGGGCCAATTCTGCTTTTTAGGGCATATGTGATCATGTGATGAAGTTTTGAAGTCACTTTGAAGTCACTAGAATGCTTGATACATGAATTTGCAAGTTTTCCATTTAGTGCATAACTTGAAATTTAATGATTTTTGCTAACTTTGCCACACCATAACTTTTGATTCAAAAAGAATTTGATCATGTTCTTGTACTTTTTGAAAAGGGAAAGATGAGATCTACAACTTTCATGACCAAAGTTTTTCCATTTGAAGCATTTTTGAATCATGAATCATGGCTTGAAAAATGACCTAAAATGGTGCATTCTTGAAAAGTCAACTATGCCCAAAAAGTCAACATTTGCAAAAACCCTAAATTCTTGATTTCTATGAACTTCAACCTTCTTCCATGATCAAATAAAGATCATATACACTCAAAATGATGAAGATCACCCATTGGTTGGGTCATTGGGGGCCTCAGATGCCCTGATTTTGCACTGACTTGTGTGAAAAGTCAACCTTTGATCAGATGACTTCCCCATGGAATTTCTTCATAAAAATTGATATGCATACTCCCTATACCATATAGAGACCAATGGAAACAAGAATGACCAAAAAATTTGGAGTTATGGCCTCTGAAACCAAAACCCTAATTTTCAGTCAACTGTGCAGTTCAAACTGGCTCTGCATCCACTCAAACCCTAGTCCTTGTGATTCCTCTGCAATTTTGACTTTGAGGAGATGAAATATGATATAAGAACACACATGGACCACTTTGAATTGATTGGTGGCCTTTGGAGTGCCTCAAGAAGCTTTGGGATTGCTCAGATCACAAACCCTAGGTGCAGATGACTTAGAAACTATCCAGTGAAACAAAAGTGAGATATGAGATGATATGTTTGTGTTTATGCATATGAGGATGATCACAGGCCATGGTGTGAATGGGTGAGGGCAAATTTGGGGTGTTTACAGTATTGATGTTGTGATTTGAAGCAGGCCACTCTGGATGAGACCATCTATGCCATCCCTCAAGTTATCACACCCATTTACTGAAATGTTGCAATAAGCACACCCTAGCTCACATCCCGGGAACATTTGACATTCAAGGAGTTGAGCTTTAATCTCTACCAAGGGTGTCCGAATCTGACCCACACTGGTTATCAAGTAAGATGGCTTATCTTCTTCAATTGCATTGATCCTGGGTCCTCCGTGGTGTGGCATAGGGTTCTTGTTAACATTTGGTGGTGGTGCAAATTTCAGAGCTTTAGAATCTACCAAGTCCTGTACTTTCATGTGCAAAGCCCTGCACTTCTCTGTACTATGGCCAGGTGCATTTGAGTGAAAAGCACATCAGGTGCAAAGATACGCACGTTCTTAAGAGACCGGGCAGAAAGTTCATATATACTTATGCAAATATTGCCCGACATATGTAATTTCTGCCCGGGACAGTCTAACCCTAACCCTATTTTCTACCATCTATAGTCCATCTACAGTCCATTTTGCTATTCCTAAGTCAAATCTAACCACATACTACGAATATAACATGCATTTGTAGACATTTAACACAAACAGAAGGGAAAATGATGGATTACAGAGACAAAATGGTACCTGACATATTGGAAGTTAAGAAAGAGACGGTGGTGCGCGGGCAGAAACGGTGGTTCAGGCAACTGTCGCTCCCGATAAATGGGGAAATGGACCAGATAAAGGTACAGACGCGAACGGTCGGCGAAAGGAGATGCGAGGACACACAGGAGTGAACTCACAGGGACTGAAAAGAGTTGCCAGCTAGGCATTTTTATCCCGGAGGAAAGGTAATGCTGCATAGACCTGGGAAAGATATGGATAAGACGGTCGCGAACCAGAGAGACTGAGAAAGGGGGTTGGTTACAACCTGGGAAGGTATTAGCACCCAGATTGTCCGCCGTACTCGACGGGATCCACGCTTAAAAGACTTGTGTTTTAAAGGGGTAGTGTCAGTGCATTTTGTGTATAAGAGAGCTGGAAAAGGATGTACAGGTTTCAGTGTAAAAGAAGTGTAAAGTGTATAAGTGAAGTGTCAGTGTAAGAACAAAGATGAAATGCTCATGATGATGAGGCTAAAGAATGATGCTGGAAGGAGGGGGAATATACAGAGACTTTTGTTCGATAACTGTTAAGTTATGCCTACGTATCCTCTCGTGCAATGAGGAAGTCAGAACACCGTAGTTCGACCCAAAGAGACTGAAAGGTAAATTGACTTGATGAACTGCTTGCTTGTCTATGCTCAAGTGTATGACCTGTCTGGCTCAGGTGAAAACTGTCTTGCATTAGACGGAAGAAGCAAGTTCTCGTTTGTGAGTGAAGATGATGAGAAAAGAATCCCGGAGGAGGCGATTATTGTTTGTTTTTGCATTTTCAGTCTTTTATTGCTTTTGAATTTGTCATAAGTTAATGAGCTTAAGCCTAAACCAATGGGTTAGTAAACTCATCACATCTTCCCTCTGATTAGGGGTAATGAGAATACCTTAAGTGTGAAGTCAGCTTCTCACACTTAATCACCCTTGATGTAGGATTAAGATCATTAACCTACTTGTGATTATTTAGATGTTTTTGTTGTTTTTGTTTAGTGTTGAGTAATGAGATTAAGCCATAATCAGGGATTAAACAGACTCATTACACCATCCTAATAGAAGGATAATAGATGAGAATGTTTAAGCTGAGGAAAGCTCCTCAACTTAATCCATGATTAGGGATTAAACTCATGACAAAACAAGCCTTTGATTAAGTGGATTTTACTTAATGATATGATGATGAAGTGATTTTTATGGTTTGTAAGACAACTTGAGGGGGACTTGTCCATTAACACTAGGGTTAGTCCTTCTTAACCAATTAAGGAAGAATTAGAACCCTAATGCAAGGCCCAAGTTACAAGTTTGATGTCTTGATGATTATTAAGTGAATTGATTAAAGGATTTAAACACATTAAGGGTTTAACACTTAGGATTAAAGTTATACACGCCATCCTAATAGAAGGATGCAGGCATAAGCTTAATCACAAAGCCTTAAAGCCTTTAGGGTTTAGTCCCTGATTATGAGGTGAGAAGAGAACACTCAAAGATGACACAAAGGTAAAACTAAATGGGGAACTAATCAAACCCTAATTGTTATCATGCTTGGAGATCCTAGGGTTTATTAGGCTCAATAGAGAAAGATCTTCAGAGAAACCACCAGGAAGGAAGCAGATGAAAGGAGGAAGAAGCAAAGAGAAGCTAAACAACTTGCTTCACTTAAGAAGACAAGTTGCTTGAAGAAAGAAATTAAAAAGAAGAAGAAATAGCAAGCTCAATCTCAAACACAAGGCAAAATGCAGCAATGATGCATAAGAGGGATGAAAAGAAATTGTGAGAAGTGAAGGCAAATTCACTTCTCAAAGTTACTTACCACCTGAAAAGTTAGTGAAAGGAATGCAATAAAATGCAAGATGAGATGAAATGACATGATGCAAATCAAAACCATAAGCATACACATGATGCTAATGATGCTATGAGATGATGCAAACATGAATCAAGGCATGAGGATGATCATATGAACATATGGATGCAAGAGAAGCATGCTTAGAACAATGATCATACATGAAAAGTTATGAAGTGCAAATGGCATACAACATGGAAAATGCAAGGTGCAATGATCAAACATGATTCTAATATGTCTTAAGATGTCAAATGAATCAAATGGATGCACAAAATGCTATGGCAAGTCAAGGCATGAATGCAAATGCAAGATGAATGCAAAAGGAAGCCCAAATTAGGGTTTATGATCAATGCCTCAAACAAAAACCAAAATCAGAAGCAAACATCAAGATAAAAAATTGAAAATGCATTCAAAGGATCCTTAAACCTATACTAACTCACTGCCCAAAGGAGAGGTTCTAACTCTTAACCTAATAAAAGTTATGAATTTCCTAAAATTTCTAGGGTTTTAGGGTACCTTAACAAGAAAAATGTCAAACAAATGGAAAATGAAAGATCAAATCATGCAAATTTAATCTCACAAACTACATGCTAAACAAAATGCAATGCAAAAAGAATCAAAGTCCAACTCTCAATGGTTAGGCAGAAATGATTTTTTGAAGTTTGGATCAAAATAATGCCTTGAAATGATTTTAATTCCATGAAAAATTCTCAAAAGACATCAAGATCAAAAAAGAAATTTGGTTTGAGGGTTGGACAATGTTTCTAAATGGTTTTAAGTGTTTCATGAATTTTTTGGTGATTTTTAAATACCTAAAAGTATTTTTAATTAATTAATTCTCATTAATTAATTAAAAATAAACTTTTAAATGATTTAAAAATATTTTTTAATGCAAAAAATAAAAATAAAAATGTTTTTGGTTTTTGAAAATTAATAAAAGTTTATACAAAAAATTTCAGAATATTTAAAAAGGTTTTTCTATTTTAAATTAAATGGACAAATTAAATGAAATAAAAAGAAAATAAAATGAATTAAATGGGTGGTAATCAGATCCAAGGGCCTAGGTTTGAACTGGCAGCGCGCGTTTGACTTGGCTCCATATCCAAGGGCTGACATTCAAATTCACTAATTAACTGATTAAGCCCTAATTCGTGCCCTAATGACTTTCAGGCGACCGGAACACTGTTCCGGTCGTCTTCTCCGGCTAGGTCATCTCCAATCTCTCTCAATACGCCATGAAATCATGCCAAACTCTCCAGATCAACTAAAATAACATCTCTAAACATTAATCCAGCAACAAAATCCATTTATTTCAACACAAAATCAAGATACGAATCAAACATCAAAAACTGCCAAAATTTCAGAAACACAATACAACCTCATTTCTCAATCTTTTTCAAAAGTAACAAGTTCAGTGAACTCAGGGAAGCATGCTTTATCATTTAGAAACTTAAAAAGCAAGTTCTGGAAAAAAAGTTCATGAAGCTACCTGAGATTGAGCTTTCGATTCAGGAGCTTTCTGGCTGTTTCTTTGGCTCAAACAAGTCCCAATGATCCTCCTTAGAAGCTTTTGACCCTTAGTTGGAGTTTATGTGGCCTCTAGAGAAAGTTGGCAGAAGCTCAAGCCAAGGGAGTGTGAAAATCGTATTTGTGATGTGGGAGGTTTCAGGCCAAAACAATGGTTGGTTTATGATCAAGGGAACCTCTTGAGATCAATGGTGAAGTTTGTTTTTGTGTTTGATGCTTATGCTGTGTGTTTCAAATGGTTTTGCATAAGAGGTGAAAAATGAGAATGCTGGCTTATGGGAGCTTTCAGGCTTAGTTCTTGTTATGTTTGGCTTGCATTTGATTAGTATAAACAATTGCCATTGGTCAGAAGAAGTGACATGTGCTTTATTGATTGGTATGGGTCCTTTTGCCAAAAGGTCAAGTTTGTGTAAGAGAAGCATGGGCCACTTGCTAGCCAAGTACAACAAGTGTGTCCTGCGCAGCATGATGAGGGAAAAGGCCTAGGATGGATCAGCAAGCTAGCAAGCAAGTGGATGAGAAGCTATGATGAGTTTTGCAACTTGGTTCACTTTTGCCTCTTATGAAAAATCTTGTTCCATAAACCATAAAAATGTGTAATTCTTTGATCCATTCTGAACTTTAGATGTCACATGATCATGTTGTGTGGATTAGAAGTGCATTTGATAGCTTTAGAACACTTGATCAAGTCATTTTGCAAAATACCTCTTTGGTAGAAACTTTGAAATTTTGTGATTTTTGCCAACTTTGACAAACCATAACTTTTGATCCAAAATGAATTAGGTCATGTTCTTGTACTTTTTGAAAAGGGAATGATCCATTCTACAACTTTCATGACCAAAGTTTTTTCATTTGAAGCTTTCTTGAATCAAAAAGTAAAGGTTGAAAAAGTTGCCTAAAATGACAATTTCATTAAAAGTCAAACTTGCCCAAAAAGTCAACTTTACAAAAGACTTGAAATTCTTCAATTTTGTGAACTTCCAACATCTTCCATGATCAAATAAAGATCATATACAATCAAAATGGTGAAGAATGACCTTTGGTTGGGTCATTGGGGGCCTCAGATGCCCTGATTTTGCACTGACTTGCTTGAAAAGTCAACTCTTGATCAGATGACTTCCCCATGGAATTTCTTCATGAAAATTGATATGCATACTCCCTATACCATATAGAGACCAATAGAAACAAGAATGACCAAAAAATTTGGAGTTATGGCCTTTGAAACCAAAACCCTAATTTTAGGTCATCTGGGCAGTCAAGCCTGGCTCTGCTTCCATGCCATTCTCAGTTCTTGTGATTTTTTGAAATTCTTGACTTTGAGAGGATGTAATATGATATTAGAACATACATGGACCCCTTTGAAGTGATTGATGGCCTCTGGAGTGGCTCAAGAAGCTCTTGGATTGCTCAGATCACAAACCCTAGGTGCAGATGACTTTGAACCAAAGCAATGAGTCAAAAATGTGGTATGAGATGTCATGAATGTGTTTATGCATATGAAATGATCACAAGTAATGGTGTGAATGGGTGAGGGCAAATTTGGGGTGTTTACAGCAACAAGACGAGCGGAGACGGCGGTTCAGACGGCAGGACGAGCAGACACAGGAGGATTCTTCAGAGCTTCCAGTGAACGTAGGAGCGAAAAAGTGAAAATGAAGTCACTCAACTTCCTTTTATAGTCCCTGGCGCGTGGGTCAACACACTAGGTCATCATTGCCTACTACCTACGCCGTCTTTGCACACAAAACGAAGCGACGCCATCAAGTCTGAGACACGTCTACCCAAAAAAAGAAACTGAAACGACGTCGAGCATCTGTCCGTCTCCCCGACTCATCAAGACGCCCTGTCCCCGCATCAAGCCCTCCGCCAATACGAGGAAGATGCACATCATCAACCACTTTCCGTCCCCGACATTACCGTGGAAAGAGAAGCTCGCGAATAAGTCTATTGGAATCTTCCATGCCATACGTCCGCGCCTCTCCCTCGACACAGGGAACCCCGGTTGCAATACAAGTCATCGCTCTAACTCAGAGACTCGACTTGGGGGGCTCCTGTTCTAGACTGGGCCATGACGACATGCATGGCACGGCCCAATGCTTGTCGGATACAGGCCCAATCAGCCGGGCAGATGAATGAGTCGAGCAGAGGCCCCAACCATCCATGACGATGGGACACCTTCTCGACAACTCCACTGTACGTCGGGCAGAGACGTCCTCCACCAGCTGATCTTCACTCATATATCACCTACCTATATCACGGGCACGTGAGTTATGTCGAGCAGAACCATGTCTGCCAACTCATCTGACACGTCACCCAACTCCCCTGTATTATCTCCTAAGGGATAGGGGCAGTTGGACCAGGGAGCAGACCTTTGGTCTAGGTCTTCACGCTTCTTACGCGTCCCCTGGCAGCTCCTCCTTGGGCCTAGCTAAATCCAGCCCATTAGGAGCCTTGGCCCAGCGCTGGGGGCTCAATATAAATACCCTTTCATAGCAAAGGGTCAGGTATTCTAACTTACTCAAAAATAACCTTACTTTCTGTACCTCTTCTGACTTAAGCATTGGAGCACCTTGCAGGTACCCCCCCTCACTCACTTCACTCTCTGGTCCAGTCTTCAAATCCTTGGAAGGCCCTCCTGATCAGGTAAGATCACTTAGACAGCGCTTTTCAAAAAGCGCTGTCTAAGCCCCCCCCTAGACAGCGCTTTTGCCTAAAGCGCTTTCTAATCCCCCCCTTAGACAGCGCTTTTTACAAAAGCGCTGTCTAAGGTATACGAAATTTTTTGAAGGTTTTGTTTGAAACCACATTTTTTCCAGGTTTATAAACCAGAATTTCTACATGTTTTCAACCAGATTTTTGCAGACAATTATCACATTTTATATATGCCATTTTGGCCTTTTTTCTACCAATTTTTGGCTAACAATTATATATATATATATATATATATATATATATATATATATATATATATATATACCAATTCAAACCAATTTTGCCTTAAATGTATCAAAATATATACAAATTTATGTACACATTTACAAGTCATTACATATACTACAAATGTACACATTAATTACACAAATTTATGAACAAACTTTGAGCTCTATCATGAATTGACACCACTCTTCTTTGATTTCGTCCACTTAATCCTTTGTATAAAATGCACACTTGAATTCATCAAAGTACTACATAATAATATAACATATTTTGAATTAATTCCAACTATTTAATTATATGAGATATGTGTAAATATAAAAATAACTCATAAGTTAGAAATACATACATCGGTGGGAATCTCTAATCGGCCCAAAACAAGAGTATCTCGCATAAACCTCAACATGAAATACCCGCAATCTATTTGATTACGTTGACGAGGACACTACATATGAAAAAAAATGGATTATAAATCCTAAGTTTTATCAAGTGTCATCACTAATATAATAAAAAACGTGGTAATTAAAAATATACCGCCACTTTAATCCATGTAATGGAGTTGGCGCCCCTCCTTGAGGTTTGGATATCTCGTTGGGCCCGAAAAGCTTGTAGGACGCTAATAAAATAAAAATGAAGCAATTAGAACAATTCACATAAACTAAGAAAAATTTTGAACATTCTCACTTACGTGTCAATTAGGACCTTCATATCCGGGTATGTTGTCCATTCATTTCCTAACGAGTCAAGATAATACACAAATTCTCGGATAGGATTGATTGCGAGCAACAACCAATGTCCACTGTAATGATTAGGCAAATGTTAGATGGTAACTTGGAAAATAATTATAATAGATGAATTTAGAATGAAATTCTAACCCGGTATTAAACGGTATAAAAAACAACTTCTCCGCATCTTTATTGTCCATGAGGATCCGAAGAACGTACTCCGTCACGGTATCCAGTCTACTTAAGATTAAACCTAAGTTGACGGTCGCGGGTGCTAAGAATCCGAATGACACGTCCAAACCATTGGGGCGCATCAATTTGTCATACAAAAACCTAATATAAAAACATCATTAACATAAAGTAAACATCATTAACATAAGTTGTTTAATTAATAAAACAAAGTAGTCCGGATTTACCTAACATATGTATTGACAACGGTGACGCCGATTTCTTCACGACCAAAAACTTGCATGAAGTCCTCATTACCAATCATTTGGTCGTAATAAAAGCCGAAAATCCCTACCTCCATATGTACAGTCCGAAAACCTCCGGTCGGTATATCGGTCATCTCTAGAAATGTCCTGAGGCACGACCTATACTTGGTGGTAGGTTTTTTCCTAGCTACGGTCTTCTTAGCACCAGAACTTTTTACCCGTGCGGAGGCGTTGCTAACCTCCTTTTTTTGTTGTGCGGAGGCATTGCTATCCTCATTTTCTTGAAGCTACATGTCATATAAATAGTTAGATCAAATTAAGAATGTAACAACTTCCATGAATATATGTCATATAATTGTATATTACCTCTTTTCTTGAAACCGTGGACTCGGTATGCCGTGGAATCGCATTATCTTTTGATTTGGATTTTGTGGGAGTCTATTTAACATAACCAAGGAAAATATTTAAGTAAAATTTTAAGCATAAATTTTAAACTTTGAATATACCAAGGAAGTTAACATAAGTTTTAAGCATACCTCATATCCTACGCATATGAGGTTTGTCGGCCATGCAACAAACGAACCTACTGCTTCGTGCACCGTTGTTGCATCCGAATCATCTCTAGGATATGGTAATGTTGCATTCGGCTCAACTGCAATATCAACTGATACCTTCAAACATCCAGCAGGGAGCTCTCTAGTGTGGAGTAATACTCCGCTAACGTTATGCACTTTTCCCTTGCCAACCATCCGATAGTATGGTGACGACAAATACAGCTGACAATGGGAAATGCCCTAAAACCAATAATAACAAGAAATTGTTAATGTCTATATATGTCAAATACATAATTTAAGCAAATAGTTCAATTTAAGACAATTATATGTAATTACCTCTGGAATGTTCGGCTGAAAGGTACAGTTGATACTGTCTTTGTCCGAAGCATCTCTGTATACTGTTGAGGCGCTAGCCTCTCTTTCTCTCCTCAATGCATCAAGCTCAGCTTGCATGGCTTCCATTCTTGCATGAAGCTCCCGATTACTAGGAGCCTTTCCTTTTTTAATACTCAGGGAGGTCGGAGTGACTCCAAATCCCTTACCCCTCACCCGACCAGAATACTCAGGGACATCTAATGTTCGACTAAGTATGCTCCTAGTATCATCGGGAGATAAAGACTGAGATAGCTCCTCCTGAAAAATCAGATGAATACCGTATACTTGTCAAATATTTGTGTATAAAAATGTTATTCAATTAATGAAAAAATGTTATACTTACACATTTCTGGTATACGTGTAAAACTTCTTCTTGAGGAACTCCAGATTTGCCCACACGGGCTTCCTTCCACAAAACATGTGCAGGAAGAGATGTTTCTGAACTTTCCTCCTTCTGCAGCTACACATTAAGTCATACAATTTGATCAGATAAAACTAATATATGATGAACAAATTTGTTATCGCAATTTATAAATACTTACCATGGATTGTTCTAAGCGTCCATATCCGACACGTCCTTTTCGGTACGGATATGCGGGACTTGATGCTCTTTCCCGATTTGTAGCACTTATTCTTTGAAAAACCGGGTCTTGTCTTTTGGATTTGAAAGCTTCCCATTCTTCAGCCGATATCAAACTTTCATATTTTTAGGAAGCTCCGCATCCACAAAATTACCATCCGCATCCTTAAGGAACTTGGATGATAAAAATGTCCGAAACCCTCTTAGAAGCTTTCCGGCCAATTTCATACAAAAACCTCTTCTTTCTTCTTCGATGTTAAAACATCGCTAAGAAAAACATACAGATTGATGTAAACACCCCAAATTTGCCCTCACCCATTCACACCATGGCTTGTGATCATTTCATATGCATAAACTCAATCATAGCATCTCATATCACATTTTTGATTCATTGCATTGATTCAGAGTCATCTGCATCTAGGGTTTGTGATCTGAGCAATCCAAGAGCTTCTTGAGCCACTCCAAAGGTCATCAATCACTTCCAAGGGGTACATGTATGTTCAAGCATCATATTATACCCTCTCAAAGTCAAGAATGTCAAAAAATCACAAGAACTGAGAATGGTATGGAAGCAGAGCCAAGTTTGACTGCACAGTTGACCTAAAATTAGGGTTTTGGTTTCAGAGGCCATAACTCCAAATTTTTTGGTCATTCTTGTTTCTATTGGTCTCTATATGGTATAGGGAGCATGCATATCAATTTTCATGAAGAAATTCCATGGGGAAGTCATCTGATCAAGAGTTGACTTTCTGGGCAAGTCAGTGTAAAATCAGGGCATCTGAGGCCCCCAATGACCCAACCAAAGGGTGTTCTTCATCATTTTGATTATGTATGATCTTTATTTGATCATGGAAGATGTTGGAAGTTCACAAAATTGAAGAATTTCAAGTCTTTTGCAAAGTTGACTTTTTGGGAAAGTTTGACTTTTAATGAAATTGCCATTTTAGGAAACTTTTTCAACCTTTACTTTTTGATTAAAAAATGCTTCAAATGAAAAAACTTTGGTCATGAAAGTTGTAGAATGGATCATTCCCTTTTCAAAAAGTACAAGAACATGACCTAATTCATTTTGGATCAAAAGTTATGGCTTGTCAAAGTTGGTTAAAATCACAAAATTTGAAGTTTTCTACCAAAGAGGCATTTTGCAAAATGACTTGATCAAGTGTTCTAAAAGCTTCAAATGTGCACAAACTCATTACAACATGATCATGTGACTTCTAAAAATCAGAATTGGCCCAAGAATTATGCATTTTGATGCTTTGAACTTCATGAATTTCCAAAGGGGCCAAATCTTGTGAAAATTGCAAAACATATCATAAACTTCATGCAACTTGCTGAATCATCTCAAATCAAGTTCCATGGTTCTCCCTAAACTCAGCTGAGCCAAGCCATACCCCTATCTCAGCCTGCCACTTGCCCATACCTCCAAGTACAACTTGCTTGACTTTTTGCAAATCACCCCATACCAATCAGCATAGCCCACACCAACTCCACAGACCTATCACAACTTGATATGTGGACTTTATGCAAGCCATAACACACAAGAACACAGCCTAAGACTTCAGCATTCACAAGTTCACAAAAATCATCCCTCTTGCATTTTCTTTCGAAACTGACTCCACAAGCATAAAACCTTCAAACTTCTTTCACCATTCAACTCACCATGATCCACTGATCATTTCCCACCCTTCATTTGGCCCTAAAACCTTCACAATAAAAAATACGATTTCCATACTTCACAAACTGAACTTCTGCCATTTTCATTTTGGGGCCACATAAACTCCAACTAAGTGTCAAAAGCTTCTAAGGGGGATCATTGGGACCTGTTTGAGCCAAAGAAACAACCAGAAAGCTCCTGAATCGAAAGCTCCATCTCAGGTAGCATGATGAACAATTTTTCCAGAACTTTAATTTCTTGTTAGAATATTGTTCTGTATGTTGCCCTGATCATGGGGATCTATTTATTTTTGAAAATGAGCCAGAACCAAGCATGTTATGATGTTCTGAAAGTTTGACCTAAAAACTTCTTTGATTCGATTCGTGTTTGTGTTGGAAGTTAAACATGATTTTGTGCTTGATTCGTGTTTGGGGTGGGTAGAGGATGAATTCTGGAGAGTTAGAGCCTTTGAAATGGCCTGGAGGGTGAGATTGAGTTTTTGGTAGATCGGAGAAGATGACCGGAACACTGTTCCGGTCACCTGATTTTGTTTAGGGTTCAGATTAGGGCACTAATCATAATTAGTGAATTTTGAATCTTGGACGTCCAGATGCACGCCAAGTCCACTCCCGCGCGTGTATGTTTGAATATCAGCCATTGATTGTGCTGACTTTCCCATTTTCAGTTTTATTTCATTTTATTTTTCATTTAATTTGATTTGTTTTGTCCAATTTATTAAAAATAGTAAAACATTTTCAAAAATTCTGAAAATTTTTGTACAGTCTTTTATTAATTCTCAGAAACCAAAAACATTTTTATTTTTATTTTTTGCATTAAAAAATATTTTTAAATCATTTAAAAGTTTATTTTTAATTAATTAATGAGAATTAATTAATTAAAAATACTTTTAGGTATTTAAAAATCACCAAAAAATTCATGAAACCTTTAAAACCATTTAGAAAAATTGTCCAACCCTCAAACCAAATTTCTTTTTTGATCTTGATGTCTTTTGACAATTTTTCATGGAATTAAAACCATTTCAAGGCAATTTTTTGATCCAATCTTCCAAAATTCATTTCTGCCTAACCATTGAGAGTTGGACTTTGATTCTTTTTGCATTGTGTCTTGCATATCATGTAGTTCATAGGATTAAATTGGCATGATTTGATTTTGCATTTTCAATTTGATTGACATTTTTCTTGACAAGGTACCTTAAAACCCTAGCATTTCTTGAGAAATTCATAACCCTCATTAGGTTAAGAGTTAGAACCCCTCCTTTGGGCAGTGAGTTTGTATAGGTTTAGGGTTACCTTGGATGCATTTTCAATTTTTTATCTTGATGTTTGCTTCTGGTTTTTGTTTTTGTTTTGTGCATTGATCATGAACCCTAATTTGGGCTTCCTTTTGCATTCATCTTGCATTTGCTTGCATACCATGACTTGCCATGACATTTTATGCGTCCATTTGATCCATGACACATCTTAAGACATATTAGAAACATGTTTGATCATTGCATCTTGCATTTGCCATGTTGTATGCCATTTTCACTTCATAACTTTTCATGTATGATCATGGTTCTAAGCATGCTTCTCTTGCATCCATATGTTCATATGATCATCCCCATGCCCTGTTTCATGTGTGCATCATCTCATAGCATCATTAACATCATGTGTATGCTTCTGGTTTTGATTTGCATCATGTCATTTCATCTCATCTTGCATTGCATTGCATTCTTTTCATTAACTTTTCAGGTGGTAAGTAGCTTTGAGAAGTGAATTTGCCTTCACTTCTCACAATTTCTTTTCATCTCCTTTGTGCATCATTGCTGCATTTTGTTTTGTGTTTGAGTTTGAGCTTGCTCATTCTTCTTTATCTTACTTTCTTTCTTCAAGTGACTTGACTTCTTGAATGAAGCAAGTTACTTTGCTTCTCTTTGCTCCTTTCATCTGCTTCCTGGTGGTTCCTCTGAAGATTTCTCTTGTAAACTTCACAAACCTTAGGAACAACCAAGCATGGAAATAATTAGGGTTTTGATTAGTCCCCCATTTAGCTTTTACCTTTGTGTCTCATTGAGTCCTCTCTTCTCATCTCATAATCAGGGACTAAACCCTAAAGGCTTTAAGGCTTTGTGATTAAGCTTATGCCTGCATCCTTCTATTAGGATGGAGTGTATAACTTTAATCCTAAGTGTTAAACCCTTAATGTGTTTAAATCCTTTAATCAATTCACTTAATAATCACCAAGACATCAAACTTGTAACTTGGGCCTTGCATTAGGGTTCTAATTCTTCCTTCATTGGTTAAGAAGGACTAACCCTAGTGTTAATGGACAAGTCCCCCTCAAGTTGTCTTACAAACCCTAAAACTCATTTCATCATCTAATCATTAACTAAAATCCACTTAATAAAGGCTTTGTTTTGTCATGGGTTTAATCCCTAATCATGGATTAAGTTGAGGAGCTTTCCTCAGCTTAAACACTCTCATCTATTATCCTTCTATTAGGATGGTGTAATGAGTCTGTTTAATCCTTGATTATGGCTTAATCTCATTACTTAACACTAAACAAAAAAACACCAAAAACATCTAAATAATCACAAGTAGGTTAATGATCTTAATCCTGCATCAAAGGTGTTTAAGTGTGAGAAGCTGACTTCACACTTAAGGTATTCTCATTACCCCTAATCAGAGGGAAGATGTGATGAGTTTACTAACCCATTGGTTTAGGCTTAAGCTCATTAACTTATGACACACTTTCAAAAGCAATAAAAGACTGAAAAACTCAAAAACAAACAATAATCTTCTCCTTCGGGATTCTTTTCTCATCTCATTCATTCATAACCAAGAACTTGCTTCTTCCGTCTAATGCAAGACAGTTTGCACCTGAGCCAGACATGTCATACACTTGAGCATAGATAAGCAAGCAGTTCACAAGTTAATTCATCTTTCAGTCTCTTTGAGTCGAACTACGGTGTTCTGACTTCCTCATTGCACGAGAGGATACGTAGGCATAACTTAACAGTTATCGAACAAAAGTCTCTGTACATTCCCCCCTCTTCTAGCTTTATTCTTTTTAGCCTCATGTCATGAGCATTTCACTTTTTTCCTTACACTGACGCTGTATATATTACACTTTACACTTCCTTTACACGGACACCTGTACATTTTCTTCCAGCCCTTTTATACACAGATTGCACTGACACTACCCCTTTAAAACACAAATCTTTTAAGCGTGGATCCTGTCGAGTACGGCGGATAATCTGGGTGCTAATACCTTCCCAGGTTGTAATCAACCCCCTTTCTCAGCCTCTCTGGTTCGCGATCGTCTTATCCATATCTTTCTAGGTCTATGCAGCATTGCCTTTCCTCCGGGATAAAAATGCCTAGCTGGCGACTCTATTCATTCCCTGTGAGTTCACTCCTGTGTGTTCTCACATCCTCCTTTCGCCGACCGTTCGCGTCTGTACCTTTATCTGGGCCATTCCCACTTATCGGGAGCGACAATTGATAGTTAGTATCGGTAATTGAAAAAACATAATTGATACCGTATAATTAAGGGCCAAATGATTGTACCTTTATCTCACTCCAAATTTTTTCTTTGGACTCATTCAGCTCTTTGTTTCTCCAATCATCACATGTAATGGGAATTTCATTCCTTACTAGTGCACCGATAAAACTAGTTAAGGTATGCCCATTAGGTTCTATAAGCTGTCCCTGGTTGCTCCAATAGACATCTAGTATGATGCCTCGAGATCTTCCTTGGACCACCCTTCTCATTACTGTGATGCCTCTTCGAATTTCTTCTTCCGCGGATACTTTTTTACTAACTTCCTCATGTTGGTCATCAGCCATGTCTAACCTGTAATAAACCAAGGAAACCATCAAATATCAAATATAACTTATAATCAAAGCAATTGAAAACAAAAAAATAAAGAAATCATGCATTATCAGATATAACTTATAATCAAAGCAATTGAAAACAAAAATATAACGAAATCATGCATTATCAGATATAACTTATAATCAAAGCAATTGAAAACAAAAAAATAAAGAAATCATGCATTATCAGATATAACTTATAATCAAAGCAATTGAAAACAAAAATATAATGAAATCATGCATTATCACATATAACTTATAATCAAAACAATTGAAAAAAATAAATAAAGAAACCATGGATAATTTACCTAAGTCACTAACATCTCTTTCTTTTCTTTGTTGGAATATTAATCACTTGTTTCTTAGCAATGCGTACGGATGAATTGATTCAAATTCCCTCATTATGATCGTTTCTTATATATGACTCATCCGGTATAAGATCCTCAACTTCATCATTTCTATTCAACTCATTCCGTCTAATGCATGACTCATTCTCAACATCAATATCACATTGATCGACACTGCTATCATCAGTCACTTTGTTAGAGAAAAGCACTATAGACCATTTTGTACTCTTCGGGTCATTCACATAGAACACTTGTTTAGCTTGAGATGCTAGAATAAAAGGTTCATCTTTGTACCCCACCCTAGTAAGATCAACTTGCAAAAATCCAGACTTATCCATTCGTATACCACTACTATTCACCCACTTGCAACCAAAGATGGGAATCTGAAACTTCTCGTAATCAAACACCCAAATGTGCTCAATAACTCCAAAATATGACAAATTTGCATATTTGGGGTTTAAGTCCTTCATACTTGATATATGCATTGCTTCAGCTAGCACGGTGACACCACTATTTTGCATAGTACTCTTATCATCTTGTTCTTTGGTATAAAATGTGTATCCATTAATTGAATATGCGCTATGAGAAAACACATGCAAACTTGGACCATATGCCAAACATCTCAACCTTTCTGTTACCGAAGAAGGATCTGAAGAGCGCTTCAAATAAATATGATCCTTCAACCATTGTATGAAACTTTGATTGTGCTCTATAACTATCCAATTTTCATTTCTGTTCGGATTTAACCTTCGGAGTACATCCTTGTGCATTTCAACATATGGCTCAACCTCATTATTATTGTGCAGAACATACAAATGAACTTGATCCCGTTTATCCCTTGATATTGTCACAATTTTATTCCCAATTAATTTTTTACCTTCCATTTTGTCGAAAATCTGAGCTCTGGGGAGTCCAATCGATTGAACATTAGACAAATATTCAGTACAACACTCAATAGCTTCTTCAACAATGTATCGTTCAACAATACAACCCTCTGGTCGACTTCGGGATTTCACGTACCCTTTTAATATTTTCATATACCGTTCAGCAGGGTACATCCATCTCATATAAGCTGGTCCACACAACTGTGTCTCTTTCACAAGATGAACAACTAAATGAACCATTATGTCAAAAAAAGACGGAGGAAAATACATTTCAAGCTCACACAAGGTAATTACAATCTCTTTTTGTAGTGTTGGTAAGATCTCGGGATCGATCACCTTACTACAAATTGACCTAAAGAAAAAACACAATTTAGTTATGGAACTTCTTACTTTTTCTGGCAAAATAGAACGTATACCTATCGGTAGAAAATGTTCCATTATAACATGGCAATCATGTGTCTTCAAATTCTTCAACTTGAGGTCTTTCATAGAAACAAGTCTTCTGATATCAGATGAGTATCCTTCTGGAACCTTATTACTAATTAATTGAAAACAAATGATGATTTATACTTTATTTGTTAAAGAACCGTGCTCCGTTGAAGGTTCTCACCCATGGGACGAAGTATAAGAAATTCTCAGAATCGTTTTCCCTGAGATGTCGTTTCATGAGCCAGGGGCTCCTCTAGAATGTACGCATGGTTACTTGGCAGGTTTGATTCTCGCAGTTAGTACGAATGAGACATATTTATATGTAGAGACTTTAGATGGTTAACAGGCCATGTGAAGTGACGATTCAAGGTTAACATGCCTAGAATCTGAACTCATTTCGTATGTCAAGTAAATACAAGGATCCATGACTCATGCCGACTCTTAGACGTAGGAGAGGACAAAATAGGGGATGCCTTGTAGTTTCCGGATTAGTGATACTTTCGAGTTGTTTAACTCAAGACATGTTTCCATATGAGAGTGAGATTGTGAACTCAAGGTCTAGGATTTCCATCGACTTGAGTATATTTTATTAGAACCTTGCAGATCTGAGAGAATCCATAAGATAGGGAACTCACTGAGATGTTGATATCTCACCCCACTATTGTTGTTGCTTTTCAGGTTTCTTTTGCAGGTTTGGTTTAAAAGTGGAGCTATGCTCGGGATGTTTCAAGAGAAACATAGATTAAGTTTTCTGCTGTGTATTTATCTTTTGTACAATGTTGAATATTGTATTGATCTTAGTATTTTTATTTTAGTATAATTTCCATGTCTTGTACCATAGTTTGTATTATTTTTAAAATTGGTCAAGAATGTGAATTGTGCTATTAGGCACTTATAATGGTGTCAGTACCAAATAAACACTTGTATGTATTATTCTAGGTGTTCCGGAATGGGCCTCTAAGTCTGCGTCGGGCAAAGGACCAACTCGATGGGCAAAAGGTTCACATCGTCGGGCATACCCACGACCCACTAGCTGGCAGTAGGGGAGATTACGTCTCCCTCACGTATGAAACGTCACCTAACTATCCACTTTTATTTCCTAGGATATAAGGGCAGTTGAACTAAGGACAAGACCACGTGTTAGGTCTTACATGCTCCTACGCGTTCCTTGACAGTTCTTCCTTGGGCCTAGCTGATCCAGCCCAAGAAAGAACCTTGGCCCAGCGCTGGGGGAACACTATAAATACCCTATTTCAGTAGAGGGTCAGATATTCTGAAACTATCATTAATATTTTACCGTACCCATACTCACTTAAGAATCGGAGCTCCTTACAGGTACACCCCCACCTTCTCTCAATCAACCGTTACGTTCGTTGCTCAGCTCCTGGAAGACCCTTCTGATCAGGTAATATCAGTGGCACCTGTATTATTTTTGTTCTCCTCGACCAAGTCTCGCGCTCGCGCTTCACCTCGTCCAGCTCATACTTTAGCCCTTCCTGGAGTTTGTACTCCTCTTTATAATTAGCCAAGTTATGGGAGAGATGGTTCTTTTCAGCGTGACAACTCAGAATGCCTCTTCCGCACCCCTTAGCGCAGTCAGCGAACAGGAACTGCCGGACAGGACCAAGGCCGTCTCCATGACCCTGATCACTGGAGCAACGTCCTAAGTTAGACTGGCACGCCTACTCACCGTCTCCTGGTCGAGAGTGACCTTAGCCTCAACAGACATCACCGCACAAGAACCCTCAAAGTTGAAAGCTTCTCACTCTGAGTAGCAAGGAGGAAGAAGGTAGGCCACTTGGTCCTCAGATGGACTCCCGTGCACAGCAGCTGACCGACCCTCAGAGCGGGGTTTGCTTGGGGCGTTGCGAATCATCCAGTAGGATGGTCTCGTTCGACATTGTCACAGGCGGAAACGTTGGGCGGGGAGAATGTGGGGTGGGACTGGAGGTCCCAGAGCCGCCAGCCATATGCTCGATGACCACCTGTTGGACACGACCCCTTACTTTTCTTCTTTTGTTTGGTCGGGGCCCCAACCTGGTTGGCTAACTTCAATGCTCGCTCTCTGAGGTTGGGCATGTCACCTGCAAAATGAACAAGTCAGTAAGGAAGATTAAAAACAAAAAGAAAAGAGATAGTTGGGGATAAGCTACCTAGAAGTCGGAGGGCTTCCTCGTCCGACTTACACTCGAGCACGACCCTAGTGTTAATTAGTCGAGGCTCTAAGATGGACAATCCATCGTCGCCCAATATCGGATTATCTAGTCGATCTACACAAGTTGCAGGGCTGAAACTCCGGTAGTAGGCCACTAGCTTTTTGTAGGCCAACTTGTCCTCGACCCCCAGGTTCTCATGTTTTATCATGTAATGGTTGGTCGAAAAATTAAAATGATTCGGCCTCCACTCAAGAGCAACCTTCGACACTAAGCGTTCCCCGCCATCAAGTTTCCGTCGCTTGATGTATAGGTTGTCGAGGGCCTGCTGGGTGACGGGCTTCACCGTATACCACATGTCCTTGAAGTTTCAGACAGAATCGTGGTAGGTCTTGAATAGCCTCGAAGGATGTTTGAAAGAGACCTAGTTGTGTCGACCTCCGCTGCTCGACCATTGTAAGTGGAAGACTCTAAAAAATAGGGGCAGAGTACAACCAATTCCAAGATGCTGACATACCAGTTCAAACACCCGAATGAACAATATGGCGTTGGGATGGAGTTGCGAGGGCGCCAGTCTAAGCCACTTAAAAACCCCATATCTGGAAGTCATTGAAGGAGAGTCGCATACCCACTTATCGGAAGGCGAACTCGTACATTGCAAACCGCTTTCCCTGAAATTACGAGCAGAAACGGCTGCTCAAGAAGGGGAGCGTAACATTTCCAATTCAGGGGCTCTTCGGGGCCCACGTCCTCGACTACTGTGTGGGTGTTGGAGTGTTCGTCCATAAAGCAAGACTCTGTTTCCATTTACTCGTCGGCAACCCACGAGAGATCTCCACTCTCGGACAAAGATGGTGCACTCCCTCCAATTGGATGTCCCTGGTCCGTATTATCTGAAAGAAGAAGGAACAAGTGAATTCGACGTTGCATCAAATCCACCCTTCCACTGCAGTTCAATTGAAAGGGCGAGGAGGTCAATACCCGACACACATATACTAAAATTACCCGAGGCATTCAAAGAATGCCCGTAAAACCAAAGAATCCATGAAGTTTCTGCCCGGGACATTCAAAGAATCCATGAAGATTCTGCCTGGGACATTCAAACAATGCCCGAGATATTCAAAGAATTCATAAAGATTCTACTTGGGACGTTCAAATGATGCCCGAGATCTTTACCTAAATCTCATTTTATCTGCCCCGCTTATGCACATTACACCCGTGACATTCATCCAAAACCCTAAAAAAATCGTCTAATAGCATACATTTTACCTACTACGACGAATGATTTTCTACTATGACTAACTAGTTGAATCCAAAATTACAAGAAAAAGGGAGACAAGGGATTACCTGACATAGTTCCGGTGATGTGATGACGATGGTGAACGACAACGACGACAGTGGTTGTGCTTGCGGGAGAAAAGGTGAATATCCGGTAAGACGTATGAGGAGAGAAAAGGGAAAAATGAAATGGTCCCCTCACTCCTCCTTTTATATACGTCGTATGAAAGAACGCGCCCTAGGAAATCATTACCTAGATTCCCTAGGGAGGCATGTATTTAATGCACGGAAGACAAATCGACATGCCTTAAAGGTAGAGGACACGTCACCATAGAGAATTCCAAAGGGTGGAGAACATGCGTTACGCCCCGACACCAAAAGAGTACAGACACCATGAAGTTCTCCTCAAAAAAGACAGACGTTCATAGATCCCCGACAATAACTTGAATGCATTTCAACTTTCCTCATTCACACCCTTCGAGCTTAATCGTCAGACTCAGCAAGATGGGACTCCTGACTTCCGTGAGAAGGCAGTCCGGAATCACCAAACACGTTCCACCCCTCGCCCCGCAGGAGCTCGTGACTGTCCCTGACATTAAGAGTCATGCCCAACAAGTTATTAAGTCCCCACTCTGTCCTAGAGTTTTGACTTTGGGGGTTCCTGTTCCGGAATGGGCCTCTAAGTCTGCGTCGGGCAGGGGCCCAACCCGAAGTGCAAAAGGTTCACATCGTCAGGCACACCCACGACCCACTAGCTGACAGTAGGGGAGACTACGTCTCCCTCACGTATGACATATCACCCAACTATTCACTTTTATTTCCTAGGATATAAGGGCAGTTGAACCAAGGGCAAGACCACGTGCTAGGTCTTACGCGCTCCTACGCGTTCCTTGGCAGTTCTTCCTTGGGCCTAGCTGATCCAGCCCAAGAAAGAACCGTGACCCAATGTTAGGGGCACACTATAAATACACTCTTTCACTATAGGGTCAGGTATTCTGAAACTATCAATATTATTCTACCGTATCCATACTCACTTAAGCATCAGATCTCCTTGTAGGTACACCCCCACCTTCTCTCAATCAACCGTTACGTTCGTTGCTCAACACCTGGAAGACCCTTCTGATCAGGTAAGATCACTAGGTATATATTATACAGGGCATTACAGTTGGTATTAGAGCATGTTGTATCCTCAACCTAGCCTTGAAACATCATAAGTAAATCTTTCCTTCCTCTTAAGTGTGTCTTGCCGACATGATTCTTAATATCATATTATGTAGGATTGGGTCTGATAAACCTAATGGTATGTATGTGATAGGCAGAGTCATGGTTGAGCGACCACGAGGACTTTGAATTGTTGTCGTAATTTATGTTGTGAGATCAGGCTCAAGCCAAGAGTTATTAGAAGGGAGTTTTGGTTAACTAAGTTGGAGTCTTCTTAAGAGTTGTACTTCCTGTAACATGGAGTTGCAGAGTAGTGTGTTGTTCAAGAAATCCTTTGGAATGGATAGTCCGAAAGGTAAGGATCTCTATCGGGTGAGTGGTCAAGGTATCAAGGAATACGTAAAGTCACTATAGATCAGTATTGGCCACTGGTATGAACAAGAGTTTTAAGAAATCCCATTCCATGAAATGAGAAGAGGTTTTGTGAAATGTGTGACATAAGGTCCAGGAGTGAGAATATCGTTAGTGGTTCAGTTCTAAGGTCTAGGTGAAATCTTAGATGAATTAGAGTACCTCAAGGAATATATTCGAATAATACCTTATAAATGGATAGAAGTTACAAGTTAAGAATGTTCGTTTTCTTGTGAGACCCTAAAGTAGTAGTGAAACGTGAAGAGAAACACAAGGATGTGATTACACGTTTCAAGTAAGACGAGTATACCCTAGATAAAGAGTAGAAGATTTGTGTTGTATAACCAATTATGACTGAAGAGACAAAGTTTAGTATAATGCATCCAGATGTTCTATTCAGTAAGAGATTAATTCAGAAATGATAAATCACTCAAGGAACAATATAAGACATCGTGTCAAAGAAATAATGAATTTCAATTAGTAGCAGATAATGTTGTGATACAGATCGAGAGATGTTGTGTTAAGTGATCGAGTAAGCACCTTGGATTCAAGAGAACTCTAATAAGATAGATTAATTTTGGAAATGCATCAATTCACTTGAATTGTTTGGAATGTTATACTTTGTTTTTGTTGTTAAATATCAGGTAGAAATGGGGTGTTACAGGAAACATATCAGATACTAGTGGAACATTATCTAAGAGGAGGTAGCTAGGGTATACATGTTGTATCTTGTAGAATGTACAATATTAGAGAATAAGTCTCATGTATATATCGACTCCAGATACATTTCTATGTCTTATGAGCTTGAGCATCTAGTTTGGACATGTTAGTGTGCTACTTTGACCATATTATATACTTACCTTGGAGAGGCGACTGTCTTTGAGACGAGATAAATGGCTAGTTATATGAATTTATTTAAGGTATGGATACTTATTATGTTTTATTGATTTAATTCTTATTTATCAAATACATTTCATATATATAATTTATTCTTCATGTATAGAGTTGGATATACGAGCATTTTCCGTCCATTTGTGACAGACATGATAGTGATCCTATCATTGATGGATTTCCACTAGCCACCAAGTGGAGAGATATACATTCTTATCCAGGATGTTTTCAGGAGTATAGACAAATGATTGATGCACTGACAGTAGACAATGTCATATGGACACCCTACACAGACCATAAAGTTCACTAGGAGTTTGATGACACTTCCTTTTTTATTGGGTTATCTACGATGAACGAGTTTTGTGGATTGATATTTATCTGAAAAGTGTATGATTTATTTTGGGTATGTTTAGAGCATCCCATGGCCAATGCCTGTTGTGCCATATAAGGGCATTGATAGATGGTTTATGTCTAACATTGTCTGCAATTACATTATTATTAGAGAGAATGTAGTTGAGGTACCATTCCCTATTTAGTGTCTGGATGGTTACTTAGAGTGGACATTATAGTATCACACACTCGCATTATCCCACTTATTCAGCATGCGGATGATGATGGACTTTCCCTTGTTAGAGGAACTCCGATTGATGTGCCACTGCCTCCACCTGGCACAACTAACCAGTTGTGAATATTCTTTCAGATAATCTCATGGATTTGCTAAACCCATATGATGAAGTTTATACTTTGACATCATAGATAACACATATTTCCCGTGGTGGACCTGTGTAAATTTTATTATTTGTGTATTATTTTGGTTTTATAATGAATTATTTGTTTGTTATTAACATTTTATCTTAACATTGCTGTAGCGATAAAATCATGAGTGTAAGCTATTGGTTAACTTAACTCAAAGTAAACAGAGTCGCCACCGTGCTTTTATTTTAGTCCAAATGGAAAAGTGAAAAAGAGCGAATAAAACCTAATGAATCTAAAAGCAAAAGCTAAAAGAATCAAACAGAGAACGGGTAAGGGGATAAGTTACAAATCGGGAAGGTTTTACACATCCAAAATGTCTGTGGTACTCCACGGGAGCCCTTTGAAATATTTATTGCTTTTTTTTTGTTTGAAAATGATTTGTTTAAAAGTGATTGAAGAGATGAGAAGAGAATTTTTTTTAAAGATTTTTGTGTTTGAAGTTTGAAAACAAAGAAGGTTTTGAAAATAGGAAGAAGATTTGAAAATTTAAGAAGGGGAGGAGATGAAGTGACTATCCTAAGACTTTAAAGTAAAAGTTAAGGGAAGAACAATCAAATAGTATGGTGAACATTCTTTGAAACAATAGGACTTCCATCTTCAAAAACAAGTGAACCAAATCCGCTAAGGTCTTCAATCCATAATAACTCAAGCAAAGGGTAAGATCCTAAAATCTAAGTCCAACACTCCAAGTCCAATGCTGAGGATGATGACCATAGTCCAAAATTAAAGTCACAAGTCTTTTAGAAGTTTAATCCTTTATTAATGTTTTTGTGTCCAAATGGACAAAAGGAAAATCAACATAACAAAAAAAAGAGCAAATAATAAACATGATAATGGATGAATAAAGCATAGTAAAGCAAAATAAAATAAAAGCAAATAAAAGTGCAAGAATTTAAATGTTAGTAGCAAAAGAAATTAAAGTGCAAAAATCTAAAATATTAATAGTAGTAATAGTATAATAATATTTACATAATAATGGTATGGTGAACTTAATCAACCACAACCAAAAGAGTAACCAAAATCGAAAGGCAACCGGATCCGCTTAGCATCTTACACTATAGCGATTAATCAAGGCAAATCAAACCGAATTCAATGAAATTTGAAAGGCGATTGGGAGACCTAAAGCACCTACGCATCAAACATTCATAAGTCTCGATTCTTAATGCAATATGATTAACCACTTTGGGATTACGCGATCAACAAGAGATCCGGTCCACGAAAGTGCAAGTACCCAATTAGATTTTTATTCCGAAGCTGGGACACATTTAGGTCTATGTTAAGTAATCGCCGAGTAATTTACGAAGTAATTACCCTACAAATGAGACCGGTCACCACCAATTAAGGTGCATAATGTTAGTGCTAATGCATGCGAGATAAATGATATATAAATCGCTATCCGGACGCAATACCGTACGAAAATAAAGGTGAATACCAAATTGAGTCACACTCATAGTATTCTTCCATCCTTAAGTTCAATCACTCATCTTGGTGGATTCAAGCATGAAAATATATCACTAAGGCAAAGTACCTTAAATAAATTGAACAATCGACTTAAAGGCGGTTTTGAATTAATGAACATTAACTACTCTAATCTACACCCAAAGTTCATTGAAATTAAGGAGAAATCACTCCTAAACGTGCTTCCCAAGGTAAAAATAAAAATGAGGAAGAAGAAGAAAGAGGAACCAAAAAGGGGCTTGAAACAAGCCAAGAATTCAATTCTTACTTGCGTTAACCGGTTAACGCATATGGTTAACCGTTTAATGCTGAAGCAGCAACACAAAATATGCAGAAATTCAGCGTTGATCCATTTCCAAAACTCTTTCAAAATATTTAATGATCATGATCTGAATTTGCACGAATTTTAAAACCAAAATACAGTGGAAACCCTGCAATCAAACAACATATAAAGATCCTAAGGATCTAGAATCAAAGGAACCAAAGATCTACATCTTGAATGGTTGATGTTGAGCATGGGTTTATGGAAGGAGAGGAATTACCAAAGTCACTTCTTCAAATTGAACCAAACCAAGCTAGATCTACTGCAATTGATGAACAAGAGAATGAAAATATGAAGGTTTAGCTCAAGTTAATCAAGAATTCAATGTGAATCCTTGATAACTTCAAAAGAAAGAAAGTGAGCTTTTGAGAAATTTGGTGTTGGGGGAGTATTTTGCAAGAGGTTTTGTGGCTATCAAAAGCTTGTAGAAATTTTTGCAAGGTGAATTTGGCTCTCTAAAGATTGGTGAATGAATGAAATTATGGTCCTATTTAAAGACTTTAGGTATGGGAATTTGGTGAAATGGAGCTTGCTTTGGTAATTTAAATTTAGGTTTTGTAATTGAAAATTTGGTGGGAAATGGAAAAGAGTGGTTATTAATGAAGGTTTATGGTAGGAAATGATCAAAGTGATGTAGAGAAATCAGAAACCAATGGATCTAGAATATTCCAATTAAATTAATGATCTAAGGGTGCTGAATTTGAATAAAATATTCAAATTTCGCACTGGTTAACCGGTTAACGCATTTGGTTAACCGGTTAACCAAGCTGAAATTTGAATATTTTGTTCAAATGTGATTGCTTGGTTGTTGTGGCCCTATTCTTTTTGTACGTCGAATAAATAAACACATGAACCTTGGAAATCCTTTGAATGAATCAATTAACTTGGGAAATCCTTGATAAGATAAATTGAATTATTTGCGGATCGTCTTCGACTTTTGTCTGTGAAATTTACTCGAGCTGCAATACTGCTATTTTTTTGGCATTTTCAATGGTTCGTCTTCCTGGAAAAAAAATTAGTGAAAGGAAACAAAAATATTTTTGGATTTTTATTAATGGTTAGTGAACATAAATAAATGAAAGCAAATAATTAAAAAAACGGTGATCCCCTGCGAGGCAGAAACCTGCACCCGAGAAGGATAAATGAACCAGTGCACGATCTTGTTTGTATGCAAGATGCAGATGAGATGCGAAAAATCTTAGGGTCAAAAATTAGGGTATGACAGATGCCCCTATTTAAGTTTCTTCAATCGAGAGATAATGAAGATTGAAATCTTCGTTTCGACAAGATGGGAGATACTTAAATATCAAAAACCCAAATTTTTTATTCTAAGATGCCAAAAAATGGAATGAAATGACACGAACGATATGACATAATATGAAGATGATATGAAAAGGATATGAAACGCTATGAAAATGTTATGAAAATGTTATGAAAGCATATGAGATGTATATGAAATGCAGAGAAATCTGAGAGGAACAAAATGACACATGAAAAAAGAATAAATGTTGGGGATAAGGAGCATAAGACTCTGACGGGGAAAAACAGCATGCTAGAGACCAACACATGACTCAGCTGAGGCGAAAATGTCCAAGAATGGAAATTGGACAAAAAGGATCACAACATCCAAGAATGGCACTTAATGAAGTGAGAAAAGTCCCGAAAAAGTACACCAGAAGAATCCAAGGATGACATTACTGACTTTACTAGGGCTATCCGAGAATGGTAATCGGAAAAAGGTAATCACAACATCTGAGAATAACAATCAGATAAAAAATATGAATCACAACATTCAGGAACAGAACTGAATGAAATGGGAAAAGTTCGGGAAAGTACATTAACTCAATGATGACTTCACTACGGACATCCGAGAATAGCAATCGGAAGAAAAGTGATAACAACATTCGAGAATAGAAATCAGATAAAATGAGAATCACAACATTCAGGAACATAACTGAATGAAATGGGACAAAGTCTGAGACAATAAATCAAATCAATGATGACTTTACTATGGACATCCGAGAATGGCAATCGGAAGGAAAATGATCACAACATCCGAGAATAGCAATCAGATAAAATGTGAATCACAACATTCAGGAACAGAACTGAATGAGATGGGAAAAGGTCCAGGAAAGTAAATCAAATCAATGATGACTTCACTATGGACATCCGAGAATGGCATCAGATAAAAGGTGTAATATCTGAGAAACACAACAGGTAGGTGAAGAAAAGGTTCTAGAGAGATAGAGATGAATGCCAAGCAAATTGGACTTTGATCACAAGGTAAGATGTTGAAAACAACAAGACCTCAAGAAACGCATAATGAGGACTAACACACTCATATATGCAATCGTTAACAAGTATGGGGAATAACACACCCAGGAAAACACATAATGAGAAATAACACACTCAAATATGCAAAGGTAAATGAAACTGGGGAATAACACACCCAAGAAAACACATAATGAGGAATAACACACTCAAATATGCAAACGTTAACAAGAATGCGGAATAACAAACCCAAGAACATAAAATGAGACAAAAAATGCTTGACAACCAATTTAGACTCTTAGAGGAGTGGAAAAGATGGAAGAATGATTCCTCAACACAAAGATTATTGTTATTCTGCTCGGAGATTAGAGATGCTACTATTCTTGAACAAATCTCGGTCACACCAGTAAACTGTATCAACTTGAAAATATTTTGCGAAAAGTCATGGAATGCCGCTTGGAGATTCTTGAAGAAGATTGCCCCAAGTTCAATGACTGGTGAAGGTAAACTGATAATGGATTCAGTTCTTGACTACTATCGGAGAAAATATGATCAAATCTTTGAGGTAACTATTGAGAAGAATAAACTGATCATGGCTTCAGTTCTTGAAATGAATGTTGAAAAGATAAACCCAGTATGAAACTTGAAAATATCGTTTGATAACCAAATCTGAGAACAACTTGCACTGAGCAACAACTCTTTTGAACCACGACCCGGGAAGAACTTGCCCCTGATAAGATCACTGACCAAGTTTCTCAACTGTTTGAAAATTCCTTGATGAGGAAAGTTTATTTGCAAATAAAAAGTGTTTGTACAAACTTCGTAATTCTAATGCAAAGTTCAATGCAAAATTTTGAAATAAAAAATCATTGTTGGAATGAAAATTTATGGCGGTAAAGTAAATGAAAACATTGTCAAAGCATGGAGGTTGAAACAAAATGAAAGATAGAACAAAGTTAAGAAAACAAATGATTGGTAACGAACTTGGGAGTCAGTTTATGCAACCTTGTTGTAGTATGCTTTTCAAAAGAATCCTGGATTCAATTAGGACTTTTGAAGGTTGTAACGTGGTTTGGTTCACAGTTTATGAAACAAAGGATATAAGCTCAAAGTTATTTGTACCCAACCCAACTTCATGATGAACTTCAGTCCTTCATTCAATTAATTCAGCCTATGCATTCAAGTTCCAAGAAATTTGGGATTGCACAGATGAAGATGGTTCATAAGCCAAGGGTTTTGAGATAGCAGTCACATCTCCCCTTTTGTTTTTTTATTTTTTATTTCTGGTGAGGACTTTGGTGCACTCATCTTATTTTTGCTGAGGATTTTGATGACCTCTTGAAAAATCTTTCTTTTTATTATCCCTAACTTTTGCTTGAACTGTGTCATTTCAACTTACAGCCGGCGGGATGCCCCAGTTTTTTTTGCCTAAGTCTCCTTCATAGGTTTTGACTTAGCGGGATTTGATTTTTTTATCATCATTTTTCAATATCACCTTTTGTTTTGAGATAGTGACCGCCTGGCTTAATGATTACGATGAACCATCATTGGCTTTTGAATTGAGAGACATCTTCAGCACTTCTTGATGTGTGTGAAGGAAAGCTTGAGATTGCAACCTTTATTGAAGCGTGTCTTGAATGATTCTCTTGTACGTTGAATGCACATTCGAATTAATTGAGAACTATCCATCCACGAGTTAAAATTGCGGGTTTTTTCTAATAGAAAGAAACTCCAACTTCCAGGCTCAAAGGAGTTGACAAGGGATTAACTTCCTTATTTCTCTAGTGTTTGGGATTTGAAACAATGCTTGTATATCATCAGCCAAGTCTCAATTGAAATCATACTAACAACAATTATGGGTATCTCGTTTTCATCATCCTCCCCCAATCATTGTAAAAACTTGAGAAAAAGATAAATGAACTTGAAATGTAAAGCATAAATATGCAAATAGTAAATGAAATTGAATCAAAATAAAGCAATGCTCATTTCATTAAAATCAACATGAAAGTACAAAAAAAGTTTAAAGCAAACAAGTCAATACAATTGAAGAAAATTGCAAACATAAAGAAACAATGGCCTAGTGATCCATCAACAACAAGGATGAGTTGTCCCGTCTGAGATTCTGGCCTTGAAGATAACCTGACAGATGAAGTCTTCTAGAAGATTCACTTCTCATGCTTCGGAAAAGGATTGTTGACAACATTAGGATTAGTGTCATGAAAGGAAATGATGTTGTTCCTGATAATTTCTTGCACTTTAGCCTTCAGTGCAAAGCAGTGTTCCAAGTCGTGACCAGTTGCACCTTGATGAAACTCACAGCGAAGATCCGATCTATAGTTAGCTGGAAGAGGATCTGGAATAGCAGGCGGAGGCCTAGTAGTAATCATACCACTCTTAATCAAGGAAGGATAGAAATCAGTGTCAGTCATCGGGATAGGATCAAAGTTTGGCCTATTGCGATACTGATTTTGTCCAGCAGTAGGATGAGGATCCTGAGCTTGAGCTCAAACTTGAACTTGAGCTTGAGCTGGTTGAGTTTTGACAACAGGAGCAACTGCATCTACATATGGTTGAACATATCATTGTTGCGGGCGATAAGGCTTCCTCTCAGTTGAAACAACATAAGCATCACCATCTCTTCTCTTTTGAAAGTTCCCATGAGACTTTCTTACAACATTAGAAGATTCAGCATTTGTAAACTTACCTTTCTTGATACCTTCCTCTAGTCTTTCTCCAATAGTGACTAGGTCAGAAAAACCAGGTGAAACACTCTATACCATTTTCTCCCAAAAGAATGGTTGAAGAGTGTCCATGAACAAACCAGTTAATTCTTTCTCGGGCAAATGTGGCTCCATTTGAGCGGCTAGCTCTCTTCAACACTGAGCGTACTCTTTGAATGATTCTTTCTCTTTCTGTGACATGTTTTGAAGTTGATGACGGTCAGGCGCCATGTCCATATTGTACTTATACTGTCTTATGAAAGCATCAGATAAATCCTTCCAGTTTCGGATGTGACTCTTCTCAAGTCTTACATACCACTTCATAGAAGCACCACTCAAACTATCTTGAAAACAATGAATAAGTAGCTTGTCATCCATGCATGTGCAGCCATTTTGCGACAATACATCAGCAGATGAATCTTTGGACAAGTAGGCCCATTGTATTTCTTGAATATAGGAACTTTGAACTTATCAGGCAAAACTAGGTCAGAGACCAAACACATGTCTATCGCAGCAGCACCGAAGACATCTTTTCCTTCTAAACCTCTTACCCTCTTCTCAAGAGTCAAACATTGCTCTCTAACTTCATCCATGTATCCAGGTTCACCCTTACTTTCAGCTACTGGACTAGCAACATGGTACATGAAAGGGGAATTTTGATAAGTGGCTTGAGCAACAGTGTGCACAACAGGTTGAGGTTCGACAAAAGTCAGAGCTGAAAAGACTGGCACAACAGATGGACTAACCATTTGAGAAGTAGCAGAAACTGGCACATAATCCGGAGGTAACCCAAATTCTGGCCAAGTAGAAACCGGTTGCCGAATCACATGAGGATCAAAAACAGCAGTTGAAACTTCAGAAATCACAGTCCTATGAGGTGGTTCACCTCAAGCAATCAGAACTTGTATCATTTCAGTGAGCCTGGTCATACTAGTTTTCAGCTCGTCAATCTCCATTCGTACTTCCAGGTTATGTTGTTCTTGGTTTTCCATTCTTAATCTGAGAGCTCTCAATCTGAGAGCTCTCAATCTGTTAGCAGCTCTAGTCCCATATCTGTGGTGAGGAGACAACTTGACGGATCAACAAACAACTGAAGAAAGAAACAATCGGGATGAGTTCCCACACGACTCGGATGAATGCAAGAATATGTGAGGATGCAATGATATGAAATGTTCACTTCCATTTTCAGAAAAACAACTCGATTATTGCAAACATGGTCAACATCGAGAATACGGTCATGAAAAATCTTGACAAAAGGAATATTTACTTTTTCCAATATTTGAAATAATCGGAATTGTTTTCCTTGAGAAATGGTTGTGATGATGATCATGATGAATATGTAAATGCAACAACCACAAACAAGATCACGCAAAGAACACAGGTTCAAAGGTTCAAATCACGAGCATGGAGTCAAGAGATAAGAACCAACAACCCACAAAGGCATGTACTAAGGTTTGCCTTCATGGTACTTGCAGAAAACCAAAAGGGTGCTAACAGAGGTTCCAGGATTAAACAACCATCTTTAGAATATTATCGATACGTTGGATTACTCCCCAACCGATAACATTCTTAAAATAGACCTCGTCCGAGTGTAGTATCGAGTTACAACCACCTTAGGTTTACACCCGGATAGTTTCCACACTACGTTCCTAAATTGGCTTGGATGGGTTAAGGGTTCTACGGTCCTCAGTATGATCAGCTCAAGGTCGGAAAATAATGCCACGTATGATTACTCGTCATAACATTGATAATCCAAGAGAGCCTAACCGAGTGGAGATTATCAAATTGATATCGCTTTGGACTACTCCATCGCGTATCGCATCGAATATCGCCGTCCTATCATAAGTTCAACTCATATCCGGGTTAGAATCTATCTCACTCACAGAGAATCACCAAAACTGAAACATAACAAACAAGTAACAAACAAATCAAACTAAAGCAGTAAATAAATCAAAGTAGACCGAATCCACTAAGAGATTACTCCCCAGCAGAGTCGCCATTTTTCTGTAGTGGTAAAATCACGAGTGTAAGCTATTGGTTAACTTAACTCAAAGTAAACAGAGTCGCCACCGCGCTTTTAGTTTATTCCAAATGGAAAAGGGAAAAAGAGAGAATAAAACCTAATGAATCTAAAAGCAAAAGCTAAAAGAATCAAACAGAGAACGGGTAATGGGATATGTTACAAATCGGGAAGGTTTTACGCACCCAAAATGTCCGTGGTACTCCACGGGAGCCCTTTGAAATATTTATTGCTTTTTTTTTTGGTTTGAAAATGGTTTGTTTAAAAGTGATTGAAGAGATGAGAAGAGAAATGTTTTTTTTAAGATTTTTGTGTTTGAAGTTTGAAAACAAAGAAGGTTTTGAAAATAGGAAGAAGATTTGAAAATTTAAGAAGGAGAGGAGATGAAGTGACTATCCTAAGACTTTAAAGTAAAAGTTAAGGTAAGAACAATCAAACCGTATGGTAAACATTCTTTGAAACACTATGACTTCCATCTTCAAAAACAAGTGAACCAAAACCGCTAAGGTCTTCAATCCATAATAACTCAAGCAAATGGTAAGATCCTAAAATCTAAGTCCAAAACTCCAAGTCCAATGCTGAGGATGATGGCCATAGTCCAAAATTAAAGTCACAAGTCTTTTAGAAGTTTAATCCTTTATTAATGTTTTTGTGTCCAAATGGAAAAAAGGAAAATCAACATAACAAAAAAAAAAGAGCAAATAATAAACATGATAATGGATGAATAAAGCATAGTAAAGCAAAATAAAATAAAAGCAAATAAAAGTGCAAGAATTTAAATGTTAGTAGCAAAAGAAATTAAAGTGCAAGAATCTAAAATATTATTAGTAGTAATAGTATAATAATATTTACATAATAATGGTATGGTGAACTTAAACAACCATAACCAAAAGAGTAACCAAAGTCGAAAGGCAACCGGATCCGCTTAGCATCTTACACTATAGCGATTAATCAAGGCAAATCGAACTGAATTCAATGAAATTTGAAAGGCGATTGGGAGACCCAAAGCACCTACGCATCAAACATTCATAAGTATCGATTCTTAATGCAATATGATTAACCACTTTGGGATTACACGATCAACAAGAGATCCGGTCCACGAAAGTGAAAGTACCCAATTAGATTTTTATTCCGAAGTCGGGACACATTTAGGTCTATGTTAAGCAATCGCCGAGTAATTTACGAAGTAATTACCCTACAAATGAGGTCGGCCACCACCAATTAAGGTGCATAATGTTAGTGCTAATGCATGCGAGATAAACGATATGTAAATCGCTATCCGAACGCAATACCGCACGAAAATAAAGGTGAATACCAAATTGAGTCACACTCATAGTATTCTTCCATCCTTAAGTTCAATCACTCATCTTGGTGGATTCAAGCATGAAAATGTATCACTAAGGCAAAGTACCTTAAATGAATTGAACAATCCACTTAAAGGTGGTTTTGAATTAATGAACATTAACTACTCTAATCTACACCCAAAGTTCATTGAAATTAAGGAGAAATCACTCCTAAAAGTGCTTCCCAAGGTAAAAATAAAAAGGAGGAAGAAGAAGAAGAAAGAGGAACCAAAAAGGGGCTTGAAACAAGCCAAGAATTCAATTCTGACTTGCGTTAACCGGTTAATGCATATGGTTAACCGGTTAACGCTGAAGCAGCAACATAAAATATGCAGAAATTCAGCGTTGATCCATTTCCAAAACTCTTTCAAAACATTTAATGATCATGATCTGAATTTGTACGAATTTTAAAACCAAAATACAGAGGAATCCCTGAAATCAAACAATAAATAAAGATCCAAAGGATCTAGAATCAAAGGAACCAAAGATCTACATCTTGAATGGTTGATGGTGAGCATGGATTTGTGGAAGGAGAGGAATTACCAAAGTCACTTCTTCAAATTGAACCAAACCAAGCTAGATCTACTGCAATTGATGAACAAGAGAACGAAAGGATGAAGGTCTAACTCAAGTTAATAAAGAATTCAATGTGAATCCTTGATAACTTCAAAAGAAAGAAATGAGCTTTTGAGAATTTTGGTGTTAGGGGAGTATTTTGCAAGAGGTTTTGTGGCTATCAAAAGCTTGTAGAAATATTTGCAATGTGAATTTGGCTCTCTAAAGCTTGGTGAATGAATGAAATTATGGTCCTATTTAAAGACTTTAGGTATGAGAATTTGGTGGAATGGAGCTTGCTTTGGTAATTTGAATTTAGGTTTGGTAATTGAAAATTTGGTGGGAAATGGAAAAGAGTGGTGATTAGTGAGGGTTTATGGTAGGAAATGATCAAAGTGATGTAGAGAAATCAGAAACCAATGGATCTAGAATATTCCAACTAAATCAATGATCTAAGGGTGCTGAATTTGAATAAAATATTCAAATTTCGCACTGGTTAACCGGTTAACTCATTTGGTTAACCGGTTAACCAAGCTGAAATTTGAATATTTTGTTCAAATGTGACTGCTTGGTCGTTGTGGCCCGATTCTTTTTGTACGTCGAATAAATAAACACATGAACCTTGAAAATCCTTTGAATGAATCAATTAACTTGGGAAATCCTTGATCAGATAAATTGAATTATTTGCGGATCGTCTTCGACTTTTGTCTGTGAAATTTACTCGAGCTACAATACTGCTATTTTTTGGCATTTTCAATGGTTCCTCTTCCTGAAAAAAAATTAGTAAAAGGAAACAAAAATATTTTTGGATATTGATTAATGGTTAGTGAACATAAATAAATGAAAGCAAATAATAAAAAAAACGGTGATCCCATGCGAGGCATAAAACTGCACCCGAGAAGGATAAATGAACCAGTGCGCGATCTTGTTTGTATGCAAGATGCATATGAGATGCGAAAAATCTTAGGGTAAAAATTAGGGTATGACAACTGCGTTAGATCAAAATTTTACATTACATTATTGCGGGATTAACATAACTTAACATGATGGACTTGAGACTTCACAGACAAGATGTGTATGTGTGTGTGTGTGGGGGGGGGGGGGGGTGAATTGTATGGTTTAGAAAAACGTGATTTTGAAAATATTTGAGAAAAAAAATCAAAGTTTAAAAACATTTTTGAAAACTTAGCAGCAAAAAAATAAATTGCGGAAATTTAAAGGAGTTAAGGGAAAAAGAAGAACACCAATAATTATGCATGTTAAGTAAAAAAACGACTTTGTCTCGTCCCCAAGAATTGATCTTGATCATTTCCAATAAGCGTTGAGAGCTTTTAGTATGAAAGACCCACGAACCCCCTTATTCAAGGAAATGATGGTTGATATTCAATCAAATAATACAAGGGTTTTGTCTTGTCATTGGATCATGGGCCTTATGGATCTTCCATGGATTTGGACCACTAATCACATCATATTCATTCTTCTTTCATTCGAGCCTCTTCATTAAGGGGTAACTAAAAAGAAGCAATCCTTGAAATGCTTCACACTGTCAAAATAAGTCTCAAATAATCTGGAGTTTTTTATTAGAGGAATAAATTATAAACCACACGCGTTATTAGTCGTACTACTTTGGGTCTTAAAGATGTGTAAGAACAAGTCACGTTCGTCTTAACCCCCCATTTTCTCCCACCAATGTTGAAAAAACCTTGAGAAACGCCCCAACTCACTAGATGCAACTACGAAAAGGCGATCATTAAGCGGTTTATAATAGTGATCTCAAAGTCATTAAATGGAAGACAAAAGCGTATGAGAGAAAATAAACACTTGTGAAAGGGGATGAAACACATATCATATTCGTTGCATATCCTCTTGTCAGGCCCGACCCTGTGCAGGAGCAGCAGGCTCTACAGCACAGGGCCCTATATTTTGGAAGACCCCAAATTTTTTAATAGTTCAATTTTTTTTTTTTACATTAATATATAAAAATTAAAAAAAATACTATAATAAAAACCCAATACATTAAAAAATGAGATGGATCTAAGTTAAAATAATTATAATTAAATATTATTTTTATTTATACATAATTATATTTTTATGTGTCAATTTTAATTTTTATAATTGTATTTGTTTAAAAAAATTAACGAATTTATAAATTAGAACTTGGTCTCTGATTTGATTGGGTCGGTCCTGCCTCTTGTCTCCATTTGGTGGAAACATTCCCTAGTCGGACAAATACCCCATGTCGATCAAAGCATAGGCTAAGCCATTTTGGAAGGCAAAAGTAGAGAAAGTCTCAAATGTTACGCGGTTCGCCCAGTTGGTCGATATATCTTTCTTCACTTTGCTAGTCATAGTTGGTACAATATCCAAAAGAAGAAGCCATACAAAGAAGATTCGGACACAAACAAGGTAAGATAAGTTAGCAACTTCAAACACATACACTCCTACCAGATCAACAATAGGAGAAATCTCTCGAAAAGAAAAATAAAGGTGTCAATGCTCATGACCCAAGAAACCATAGAACAAGAGGAAAAATCAAAGAGAAGACATTAGATTTATCTAAATAAAATGGATTGATAGATTATGCATGCCAAATTCCAATGAAAGAAGGTTTCATATGAACTTCACCAAAAGACAAAACAATAAACTTGTGAGGAAGAATGGTAAGAAAGAGAAAGGAATTATTTTGTAGGACAATAATGGTAGAAAAAAGAAGAAAAATAATGTTTTAGAGACCTCTTATTGAATACTCATCCATTAAAGGTTGAACGATCGACTATGCACCGCCCGCCAACAGTTGGTATTTGCTAAAAAAATTAAAAAAAATACTCAAGGGCGTTAAAAAAGAGGAAACATCATCATCAATAAGCGTAGGGACACACATCATTTATTCCCAACGAAAAATCACCTGCTACAAAAAAGATATTAAATGCGCTTGTTCCCGATGACAGTGACATCCCATCAAAGACTTTCACTTCCCTAGATCTATCGTTCGAGTTGAAACATGTATTGCAAACCATTATCCTACAAAGCATGGACGTAGGCTTTATGGTCAATTGTTCTTGGTCGTACACAAGGCCAAAAAATACAAAGGAAGTGATATATCTTACAAAATAGCTAGACATTTTCTTTCGTTTAAGCCTACGATTCTGCCCACGGGAGCTTTACTGACCGTCCATATTCATTCTTACTCACAAATATCTTTCACTCTCTTATTGATTTAATCCTTAAAATACTTGGGCAGTTCACTTTCCACCGCATCAGAAGTTGTGGTCAACCACATCAAGCAATACTTCTTCGTTCACCGATCAGCCCCTGATTTCACAATGGAACAATACTGATTTGCTCTTCATTGAAAAACTTAAAATATATTAGATTTTAAAAAATAATATCATTTTTTTCTAACAATTATTATTATTATTATTTAAATGTATTAGATTTTAAATAAAACAATAACAATTTTTAGTAGTATTTAAAATCTAAAATCTAGTATATTTTAAAAAATTTAATCAATAACTAATTACTTCACAATATATTATTCTTGACCTCTTGTTGATCATTTTAAAAATATAATTTATCAATACTCTAATTGACAACTCTTTTTTTTCTTCTTAAAAATCTTGATTGATATAGAAAGTGGTTCAAACTAGAAAAAACATATGGTAGGAGATTGAACAAAAACATAAATTTATGTCACTCACATTACCATTAAACAATTCTTTTTTTTTTTGTTTCAAATACAAGTTATAAACAAATATTGATGGAGCTACAAATTAAGGGTCAATGTTAATGCTAGGGGTGGCAAAACGGACCGCTCCGTTCCACCCTGACTAATATCCGTTAAAAAAGAGCGGAATATATATGTTCGTCAAGTTGAAATGTGCATAAAAGTCTAATCCGTCCTATCAAGGTGAAGGGTTGGCGGACGGTGAATTTGTCCGCCTTCTTTTTTTATTTATTTATTTTTTAAAATAAATTAAAAGTTTTTTTTTTACATTTCAATAAAAAATATTAAACCAACATTTATAAATCATAAATGACAAAAGATTAAAACCATCAAATATAAATTCTCAATAAAAAATAGAACTTTCAACTAGTTTTCACCTAAAATAAAAACAAATATATGACCATAAAATAGAAGTAAAAGAAATGTCTAAATAAAAAGAAAATAAACTATCATGTCATATATTTATGATTAGTTTTGTTGCATTTTATTTTGTAATTAGAAAATAAATTATCATGCCATTTAATTAAGATGCTAGTAAATCAATATGATTGATTTTAATGTATTTGATTATTTATCAGTTGAAATAAGATAACACATACATATTTTCATACGAAGATTCCTTCAAAGGGAGGTGACTCTCATTGCATCTTTGGTTACTTGGAAGATGAAGTTAAATTGATTTATGCCTGAGAACAAGTTATGTAATCAATTTTGGTATTGGTTATACTATGATCATACATTTGACAAATGAATATGTTACACAAATTATTATTTTCAACCAAATCTCAAAAAAGTTAAATGGATGGCTAATTATTATTTGTTTCAACATTAACTTTTAGTGAAATAATGCTCTTACCATATATAACATTATTTTTAGTATTTTATATGATCTAAATTCAAATTTTGATCCCACATTTGTCATTTTTTATTAGTAAAGTTCCAAATACTTGTCCAACAATAGAGACAGAGAAAATAAATTAGTCATAATAATCTAAAAACAACTTATGTACATATCACAAACTATTTTCACAGGCCCTTCCAAATAAAAAAAATATTTATTTCATAGGTGTGACGGACTTTGGCGCACGACGGGTTTTTGGAGGGGCGTACTTTGACGGGTGATGGTATTTAGCGCGGCGGGCTTTGGGTGACCGGCATACCCAAAATCCTAACCCGCCATTTTGTGGTCTGTGCGCGGACCGGCCCGGCGGGACACAATCCGTTTTGCCACCCCTAGTCAATACGATGAAACATTTTATATTTTTGAACTTTTCTTTTAGAGCAATACATCTTTGTAAGAGACACATCACATACTCATCCAAAATCTTATGGTGATAACTATGTGAGTTCTCTCACTTACGAATGCTCAAGTATCCATATTTCTAACCATTGTGATACTTCCCTACACTACTTACAATTGTTATTCTCAACACCCCTCTGTGGAAGTCTATCCACAGTGTTTTCCCTTAAACGAAAAGCCTTTTCATTTTATCACATACACTTGTACCGCCATTGACACTCTACCCACAACCACGTGAAGACACTTTTAATAAAAGTGAGTTGATCTCTTTACTCGAAATAAAGACTCATGATACCATTGTCGGGACTACATATCAGAGGATCAACACGAGAGTGTATTTTTTACTTTGGAATTTTTTTTTAATAACAACAAATCTTTGTGAGAGATACACCATATTCACTCAAAATCTTAAAATAATATATATATGTGAGTTCTCCAATTTATAAATATTAAAATCTCCGTATTTCTAATAAATGTGAGACTTTCTCATACTAGTTATTTTCAACAAAATCAAAATATTATTTTAAAAATATTTTCTCTCTTTCAATAATAAATAATACTATTCGTAAACATTAATATATATGCAAACCTTGTTTGTTTCCCATATCGCCCCCTGAATTAAGTCCCCATCAAATACATCACAAGACAAAGTATATGCATATATTTTTAAAGGTGATTTTAACATGCGTGGAAGGTCACTGAGGTGATGCATCTAATATAGAAAGTTAGGCATTGCGTGATGATAATAGGAAAAAAGTGAAGTTAGAGATTAAACAAATAAAGCAAAGGTAGCTATTTGTTACCTTTAAAACTTTGAGAGAAAGTGAAGGTTAACCTGCTTTCTTAACACGACCCATAAAGCATGTACATATGTTGCCAACTTTTGTTTTTGCTTTGGATTGTGCTTGTCCCAATCAAACTCCATTACTTTAACAATAACCTTCCATCTTAAGTAACCCACTTTTTATTTGCTCTAAATAGCCCCCTATATTTGCATATACCACCTCTCTCATTCTTTTGTCTATGTTCATTCCATGTTGCATATTTTGGGTATGTCACACCAATGCGCATTTCTTTCTCTTTCAACTCTTTGCTTCCTACGAGAAATACATAATAGGAATATGAAGTTTGATCGGAATGTAAATAAAATTTGATAATTCATTTCAACAGATTTCCATTTACCTTAACCTTTGACTGTAATCTTTAATTGATTGGGATGGTGATGATGGTTATTACCCTTCTTAGTTGATGGACTTTGTATGTTAATTATAAATGTGGTGGTGGAGGGTATATCTGCAAATATTCTTTTATTTTTTATTCAAAACGATGTCGTTTTGACGAGTTAAAAAATAATATATAAAAAAATCAATTTGTCGATTTAAGAAACTCAATTGATCACATTAATTGTCACATTAATTTTCACTAAGTCTATTACAACTTTGATGTTATGATTTTTTTAGAATCGCTTTACTCTTGAATTCCTAGTCTAACGGCCAATCTACCTAGCCAGTCTAGATTGAGTTTTAAAATATTATTTACAACTATAGTCTTAAGATCTTATCAGACTATTTTATTCTCTGACTCCCAATCTAATTAGTCCACTGAGTCAATTCTAGTTAGGGGTGGAAAAATGGAATGCATCTGTTGGACAATGTCTCTTTTGTCTGCACTTTAGTGTGAGCCGGACAAAGGGTTAGGTCCTCCTCCTCTAAAGTGCCTGTTCCGTCCCGTTTTTTTCACGGGCTTTCTCGGGCATGTACATTTATTTAAATTTTTGTATTTTTAGACTTAAAAAGTGCAATACTTGCAGGTTTTCTCTGTCTCGCCTTCACTTTTTTGTGAGTCGAATTTAGGTTTTAGGTCCGCATCCTCAACTTTGACCGTCCCATTTTTTGTGGGCTTTTACAGAACGGACCTAAACGAGACAAGAATGTCTGTTTGCCACTCCAAATTTTAGTTGGATTTTAAAGCATTGTTTTAAATAAAGTTTATTAAATACATGACAATGGGCATGGTACTATAGTACTCGTCCTCATACCCACAGTTTAAAAAAATTCCCGTATCCGAGTCCATACCCGCGTAGGCATCAATATTTGTACCCGTACCCATATCCTATGGGTACCTAAGTGTCGAACCCATACCCGTTTACCCATATTTCTAATAAAAATAATTGATAAACTATTATTTATCATATAATTTAATGTTTTTAATATCACGAAAAAAATCCAATAATATTATTGTTGAATTAAAAAATAAACAGATATTTATATAAAAATGCATACAAGTTATTAGTGATGTATTTAATAAAATTGATAAATTAATTTATATAAATAATTATAAAAGTAAAAAATACATAAATATATATTGTGTGAGTATGAGGCGGGGTGGGTACTAAGGAACCTGCGTTTATATCCATTTATTTTAATGGTTAACTGTCCGTGCCCGAACCCATATTAATTTTATGAATTTTTACTCTATCCGATGGATAAATTTTAAAAATACTCGTTGGAAATGCGTTCAATAGTCATCCCTAAACTTAAACGAGAGGAGAATTCTCATTTGTCATTCCTAATTTTAATTGGATTTTAAAACATTGCTTTAAATAAAAGTATATTAAATACATGACTTGAATAAAATTTATTAAATACACGAGTTGATTACGTATGAAATCACTTTCATACTTTAAGAAAAGTAAAAGTAAATTTCTACGGTCTAGTTGGGTTTGGAATTTAAACCGCATCTAATTGGTTGGTTTCTATATATCTTAATTTAAATGGAACAAACACCTGCCTATTATGTCTTGGTTCATCTCTCTTTGATTTGTAGTCAAGAATGTGAGGTTTTGCATGATTGAGATTGTGACTTCCAACTAACTATATAATATCTATGCTAAACATATGCTTTTATTACTTTGCAAATGGCATCAAATCCTTCGTTAACTAATGTTTTTTGAATTCATCATACAAGAAAACAAATTACCAAAGTTAAGATTTCATGTGCTTACTTTATGACTTGTATTTTATTGTATATAGTATTCATTCTTTAGGTACGGACTGAAATTTTGTAAAAGTTTCTATCAATTACAGTATTTTTGACCTACGAGCAGCCTTAACTTTAAAGCAATTAGTTTTATATATTTTTTTAAAATATTAAATTGTATATAATATTAATATGCATGCTCTTTGTAGAGATGTATATATACATTAAATAAAACTTTTGTCATGTCAAATAATGAAAACAAGTAATTTGACAATCAATAGGGTGATAATATCTCAAGTTAGTCTTAAACTAATTGTATAGGCTTTTCTTAGGGTCTTGGGTTGTTGTTGAAGTAAGAGTAAGTTCACACAATAGTAAGAACCTCTTCTTAATTTTGTAGTTCAGATGTTTATAAAAATTTGATAGATCCGTATTTTTGGATCTGGACCTATCCGAAGGTTATTATGTCTTTCTTAGAAGCATGAAGTTGTTATTATTTTTATTCTTTAAGAGAATCTGACTTTCATTTTTAACGGAGATTTCATATTGTTAGTGTCTAAGAATACGTTAATCCACATGTTTCATGAAAGGACAATAGATTATTTTATCCAAGCCTAGTAGGGGGTGAATGATACAACCAACGGACGAGTTTGACACCCAACGAGCAAGTGATTGGATCAAGGGGTGGCTAAAAATGTCCACTTCGAGCAATGCACAATATTTTATATCCTTAGTGAACTTTGTATTGCCTCATTTGGGCCCTTTACAATTATACTGGTACACATTCACTCAAGCACGAGGATTTGTAAAGGACGAATTGATTTATTTGATCACCTTCTACCTTCACATTTGGACAAGTCCTTCAAGCATGACCTAGGGTGATTCCCTCAAGCATAACTTAGGGTAAATTTCTATATTTTACTCTAGGTGGACCCTCAAACATTAGTTGAGATGAATCCTCAAACATCAACCAAGGTGAATACACACAAACATTAAATGTGATTAATGATGAATATTTTTTGGGAAGTTGAATTTGCCTTAATCCCTCGATTGTGTCAGATACGTTGGGAATATTTTGCAAGAGTTGAAATAACTAATGATGGATTGTTAATTACCCATATGGATAACTTTCAAATCTCTATAAAAGGGATTCAACCTACTATTCACCTTATCACATATCTTCTTCTATAGAGTTTTTGTAAAACTTCCTTAGAGTCTCTCAAGCGTAGAACACATTTATTTCCAGTATTGTACAAGTTCAACCCTCAATCCTCTACTCAAAGTTATATACATTATCTCGTTTCTTCTCCATTACCCCTTTTAATGGCGATTATTATGAATCTAGATGAGGGCGGTAGGGTGATAAAGCCTTCTGACATTAGAGAGTTGTTTGGAATGTACTTGCGTTGTGCGAGGAATGGCGAACAGGCACTCTGCATCATTAACTACAAACACTTAGATTTATGCATTTTGGGAGTTATGAGAGCACTAATAGTTCTGATAGTTACTCTCTTTCTTCTTGTTTTTTAATAGGAAACTCTCAACAACTGGTGACGACTACAAATATTAAATACTCAAATGTTGAAGGTTTCGTGATCCTGTATACCAGTGAAGAGATAGTTGCTGCCTTACGATGACAAATTGGTTTTTCTAATTCTAGCTATGAAGAATATATTATTTTGGTGGCATGTTCTTAGGAAGAGACAATTAAAATTTCCACCCTAGATGACTCATTAATCCCCTACTTCTACTTGTATCTCCCTATTATTCATGACTTAATGATTTTGATTCCGTTCACATTGTTTGAAGCAGAGGCTCTAGCGAGTGCCAATGTCGCTCCCTTCTAGATTTCACACAATGACTAAAGCTTGATTAAGGTCTTTGAAATCATATGTTAGCTGATGAAAGATAGCCCTACCATATGGATGTTTTGCTTCATATATGGTTACCAAGAGTGGTACCAAAGGTGGTTAGGTGGATTTGAGTGCCTTACCCATAAGATCATTATTCAATTCACACTCTAATAATTGCAAAAATTTGAAAGATAGGTTCGTGAAAGTTAGGGAGCGCTTCATGGTCACAAACGGGGCGGATGGTGCCCCTCGCTTCCCTCTGACTTAAATATAGAATCCAATGTCGATCAATGGATTTAACTTTGACTACTTCTCCCCTGTTGATAATAGAGGTGTAACCGGGTCTGAAAAAATCGATTAAACCGTTAATCCAAACCGAAAAAAACCAATTTTCTTATTTGGTTCAAAAACCAAACCGAACTGCTGAAAACCGAGGTGATTTGATTCGATTGTCAGTTTTATTTTTTAGGAACTACTAAACCGGTAAAATGAACCGATGATTATAATTACACACTTAATATTTTATTCAATTTATTATTAAGTTCAAATTTTGCACCGGTCCAACCATTCTCCATCCTTTTCTATGCTTCATTCCTTTATGTAAAACACAAAACCAACAACTAAATTCCAAAACAGAAAGTAGAAACCCTTAGTCACAAAAACTTGCTCACACTAAACTCTTGCTTTTGTCTAATGATGGCACTATATCATCATGTAATCTTTATGAGTATATATGCATAGGATGAAAATATTAACTCTTGCTTTTGATGATTTCAGTTAATTATGTTTAAGTTTTACGAAAAAATAGGATGAAAATGAAGAAGTGAAAAAACAAAGCAAAAAGATGAAAAAGTTGAGAAATCGTGAAGAAAAGAGCATTTTCAACATAATTTACAGTATGACATTTGTCGAGTAATTTTATCATATCTAGAACTTCATAATTTCGATTTAGGTGAGACTTTTTGAAAATGAAAGCTAACAAAAAGCTCTAGTTACTAGGAAATTTGCATATGCGACAACAAGCATCGTGTGAGCGATTAATATATTTTTATAATGCGTTTTGACTTGTATAAAAAGGTAACAGGTAAAGGAAAAAAAGGTGAACATTCTTTGGACTTAATTTTGACGGCGAAACACTTTCTGGAGCTATGGAGCAAAGTTTTTCATCACCGAAAGCCAAATTCTTACCAGATACTCATGTATTGTTTCTTTATTACTTTGGTTATAATTCTTATTAGTATGAGTAGCTAAGTTTTATGATTAGGTCTTCAAAGATGAAATATTTTGATTTGTTCAGACATATGACATATGTTGTATTATTTGCATAAATTGATTTGTAGTTTCTATTCAGTTACTCTTTTGTGTGTTGACGAACTCACGAATTGAACTTAGGTTTGTAGTGATTATTTACCCAAACTTTATAAACCTAAACTAGAGTAATTTTTCAACTATATAATTAATTTAGGAATAAATGATTACTAGTTGTGGCTAAGGAATTAACGAACATAATTTTCCTGATTTTGCTATCCGGCTGGCCTAAGGAATTATGGAGTTATAGTTTAAATTAGGAAATTATACACCAAATATTTGGGTATAACGGCCTTGTTATTTCGTCTTAACTATGTGAAATCAACTTTAGACAAATAAATATATTCATCAACAATGAGATTTAAGATATTCAAATAAAACCTAATCGGCGTTAATCTGATCAAGTTTTTCCAACAAATTTATTCACGCTTCTATTTTACCTAAACAAACCGAAAAATCTCCAGTTTTAATTTCTACTGCACTTGAACCACTTTGTTAAAATAAAACAATCCTTGTAGGTATGAACTTAGATATTTATTACTCTGATATGTTTAGTACACTTGCTAAGTTTTCATCATCGACCACCACAATTGTTGCTCTCGTCACCATTGTTATGCTTTATTCTAGTCGCCTTCTTCGTGTTTCAAGTTCTTTTGGTTAGTTTTTATCACTTTTTATACTTCTTTTGGCCTTTTAATGTTCAAAAAAATTCCTTATATTCTTGTTATAAAATAGTTTTTTTTGTGTGCTTGAGGACTGAATCATGTTAGTTTTTATGAATCATAATCTTTTGTTGTTATTGTTATATTTTACTTGTTAAACTTTCAATACATTCCAACCCTTCTAATTATATAAGATTTATTTATTAAGAAAAATTGTTAAGCTCATCATTATATTTGTTGCTATTATCAAAGGAAAATAGTTGTAAAGTTTCTTTTTATGCTTACTTTTTCCTTCACCCACACCATCCGTTGTCTGACATTGATGAATTCCCTTGGTAACTGATTGTGGAAGTTTTTTTTTGATGAAAATGGTTATTTATTTATGTTATTTTACTTGGTTGAGTTGCATATCATTGTGTGTTTTAATTTCTTAGTGGTTAATGAATATAAGCCAATTTAGTTGCTTATACTTTTGAGTTGATTCTTTTGATCATGTGTCTATGCTTATAAAATTTCATTTGTTTGATCTTGCTAAAACTTCATTTTATGCTTTGAAACTAAATATTTTAATGGTTTGTTTAAATTTTTCTTACGATGAAGGAAAGGAATTGAAATATTATTTTGGTTGTATTTTGTTATTTGATGGTGAACTACTGAACTTGGTTTTATTAGTCATTGTCAAGTGTCAACTTTTGTATTTGATGATGAACTTATTTTGGTTGTATTAGGTACTTTCAAGTTCCAAAATTTGTATGTGATAGTGAACTTAATTTGATTGTATTAGTACTGTTAAGTGCCAACTTTTGGATTTGATAGTGAACTTATTTCATGAAGCAATAGAAATCATGTCACTCCTTTGTATGAATTAAGTATAATATGCAAGTTTTTTGAAAAGTAGAGCATGAAATAGATTATATGAAATATATTATTTGAAAAAAATAATAGCAAAAATTACGCAAAAAAATAATGTTTGAATAAAATCTGTTGTAAACCGATCAACCGAACCAAACGTATTAGTTCGATTCAGTTATATTTTTGAAAAACAATAAAAACAAAACAAAACCAATTTAGAATTTTTTTGGACCAAAAAAACTTGTCTTAACTGAATCGATTACACCCCTAGTTAAGAGGGTTGTGGTTCAACTCTTGGACGAATTCAAGGGGAAATACAATGGGATAAAGAATATTTGAGTAAGTTTAAGAAGAAGGATCATTCTTTCCCACGACTTAGAAGAAATAATTTTTAAAGATTATGAGTTTTTGAAGTTGTTTGATGATGCCTTGCTAAGGAGTTTCATCTGCAACATCCCTTAAGATAAGTTTCCAAATTTGGTAAATATGTTATATTCCTATCTCAACTATATTATGGGGTCCTTACCAGTGAGGAGAAGGAGCAAGAAATCATATTATCTCTTGAAGAATTCATTGAGATCTACAACTATATTAGGGGGTTCAAAGTCCAAAGCTGATGAAGATGCAGGTAATAACTAGTCTTATATTTATGATGTTATACCCTTCCTAGAAAATCCAAGCGCTAGAATCATTTCTCCTTTCAAGGTGGGCACACTGCTCCTAGATATATGTCCCACTCATTATGTGGTTACATATATTTTTGTTCCAAAGAAACATAACTTTGGGCAACTAACTAAAATTGATCTTGTTGTTATTTGGCTACTTGCTAGTAAAGTAGAAACAAATTAGGATAGTGTCATTATTCACCATATGATGGATAGCAAAAGAAAGAATGTGTGGTTGCCATTTGGTGGGTTGATATTAAAAATCTTGGAGTACGTTGGATTCAACTTTAAGGCTAAAGAGTTAGACCAAAATTACACTAAGATAGGAAGTAACACAATAAGGAAAATGAGAATAATCATCACCAAAGGGGTTATGTCCCACAAGACTGCTAAGGAAAAAGAAATCTCCTCAAGTCAACAAGCTCCACCTTAGCAAGGAGATTTGTCATTTTTAGAAAAGTTTGATTATGAGATCCCATAAACTAATCCTATGAAAGCTTTTCTCAACATAATCATCAAGAGGCGGAAGAATACAAACAAAAAGATCAACATTCTAGTTTTTATGTCCGTACATAATGGATCTCAGTTTCCTCTTGAAGTATTTAGTAATGATGATGATGAGGATTCTAAGTAGTCTTTGATTAGTTGTTTTTGTTTATTTATTGCTTATAGTAATTCTTTTTTCTTTCCTATTGTATTTGAATTCCCCTCTTTTAATTAATCATTATTATTTTGAATTCTTGTGCCTGTTTTATTTTGTGATCTATGTGTTTGAATATACTTCATATATGTTTATCATTTTCCCCTCCTTTTTGATAGTGTCAAATGGGGAGAAATATATTATTAGAGTTAGTAGGGTATATTCTCTATATTTGTGAAGGGGAGTTTAACCACTTCAATCTATCACTTTTATTTTCTTATTTTTCCACATCCTTGAGCGATGCCTTATCATAATTAAAAAATAAGAGTATGTGGATCTATATGCTTACAAGTATGATGAATGCATCAATTGATTGACCTATTTAGTTTTGATGATGAAAACACAATGAGGTGAAGTCTTCATCTCATGTGATGATCAAGTTGTGTTGCTCGTGTATCAAGATGTCAAATCCTATCAAGGAAGCATAACTTGGGGTAAATCTTCAGATGTCACTCGAGGTGGATAGGATGACTCCTAGTTGATTTAAATCAACTTATTCTATAATCATGTTATTTGGAGGGGGATTATTCATAACAATATTTCTTACCTTGACCATCATATTTCTCTCCTCGGTCCAAACATGATCTTCAATCTGATTTAACCCTTTACATGCACTTGTTTTCCTAAGAATCCAACCACTTTACCTTTAAAAGCTTTAAGGTTATCAAGATCCAGATGAAGTCTTATGGAAGCATCCCAATAAATGATGTCTACAAAGATAATCCAATCAATCAACACTTTCTTAATCCCCCGTTGTTCTTTTTCGATTGGCTGCATTATGCAAAACAACATGGTATGTTCAAGCTATTTTTATAATGAGATGGTACATGTAGGAACAAATGTATCAACATGTGTGCAACATTTGGCCCTTGTCAGCAGACAAATTTTGTAGTCGTTTTGTGCACTATTTTCTGGTTGTTTCAATCAGATTTGTTGCTATATTTTAATAATTAATTTACGTTGAATTGTTTCATTAGATTGGACATGGCCAAATAAATTTAAATGGAGATTTAAGTTTGAATCAAATTAAATCTTTTTGGAGGATATTTAAAAAAAAATCTTAACAAGATATCATACAATCCTAGACTTGATCAAATACCCATTAGAAAAGTCTAGAATCTGCATTGCTATTTAAGGAGACTTGTGTAAGAACAAAATTTGATTTTTCTATATATCTCTAAGTTTTGCTAATAACAAAGAAGTATTTATGTGAAAGAAATTTTGGTACTCTAACACTTGTTGTTCTAAATTTATAACAAACAGGTTCTGACTCCGATGGAGATCATATGAACAATCATTCTGATATAACATTATCCGCTTCTGCAAAAAGAAGCAAGGCTGCTTTTGTACCAACTCACTTCAGAAAGATCTCGAGAAGACTCAATTTTGATGTTGCAATGTTTTCTAGGATTCTGACTCTGAGTGTGACTCTGATATCTTAGTTCTGAAGACTAAATGTTCTAAAGACCAAGGGTTTGAAGACTAAGTGCTAAAGACAAGTTTTATTAAACAACTTCTGAAGACTCTGAAGATTTAAGTTTCTGAAGACCTAGTGATAAACTCCTCTTCTCATGCTTCAATCATCTCAAAATTAGAAGCCTCTGAAGTATAGAAGATAAGATCAAAATTTGAGGGAAAGAGTACATAGTACAAGATCAAAAACATCTCTTAGACAACCTCTCCACTACCCTGATTTTGTGGGACAAAATAACGATTGTGTGTACTATTTTTCACCCACAATAACAATATTCCTTAGGCCATCTGTCATCCAACAGATCTTTTCTCAATGGTTATATAAGGACTGTCTCATGAAGAAAAATGTACAAAACTATGCAACAGTCTAAGAAAAAATACAATGCAACATTCTTTTACAGTAGTGCATATTTTCTTTTAAGCTTTTCATTGTGCTTACCCTGCTTATGTATAAGCACTCTATTGTAAATAAATCTTTATTACAAACGGTTGTTTGTATTCCATAAAGGACCAGTGAGGTTTGAAGCTTTAGGAAGACTATGACAATGAGTTTTAGTGGTTGTTAGTCACAATAGTTGGTTGTGCAGTGTTGTTAGTCATATCTGGTGCTTGTGCATTGTAATCAGTTTGGTTATAGTGGATTAAGTCCTTTGGTTAAGGCAAAATCACTTTGGCGGGTGAACTGGATTAACTTGAGGTTTTCAAGTGAACTAGGATATATCGTGAGTCTCTTTCTCTTGTTTGTTTATTGGTTTACTTGTTTTTGTTTGCACAAAAAAGCTTTCATTTTTCAAAACCTAATTCAAACCCCCATTTCTTGTGTTTTCTCACACCTTCAACTCGTTCTAACATCGAAGACAACAAGCTTGATTGGAGATTCTTTGTGTTAGGTTTTTATTTGAGTCTTTGTTTGTGTTTCTTGTAGACCATACTAGTGTCTACATTCATATCATAAGGCATAATGTTGGTTTGTTTAGTTGAGTTATAATTCAAAATTCTTTAAATTGTTTATTACGGTGATCACTTGGGATTATTGATTAAGAGAAAGTGAGAAGGGTTCTTATATTTAGGGGGAGACCTAAATAGAAAGTTACTAGGATTAGGAAGAGACGTTGAAATACATGGGGTTGTTGTTCCTAAAATAATAATTGTACTAATTCAAAATAGTTACTTTCCTTTCTTGAATAGAGTGCCTCCTAGATATGAGTGTGGTTTTACCGAACCGTGTTAACAATTATTTGTGTCATTTTATTGATTTCTACGTTGATCATCTTGTTTATTAATTATTTGTTAATTATGGGTCAAGATGTTGAACACTTTGGCTTAAGCATCTGATCCAACATTTGTCCCATGTGAACAAAATTTTAATTGGCATTAGAGCAAACACCCTATTCTGTTTACGTGAGCTTATGGGAAGATATTTTCTATTCAGATAGACATCACTAAGGATGGAGGATTTATCAATAAAATACATGTATTGGATGACACAAATTATAATTATTGGAAAGCTAAAATAGTTGTCTTTCTTAAATCCATGGATAACAAAACATGGAAGGTTGTATTAAAAGTTTGGAAACACCGTGTGATTATTTCATAGGATGGCACATCAAGCTTAAATCCATAAGTTGATTGGACTGGAGTAGAAGATAATGAAGCTCTTGAAAACTCCAAGGATTTAAATGATATTTTCAATGGTGTTGACAAGAACATGTTTAGATTGATAAATACATGTACTAAAGCCAAAGATGCATCGAAGTTTAGGATGTCAAGGTTACAACTCCTAACTGCTATGTTTGAGAATCTAAGAATGAATGAAGATGAATTTTTCTCTGACTTCAACATCAGACTACGTGACATTGCTAATGCTTCCTTTGCATTATGAGAGAAGTTGTCTGAAGAAAAGTTGGCCAGAAAAATCCTAAGATATCTTCCCAAGAAGTTTTATATGAAGGTCACAACTATTAAAGAAATCTTAACCCCTAAGAAACATCAAAGTTGATGAAATCATTAGTTCTTTACAAACCTTTGAGACATTCATGAATGATAGGACCGAGAAGAAGAACAAAAGTATAGATTTTGTGTCCAACACTTACGAATATAAAGATCAAGGTAAAAAAAAGCGTATCAGGGGTTATAGCTTGTGTTGGGAGAAATTTTAACAACTCTTTACAAAACTTGGACAAAAAAATGGAGGAAAAATGTCCCAGACAAGGTTTTAGACACAAGTCCCATGAAAATGAGAAAACATGATTACAAACCTAACAAAGGCAAAAAAAAGCATATTGTTATGAATATGAAGGGTTTTCCACATTAAAAATGAATGTCCTACTTTTCTAAAGAAGAAAAAAGGATTCGTAATCACTTGGTCTGATTCTGATGATGAAACTGAAGGAGAAATGGCTAATAAGGTGATGACTTTCATTGGTAAATATGACAATTATAGTAAGTCTAGTGATAAAGATATATCAGAAGAAGAGCTAGCTGAAACATATAGACTTTCTGCTCACTCAGTGGAAGGTATCTTGCTTGAGACAAGAGAAACAGAAAAAGACCATAAGTACTTTACTTATGGAAAAGAAAAGCTTGGCTCAATCATTGCAGATCATGAAGAGCAAGTCATATTGTTAAAGTCCAAACTTGACAATATGAAAAAATTTGTATGTATATTGAGCATTTGTTCTGATATGTTAGATGCGATCTTAGAGATTAGGGAGAAGATGGCTATAGGGTTTGACTATAGTTCCATGGACAAAAATGTCAAAATTCCCACTAAGAATTTTATTGCTCGTGAAAAGAAATCTGAATTTATAATGAAAGATCACATGTCCCATCATCCTGCACAACATGTGTACCCTCACAACAAAAGAAAAAATGGATTATCTTAGAGTTGTTACCATTGTGATAAATACGGTCATATAAAACCCTTTGGATATAAATTGTATGTATATCCTAAGTCATATAATCAACCAAGGATTAATAGAAGGAAAAGAAAGAAAGCTCAAGCTAATACCTCATTTCCATAGGTATTGTCAATTGAAAAGTACTACTTTTCTTTACTCAATAAACAATTTTTTCTTTAACTTATAATTATAATAACTGATGCATGCTTAAAAATAATAATGGAATGATGAGAATATAGTCCAATGTTTCCTTTCATCTTATACAATTGATGAATTATAGAATTAACGAAAAGATAGTCAAATATAAACTCACACAATCTCTTAATCTCCCTTTCCCATTTTCTTTCTCTTACACTCATAACTTCTCTCATATATTACACATACCTTTTTTCTATATTGTATTTGTTCTTCAAAAACATGATTTTCTCTATTTGTAAAGATTCATATTTGTTTTTATAATTTTGGTAGAAATCTGATAAATAACCATGTTAAATTAACCCTTCTCTACATATGTCTCTTTATTTTATGGAGAAAGTAAATTTTTTTGGAAAGTTATATCTGTATAATTGATAGTAAAAAAAACGGTAAAAGATTATAATGAGTAAAAAAGTCAAGACCAAAATCATATATTTAACCCATTAAAAAGAAACTGTAAACATTATAATTGATAGTACACAAGTTCATACCAAAATCATAAATCATCTTTTATCTATTGTAATAAATGATGAATAGATAGTTATAGGAGATACACTTTTCATTGCTCTTGATTGAATTCCCCTAAAATATTTATAAAAAAAAAGACAAGTAAACACAAAAATGTATTAGCAAAGAAAAATTAAAAAGATAAAAATCTAAATACTATACAAAAAAAATACAATGAATTTTCAAAAAAAAAAAGAAAAAAAGAAAAAGTATTTTTTATGTTTCTTTAAGGGTTGCTTCTAGGGTGAGGGTTCAATCGAATCTCTCACCGGTTTACCATTAATTTTAATCATTAGATTAAGTAAGTCTATATTATTTCAATATTTATTGACACACTAGATTTTAATCGTTTGTCTTTGTTCTTTTTTTCTTATAATATTTTAGCCTTCCTCATTTCCTCCTATGCATGTTCATTGTTTCGTTTTCTGTATATTATTAACCAAAATCATTTTCTAAGACCTCAAACAATAAAAATAAAAATAAATTATTTATGTTATAAAATAAACAAGCAACTTTGTCAATAAGGAAATAAATGAAGAGATATTGGCTTTGTCCATGGCTTGAACAACGGTTTTATTTTTATTTTTTATATATTTTAAGTAGGAAAATGGTATGTTCTTATTAAAATATAAAACTTGTCGGTTGCCATTATTTGGAGCTTGAAACTAGATTTGTTATAGAAGCTTAACTATATCATCCTAATTTATAATAAAGAAAAGTTTCTGCAATTTGACGAATCAAACACCAATAATTTCAAAATCGATGAAATAGAGAAATGTCTTCAATATAAGGATGAAAACAATAATCAACAAAACAAAAAAATTGATTGATACGTAATTCATTTCTCTTCGTCTTGGACACGTATTTGTTGTCTTTACAACTTGAATAGAGGTTATGCTACTCAAGAGAGAGGAAAGAGAATGTAGGGTAAGTGATTATATGCATAAAGATATGAATATTCTCTTTTTTTATTCTTTAATTTATAATGTACAATACATCCGATGATGTATAAATATAGTACACCGATGAACCATTTGTTTGATGATTCACCTTAGATGTCTCCTTAACCTCTTTAAGATGTAATATGAAAAATTATCCATAATTGTCTCGCTAAAGTATTTATTCCTTATTCAATTTTATTGTTATTCTTTTATTTCCCTATCAATTTACCTTTGTATATTTAGCATATCAAATTATTTCACTCTTCTTTTCACTTAAATAAATTTTAGTACTAAAAGAAAGTCTATTACTATTTTTGTATATGTATAAGATACAAAATTGGAAAACAAATAAAGAGAAAAAAATAGAAAAATGGAAGAGAAAACAAAACCAATATATATATATATATATATATATATATATATATATATATATATATATATATATATATATATATATATATATATATATATATATATATATATATATATATATATATATATATATATATATAACAATTCCAAGATTTTGAAGATTGTGTGAGAAATTTAATCAATAGTTAGTGGGGGAGTTATTTGAAAAAAGAGTGGGAGAAGTTTTTTTATTTTTATTTATATATAAGTCCAGATTTATATAAATGAGTATGAGGGATATTCAAATCCAATTACAAAAATGACTACTAGACGGAGATTAAACTCTAATTGAAACTTAACTAAGTAAAACCAAGGAACTTTGCAAAAAATTGTAAAAATTATAATTGTGAAAATTAATATCGCCTATAAAAGACCAAAATTTAATATTTCAAATGAGATCCGAAAAATTAAATTTGTTGCCTTTAAACGCCATTTTTTTGTAAATGGAAGTTGGGGAAAATTAAAGAATGAAAAATAGTTATCAAATACACAACTTTTTTAATTATATAATGTCATTTAAAAAAAAAAAGGAATAAAATTAGACCAATCCAACACCATTTATCTCATTTATATTTAATTATAGATACATTATATCACAACGTATATATTTATCTTTTATCAAAGTCTTGACACATCATCAAATGAAGTGTTAAAATAGATAGAAGACTAAAATAAAATATAAAAAATAGGATAAAAAACAAATTTTTAAATCGAATGATAAAAAATAAAAACACAAAATATATTTAAGCTTTTTTATACCAAACATTAAACTTATTCTTTATTAATGTGAAACTAACCATCATACATTTGAACTCATCACAAAAAGCAAGTGGTGCATGCATCTAGTTGAATTAAAATTTCTCACTTTCTAACCAACATAAATTGGGAGAGTGACAAAATAAATATTTCTTTTTCATTTAATTCCTTTTCTGCTATATGTTTTGAAAAAGAGTAGGTACACTTGCGAACTTGAATTGGTGATTTTTTTGTCTTTTTATGAATTTTTAAATAGAATGAAATTCCATTACCACGGGACAAATATTGAAAGTAGAATTGATGGCCATACAAGCAATCGATAAATTTACAAATAAAAACAAAGTTGTCATCATTAGTGCTTAATAAACTAAAATGAATAAGTGGTGATTGAACTAATCATCATCTAGAGTAGTATTGTACCATAACCCATGTTGTTATTAGTTGTTTTAGTAATTGGTATTAGATGACAATTAACTTTGGTACGAAATTCAAAGTGGTAAGATTTGACGGAACGAGCAATTGTAGATCATGATAGACGGTGGTTAATGATTTGTTGACTCAACAAAATTTACATTAGGCATTGCGTGAAACGAGTCTGTGGGACATGGCGGATGCGAATTGGTCAAAGTTGTAGGAGAAGGATGTAAGATTGATATGTTTATGTATTTTAAACAAAGTGATGTACCATATCTTGAACATAACATCTTCAAATGTGGTTTGAGATAAATAGGAGATCCAATTATGTAAAAGTTGTTGATGAACAAATGGTTTGTAAAGTAGATTGTACAATTAGAAGATGCAAGAAGAATCTGTTTCGTAATAACATGTCAATACCTTCATCAACATAATCACTAATTTAGTGAGGTTTCAGATGAAAGTTGATGACAAAGACAATGCAATTATATTGGTGTGCTCACTAACAGGTTCTTACGACCATTTGGTGACCACTCTTACATACGGAAAAAACACTATCAATTTTGATGTAATTACTGCTACACATTTATCTCATTCTCAAATGTGAAAGAATGTAAATGAAGGAAATCAAGGTGAAGGTATGTATGTAAAAAAGGGTCATGATCGTGTGAAGAGAAAAGTTAAACCAAGTTCTAGAAGGAAGTGGTCTAAATCCAACAATAGAAAAACAATGGAGTGTTGTAGTTGCAAATAGATTGGGTGTTGAATGAGAGATTGTCCAAATAAAAAGCAAAACCCATCAAGCTCTGCGAACATGGTCCAAACTGATGACTTTTACAATGAAGGTGTTAGCTTGAAAATTCTCGCTGAAGAATTCGACAAAGAATGGTAATAACCCCGTTTGAAATGCTATGTGTCAAGAGTATCAATCATAGCTTCAACATATTAATCATGTCGATTAAAGATGGTTCGACCACCTTGTCAGATGATCTGGAACGTAGTGTATCTTAACTCCCACAAAGCATGGTTTGAAAGAGTTTAAGGAACAAATCCACAAGATTATGATAACCCTCTCTTCAAAACATGTCTAGAATCTCGAAGGGGTTTGCATAAATCAACACTTTGACGAGTGTCAAGCTTGACACATCCATCAGATGTTGGGGACATGATGTATTTTTTTAGTTTATAAGTCAGCTAAACTAGGGATATTTAGTAAACAATATAGGAGTCAACCAAAGACTCTCGATTGGTTTGCAGCAATTTTTAACATTGAAGACACGTGGAAGCAAATTAGAAGACTGAAATCCACGTAAGGGGATACATGTCAAGTTCTGAGGAGATAACTGTTGTCGACAATAAACATTGTATTAGTATATATGTTGTTCTTGTTGTTGTGATTAAGGGTCACAATTTCCTTTATTCTCTATAGAACTAAAGTATCTAAGTCACATAGAGAAACAGTTTGTGAGAAAATGTATGCCAGTGTCCTTTCTTTTAACTCTTTAAGCATTTTTAATTAGAGCAATTGCTTTTATGATATTTATTATATTTTTTTTTGTCTATTCTCCTTTTCCAAAGTAATTTTACATTGTCTCATTTTGAATTTTTGCTCAGTTTGTCAATATTCAAACATCTAAGGTCCAATCATGAACACTTTTCGTTGTACTTTCCTGCATAAATTGTCCTTAGAATTTTTCCGATTTTAATCCATTAAGTGAATTAAAACTCGTGATTGTTTACTAAAAATACCAGTAAACAAAGGGAGATATATTTTGTGTTTCATCTAGCAAGTGCAAACAACCGTGAATTCTTGAGTATGGGTGCTCTTACAACATGACTTCACATCAAAAGTGGTTCAAACCTTATTTCTCTACCTATAAAGCTTTAAGTGTTCCACAAAGCTCAAAAAATTTGATCAAATGAGTGAAATGATTTCATGGTTTAGCCGTGCAAAAGAATTTACACATATAATTTAAAGAAGTTTAGTATTCATTTTAGTTTGTGTTGCATTAAAATATGGTGGCATTAGTCGAATTTCTTGGCCTATTAAGCCCAATGACCCTAGAAGTGTCCCATTGTTATTGTTATTAAATTGTTGGCATTTTTTTATGTTGTTGTCAACACCATTATTGTTGTTCTTTCCACCATTTTTATTACCTTGGCAAGGCATTGTTTTTTTTTTTATATATATTAGAGTTAAAGAAGAAATAGAAACATGTATTTATCTTATTGCCTCTTATAATTCGATAGCTCTATTCTTTTTCTTGTTTTTCTATTAACCTTTTTAGTGGTTATTTCGATCTTTAAATAAAATACTAGTTGATCTTTGGTCTCTTTTCTCACATAGATGATCTACTTGCTAAAAAAGAACAATATGGATAACCTTGTGTTTGTAGGGTTGTTTTAGGTGTTTATGGTATTTTGAGAGTACGTAAAGTTAGCTCGCGTCGAGTGGTGAAAATATTTGTATGTGTATTTATGGGGGAAATTGGAGATTGCTCCTTATCTCTAAGGGTAAGATATTTATAAGAGCTTCTGTGATCTGGGTAGAAGAGAAAGTGAATCCTAGTCCCTCTACATTTCCCCTCAATTCTAACAGTGAGGAGTGATTCCCCCCACTAATAGGGTGGATGGTTTTGTCACCTCACTTTGACCATATTTTGGATCAGTGCGTGTGTCATGTGTTTTTCTAACTGAATTGAGAAGGGAACATGTATTTGATTGGGCATTTCATCCTAAGCCCAATAAGGCAGCTTAATCCTTCTTTCGACGACCTGGAGCCCTTATTTGAGTGGCCTCACACTTTATTTAAGGCAATATGTTCTAATGTTTTAGCCATCTATCTAGTGTTTGAGCAGCTAGTTTGTATCGCACAATCATATACCTTTTTCTTATGGCCAGGTAAAATTATACAAGTACGTAGTCCTTCAAGCACGAGGCCTTGGAAAGTGTTATGGGATTTAAGTAAAATGTTTTGCGTCCTTTGGGTTTCCGTTCCTAGGATGACCATAGAGGGGAGAATCCCTCAAGCAGAGCTTAGGCTGAGACTTTCGGGTCGATTCTCTTAGGCGAGGCTTTTGAGTCGACCCCTTAGGCTCTTTAAGATAAATAATGTTCTTTTATAATTTTTCATTATCTTCATTGAGATTAACATTTATACTAAACATTTGAATATACACTAGAGATGTTAAATCAATTTCGTCGTCTTCTCTTGATACTTTGAAGCACACATGTTATTCTTTGTAGGATTCCTTTCTTTGACAAGATGCTTCATGAGAATTTTCTGACATATTATCGGGGATACTATTGAATACATCTCTGCATGAGTTTTAGGTTGTATCATTTTCATGTAATGAATCTCCTAATTTTCTTTCTAATATTTTAAAGATTCTTCTTGATGAAGCAATATCATATTTTCTATTGGATGAAGTTTCATCATCATTTCTATAAGAGGATGACTCATCAAATGATTGCTCGTCTATTGTGATTGTTTTTTCAAAAGATACACCAGGTGTTGATTCTTCAATTATTTCTTCTGATGATGAAAATGATGACTCTTCTAGTATTCTTTAATCCATTACTTCATATTTCAACATCTAAATCACATCTTTGAGTTTTTTTCAATGATTTCCTTCTATCTGGATTTTTCCTGAAACTCAATAAACACACCTTTATCTTTTAAATCAAGGATTAAATCATACTTATCGCTCCAATTCTTGATTTAAGATATATTTCAAAAACAAAACTTTTAACATAACCTCTAATGATTCCAATGTTCGAGCACCATTAATGAAGATAACTTTCATGTTCATTTGGTGTTTTATGTTCAATAATTGTATGCTCACTCTCTCTTGTTCAATCTTAGGAAAATCTCCATGGATCATATCAAGAGTGTCCCATACTTTCTTGGAAAAAATATAATCGAAAACATAGAAGTTTGATAGAATAAATAGGAATATACAAACCATTGATAAAAAAAATACCACATTTTAAATCATTTTTTGTGATAAAAATTTCAATTATCTTTTCCATTATTCAAACCTTTCACCATCAAACAGTGAAGGTTTATTCATAAAATGATCTTTATTAAAAACACAAGTGTTTTCATTCATTATTATACCTCTTGAGACAATTAGTCTTATAATATGAGATATGCATTAACTTCACTTGTTGGACAAGTAACTCCAAACAAATGGGGGGGGGGGGGGGGGTGAATTGTGTGAATCTAAAAAAACAATTTTCAATTAAACATTTGATAAAATTAACTATTTAAAACAATTTTGTAAATCAAACACAGAGTTGGCAACAAATAAGTGAACAAAAGAAAATTATAGTAAGGAAAATATTAAAGCATAAGAGAAATAAATAAATAGCTTAAATATAAGGAGATAAGTGTTTAAATAATTGCACAGAAATTTATACGGTTCATCCTTTTTAAAAATTCTTGGCTTACTCCTCTTCTTAAGAATGTTTTCTTGAATATTTTAACTATATAAGTAATTTTTTCACAGGTTATCCCCACGAACCTTCTTATAAAAAGACTGGAGTTTTATCCATAATATCCTCCAAACCAAACAAAAAATTTTACACCTGATTAATCTTGGAAACAAACAAGAGCTTTTACACCAGAAGCAGCTCACGAACCAAACCGAGATTTTGACAGAAAATCTCACAAACAAACCATAGATTTTATACCAGGAGAAGCTCACGAACCAAAAAGATATTTTCACGGACAATCTTACAAACTAAATGAGAATTTTTACTTGCTAAGCCAATAAACCAAACATAGACTTATCACAAGGGATACTACACAAGATATAAATTCTTACGCAAATTACAATAATGTCTCAAACACCATAACACACAAAAAATGCCTCATTGATATTTTTAACACTTAAAACACTAAGGTAAAAAGAAAGAAATGAGAAGGATGAGAGTAGAAAGTGATAAAGTATATAAATATATGTTTTCTTATGTGTTTTGCAAGTGAGGATAAGCCCTTTATTTATTGGTAAAAGTTTATCTCAAAATTGATAACTTTCCATGGGCTTTTTTAACGCTCATAATCGATTACACATTAGGTCTAATTGATTATGTGCTTCATAAAAATGGCAACTTTGATTCCCAAAAAGGAAAATTTACAATGACCAGTGTCTTAATCAACCAGTGGTGTTCTAAATCGATTAAGAAGATGTATGCCTTGCTCTAATCAATTTTCTAAAGGCCTTAATTGATTATGCACTATATATAAGCTTCATAAATATTTAGGAACACTCTTGATCAATTCCACAAGCACCTTGATGGTTCCACTAAGGGTTTTAATGTTTTTTTTAATCAAATAATGAACTTAAAAACACTTCTAGGTGAGCGTGTGCATTGCCTAAATAATTTAATGATTACTCTAATATATGTTACAAGACTTTGATCACTTAGATACATACCAGGAAAGATTTCTCACTTCATCTTTTCATAATCTCTAAAGCTTCAAGATTCCTTACTTGATTCATCATTGATTTAACACTTCATTAGGAAGTTAACTTCTTTTATGTGATTATGCTTTATAATACTTATTGATGAAAACCATTGTCACACCCTAAATTTTTATATTAGGATTCCCACACACCCATCAGTTCAATTGATAGTGTTGAAGTTTACCGAATCACACCCCCGTAGTAAATCAGGATTCTTGAGTCCCTCAAAGGATTCAGGCAAAAGATCAATCATAAAATCATAATATTTTAAACCTTTAAAACATCCTCAAAGTATTAAGAAATCTCAAATTGTGAGAATTCTTACAAAGATTGCACAAATTTTCAGTGATCTAAGCCTTAAGGCCTCAGTGTCACAAATCAGGGTTTTGAGTCGACTATGCCCTCCAGAAGAATCTTTTCATTGGACAATGAGCCAAGACATCTGAATGTCATTCAAGGATCTTGACCTAGTCTTAATGTACCATCTACAAGTAGGAATCAAGATCAATGGATGTAGAGATTAAGGATCCCAAAATTAGGGATTCACAGTGCCCAAATTAGGGTTTTAACTGATCAGGGAACCTAGGTTGAAATTTTAATCTAGACATGAGCCAATACCATGTAGATGGTTTATATAGCTCACATATACCTTGTAAGTCCATTCACAAGTTCAAAATACCTCAGAGAATGCTCAGTAAAAAAAATCAAAATCAGGGTATCTAGTGTAATTTTCATCTGGACCAAAAAAGTCAAACTTTGACTTTTTGACCTAAAATGATCCCCATGACCTATATTACAAGAATATATGGTCCATGAATGCATTTGATCATAAAAAAAATCAAGAATTTGAAGATAACTTGTAAAAGAGTCTAACTTAGAAATTTTGGAAATTTGTCTAAGTTATGGAAAAAAGTGTGCATGTACCCTACTTTCATGCATCATAACTTGTGATCCAAGCATGTTATTTTTTTGAACCAAAGCTCAAATGAAAGATTTTAGCACAATCTAAAAAAGATTCAACTACATTAAACTCTAATTCATCATGGATTTTAAGTTGAAGATTGATCAAAATCAAGAAAAAAGTTGAAAGTTTCAACATTTAGACAAAATCTGCATAAGTCCAAAATCAGTCAAAACATCAAAACTTGGAGGCTTTTTTCACATAGTTCCAAGCTGATTCAGATCCTTGTGAAAACACCAATATTATTACAAATGTTACCAACAATTCAAAGAATCAATTGGCATAAAAAGATCTTACTTGAGCATGAAGAAATCTCTTGTCATACATACCATGTCACAATTGTTTTTCAAAAATAGATTTTTACCAAACTTGAGATTTGGATTTTGGTGAGTCAAAGGATAAAATCAGATGATTAAGAGAATCAAAGCAATAATCACAAACCTGAGTGTAACACCCTAATTTTCCCCCCTAAGATTTTTGTTTTCATTTGCATACAAACAAGATCGCGCAATGGTTCTTATATCCTTTTTGGTTGCAGATTTATGCCTCACAAGGAATCACCATCACTTTTGTTCGCCTTTTATTTTCTTATGTTTACTAACATCTAATCAAAATTCAAATATATTTTATTTTCTTTTATTAACATTTTCAGGGGAAGAACATGTTAAAAATACCAAAAATAGCAGTCCCACAACGATTGAATTTCACTGATAAAAAGTCAAAGTTGATCCGCAATCATGTTAATTTATCTGATCAAGGATTCCTCAAGTTTTAATTTATTTATTCAAGTAATTTCAAGTTTCGCGTGTTTATTTCCATACCTTCTTTGACGCACAAAAGAATCGAGCCAAAACAACAACAATGCAATCAAAAGGGAAGAAAATTTCAAATTTTGGACTGGTTAATCGATTAACCAATGTTTTAATAGATTAACCTGGGTGAATTTTGAAAATTGGTTTTAATTTTGCATCATCTCAGCCCTTGATCTCACTTGGAATATTCTAGATCACGTCATTTTAATTCCCCTACATCACTTTGATCATTTCCCATCATATACCTTCATTAATCACCACTCTTTTATGAATTTCCCTCCAAATTTGAATTCCAAATCTAATTTTGATTTACCAAAGCAAATTTCATTCCACCAAATTTCCAAGCCTAAACTCTTTAAATAGAGGCATCATTTCATTCATTTCTCAAGCTTTAGAAATCCAAAAAAACCCCTTGCAAAATATCTCCCCAAACCACAAAATTCACCAAAGCTCATTTTCTTCCTTTGAAAGTTATCAAAATTTTGCATTGAATTCTTGATTAACTTTGAGTTAAACCTTTATCCTTTTCATTTTTCTTCATCAATTTCAGTAGATCGAGCTTGTTGGGGGAGTAATTTGGAGTTTTTCTAATCCTTGAAGTGGTAATTCATCTCACACCATTGTTACACCTTCACCCGATCATCCATGATGTAGGTCATTGGTGTTCCTTGTTGTTGATCCTTTGGATCATACATTGTTGTTTGATTGCAGGTTTTCACTGACATTTTCACTTTAAAATTTGAGCAAATTCAGTTCATGATCATAAGGTGTTTGGAAAATATTTTGAAAGAGGATCATGCTGAATGTAAGCTAATTTTTTGCTTCTGGTGCAGTGTTAATCGATTAACCAGTTTCAATACAAATTGGTTAATCGATTAACCAGTGTTTTTTAAGCGCATGATTTTAAATTTGGCCGTGTTAACCAATTAACCAAACTATTAATCGATTAACACTATTCCAAAAGTGGTTTTGGCTCTGTTTTTGGGACTGTTTTGCCTTCTCTTCCTCCCTCTTCCCCTCTCTTCTTATTTTCTTACCTTGGGAGACATTTTTGAGACTAATTTCTCTTTTATTTCAATGGACTTTGGGTGTAGATTAGAGTAGATAATATTCATTAGTTCAAATCTATCTTGAAGTGAATTATTCAATTCACTTTAGGTACTTTGAATAAGTGATATACTTTCATAATTGAATCCACCAAAATAAGTGATTTAACTTAAAGATGAAAGAATATCATAAGTGTGACTCAATTTGGTATTCATCCTTATTTTTGTGCGGTATGGCGTTAGTGTCGCTCCCGGGATTTTCATCCTAGTTCAAACGCGAAAGTAGCGCGGAAAAAGAAGAATAGTCGGCAACCAGGCATTTTTATCCCAAGGAAATGGAAAGGTAATGTTGCACAAACCTGGGGGAAAGGAAATAACGAGTTCTTGCAAACCAGAGAGAACAAGTAAGAGAGTCAGTTACATGAACGGAAGGTATTAGCACCCCTTCACGTCCGTCGAACTCGACGGGATCCACGCTTGCTTGTACTACTCAAGGGGTGTAAACATCTGCTTCATCTGCTACTGAACTGGAAAGAAAAAGATTAGGAAAAATGTAGGGAAAAGAAAGGATTGTGCTCGAGATTGGGCCATACCCTACTGCCTACGTATCTCATTAGGAATGAGAATTAGAGTCAACGTAGTTCCCATGACTAGGGAGGATATTTGTTTGTTTATGTTTTTTATGATTGAACTGCTTATGCATCTACTTAGGTGTTCTAGGATCACCTGGAATGAGTGTGTTTACCATCTTGCAAAAGGCAAGTCGAAGCAAGTTCTTTCGTTTAGAGTGAAGGAGATGAGAAGAGAATTCCCACAAGAAAGACGCTTATTATTGGTTTGGAGCTTTTTAGAAGCTTTTTATTTGAGTTTGCATAGGAGAGTGTATTCAATTCTCATTCAATAGAGTGTGTACTTCTTACATCACTCCGAAATGGAATGAATAAGAAGAAAACCTAAGTATGGAGGAAATACCCAAACCTTGTTCCAAAGGTTGAGGCTCAAGCACACTAGCCTATTTTACTTATTAGATTTGTAGATGTTTAGAATTGGCAGAATTTTTGACCAACAAGAAATATTGAATTCAGTTCAGAATGTCCTATCAGATGTTGGGACATTATCAAACAGAGTATAAGAACTTATTTCAGGATGTCACACCAGATGTTGGGACATTGTGTAAATGATTTAAGTTCAGTTTTTCAGGATGTCCCAACAGATGTTGAGACATCTCAAACCTGCTACCAGAATTAATTAATGACTAACTGATCTGAGATATTTAAGGAAAGTTATCTGGAATTAATTATGGATGGATAAAAACAGAACTAGGCGCATCTATAGGAAGTTTTATTATGAGGCTTCAGCATAATCAGAAGAACTAAATCACCTAGAATCTAGGAAGTAACAAACCCTAATTCAAGGTGGAAGCTGCATGCGTTTTAGGACTGGATTAACCTACAGAAAGCCCAAATTACAAACACCTATTTAATCAACAGAAACTCACAGAATTGAGTACGAATTTAAGAAGACCAAATAGAGTGCTTTGTGTTTTAAATAGCAGGTTGTTTTATTGTACCACTTTATGAGCTTTTAAGCATAAGTGCATTTGTGACTTGATTGAAACTGTGAAGTAAGATCAAGCTGTTTTGTTTGAAGGATGACTTCAATTTTATTAAACTTGTAAACAAGATCACTGGGTGATTGAGGGGGAGTGAGTTGGTACTCATATCTAAGTTGTGTCTTAGGTAGAAATTTCATTGGGTAGATATTAAGTGAAAGATTAAACTGGGTTGTTTAAGTCTAGAATTAATATTACTTATAGTGGATTTCCTCCTGGCTTGGTAGCCTCCAGATGTAAGTGTGGTTATACACTGAACTGGGTTAACAAACTACTGTGTTGTTTAATTTTCTTGCATTTTAAGTTTTGGTTAAATCTGTCAAGTGTTGGAACATCTCATAGGACATCTCATACCTGATCACAGAATTTCAAGATTTTTTTATAGTTTTTGGATTAAGAAGTGTTTTTTAGTTTATGTTTGTGAATAATCCTCATGCTAAGACTTATTCATCATGATAGATACCCTACACCTCATCCCCATATGGAATGTGTGCAACAATGCAAGTATCCCATGGAAAAGTCCTTTGGCACATGAAAAAAGCTTTAACCTTTATTAGATGTTTTGAGTTTTCTTAGAGATGGGAGAGAGAAGACTCAAGTGGAGAGAAAGGGAAACTCTAAGGGAAACTAAGACTCACCTTATGTTATTATACAATGGGGATCCTAAGTGTCGCTCATGGGATTTTCATCTTAGTACAAACGCGAAAATGGTGCGGAAAAGGTAGATGCACCAGTCAGGAATTTTTATCCCTAGGAAGGGGAAAGGTAATGTTACACAAATCGAATGAGAGTGAATAAACAAGGTCATGTGAACCAAAGAGACTAGGTTTAGGAGTCGATTATAAACTAGGAAGGTAATAGCACCCCAGGTCTTCCGTTGTATCCAACGGGATCCATGCTTGCTTGAACTGTTTCAAAGGGTAAAGAATAAACTTCTGTTGAACTGGAAAGAAATGAGGAATGGGAAAAATTTAGGGATAATAAATAATTTTCTCAAATGGGCCTCACCCCACTGCCTACGTATCTCATGGGAAATGAGAATCAGAGTCAATGTAGTTCCTTAACTATGGAGGAAATTTGTTTGTTTGTGTTTTTTATGGTTTGAACTGCTTATGCCTATGCTCAGGTGTTGTAGGCTCTCCTTGAACGAGTGCATTTATCATCTTGAAAAGAGGCACATCGAAGCGAGTTCTTTCGTTAAGATTAAGGAGATGAGAAGAGAATTCCCACAGGAAAGACGCTTATTGTTGGTTTGTAGCTTTTAGAAACTTTTATTGAGTTTTGCATGATGTTGCACCCCAAAATTTGCCCTCATAATACAAGACTTTGTGTGCTAAGAAGGTTCACAAGGTTCACAAGTTTCTCAAAGCTTTCAATACCTTTCATGAGGTTCATGAGGTCTACAAGTCACTTCATGAAGGTTCACAAGGTTCACAAGCTTCTCAACACTTATATAACCTTTCTTGAGGTTCATGAAGTCTACAAGTTACTTCTTGAAGGTTCACAAGGTTCACAAGTTTCTCAACATTTCCATAACCTTTCATGAGGTTCATGAAGTCTACAAATTACTTCTTGAAGGTTCACAAGGTTCACAAGATTCACAATGATTACAAAGCTTTCCTGAGGTGCATGAGGTCTACAAAGTCACTTCATGAGGTTCACAAGGTTCACAAGGTTCACAAAGTTCACAATTGGTCAAAAGAGTTGACAATTCCCTCAAACAATGCACCTCCTAAGCAGTGCATTCAAAACTAGGGTTTTGACTTTAATCAGGCTAAATGGATTTCCAAGACTTCAAGTGAGCTTCATAACATCTTATATGTGTGTAAGAACCCCCATGATAAGTTTCAAGACTTTTCTCAAAAGTTTGCTCAGTCAGATGATCAGATAAGTCAAAACCAGTCAATGCAGTTAAAAAGTCAAACTGAGGTCAACTGTGGTCAAACCAAAGTCAAACTTCATGATTTTTTGCCAACATCAAGTATATGAAGTAAAATTCATCATTTGATCAAGGTTTGATTATGATTCATCAAGGAGATTCCAGATCATCAATAATCAGGAGTTTCTAAATTAGGGTTTCCTCAGTAAAAGTCAACTGAACTTTGACCAGCCATAACTTTCACATACTTCATCACCAAGTCTCCATCCAAATCTCATTTTGAAGAAAATTGAATTCTCTACAACTTTGATCTTGCAAGTTAAGCCCAAAAATGCTTCATTTGGAAGATATGAGCTAAGACATTATAGGTCATTTCAAAAGTCAACAAAAAGTCAACAACTTCAAAAGGGCATAACTTGATATTGGTAAATGATATGGACCTGAAACCAATGGGGTTGTTTAGAGGACTCTTCAAGCTTTCCAAAATGTCCAAGAACACCCTCATACCTTTAAAATTGAGGGAGATGTGCCCTTGCAAAGTTGGGAAATTTTGTGATGGTTTATGTTGAAAATGGAGGTTTAAAACCACTTCTTTCCAAATGGGCTTGCTAAATTGTGATCCAATCCATATCACATCATCATGCACGACCCAATTGATTAAAAATCATAATTTTTATTATTTTATTTTTATTTATTTTGATTTAATTCATAAAAAATCATTTTAAATAAATATAAAATATGAAAATATATTTTTGGATGAAGATTGAGCTTCTAGAATCTCATCAATATTGATTGAAGTTGAAAGAGAAAGAAATCATGTGATTTATCTAAAAATAGTAAGCTTTCATGAGCAAATATTGAAGTTTCAAAGCATGGTCAATCTCAATCTTTTTAAATCAATTCTTGCACACAACCAATGAAGTTTTTGACCTAGAATCATTCACATATAAGTATCAAACATAATGCAAACCCTCATTCACGATTTCCAGCAGCCAAGGGTAAGTTTCAAAACCTCAAAAATTCATCAAAAAAGTGATATTCGGATTCTTCAATCCAAGAGGTTTCAAGGTAAAATAAAGACATAGACGTGTTCTTTGATCATCATTGAAGCTAAAGCATCACTCATATGCATCCCATGTGCACCATATTGGCCAAACCGAATTCACTTTTACCATGAATAAATTTTTTTCGATTCCATTGATTGGTTGTGTTTTATTGAAATTTGTTTACATAATCTTGTTTGTGACATTGTATAGATTGTTTCTGGACCAATGAATTGAAGTTTCCTTGCCTAAAACAGATTCGGCCATAGCTAGGGTTTTGACCTTCAAAATGGGATCCTTTGATTCATTGAACTTAAATGAATTCTAAGCAACATAGGAATGTTCTATGAATCACTAGGATCATAAAGCTGTAATTAATTTTATGAATCGTTACTGTTTGGTGCAAGTTTCATTTTTCGTAGGTTTGAAGCATGAAGAACTCGCAGGTAAATTTGCAGCAATACTCGTAGGTAAAAACGCAGGTACAAGGAAGAAGATGAAGTCCATTCGCGCCTGTTTTCAAAATTCGAATTCTTGTTTAAAAATATTATGAATTAGTTCTGAATTTATTTCACAAACGTACGTTTGTCCTGGTGGAAAGGCTGATACGCGTATTATGTGAAGGCATTGGTTCGATACTTGGCTGGGCACATTTTGTCTCTTATTTTTTTCAGGTCAAGCGTACATAATATATTATACAATGTTACCATTCCATTAGCAGATGGGCTCTCCCAGCCAGGCGGTAACGTATGCATGCTTGTAACCAAAAGGTCCTGGGTACGATTCCCACCCCAGGCCTTTTGTTTTCATTATTTTCTGGATTTTTCATGGACATTGCACAAAAACAACTAGAGCCAGTCTGTTATCACCAACGCATGGGCAGCTTGATGGTATGTTTTGATGCTGGCAAGCTTGAAGACCTGGGTTCAAACCCAGCCAAGGTAAGTTCTTATTTTTTTTTATCACTTTTTTCTATTTTCTTTAATTAATTAGTTTATTTGTTTTATATTCTTAATAAAAAATAAATCACATATATTCAAAATTTAAAATAACATCTTATTCTCTAAAAGTTCTAAACTTTCTATTTTTTTAATTCAAAAATTTATTTTATTATTTTATGTAATTATAATATATATGTATATATTAGTTAAAATAATTTTGTATCTAAACAAACCCTAAAATATTTTCTAAAATAAAACTTAATTCTATTTTTTTTCTAAATAATTTTATTTTCTAATTCTTAATGTAATTATTATGTATATTTATTTATTTAATATGATTCTTGTAAATTTTGTAAATATGATTTTTTTTTTATGAACATGATATTTAAAATTTATTTTCTTTATGTAATATGTAAATACCTTTTATAATTTTTTGATTAGAAATAATTAAATTTGGTAATGATTTAAATTTGTAATTATATCATGTTTAAAATTTTTATATTATAGTAATTATTTAATTATTCATGTTTCTAAATAAATGCTTATATATTAAAAATCCAATTTTGTGTTTATTATTCTAATCATGTCATTATAATATTTTTCTATTTATTTCCATTAATTATTGTTGCTAACCATATTCTTATTTTTTTTTGCTTATTATTATCTTAAATTTTTTTTATCTTATTATTTTTCTAACCTTGTCTATTTTTCTAATTATTATTATTTCACTAAATTTAATTATTTTCACTAACTTTATTTATTCTTAATATTTCTACTAACCTTATTTTTTTTTAATTATTATTATTACTAACCCCTATTTATTTATTGTTTATTTATTATTTTTAGCTTATTTATTTATATTTATTTGCTATTTATTTTAATTGCTTATTATAATTGTTGTAATTGCTCCCTTAGTGTAATTTTGTAAATATTTAATTATTTTTGCTATGGTTAGTAATTTAGGGAGTGCAAAACATGTATGCTACTTAAAATAAATTTAGATCACTTTAATCATAAGATAAATAATATCGAACACTCACACACGTAAGTCGATTTTTAATCGCCATCCTACACTTTCTAAGGCTATCCCTCTATGTTGCCTATTAATAAGGTCAAGTGGGGTGTAAAAAGCAAGTCCCTTAAAAAGAAAAATCATCAAGTCCCTCATGGTTGCCTTTACGAATCAAGTCCCTTCGAATAATGATGATAGTCCCTCCTATATGCTTAATACACCCCACAGTTGCCTTCAAAAATAAATGTCCCTCACATGTCCCTAACATCCAAGGTAATGACTACCTACTCCTTAATAGTAGGGATAGTCTTACTATTTAAAGGATAAAGAACAAGAAAGACTTAAAACTTTAGGGTAGGTTCCTCTTATGTACTTGCTCACTTCAAAAAACTTTTCAAACACTTAACAAATTTCAAACAAATTTTCAAAAACAAGTTTTTACGCATCCGTACATGGATCATTATTAACTCATATGAAAATTTTTCTATTCACACACTACACTTTCAAAAAAACAATTCAAAAGTGAGCTAAGTAACTAAGAGCCCATGGATAACCATGGATGTAAAGGGTGCTAACACCTTCCCTTTACATAACTTACCCCCCGGACCCAAAATATTCTCTTAAGGTCTTTCCTGTTCTTTTATACCCTTTCCTTTTGGATAAAATAAAAGTCGGTGGCGACTCTTGCTATCCGCAACATAACTTAAAAGTCAGTTCTCCCACCGTGTTACACATGAGAAAGTGTATTTAAGTCCCTTTCCATGGAGTATGTACTTCTTACATCACTCCAAGATGGAATGAGGAAGAAGCACACCCAAGTAAGGAGAAGATCCCCAGAACTTGGTTCCAAAGATTAGGGCTTAAGTACACAAGCCCATTGTAATTATTAAGTGTTTTTGTATTTTTAATGTGAAGAAGTGCTTTTTAAGCTTTCTTTGTGAAAATGACTTTAAGTTTAGACTTGTGCATCATGCTAGACAAGTTCACATTATCCTAAGATGGGATAGATGAAAATGCCCCGTGGAATAAGTTCATAACACAAGAAGTCATTTCAACCTTTATTAGTTATTTTTGAGTTGTTTTGAGATGAGAGAGAGAGAGAGAGAAGACTCAAGTTGAGAAAGGGAAAACACTAAGGGAAACTAAGACTCACCCTATATTATTATTCAATGGAGATCCTATGGTTAGTGAGGTATTCTAATCCTAAAAGAAGAGAGAAGAAGAACAAGTTCTAACTCACTTCAAGGATTGAATATGAGATTAGAACTTAAAGGGATAAAGAGAAAATGCAATGTTAAAGAAGCATAAAATGCTTATTGCAATCACATAAGAGAAAACTTAAAAGAGGAAGGAAGGAGGTGGAATGTAGGCGCACACCCATATTCTTTATACTTACCATTAGCCTCTGAAAGGTTAGTAAAATTAATGAATTTCAAGGTTAAAAATATGTTTGTTTTCTTTTGTTAATCATTTTCAATGTCAAAAATGCCAAAAATAGCAGTCGCGCAGCTCGAATGAATTTCACGACCAAAAGTCGAAGTCGATATTCAAATAATTCAAATTTATCTGATCAAGGATTTCCCGATTTATTTGATTTATTCAAGGAATTCCAAGGTTTATGTGTTTATTTCCATGTCTTCTTCAACGCGCAAAATATTCGATCCGAAACAATCAAGCAATCAAAATTAAATAAAATATTCAAAATTTGACCTGGTTAACCGGTTAACCAATGTGTTAACCAATTAACCAGTGCGAAATTTGAATTTTTTGTTCAAATTTCAGCACATCATAACCATTGATCTCATTGGAATATTCTAGATCCACTTCCCTCTTAATTCTCTAAATCACTTTAATCATTTCCCACCATAAACCCTCACTAATCACCACTCTTTTACATTTCCCTCCAAATTTGAATTTCCAAAGCTAATTTTTGAATTTCTAAAGCAAGCTCCATTCCACCAAATTCCCATACCTAAACTCTTTAAATAGAGGCATTTTCTCATTGAATTCTCAAGCTTTTGATAGCCAACAAATCTCTTGCAAAATATCCTTTCAAACCCCAAAATTACCAAAGCTCACTTTTTCCTCTTTTTGAAAGTTATCAAGAATTCACCTTGAATTCTTGATCAACTTTGAGCAAAACTTTCATCCTATTCCTTTTTGCTCATCAATTTCATTAGATCAAGCTTGATATTGGATCAATTTGAATAGTGCTTTTGGTAATTCATCTTCTTCCATAGTTCTACCTTCATCATCAACATTCAAGATGTAGATCTTTGGTTGTTGATCCTATGGATCATAAATTATTGTTTGATTGTAGGGATTTCACTTGTTTTTGACTTTAAAATTCGTGCCAATTCAGTTCATGATCATATGGTTTTTGGAAGTGTTTTTGAAAGAGGATCATGTTTAATTTTGGCTATTTTTCTGCTACTAGTTCAGTGTTAACCAGTTAACCAATTTCAGTACAAAATGGTTAACCAGTGTTAATTTTGTGCCAGAATTTGAAAAATTGTCGTGTCAACCGATTAACCATTTGGTTAACCGATTAACACTGCTCCAGAAGCTATTATTGGCTTATTTTTTGACTTGATCTTGGTTCCTCTTGTTTCTTCTTCTTCCTTCTTATTTTTACCTTGGGAGACATTTTGGGACTGATTTCTTTTTAATTTCAATGGACTTTGGATGTAGATTAGAGTGGTTAATATTCATTAGTCCAAATCTACCTTCAAGTGAATTATTTAATTCACTTTAGGTACTTTGCATTAGTGAGATATTTTCATACTTGAATCCACCAAGATGAGTGATTGAACTTAAAGATGAAAGAATATCATAAGTGAAACTCAATTTGGTATTCATCTTTATTTTCATGTGATATTGCTTTCTGATGGCAATTTACATATCATTTATCTCACATGCATTAACACAAATATCGTTCAACTTAATTGGTGTTGGCCAACCTCATTTGTAGGGTAATTACTTCGTAAATTACTCGACGATTTCTTAACATAATATGCCCCTACTTCAGAATAAAATCCAATTGGATACTTGCACTTTCATGGACCGTGTAACATTCCATTTCTACCCGACTTTAATTATTAAATCAGAGTTATAAAATTTCACCAACAAATATGGGATATCACATTTTTCCAACTTTAAAACCAAATAATAACTTCATTAATATAATAACTTTGAAAAACAACGCAGCGGATCAACATGCTTCAATTTCTAAACAATTTCAATAAATCAACATCAAAATAATCTCAACTTGGTTCTTCAACTTAAAACTAATTCATAAACTTAAACAAAATTCACAAAGACAAAACACACGTTCATCCCCCCGAAGTTCTATGTATCAGAGCGACAAACACCAACTCGAAGCTACTAAGTACTAGACTATTCATTACCTGCACGTTACCAATAGAGGGCAACATTCAAACAGAAGGGGTGAGATATCGAATGACATAAACAAGATACAATAATCAATATGTAAACAAGACAATCATATAATCACACCACTTTACACAACAACAACATCAACATATAACTTACATCCAACAAACAACATAATTATTATGCAACTCGATGTGACTCAACTTATATGCATGTGGTACCATTTGCAGTAAACTCCCTACTTAAAACATTGCCAGTTTATCGAGGCATCACCAACTTATTGTCAATCCAGGCCAACTTGAATTGAGCATACGCTCCAACTTGAAATATGCACATGTATGCAACCATGAATGACATACCACAACAACAACATAATCAACAACTTAACAACATAACAACTTGAACAATTCAGCAACATGAATCAACATTGCTCATAGGACATACAACATATTAATCTTCCACAAAATCGGGACAACACAATGTATAACAGCTTCAATGCGAAAACGACAAAATCACAGCTTAATCGACTAGATTACTAAATTATCATTTTTAAATCTTCCAATCTAATATAATTAACTTATTTCATGCCTACTTTAAGTCTAAGATCAATCCAACTCGAAACGGATGCGAGAACAGGTCGAATCTCCAAAAGCTGCATTTTTCTGCACATGCCATGCCCATATGCGTATAGCCACCTTGATACGCGTATTTCCCTTGAATGTTACGCGTATGGTTTACGTATAAGGGTCTTATTACGCGTATTGCCTAGCCTGATACGCGTAACACCAGATCTGTTACGCAAATGGCCAAAATTCCTTTAATTCCAACTCAGCTACGATTTCTCACACTTTCATCATCCTCTTCAATCTTAATTGGGTTTCTGCATCTATTTTTCTCTCAAAAACTCATGTATCTATTCATCTATAAAATTCTATGATCGATTTTACGAACCCTAATTTCTTCTACACTAATTCTGCAACAACAGTCCAATAACAACACAAACAACATAACACATCAACGATTATATCAACAATACAACAAGAACAACATGCTTATTCATTGTATATCAACACGAAATCGTCAACAACAATCATATCGCAAAACACAACAATGAAATTACACGAAAATCCCAACCTACATACTATCATCTAGTCCCGGTTATGGAATTCGAACCCCACCATTACCTTGGATTGAAGGCAGCTCGAATTCACCGCAAAAATTCCCGCGAAAATCTTCAACCTAGCCTCTTCTTGATCTCTCTCTAAGACTTGTTCTTCCTCCTTTTACAATTTCTGATTATTCTATCTAAATAGTTTTCTTTTGTCTAATCTTACTAATTTTACACTAATCAACCTAATTACTAATGGGCCTAAAACAACACCCCCAACTTACTACTCTTACACCACAAAACCAAGCCCATTTAATATTACCTCATTTAACGCTTATTTTATTCGAATCAATTAATCTGACTTATTTGACTTAAACAACCTAAGCACAACTTAACCTGCAACATACAAATCAACTTAACAGCTTAAACGACTTAACAACAAAAACGACAAAACAACATTTAACAACCTATAATCGGGAAACACAAAAATAATATTTAATTTAATTAATTAATTAAATACGAGCGTTACAGACCAAACCTTGTGTTGGTTGTGTAATCCCAAAGTGATTGATCTTTTTGCATTAAGATCCAAGACTTATGAAGTTTGATGCGTAGTTGCTTTGGATCTCCCAATCTTCTTTCAAATTTCATTGAATTTGGTTCTAATCGCCTTGGTTAATCACTATATGTGTGTTCCCTTAACGCGACACATATAAATATTGGGGTGAGGGTACCATTTCATTTTTCTCGTTTTTTCTCTCCCTTCACGAATCATCGAACTTGCAACTTATTCTCTTGCTAGAACGATCGTCGTTGTCACCACCGTCACCACACTTGCTGAACCATGTCAGGTAACGTTTTTGATCATTTTCCTGGTAGTTTTAACTGGATTTTCTAGTTAGGATGGTTAGGACAATGACTTATTCGCCGGAGTAGATAAAAATGTACTCTTTTTAGTCATTTTCTTAGGAATCTTTAGATGAATGTCCCGGGGATGCGATGAATATGTCGGGCAAACATAGGAGATTTTAGATGAATGTCCCGAGTACACCTACGTCGGGCAAAGTAGGCATTTTATTTGAACATCGCAGGCATTCTATGCATGTTTCAGGTAGAATATTGGCGTATTCTTTGAATGTCCCGGACATTCGTTGAATACCTTGAGCATCTGATGAATGCCCAGGCAGTTTTTGAGTGAGTGTCCCGGACATCTGTGGTGTTGTGATGAGTGTGTCGAGTAGTTTCCCTCTTGCCCTTTCACTTGAACTACGGTGGAAGGGTGAATTTGATGCGATGTCGAATTCACTTTTTTCCTCTGCTTTTCAGATAACGCGGATCAAGAACGTCCCGTAGAAAGGAGCACGTCCGTCTACATCCGGGAGCGGGGATCTTTCTTGGGTCGCTGATGAACCGTTGGAGACAGAGTCACGCTTTATTGACGACCATACTACTGCTCACACAATCGTGGAAGATTTTGGCCCCGACGAGCCTCACAATTGGGAGTGTTATGTGATGCGTGTTTTTCGCAAGTGTACGAACACGTCAAAGTAATATAAAAGATTGTCGAATCCACAGAGACCAAGTGTCAATCTATCGTACCTGTTGTTATGGTGTGTATCTAAGGCAACTAAATATAGGGGTTTTAAGAAGGGTGCAATGGTAAATAAAATGATAATTTTAAATAATAAATAAAAGACAGGCTCGAATGTAATTCACGTAATCAATGATAATCCAGTACTTGTTAATGGAACTACTTATGGGCAATGTTTTCTCCTTTGAAAAGAACTAATTTAACAGGAACTGTCGCTTTCGCGTATTCAGAACCGAGTTGTACTCTCTAATCAACCCCTCCTATTGTCACGGATAAAAAGGTGCGTACTGCGTTAGAGTAGTAAACCTATTTTTAAGAAATGTAGTATCTTAACTAAGTTGAAAAGTACTTTAACCTGAATTTCTTAGCAAAAAGAGGTTCTTACGAACCAGACTCTAAACTTCCTAACGCGTCCGAAAATCGTTTTAAAATCTCTTTTCTTTTTAATCTAAAAACTCCTAATGAACTAGACAAAGCGCTTTTGGCTGTTTTTGAAATAGTTAAAAACAATTAGATGAATTGAAAGATAAAATAGCCCTTAAGTGTTTCCACGAACAATTATACAGATTACTGGTTTAATTACGATCCTTACATCCTAACCTTTATGGAATTAGTTAGACATGATAAAGTAAAGGTTCTTTTTATAATTTTTCATAAAAGTAATTTAGTGCGAGTGCGGAAAGTAAAGGAATTTAGTGCGAGTGCGGAAAATAAAGGAATTTAGTGCGAGTGCGGATAATAAACGAAAGTAAAGCGAGTGCGGGAAATAAATAAAATAAAGTGCGAGTGCGGATAATAAAGAAAGTAAAGCAGTGCGAGAAATAAATAAAAGTAAAGCAATGCAGAAAAGTAAAATACGAACTGGAATTAAAATGGCGGCATGATTAACTTCCTCCAGAGTGCTCCAAAACTCGATCGCACAGACAAATTACAGACTCGATCACTCGATTGCAGAAACACCCCGATGTGGAATGGTAACTGCTTTATAACTGATATATTCCTAGAGAAATCTAAGTTTGGATGCAGAAAAACGAAAAACTAAAGTCCTATTTATAGGAAAACTAAATGCGGGAAATGACCAGGACGCCCCTCCACTAAAAAGTGGAGGGAACTGTATTTTTACCTTGTGGCGCCCGCCACAGGCCTATGGCGCCCGCCATAGTACTCATAGGGAATGGAAGAGTGGGGATCGTGGGTCTTGGCAATTGTGGAGTGGTCTTGAGACGTGGCCACGTCATGGCTAACCCCATGGCGCCCGCCACGGTGGGTGCCGTAAGTGCAAAACGCTGAATTTCTAGGTTTTCGTCCGTTTCCACTCCTTTTTCGCTCCTTTTCTCGATTCAAGCCCCGATTACAATAAAAACCTGAAAACAAAAGAAAACAAAGTAATAACATAACAAAATAACAATAAAAGCTAAGAATGCATGCGAAATCGGAGTCAGAAATACGGTGAAATTTAGTGTGATCATTATGCTCCTCTTCCCGATCAACGGGTTTGCTCGGTATTTTGGGGAAGATTGTTCCCTATGTACGAATTTTCTTTTCGAGAGGCGGGTATCTGACTCCCCTTCACTGAATTTCAGGTGGGAGTTTTTAGACTACTCAAATTGGCGCCCTTGCAGCTTCACCCCAACGCCATATCGTTCATCCAGGTGTTTGATCTTGTTTGCCAGTACCTCCAAATTGGCTGCACACTATCCCTCTTCTTATGTGTTTTCCATCTGCAGCGGTCGGGAAGCTATGGATGTCACAATTGGGTCTCTTTCAAGCAGCCGATGAGGCTCTTCAAAACCTACCACAACTTTGTCTGAAACTTCAAAGATAGGTGGTATACGGTGAAGCCCATCACTGCTCGTGCCTTGGACAATATCTATATTATGCATAAGAATGCTAAGGGCACAAAGTGTTTGTTGTCGAAGATTCCTCTAGAGTGGAGGCCGTATCACTTTAACCTATCGACTGACCATTACAGAGTAAAGTTCGAGCATTTGGGGTCTGAGGACAAGTTATCCTACAAGAAGCTGGTGGCCTATGTCCGAAGTCTTAACCTCACAATGTGCGTAGACTGACTAGGTAATCCATTTCTGGGCATTGATGGGTTGCACCTTTTAGAGCCCCATTTTATTAATACTAAGGTCATGCTCGAGTGTAAGTCGGATGAGGAGGCTATCCGACTCTTAGGTAGTTTATGCTCGACCCCTTCTTGCTTTATTATTTTAAATTCGTCTTGTTGACTTGTTGTTTGTTCTGCAGGTGAAATGCCCAAACTCAGGGAGCTCACGCTGAAATTAGCTAACAAAGTTAGGGGCCCGGCCAAACAGTCGAAGAAAGAGAGCAAAATGGGAAACAAAAAGTTGACCCAAAAAGTTGACCTAAGTCACCACATCCTAATCTAAACCTGTCTCAAAACCCAAAAAACATGTGAAACAACATTGTTTTCTTTTTTAAAATTTTCTGGTGAGGCTAAGAAAATGGGAAAAAATGAAGATGAACTAAAAATACACTATACTGGTGACTCGTCAGACTCATGCATTATCTAAGAAAATTAAACTAAATAAATTACTGAAAAAGGGAAATAACTGAAAGGAAATAATTAACTAAAAAAGGGAAATGACAGAAAGCAATAAAATCCCTTCCCACACTTAAATCGAACATTGTCCCCAATGTTTCGAAATAAGATAAGGGGGGTAACCTGAAAAAGACTACTGAGGAGGAGCACTGGTGCTCTCGCCGTCCTGCTGTGATGGCCTGGAACGACGGGATCTACTACGATGCTGGTCCCTCCGGTCGAGTCGTGCTGATAAGGCAGCCTGAGCACTCCGGACCTCTCGAAGGTTACCTAAGATGGAACCCCGAGTTGCCTCTACAAGCTGGTAGTGCCGGCTGTTGAACTCTCTCTGACGGTTCTGCTCTAATGATATATCGTTCAAGGTACGGCAAACGTTGCTATAAGCACGATCCGAAACCAATCGCGATTGTTGCATGAAGCTCATGTTGTCCGTCAGTTGTTGTGAAATAGTAGAGAGAAGGCCGTCTCGCCTTTCCTCTCTAGCCGTCATATCACGCCACATCTCCTCGGTGACATAGAATCCAGGAGTAGTACCTGCAACAGGTTTAGAGGAAGATGGTGTGTGACTGTGAAGGACGATGGGGGGACATGTGAGGGATGGGAGACTGCTCTCTCCGATCATACTCTTCATCAGTGTCATGTGCCTCCCCATCGGGAATATTATGAGGAAGTGGACCCAAAACACGTGGAGCATTCAGATCATAGGTCCAGTTCCTTTCAATACGTACATCAGTACGTCTACTGCATGGTAAAGCAACAGATGGGATAGCTACCCCATGAACCATCAACTCATAACCACCTTCTCTCCTCGTTCGGCAAAATTTCATGTCTTTCAGAAATTTTAAATTAATTGTGTGAGGAGGTAGTGGTTCAAGTGTAGCTATCTCATTGTTCAGGCCAAGAGCCCGAGCAATAGACGTAACAAGCCCTCCAAAAACAATTGGTCCTGTTTTATTAGTAAGTAAAGTCATGTGTGCAAGCATAAACGGGACCGGATTGATATGGGTTCTAGTGAGGCATCCTTGCAAAAATATGAGTTCTCTAGCATTTACCTTGTTTGGACTCTCCCGGCCAAAAATAGTACATGCCAAAAGATGTTTGAAAACTCTTATGGTCGGGTTGTGAATGGTCGACGCAAGTATCCCTTCAAAAGAATTAATTGAAGTACTTGAAAGCCTTTGCCAGAAGGTAAATACCTCGGTCGACCATTCCGCATCCAAAGGTGCTTCACAAATCGCACCTTCCCTATGAGGGATTCCTAACAAGCCTGCTAGCTCGTTGGTACTGAATTCATATTCAATTCCAAACAGTCTAAAAATAACAGTACCGATAGTGCTAGCAGTGTTAGGACTGATAGTGTATATCAAAGAACTCAAAAACTCAATTGTCAGTCTCTCATAGGTAGGTTCCTGATTAACGAAAATATTATGCAAGCCTAGAAATTCTAATAAATTAAAAACACTATGATAAATACCCAAAGCATACAGACAGTTATCGTCGACGTACCTAGTCGAGAGAATTTCTCGACTCTGAAGCCTCTGAATAATTTTCCGTTGCCTATCACCCGGTCTTCCATCACGAAGAAGAAATCCATTGAACTCCATTGTTGATTGCTCCTTAGGTAGTGAAAATGGTAGAAAAATGGTTTATGAGGGAAATGATAAAGTTTTGATTTTTATGGTTTGTGGTGGATGAAAATGAAAATGGATTTTGGATATGTTTTATGGATGGAGGGTATTTTGGAAATGGGGGAGCTTTAATGGGGTTCAAGGAGGTTTTTGAAAGTTGCAAAAATGGGTTTTTGGAGAAGAAAGGTATGAAAATGGTGGAAAATGAAGTTCTGCCCCGAAATAGGGGAGAACGCCATGGCGCCCGCCATGGGCTTGTGGCGCCCGCCACAAGGCTATTTCCTGGGCCTTGGATTTTTTAAATCCTCCTTTTGGGCCTACCTTGCACCTTTGGTCTTCGGGGGGTCTGGATAGCGTTTCCTTCTTCTTTTCAAGGCATGAGGCTTGCATATTTTTTTATGAAGACAAAAAATGAAAATATTTTTGTCTTATATTTTTTTTTTCTTTGCACGACAAAAATAAAATAATTAAAAATCAAAAAAAGAAAAGAAAAAATCGAAATTAGTGCATAATATGTATATATAAGATGAATTCAAAGTACATGAAAATATAATAGATGCAATAATGTAATATATGTCTGGAGATGCGATAAATAAAATAAAGCATATAAAAGGAAATTAAATACTAGGGTAGCATCGTCAGTGTAGAATGAGTCATGTGGTAGGCTTCTTCTCCTGGCTTGATCCACGAATCTCAAATATCTCCCTCCGAAGCTCTTCAATCTCCTGATATAGAGCATCGGCCTCTGAGGCATGAGTGAGATCAGAAACCTGAATCTGTAATTCCAAGTCCGCCACTTCCTGCTTGAGCAGGGCAGTCTCCTTACGGAGCTCATAAATCTGTGTTTGTAGGTCAGGCGGCTGCAGAGACATATTGTTAGACATAACAGTGATTCGGGGAGTAAGAGGTGTATGAGTGTACTCAGCGGCGGGAGGCGATTTCGGCTCTTCGACAGTCTCTCCATAACCCTCTAGAGCATAACTCCAATTTGCATGATCATGGACACTGGTCATCAGCGGATCTGGTAACGTAAAGTAGTGTATCGCTTCGCCGTCGATCAGTAATCTAAACATGTTGGGCTCAAAAGAAGCCCTCCTCATTAGTCCTCTGTCAAGACAAAAATCAACATCCAGGGTGGTGTAGCAGCAGAAGGTCCTGAGGTGCAATAATTTGCGAGACAAACCCAATGCAGTAGCTATCTGTGTAACAATCCCACCGACATGTATGATGCCTACGGATGATATAGCAACACTAGCAAGGCCCTTCAATAGAAAGTTGCCACAAGCAACTGAGCGAAACTGAGTCGCACAAAACAGTAGGAAAATCTCCTCTTCACTTAGCAGGGTCTCTGTATCTGGCAAACCTAGGAAAGAATGCGCTAGAATCATATGGAAGTACCTTAACGCAGGGTTGTGGATTACCTGAGAAAACTGGGTGGAAGGATCTTGGCTTCCTCCACCTGATATTTTAGACCAGAACTTTTCCACTTCTCTGCTCATAAAATACCCCATCGGTGTCTCTGGAATAGCATCAGGAGTAGTCTGGAAACCTAGTAAATCACCAAACTCTTTGTGAGAGAAGGAGTAGTCAATCCCGAACAACCTGAAAACAGCGAGTCCATCGGGTCCAGCCCAAGGGTCATGATGAAACGAGCTGAGGAACTCAAGAGTCAAGTTCCTATAAGTGTTGTTCCTGTCGTCAAACTGGTCCCACTGGAGTTGATGGCATAAGAATCTGACGCTTGGCTCTATCCCCAAGGCATCCATGCAGTCATGGTCAGGGTACCTGGTAGGAGCCATAGGGCGTCTCATGTGGACATAGTAACGCTCTCTCTGTGCGTCGTCTCTAAAGGCCACGTGCATGTCATCAGGGTTCTGCATTCTGCACAAGGTTAGCAAACAAGTCCTGAAAGCACATAAAACATTCAATCGTTAGTCCTGACATAATAATAAAATAAACAAAGTAAAAATACATAAATAAAGAAGTACGTAAATAAGAAAACCATGGGTTGCCTCCCATGCAGCGCTTGTTTAACGTCATTAGCTCGACGACCGATTTTTATACATCACTTGAAGGATATGGTGGATCACTCAGAGTATGGCAGGTGTGTGTTGTTGGGATGTCACCTCCTTCGTAGGGCTTCAACCTCTGTCCATTGACGATGAACGGTTTACATGTTTGGTTCTTGATTTCAATAGCACCGGATCTTAGGATCTTTGATACTTCGAAAGGGCCAGTCCATCTCGAATGGAGCTTTCCTGGAAAAAGTCATAACCTAGAATCGAACAAGAGAACAGGATCGCCTATTTTGAAGTCTCTTCTTATGATTCTTTTGTCATGCCAAGATTTTGTTCTTTCTTTGTATATGATGGCATTTTCGTAGGCGGATTGTCTGAGCTCTTCTAATTTGTGGATATCAAGGATACGTTTCTCACCAGCAGTCAAGTAATCCAAATTCAAAGTTTTGATGGCCCAATAGGCCTTATGCTCCAACTCAAAAGGTAAGTGACATGATTTTCCATAGACCAGTTGGTAAGGGGTTGTTCCTATAGGGGTTTTGAAAGCGGTTCGGTAGGCCCATAATGCTTCTTGAAGTTTCTGTGACCAATCCTTTCTAGATATAGAGACAGTCTTCTCGAGGATTTGTTTGATCTCCCTATTAGATACTTCCACTTGTCCATTAGTTTGTGGGTGGTATGGTGTTGCTACTCTATGCTTAACTCCATACTTGCTTAAAAGTTTATCAAATATTCTCGATATGAAGTGTGATCCTCCATCACTTATGACTAAACGAGGTGTTCCAAACCTGGGAAATATATAGCTTTTGAATAATTTGATGACTACTCTGGTGTCGTTTGTGGGTGCGGCGATAGCTTCAATCCATTTAGACACGTAGTCAATGGCTACTAAGATGTACTGATTTGCAAAAGATGGTGGGAAAGGTCCCATAAAGTCTATACCCCATACGTCGAAGAGTTCTACTTCTTGGATATTTCTTAACAGCATTTCATTACGTCTTGAAATATTTCCTGTGCGTTGGCATCTATCACACTTGACAATGAAAGCATGGACATCACGCCACATAGTAGGCCAGAATAGGCCAGCTTGAAGAATCTTGGCGTAGGTCTCAGATGTGCTCGCATGTCCACCATAGGGTGCAGAGTGACAATGCTCAATTATATTATTTACCTCTTCTTCTGGAACACAACGGCGGAAAATGCCATCTTTACCTCTCTTGAAAAGAAACGGTTCGTCCCAATAGAAGTTTCTCACATCACTGTAGAACTTCTTCTTCCGGTGGTAGTTTAGATCAGGGGGTATGATGTCAGCGGCTAGGTAATTAACAAAGTCTGCATACCAAGGTACATTACTTATAGCTAAGGATTTTTGAGAACGCTCATGTGGGTCTGGGTTATCATCTTCAATAGTTTCTAGTTGGGCTATCAGTCTATCATAGGCAAAATCGTCATTTATGGGTACTGAGTCAGGTTTCAGGTATTCTAGCCTAGATAGGTGATCAACTACCACATTATCAGTGCCTTTCTTATCACGGATATCCAAATCAAACTCTTGCAATAATAGAATCCATCGAAGTAACCTAGGTTTGGCATCCTTTTTGCTTAGTAAGTAACGAATGGCAGCATGGTCGGTGTAAACTATAATCTTGGCTCCTACTAGATAAGATCTAAATTTGTCTATGGCAAAAACTACAGCTAGGAGCTCCTTTTCGGTTGTTGTGTAGTTGAGCTGTGCAGCATCTAGGGTTCTACTGGCATAATAAATTACGTGTAACTTTTTGTCTTTTCTCTGACCTAGAATGGCTCCAATAGCATAATCATTGGCGTCACACATTATCTCAAACGGTTCTGACCAATCAAGGGGTTTTATTATAGGTGCTGAAATCAGAGCTTGCTTCAGAAGATTAAATGCTTTAGTACATTTTTCATCGAAGATGAATTCAGCATCTTTCATTAAAAGACCAGTTAAGGGCTTTGTTATTTTGGAGAAATCCTTGATAAAACGTCGGTAAAATCCGGCATGTCCAAGAAAACTTCTTATCTCCCTGATAGTCTTTGGCGGTTTTAGATTCTCTATGACTTCTATTTTTGCTTTATCTACCTCTATACCTTTTTCGGAAACTATATGTCCTAAAACAATCCCTTCGGTGACCATGAAATGACATTTCTCCCAATTTAGCACAAGGTTTACCTCCACACATCTTTCCAGAATTTTCTCAAGGTTGATAAGACAATTGTTGAAATCAGATCCACAAAATGAGAAATCGTCCATAAACACTTCCATGATTCCATCTAAATAATCGGCAAAGATAGACATCATGCAGCGTTGGAAAGTGGCAGGAGCATTACAGAGTCCAAAAGGCATTCTTCTATAGGCAAAAGTTCCAACTGGGCATGTGAAGGTAGTTTTTTCTTGATCTTCGGGGTGAATAGGTATTTAGAAGAATCCTGAATATCCATCTAGGTAACAAAAGTAAGAGTGTCTGGCTAGGCGCTCCAACATTTGGTCTATGAATGGTAATGGGAAATGGTCCTTCCTAGTTGCTTTATTTAATTTTCTATAATCTATGCACATACGCCAACCTCCATCGGTTCTTTTTGCTACAGGTTCGCCCTTCTCGTTTTGCACGACTGTGATGCCTCCCTTTTTTGGTACTACATGCACAGGACTCACTCATTTACTGTCCGAGATTTGATATATTATACATGCCTCTAGTAACTTAAGAACTTCAGTCTTAACTATAGTACTCAATATAGGATTTATTCTTCGTTGGTGTTCCCTGGAAGGTTTTGAATCTTCTTCAAGCAAAATCCGATGCATGCATACAGATGGGCTTATTCCTTTTAGATCAGAGATCTTATATCCTAAGGCTGAGGGGTACCTACGTAAAACTTCTAATAATTGATCGGTTTCTTCTTGGTTTAAGGTAGCACTGACTATAACTGGACGGTTCATATCTTCATCGAGAAATTCATATCTCAGGTTTTTAGGCAGTTCTTTAAGTTTTACGGTCGGTTTCATAGGGCAAGGCATAGGATCTGGGGTAAGAGATAAACATTCGTGAAGGTTATCATCAATGTAGGGTCTTTTATAATTGTCATCTTCCAAAATAAGGGTTGATGGCAATTTTATAGATTCAGTTTCTTCTTCTTGTTCTAATTCCCTAATGCATTCTTCGATGATATCTAAGGCATAACAAGCATCTCCTATCCCAGGTGCCATAAGAAATTTTGAAAGTATAAATTCTATCTTCTCGTCACCTACCTCAAAAGTTAGTTTCCCTTTTTTAACATCTATTACGGCTCCAGCAGTCGATAAGAACGGTCTACCTAGGAGGATTGGTATGTCGTCATCTTCTTTAATGTCCATGACAACAAAATCAGTAGGTATAAACAACTGACCTATCCTAACAGGGACGTCTTCAAGTATGCCTATAGGGTATTTAACGGATCTATCGGCTAATTGAAGTGACATCTTAGTAGGTTGTAATTCTCCTAAGTTTAATCTCTCACAAACTGCTAAAGGCATTAAACTCACACTAGCTCCTAAGTCTAGAAAAACTTTTTCGATGACATGATTTCCCAAAATACAAGGAATGGAAAAATTTCCGGGATCTTTATCTTTCTTTGCTAACCTATTTTCGGAAATAGAATTACATTCCACGGGTTTTGGATCTTCAAGTCTACGTTTATTCGTAAGAATGTCTTTGAGAAACTTAGCGTAAGAAGGTATTTGGGTGATGGCTTCTGTAAAGGGGATTTCTATGTGAAGTTTTTCTATAACCTTTACGAATTTTTGATATTGATTATCAATTTGGGTTTTCTTTAATCTTTGAGGGTATGGTATAGGTGGTTTGTATGGCGGTGGTGGTACATAGGTTTTATTTTTAGGTTCTTCTCCTTTTTTTTGACTTTCCGGGGTTTCAGACTCCTCTGGTTCCTTCTCCTCATTCCTCTCAGAAGTTTCGGGCTCACTTAATCTAGGATTTGAAGGTTCTTTATAAGCGGTTCCACTTCGTAGAGTAATGGCATTAGCTTGCCCTTTCGGGTTTTGTTGAGGTTGTCCAGGGAACTGTCCTCCAGGTGTAGTCTGTGGGGCTTGGTTTAAAGCTACCTGAGAGATCTGGGTTTCAAGCATTTTATTATGAGTAATGATTTGATCAACCTTGGTTCCTAACTGGGTAATCAGTTCGTTAACATGGACGTTTTGGTTCATGAACTCTTTGTTTTGTTGTGTTTGAGCAGCGATAAATTTTTTACAACTTCATCAAAGCTCGGACTTGGTGGTACAGGTTGCATAGGTTGATTTGTTCTTGGGGCTTGGTAACCTTGTTGTCTCGGAGGTGCAGAATTTTGAATAGGGTTATTATTTTTGTAGGAGAAGTTTGGGTGATTCCTCCATCCAGGGTTATATGTGTTTGAAAATGGGTTCCCTTGGGTATAGTTCACTTGCTCAGTGTTGGTCTCATTCAACAGATTGCATTCGGTGAATTGGTGTCCTTGCGTTCCACATATCTCACAATTCGGCGAAACTGCGGCTACAGTATTCGGGGTTGTGTACATATGTTCGACTTTAAGGGCCAACGCGTCCATTTTAGCCTGCATCATGTCTATAGAGCTTAGCTCATGTATTCCTCCTTGGGCTTCCTTCTTTTCCACTGTCGCTCGTTCTACTCCCCATGATTGATGGTTTTGGGCCATATCCTCGATAAGGGCACTAGCTTCAGGGTAAGGTTTGTTCATCAGTGCGCAACCAGCGGCAGCGTCGATGGTCATCTTAGTGTTATAATGAAGTCCATTATAAAAGGTTTGGATGATTAGCTAATTCTCTAAGCCATGATGTGGGCATGCTCTTAATAGTTCTTTATATCTCTCCCAGGCTTCGAACAACGACTCTCCTTGGTGTTGGGTAAATCTAGTTATTAGGTTTCGAAGAAGAGCGGTCTTACTTGGGGGAAAATATCTAGCAAGGAAAACTTTCCTAAGGTCATCCCAAGTTGTTATTGAATTGGGTGGAAGGGAATCTAACCATGATAGAGCTTTATCTCTGAGGGAAAAGGGAAATAATCTTAAGCGTATCGCCTCAGGAGAAGCTCCATTGGTTTTAAAGGTGTCTGCTAACTGAAGAAAGTTTTTTAAATGTTGGTTCGGGTTATCAGTAGCGAGGCCTACGAATTGTCTCTGTTGCACTAATTGCAGCAGGGATGGTTTAAGTTTAAAATTATTGGCTGGGATAGCGGGGTTTACTATACTGGAACTAGGTTCCTCGTTTGATGGTTGGGCGAAGTCCTTAAGAGGTCTTCGGTTTTGATCTTCGTCCATAGCTCTCCTATTCCTATGGAAAAACAAACGTGCGCGAGCATAACATTCAGGTTCAGCTAGAGGGTCTACTAAACTTCCGGCACTGCGAGTCTTTCGCATTGACCGGTGGGTAACAACCTTAGTCTAAACGGTATAACTACAGGGTAATGAAATTTGACGAAATTGGTCCCCGACAACGGCGCCAAAAACTTGATGCGTGTTTTTCGCAAGTGTACGAACACGTCAGAGTAATATAAAAGATTGTCGAATCCACAGAGACCAAGTGTCAATCTATCGTACCTGTTGTTATGGTGTGTATCTAAGGCAACTAAATATAGGGGTTTTAAGAAGGGTGCAATGGTAAATAAAATGATAATTTTAAATTATAAATAAAAGACATGCTCGAATGTAATTCACGTAATCAATGATAATCCAGTATTTGTTAATGGAACTACTTACGGTCAATGTTTTCTCCTTTGAAAAGAACTAATTTAACAGGAACTGTCGCTTTCGCGTATTCAGAACCGAGTTGTACTCTCTAATCAACCCCTCCTATTGTCACGGATAAAAAGGTGCGTACTGCGTTAGAGTAGTAAACCTATTTTTAAGAAATGTAGTATCTTAACTAAGTTGAAAAGTACTTTAACCTGGATTTCTTAGCAAAAAGAGGTTCTTACGAACCAGACTCTAAACTTCCTAACGCGTCCGAAAATCGTTTTAAAATCTCTTTTCTTTTTAATCTAAAAACTCCTAATGAACTAGACAAAGCGCTTTTGGCTGTTTTTGAAATAGTTAAAAACAATTAGATGAATTGAAAGTTAAAATAGCCCTTAAGTGTTTCCACGAACAATTATACGGATTACTGGTTTAATTACGGTCCTTACATCCTAACCTTTATGGAATTAGTTAGACATGATAAAGTAAAAGTTCTTTTTATAATTTTTCATAAAAGTAATTTAGTGCAAGTGCGGAAAGTAAAGGAATTTAGTGCGAGTGCGGAAAATAAAGGAATTTAGTGCGAGTGCGGAAAGTAAATGAATTTAGTGCGAGTGCGGATAATAAACGAAAGTAAAGCGAGTGCGGGAAATAAATAAAATAAAGTGCGAGTGCGGATAATAAAGAAAGTAAAGCAGTGCGAGAAATAAATAAAAGTAAAGCAATGCAGAAAAGTAAAATACGAACTGGAATTAAAATGGCGGCAGGATTAACTTCCTCCAGAGTGCTCCAAAACTCGATCGCACAGACAGATTACAGACTCGATCACTCGATTGCAGAAACACCCCGATGTGGAATGGTAACTGCTTTATAACTGATATATTCCTAGAGAAATCTAAGTTTGGATGCAGAAAAACGAAAAACTAAAGTCCTATTTATAGGAAAACTAAATGCGGGAAATGACCAGGACGCCCCTCCACTAAAAAGTGGAGGGAACTGTATTTTTGCCTTGTGGCGCCCGCCACAGGCCTATGGCGCCCTCCATAGTACTCATAGGGAATGGAAGAGTGGGGATCGTGGGTCTTGGCAGTTGTGGAGTGGTCTTGAGACGTGGTCACGTCATGGCTAACCCCATGGCGCCCGCCACGGTGGGTGCCGTAAGTGCAAAACGCTGAATTTCTAGGTTTTCGTCCGTTTCCACTCCTTTTTCGCTCCTTTTCTCGATTCAAGCCCCGATTACAATAAAAACCTGAAAACAAAAGAAAACAAAGTAATAACATAACAAAATAACAATAAAAGCTAAGAATGCATGCGAAATCGGAGTCAGAAATACGGTGAAATTTAGTGTGATCATTATGCTCCTCTTCCCGATCAACGGGTTTGCTCGGTATTTTGGGGAAGATTGTTCCCTATGTACGAATTTTCTTTTCGAGAGGCGGGGATCTGACTCCCCTTCACTGAATTTCAGGTGGGAGTTTTTAGACTGCTCAAATTGGCGCCCTTGCAGCTTCACCCCAACGCCATATCGTTCATCCAGGTGTTTGATCTTGTTTGCCAGTACCTCCAAATTGGCTGCACACTATCCCTCTTCTTATGTGTTTTCCATCTGCAGCGGTCGAGAAGCCATGGATGTCACAATTGGGTCTCTTTCAAGCAGCCGATGAGGCTCTTCAAAACCTACCACAACTCTGTCTGAAACTTCAAAGACAGGTGGTATACGGTGAAGCCCATCACTGCTCGTGCCTTGGACAATATCTATATTATGCATAAGAACGCTAAGGGCACAAAGTGTTTGTTGTCGAAGATCCCTCTAGAGTGGAGGCCGTTTCACTTTAACCTATCGACTGACCATTACAGAGTAAAGTTCGAGCATTTGGGGTCTGAGGACAAGTTATCCTACAAGAAGCTGGTGGCCTATGTCCGAAGTCTTAACCTCACAACGTGCGTAGACTGACTAGGTAATCCATTTCTGGGCATTGATGGGTTGCACCTTTTAGAGCCCCATTTTATTAATATTAAGGTCATGCTCGAGTGTAAGTCGGATGAGGAGGCTATCCGACTCTTAGGTAGTTTGTGCTCGACCCCTTCTTGCTTTATTATTTTAAATTCGTCTTGTTGACTTGTTGTTTGTTCTGCAGGTGAAATTCCTAAACTCAGGGAGCTCACGCTGAAATTAGCTAACAAAGTTAGGGGCCCGGCCAAGCAGTCGAAGAAAGAGAGCAAAAGCCGTGTCCAACAGGTATCCCCTGAGAACGTGGCCGGTGGCTTTGGGACTTCCAGTCCTACTCCAAACTATCCACAACAGAACTATCCACCCATGACAATAATGTCGAACAGTCCCATCATGGTGCTCGATTCGCCTCTCCCCAAACATCCTTGTTCCAAGGGTCCGCCAGGTCAATCAACTGTTTTGCAAGGAGGTTCGTCTGAGAACCAAGGAACTTATCTTCTTCCTCCCTGCTACCTAAAGCATGAAGCTTTCAACGTAGAAGGTTCTATCAGGGTGGCGCCTGCGGAGGCCAAAGCCATACTTGACCAGAAAACGACGAGCAGGCGGGCTACCCTGTCCCAGGATCTGTGGTGATCAGGGTCATGGAAACGACCCTGGTCCTGTCCGACAACGCCTACTTATTGTCCGAGTTGAGGGCTACGAAAGAGGCATTCCGGATTGTCAGAGCTGAAAGGGACCAACTCTCCCAGAACTTGTCCAACTTTAAGGAGGAGTATAAACTCCAAGAGGGGCTGAAGACCGAGCTAGCCGAGGTTAAGCGCGAGCGAGAGACCTTGGCTGAAGAGCACAAAAAACTGAAGGACCGGGAGGTTGAGTTCAACGAAGCCGCCGAGGAAAATTAGTGTCTCCGGCTGAGGGTCAAGGTGATGGAGGGATTGTCGCTTCCTGCTGACAGGGAGAGTGAGGAGGACCGAGCCATGCGAAGTCGAGTTGACTTGATTTCTCGGATCAGGAAACTTGAGAAGGATGTCGTGGGAATCTTCCAGGAAGGTTTTAACAACGCCATCGACCAACTTAAGGTTATAAACCCTGGGCTCATAACTAAGGGGACGACCTTCAACTTCGAAGTGGTAGATGGAGAAATTGTCTTCCCCTTTACTGGCTCAGAATAGGAAGGTGATGAGGAGGAAGCTAATGAATAAGTTTGGCCTGTGCGCCATAGTTCTTTTCGACCTACGTGCCATTTTCTTGTTTTTATGGCTTGCGTGCCAATTTGTAACTTGGGTTTGGCCCTTTTATTTTGTACTTCCGCCGACCATTCTTTGGTCGTCTTTATAATACAATGTTTATTTTGTTTATTTTGTTGAATTTTGATGATGAGATGTGAACTTTTTTGCTCGACTGTATAGGCTCGTCGATTTAGGGAGCCAGCGAGGTGACGGGTTTTACGTCCGCTGCAAATCGGGACGAGGGCCGTAGACGATGGAGTATATTTTATGTCGTGATTTTGTAAAGTAATGGACGTCGACGATGAGATATTTGTTTTGGTATGAGCCAGTACGAATGGCCCGAGGATGTCCATTCCCCACCACATGAAAGGCCATGGGGAGGAAATTGTTTTTAGCTTGTTAGGGGGAGCAAAGTGTATGTTTGCGTGTCTTTGACATCTGTCGCATTTCTTGACGTGCTCCTTTGCGTCATGTTGCATCGTCGGCCAATAATAGCCTGCTCAAAGTGCCTTCCGTGCCAATGACTTTCCGCCGAGGTGTTGGGAGTTGATCCCCCCATGAATTTTTACCAAGATGTCGGGGACCCTTTCCTCCTCGATGAATTTGAGTAGTGGGATGGAGAAACCTCGCCGGTAGAGCTTCTCTTCAAGGAGGACGTATGAGCATGCCCTTCTCTTTATGACAGATGCCTCTTTCGTATATGTTGGGAGTTCGTCCTTCGTTAGGTAGGCTTGGATGGGAGTCATCCAACAATGAGCGTCACCAATGGCCAATACCTTGAGCGGAGGGGGAGGCTTCTCGATGCTTGGTCGGGGAAGAATTTCTTGGATCACGGATTTGTTCCCGTTCTTCTTACGTGTGCTTGCCAGTTTCGATAAGACATCTGCTCGGGTATTGTTTTTTCTCGGGATGTGTTGGACCTCCCAAGAGTCGAATTTTTCCAGTTTGTCTCTTACCAAGGATAGATATTCGACGAGGTTATCGTTCTTGGTCTGATATTCTCCTCGTACTTGGGATGCCATGAGCTGAGAGTCGGTGGATATTTTTACTTCCTTTGTCCATAGGTCCTCAGCCATCCGTAGGCCCACTAGGAATGCTTCGTATTCGGCTTGGTTATTCGAAGTCGGGACGACTTATGCTAGGGATACTTCAATAAGGATCCCATCTTCATTTTCAAGGATGATTCATGTACCACTTCCTATTGAATTGGAGGAACCATCGACGAAAATCGTCCATTTATGGGTGATGCTAGTCGGGGTCGGGATATACGTCATCTCAGCCACGAAGTAGGCAAGGAACTGCGCCTTTATGTTCTTCCTGCTTTCATATTGGATATTGAATTCTGACAATTCTAACGACCATTTTAGCATTCTGCCGGCCATATCAGGTCGATCAAATAGTTGCTTTATGGGTTGGACCGTCTGGACTTTGATTGTATGGGTGAGGAAATAATGTTTCAACCTTCTTGTTGCGTTTATTAGGGCTAAGGTGACCTTCTCTATCTGTTGGTATCTGAGCTCGGGGCCATAGAGGGCTTTGCTCATGAAATAGATTGGTTGTTGTCCGTCATTTGTCTCGCGGATGAGGACTGCGCTGACTTCCTCGGTCGCCACAGACAGGTACAGGTATAGCGCTTCTCTTGCGATAGGTCGTGACAAGACTGGTGGTTTAGAAAGCACTTTCTTGAGGTGGAGAAATGCCTGCTCGCACTCTTCGGTCCACTCAAAGGTGGCTTCTTTCCGTAGTAGCTTGAAGAATGGAAGTGCGTGTTGTACGGACTTAGCAAAGAAACAGGATAAGGAAGTAAGCATGCCATTGAGCGATTGAATGGATTTCTTCGAGCTCGGGGTTGAGAATTCCGAGAACACCCAACATTTATCGGGGTTGGCTTCAATTCCTCGTTCGATGACGTAGAAGCTGAGGAATTTCCCTACTCGAACTCCAAACGTGCATTTTTCGGGGTTGAACCTCATTTGGAACTTCCTTGCTTGCTCGAAGACCTTTCTGAGGTGTCGAGCGTGATCCGGCTCCTCGTGTGACTTTACTATCATGTTCTCCTTGTATACCTCGAGCATGTCTTTGATTTCTCCCCATAATACTTTATTCATCATGCGTTGGTATGTGGCACCGACATTCTTCAGCCTGAAAGGCATAATGTTGTAATAGTAATTGTCAGTCAGGGCCATGAAGGCCGTGTGTTATTTGTCCGTGTCTGACATGTGAGTTTGGTTATATCCGTTGTATGCGTCCATGATGGTCAAGAGTTTAAAACCTGCAGAATTACCGACCAGTTTATCTATGTTAGGCAAAGGAAAAACATCTTTGGGACATGCCCTATTGAGATCAGTATAATAAACAAACATACGCCATTTTCCATTATTTTTCTTAATAAGAACTACATTAGAGAGCCAGGTTATGTACTAGGATTCAGAAATAAAATTCTCCTCTAAAAGGTCTTTTACAGTCTGCTCGGCAGCCTCCGCTTTCTCGGGAGACTGCTTGCGCCTACGTTGTGCTACGAGCCTAATGTACGGATCTATAGCTAATTGATGGCAGGCGATCTCGGGGTTGAGACCGGGCATCTCAGCAACACTCCAGGCGAACAAGTCCGCATTGTCCTTGACACAGGTTGTGAGTTGTTCCTTTTTCGCCAGTGGTAAATCGACACCTATCTTCACAGTTTTGTCGGGGTTGTCGCCTAGGGGGATAAGCTTGAACTCGCCATCGAGGATTGGGTGTACTAGATGAATTAGAGTCTGCCTGTTGATGGGATCCTATTCGTTAGTGTTATCTTCACTGAGACGGCTGTCGAGGTCGATGGAGTTGACTCATGGGGAATGTGGGTGCTCCTCGGCTCTTGGCTTCTTGTTGCCTTTGGAAGTGTTGATTATGGCTTGTCCTTTGACCGCGACATCATAGCATCTCCGAGCAGCTTCGATGTCGCCGTGAATGGTGACTACACGACCCAACTTGGTGTAGTACTTCATCTTTAAGTGGACAATGGAGGGCACAGCTGTTAGATCGGCCAAAGTGGGTCGGCCAAGGATGCAGTTATACAGTGAGGGGCACTCGATCACTAGGAATTGGACTTTCACCTCTTTGGCTGTCTCATTCTCGCCAAACAGAACGAGTAGCTCCACGTATCCCCATGTACTTGTGGTTTCTCCGTTGAACCCTTGGAGGTCAGATCCGACGTAGGGGGATAAGTTTGACTTGTCCAGTTTGAGGGTTCTGAACATATGGGTATACATGATATCCACCGAGCTGCCTTGGTCGGCCAAAACGCGTCAAACATCAAAATGCACCATCTTTGCCCTTATTAGTAAGGGAATACTAGAGTTGGGTGACCCTTCTGGTAGCTCCTCGAGGAAAAAGGATATAGGATTGGACTTTCCCCGAGATTTGGTCAGCGTCGCCAGCTGGTCAGGAGTGGTCAGTAGGAGTTCGTCGAACTTTCATTTGATGGAGATGGTCGCGTTCTCGTTATTTATCCTGCCTCTAAAGAGGACCAAGGTTGTTGGGAAGTTTTCTCACGGGCTGTGAGCAGTAACTTGACCTCCCATGTGGACATCGGGGAAGTGGAAATCTTCAGGGCAAGATATGCAGAGGGCTACTTGAAAGGGGGAGTTGTTGCCCGAAGAGTCTTTACAGTCTCTTCTCGTGGACTGTTCTTCATGCCGGGGAGTCCCACTTCTTGTGGTATATTGTTTGAGGTGGCCCTCTTTGTTCAGGATCTCAATAGCATCCTTCAGGTGGACGCAATCTTCAGTTACGTGCCCGTGGCTCATGTGGAAGCGGCAATATTTGGACTTATTAGTGTGGGGCTTGGATGTTGTAGGTTTGGGGAACCTCACCCTTCCCTGTTTGAATTCAGAGTTGACGCATTCAGAATGGATGCACTCGCGGGGAGCAGTCAGCAGTGTATACTCGGAGAAATGTCTCGCTGGTCCTCTCTTTTTGCAGACCTTGCTAGGTTTGTCATCTCTTCGCCTTTCCCCACTATGGCTAGGGATGGTGTAGTCTTCGTGCTTGGAAAACTTGGTCTCATCTTGATCGCGGTTGCTTCAGACATTGTGGGCGACTTGCTTACCCTTGTATCTGATATACGCTTGAGCCTTGTACAAGAGCTCATCGAGGGAGAGGGGTGGCTCGATCCCGACAGCTTTGCTGAGCTCACTTCCGGGGAGATCCATTTCTCGAGGAGATACTTTTTCATGTAATCAGTCGTATCTACCTCGACAACTTCTTGGTTGACTCGCTCGATGTATGAGCCCAGCGTGTCATTCTTCCCTTGTACGATGTCTTTAAGGGTTGCTTCAGTCTTTGGGTGTCGTCGGGAGTCTGTGAAGTTCCTCGTGAACTCTGACCTCATGCTCCTCCAGGATGTGATAGATTCGGGGGCCAGGCTTTTATATCATGTCATGGCCCCCTTCCTGAGGGTTGTCGAGAACAATCTGCATTTGACGTTTCCGTTGATGTTGTTGCGGTAGTCGAGCATAACATTAATGTTGTCGACGTAGTCGTCAGGGTCAGCCGTCCCATCGTAGGTTGCCAGATTTGAGGGCTTCTCCATGCCTTCTAGGAGTGGAGTTTCCATGATGGGAAACGGGGGTCCTCTTCATCACTCCTTAAGAGAGAGTAGTCCTTGTTCCTTGGACTTTGAGCACGATGAGGGGAGGTCCTCGGGTGGTCATTCAGTCGCTCGGGATGCCCCCTGGATTTTTTCTTCTTTGGTTCCGGGGAGCGTCGTCCACGACGAGGAGGTGAGCGTCTTCGCTTCTTGGATGCCGCTGGTTGGCGTCTCTCAGGCTGAGATCTGCGTCCCTGTCGAGGAGGATTAGTCTGTCGCTCGGTCTCCAGTGCCATCATCCTCACCTATTGTTGAAAGAGCATGAGGTTGGTCTGGTTGAGTGCGTTCACCATGGCTATCATGGTGGGGTTTCCTTCAACTGGTACTGGGATGGGCTAAAAGGCAGCCGCTGGCTGAGGTTGAGGAATACCATTGTCCTCAGGCGACGGGGTGGAAGGTTGTTCATCCCTTGGATCAGCTTCGTGAATGATGTGTTGATTGTCTTCCGACCCGTTGTAGTCGACGAGGCAGAGGGCATGGTTGTCGTCATGTTCACTGGTCATGCTGGAAGGGTGAAAGGTGAATTAAAGCTTTGATCTTCTGTAATGGAAGATGAGGAGAACTTATTTCCCACAGATGGTGCCACTGGTCTTACTTGACCAGAAGGAACCCTCCAGGTGTTGAACAACAAACGTATGGTGGATTGAGAGAAGGTGAGGGGTGTACCTGCAAGGCACTTCGATGCTAAAGTGAGTATACGGTATAGAAAGGTAAGAGAGAATGATTGTTTCAGAATACCTGACCCTCTAGTGAAAGAGGGTATTTATAGTGTGCCCTCAACGCTAGGCCAAGGCCCTTACTTGGGCTAGGTCAGCGAAGCCCAAGGAATAACTGCCAAGGAATGCGCAGGAGCAAGTAATCCCTAGCACGTGGTATTGCCCTTGGTCCAACTATCCCTATATTTGAGGAGATAATGGAGGACAGTTGGGTGATGTGGCGCACATGGGGGAGATGATGTCTCCCTACGTCCGAGTTAGTGGGTCGTGCCCGACGATGTGGGCCTTTGCCCGGCTAATTGGGCTTCTGCCCGACACTGACTTAGAGGCCCAGTCCAGAACACTAACATTTTAATTTCCTTCTCGCACCTTTATCTCCTTTATTTTTATTATGCATTATATTGCTTTATCATCCATTATCATGTTTGTATTCTTGTTATTATATTGTTGTGTTGATTTTTTTTCCTGTTGTCCACTTGGACACAAAAATATCAATAAAGGATTAAACCTCTAAAAAACTTGTGATTTTTATCTTGGACTATTGATTACTATCCTTGGCATTGGATTTAGAGTTGTGGACTTAGATTCTATGACACATTCCCCTTGCTTTGATCTTCATGGAGCTTGTAGTTTGCCTTTATTTGGCCATTTGCTAGCTTATAAGGATGAAACTCTTTTGCTCATAAATTGGAAGCATCATCAAGTTTGGTTAGATCTTTCCTCTTTTATCTCTTTTATTTTTATTTTTTAGGATAATCTCTTCATCTCCTCCCCTTCTTAAATTTTCAAAACTTCTCCCTCTTTTCAAAAACTTATTTGTTTTCAAATTTGAAACCGCTTTCATAATCAAACCTTGACTTAGGTCAAAAGATTTTTACCTTTTCTTTTATATTCTTAAATAAATGTTAAATCATGTAAGTATATAAAGACATTTTTAAAAAGACCATAAAAAAATACAAAAATCATCAAATATTTTTGTGTCGTTGTGCACTTTTCCTTTTAACCTTTTTTTACATGTTTAGATATGATTCATTTTTTCTAGCAGAATTATTCGCTAAAGAATGATGACTTATCTTTACATTTTAAAATCAATCCAACACACTAATTTTTCACTATTTGTACCATGAACTACGGGGTTTTGATCTCGCATTGCATATTGTGGGTACGTAGGCATGAGGTGGTAAACCTCTCCAAACACAAAAACTTTAAAAAATTAATTCTTCCCTCATCCCTCGACTCTCTTTTTACAAACTTTTTCAAACCAAAAGCAATACATTTTTCAAAAGGCTCCCGTGGAGTACTATAAAGATTTTGGGTGCGTAAAACCTTCCCATTTTGTAACTTATTCCCTTACCTGATTCTCTGTTTGTTTCTTTAGCTTTTTGCTTTTAGATTCATTAGAATTTATTCGCTCATTTTTCCTTTTCCACTTAAGATAAAATAAAAGCGCGGTGGCGACTCTATTTACTTTGAGTTAAGTTAACCAATAGCTTACACTTATGTTTTTACTGCTACATGTGTTATAAAGCTACATGAATTTATTTGGAATTTTTGGGAACCTTTTGAAATATTTAATAAAAGAAAATGGAAACTATATCAAAAATAAAATGAAAATAGGAAGAAATGGTGTGAGGGGGTTCAGAAATAGAAAAAAAATCCAATTATAATACACGCATGGGCCTAAGCTAGAGGTGTAAATAGAAAGGGAAGCCCAGTCCAATAGTGTTGAGGCCTATGGCACTATAATGCACCCTAGTCAAACTAATTGAATCGTCTTGAGCCATTAGATTAAGTCAAGGTCAAGGATCAGTGAAGGTATCCAAATTTGATGGATCTCAATGAGCGCACATGATAGGCTAACATGGAACACCTGTCGCTCCCGAGGATTTGCATCCCGGTGCAGACGCGGACTGTCGGCGAAAAGAGAAATGAAAATGAAGTGAATAGAGTCGCCATCTAGGCATTTTTATCTCGAAGGAAAGGTAATGCTGCATAAACCTAGAAATATATGGATAAGACGGTTGCGAACCAGAGAAACTGAGAAAGGGGGTTGGTTAAAACCTAGGAATGTATTAGCACCCAGATTGTCCGTCGTACTCGACGGGATCCACGCTTACATGATTTGTGTTTAAAGGGGTAGGTGTATGTAATGTCTGTGTGCAAAATCTAAGAATGAATGTATAGGTGTCAGTGCAAAAGTGAGAATTGCTCAGGAACTGAGGCTAAAAAAGGAATGCTGAAAGAGGGGGAAGACACATAGGCTTTTGTTCGATAACAATTAAGTTATGCCTACGTATCCTATCGTGCAATGAGAAAGTCAGAACACTGTAGTTCGACTCAAAGAGACTGAAAATAAATTGATTGTGAACTGCTTTCTTGTCTATGCTCAAGTGTATGACTCGTCTGGCTCGAGTGCTAATTGTTTTGCATTAGACGGAAGAAGCGAGTTCTCGTTTGTGAATGAGTGTGATGAGAAAAGAATCCCGAAGGAGACGATTATTGTTTGTTTTTTGTGTTTTCAGTTTTGTTATTGTTTTTGGTGTTTTGCATAAGTTAATGAGCTTAAGCCTAAATCAAGGGCTTGTAAACTCATTATATCCTCCCTGATTAGGGATAATGAGCCTACTTAAGTATGAGGTAAGCACCTCAACTTAATTACCATGTTGATGTAGGATTAATATCCTTAACCTACTTGTGATTAATTAGATGTTTTTGGGTTTTTGTTTAGTGTTGAGTAATGAGTTTAATCTCTAATCACAGATTAGTGAACTCATTACACCATCCTAATAGAAGGATAATAGATGAGAACCCTTAAGTTGAGGACGATACCTCAACTTAATCCATGGTTAGGGATTAAATTCATTATATAACAACCCTTTATTAAATGGATTTTAATTAAGGGATGGGATTAAGAAGTGTATTTTATGGTTTGTAAGGCAACTTGAGGGGGACTTGTCCATTAAACACTAGGGTTAGTCCCTCTTAACACTTAGGATTAAAGTTATACACTCCATCCTAAGAGAAGGATGCAGGTATAACCCTAATTCCAAAGTCCTAAAACTTTAAGGGTTTAGTATCTGATTATTGAGATGAGAAGAGAGACTCAAGAAGACTCAAAGGTAAAAGACAAAGGGGGACTATACACAACCCTAAAAGTTATCATGCTTGGGTATCCTATGGTTTGTTAGGCTTAAGAGGAAAGATCTTCAAGGCCCCCAATGGAAGAAGCAGATGAAAATAGAAGGAAGGAGAAGAATAAGTTACTTACTTCCTGAAGAAGATAAGTAACTTGAAAGAAAGAAAGTAAGAAGGATGGAACACAAATGAATTAGATTCACTTCAAAGATATGTAAAATGCACATGAATGAGATAAGAAAAGGTGGGAAGTGAAGGCAAATCCACTTCCCAAATAACTTACCCAATGTTCCTGAAAGTGTTAGTATGAATGCATAAGACATATAACATAAAAAATGAAATGATATTCAAAGACCAAAGTCAGAAGTGATTATGCAATGAAAATGGCATATTAGATGATGCAATGTCATACAATGTGCATGTGAATGTTCATACAAAGATGAGATGCAAAAGAAGCATGCTTAGAAGTTTGAAAACACATGGATGTTTATGAAATGTAATGAATGCAAGACTTGTCAAATGAATGAAGAAATGATAAATCAATGTTCTAACATGTCCTAAGATGTCTAAGATAACATATGAATGCTTGAAATGTCATGGCAAGTTCACATGATGATGAATATGCAAGGTGAATGCAAATGAACATGAGAAATTAGGGTTTTATGTATGTATGAGATGCAAGTGACCAAAACAGAAGCATACATCATGATAAAAAATTGAAATCAAGCTCAATCATACCCTAAACCTATACAAGGTCAAACCCCAATGGAGAAGGTAATAAGCTAATCCTATTGAAAGTTATGAATTTTCTATGTTTGCTAGGGTTTTTGGATGATTCTTAAAGGAAAATTCAAATCAAATTGAAAATGCAAGATAAATTCATGAGAAAAATAACCTAGAAACTACATGCAATGTGTGAAACAATGCAAAATGAATCCAATTCAAACTCATCATGGTTAGGCATAAATGAATTTTTCAAGTTAGGGTTAGAAAAATGTGATTTTTAAGAACCCTAATTCAAAGAAAATTGTGAAATTATGATCAAACTTAAAAATAAATTTGTATGAAGAGTTTGAAAATGTTTCTAAATGTATTGGAATGGTCATGATTTTTTGGTGATTTTTAGAAACCTAAATGTATTTTTAATTAATTAAAATCCATTAATTAATTAAAAATAACATTTAAATATTTTAAAAATACTTTTTGAATGCAAAAGATAAAATAAAAAATATTTTTGGATTGAGAAAAATATTTGGATCAGAAATGCAAAATATTACAATTTTGTGATGTTCTTAACTATTTTAAATAAAATATGCAAAAGAAATGAATAAAAATGAATTAAAAATGATATTAAATGGAAGTCAGCACATCCAATGGTCCAGATTTGAATAAAAAAGAGAGGGAATTGACTGACGCGCGTTTTTGTGTGGACAAGATTCAATCTGGCATAATTAAATGATTAACTTAATTAAATAAAAATTAGGGCTAACTGAAATGATCTGGACCATTAAAAAACGCGCTAAGTAAGATCCAATGGCTCACATATAAACTGAACCCCTAAACCCTAATTAAGAACCCTAATGATTCTCAGGTGACCGGAGCTTGCTCCGGTCATCTTCTCCGGCAAGACACTTAACCTAACTCCTTCCCTAGGCCAAATCAAATCCCCTAAAGCTCTAGAAATGATCCTCTAACATCCCTAAGCATGAATCCATCATCAAATAACATTTATCACTCAAGAACAACATGATTCGAAGCAAAACAGAAAAACATTCAAAACTTTCAGAAGTTCAATACATGATTGATTCTTAACCATTTTCAAAAGTAAACATATCAGGATGATCAGTGCATCATGTAGATTGATATTTTAACTTAAATAGCAAGTTCTGGAAAATTTATTCTTGAAGATACCTGAGATGGAGCTTTTCAGTTTGGTGCTTTCTGGCCTCCTCTCTTGTGCAATCCAACCCCTTTGAGTCCCCTGGTGCTATTGAGAAGCTTTGCAAGAGTTTAAATGACTTGGTTTGTGATGTTTGGTTCTGGTTTTGCCGAAATCGTGTTTTCGTTCAGGGAGCTTTCAGGCCATGGGAGTGGATGTTTTGTGATCTATGGATGATTTTGAGTAGATTGGTGGAAAAATATTTGAAGTTAGAGGCTTGTGCAGTGAGATTCAAATAGATGAAGCTCTATGGTGATTTTTGGGATTCTGACTTGTGTTGTGTTTCAGGCTCCAAGAACATATGAAATGAGGTCCATGAGGCATGTATGTGAAGTCTTGATTAGTCAGAAGAGTGGTTGTGGCTCATCTTGATTGGTATGGGAGGTTTTGCAAAAAAAGTCAAATTTGTGTACTTGGAGGTATGGGCCATGGTAGAGCTGGATTTTTGGGATGTCTGGCCTCAGCAAGATTCATGGAGAGCCATAGAATTGGTTTGATGTAGCTGGCACAAGTGGATGGAAGGATCCAAGGCATTTTGCAATTTTCCCTCTTTGAACTTTTCATGAAAATGTCTTGTGGAAACTTGCAATCCAAGGCACAATTTTGGTTCCAATGCATTGCACTATGTTTGTATGATGCCTAGAAATCAATTAGAGGTCATGAAATTGCTTGAAACTTGAATTTGCAAAAAATCCTCTTTGGCATGAACTTGAAAATTATAGGATTTTTGCCAACTTTGAAAGGCCATATCTTGAGTTCTAGGATGAATCAAGACATGTTCTAGTACTTTTTGAAAAGGGAAAGACCTAATCTACAACTTTTATGTTCAAGAATTTTTCATTTGAAGCACTTTTGGTCATGAAAGAATAGGTTGAAAATCTTTCCCAAAATGGAAAGTTTCCATTACAAGTCATTTCCAAAAATGGCAAGTTTGCATTTGGCTCAAAATTCTTCAACTTTGTGAACTTCCAACCACTTCTAAGATCAAATAAAGATCATAGAACTCAATTTGATGAAAATGATCCTTTGGTACCCTTGTTGGGGGCCTCAGATGCCCTGATTTTGACTTTACTTGCTCAAGAAGTTACCCAATGATCAGATGACTTCCACAATGAACTTCTTCATCAAAATTGGTACACATGATCCTTATAACATATTAAGAACATTAGAAACAAGAATGACCAAAAAATTTGGAGTTAAGGCCTCTGAAACCAAAACCCTAATTTTGGTCATCTGTGTAGGAAAACCCTAGCTCTGCTTCCATGCCTTTGCCATTCTTTGTGATCTCTTGACTTTCATGAACTTTGGGGAGCACATTATGATTATAGAACACACATGGACCCTCTTGGAAAGCTTCAAGACCATTGGGATGGCTCATATTGATTCTTGGATTGCTCAGATCACAAACCCTAGATGCAAATGAAATGAAACTATGCAGATGAAACAAATATGCAATGTGAGATGTAATGCTTATGCTAATGAAAAAAATGAAAGATCACAAGCCATGGTGTGAGAAAAAATGAGGGAAAATTTGGGGTGTTTACAGCTGCCCCTATTCAAGCATGAGTTAGCTGTGCAGGGTGTAAGCTCCTGGCTTAACAGACAAACAAGATAACTTGTGGTTGAATACCAAAGACAGTCCAAAATTTGCATCGCTGGGGAGAAGAAGAAAAGGGATATAAATTGTAAAAGATAGTATAGTATGATTATCAAATGAAAGTGACGAAGAACGACCTTCGAGAAGAGGACGACTGCCGGGGAAATGAAGAAACCGCGACGGGGACGACCATCGGGTAATAAAATAAGATTCTCTGGGGATAAGCATAGATGGGGACGGCCACCAGGCTTGGAAAGTAAACAACGATGAGGACAGCCATCGGGTGAAAGAATAAATGAAATAATGATGAGGGAAGGTCATCAAAGGTGAAGAATGATCACCTAGCAGGGGACGGCTGCTGAAAATATCACGACATAGGACGAATGTCGGATAGAAAAGATCAACGATGGGGACGACCATCGGGTAAGCATGATGAAGGACGATCATCAAGAGGTGAAGGACGATCACCTAGCAGGGTACATCTGCTCTCGGGGATTATCACGACATAGGGTGAATGTCGAATAACAAGATCGACGATGGGGATGGCCATCAGATAAATGATGAGGGACGGTCATCAAAAGGTGAAGGACGATCACCTAGCAGGGGACAGATGTTAAACATATCACGACATAGGACGAATTCCTGATAGAAGGTTCCAATAATGGGAATTTCACTGGGGAAAGGATGAGGGACGGTCATCCAAAGGTGAAGGAAGATCACCTAGCAGGGGACGGCTGCCGAAAGTATCACGACATAGGACAAATGTCGGATAGGAGAAAGTTGTTTTGTTGACGTCTTACTGGGGAATGGTAAACACGGACGAGTGCTTACACTTTTAAAATAAAAGGTATAAGTGTTTGACAGTGTGCATAAATCAAAGATGCGAACGAGCATACTTAGGACCATGATACGGACGAGTATCGATAGAAGCAAACACTGACACGTGTTTAAGAATGACGATACGGACGAGTATCAAACGGTTAAGCGAGGAACACAGACGAGTATTGACCTGCTGAGGAGTGATATATACAAGATGCAGACGAGTATCAAAGACTTATGTATAAGTATGTATAAGTATTGATCTGCTGGTGAAGTATGTGCAAGACACGGACGAGTGTCGAAAGATTAGGCAATGGACACGAACGAGTGTTTAACTTGCTGGGGAAGTATGACACAGACGAGTGTCAAAAGGAATATGTACAAGTTATGAGTAAATATCTGTATTTGAGAGTGCAAGAGGTATTCTGGCATCCTGCGGGGGATAGGACTACACGGATGGGTGTCGAAAAGAACACGTATAAATATAAACAGGCATCTGTGTCTTGAGAGTGCAAAGGGGATGCTTTGGCTTTTATCTGCAGGGGATATGAGTTTTGTATATTGTTGATGAAGTGATGATGGTATTTGCAAGTGATTGGCTCGAACCTGGCTTATGATCATGCAAATGTTTGATTTTTTTGCCGTAATGCTCCGTATTAGACGGAATGAAACGCTTATTTCGGTGAATATGATGTGAATGCTATGATTATGCAAATGAGAAACTCGATCCGAGACTCGAATCCTGCAGGGGTAAAGATCTCTGGCTGATCTGCTTGGAGGAATAACCCGGCTGGGGAAGAGATCATTGATAAATCTGTCCGGAGGGAGAACTCTGCTTGGGGAAATAGATCATTGATAGATCTTCCCGGAGGGAGAACTCTGCTTGGGGAAATAGATCATTGATAGATCTGCCCAGAGGGAGAACTCTCAATGGGGATGAGGAAGTTTTAGCAACTCCACTGGGATATATTTCAGGCATTGCTCTTCTGGGGAGGCAACTCTGTGGGGAATCAATTCCACCAACTCTGCTGAGGATGGGAGAAATCTGGCACCTCTGGTGGGGGAAAGAAATTTTTTGGACCACCTTGCTGTGGAAGAGTTGACAGGCATTGCTCGGGAGGTCCTGCTCAGAGGAGGGATAATTTCTGGGAAGTAGTATGTTAGGGATTTAATGCTTGATATGCCCCATGCAGTGAAAGATTGCCTGCTTTGAGTACCTGCAACCTGTTAAGACAAAGGAAAACACACAAGTGTCCCGAGGTATCCTTAACTGGATTCCGTCATAGGAATTAGATTTTCTGAGAGCAACATATTTCCTGCAAGCATTTATTGAAATGGCTTATATGATTTATGCAAGTGTTGTATTATTAACATTGGAAATTTTGCAAACGAAACAAAAATGTACAAAACAAAGTATGACCGAAAACCCTAATTTTATTGATTTGTGTGCCCTGAATTGGCAAGTACAATCAAAGAAGCGAATCTCCTAGAAGGAGGAGATCACTGTAAATTGAGAAAATAAAAGTGTTGGCAATGTTGAAGATGACGTTCCAGTGAGCTTCCTTTGCTATGACCTGTATGACCTTGACGTTCTTCTTATCTTGCTTTCTGAAGCAGGTTGATTCTGACTGATGCTTTGTTCTTTCGAAGCTTGCCATGTTGTGAGTGATACAGACGAATTCAGAATATAGTTGTTCGCTCATTCCCTGATTTTGCGTGGATCGCCCTCTCGGGTTTTCAATCCACCGGGATACCCATTTTTGCCTAAGCTGTCCAATGCGGCTTTTCAACTCAGTTGGTGTACCTTTTGTTTCAATTTTTCCCTTATTTTTTCCCGAGTCTTTTATTCTGTTTTTGACTCGCCGGGATGCCCTATTTTTGCCTGGACTCACATTTTGTTTTTATGTCCAGCGGGTCATTTTATCCGAAGTATTTTTTAACTGCATCTGAATTCACAGGAGACGGGAAGTCTCCACCATCCATGGTTGCGAGCATCAGTGCTCCACTTGAGAAGACTTTGGTTATTACGTAGGGACCTTCATAGTTTGGTGTCCACTTGCCCCTGTGGTCTGTATGAGGAGGAAGGATTATCTTCAGAACAAGCTCTCCTACTTTGTATTCCCGAGGTCTGACTTTATGATCGAAGGCTTTTTTCATTCCCCTCTGATATAACTGCCCATGATAGATGGCAGCTAATCTTTTCTCTTCAACCAGATTCAGTTGATTGTACCGAGACCGGACCCATTCTACTTCATCCAGTTTCACATACATCATAACCCGTAAGGAGGGTAGCTCAACTTCAACAGGTAGGACATCTTCCATACCATACATAAGCTAATAAGGCGTTGTCCCAGTAAATGTTCTGATTGAGGTTCGGTACCCATGCAAGGCAAATGGTAGCATTTCATGCCAGTCTTTTTAGGTGACTACCATCTTCTGCACAATCTTCTTGATGTTCTTGTTAGCCGCCTCAACAACGCCATTCATCTTTGGTCTGTAAGGAGAATATTTGTGATGTTGGATTTTGAAGTCCCGGCACAGTTCTACCATCATTTTGTTGTTCAAATTGGAACCATTATTAGTAATGATTCTCTCGGGAACTCCATGTCGACAGATGATATCCCTTTTCAGAAATCGATCTACCACTTGCCTGGTGACGTTTGCATACGAAGCTGCTTCGACCCATTTGGTAAAGTAATCAATGGCTACCAGGATGAATCTGTGACCATTTAAAGCATTCAGTTTAATCTTTCCAATCATGTCAATGCCCCACATAGCGAAGGGACAAGGAGAAGACATTACATTTAAAGGATTCGGAGGCACATGCACTTTATCTGCATAGATCTGGAACTTGTGGCATTTTCTGGCATAGGAGCAACAGTCTACATCCATTGTGATCCATTAGTAACCTGATCTTAACAATTTCTTTACCATTGCATGTCCCCCGACATGGGTACCGAAAGAGCCTTCGTGTACTTTGTGCATCAGCTGTTCTGCTTCCTTCTTGTCAACACATCTGAGCAGGACCATATCGAAGTTTCGCTTGTATAATGAACCATCAGCATTGAGGAAGAAACTGCCAGCCAGCCTTCTTAATGTCTTCTTATCATTGGATTATGCCTCAGATGGGTATTTTTGATTCTCCAAGAAGCATTTGATGTCATGGAACCAAGGCTTGTCATCATTGGCAGTGTCCATTGAGAATATGCCGGTCTATCCAGTCTGGATACCAAAATCCGAGGCACATAATTGGAAGCTTGTACTTTGATCATGGAGGAAATGGTAGCTAAAGCGTCTGCAAACTGATTCTCATCCCGAGGGATATACTCAAGTTTGACTGTTGTGAAGAAAGTCAATAATCTCCTCGTATAGTCTTGGTATGGAATCAGATGTTCCTGACGAGTGTACCATTTGTCGTTGGTATGATTGATTACCAAAGCCGAATCTCCGAATACATTCAAGGTTTTGATCATGAGGTCAATGGCTTCCTCAAGACCCATGATACAGGCTTCGTATTCTGCTTTGTTGTTAGTGCAGGAAAATGTGAGTTTTTCCGAGAAAGGCATATGAATTCCTTTAGGTGTAATGAGCACTGCACCAACTCCACGACCGTTCATATTAACAGCCCCGTCAAACATCATAGTCCATGTTTCTTCTGGGTCAGGCCCTTCAGTGTGAACAGGCTCTTCACAATCTTTTGCTTTTAAGTACATGATGTCTTCATCAGGGAAGTCGAATCTCATGGGCTCGTAATCATCAATGGGTTGCTCAGCCAGATAATCAGAAAATACACAACCCTTGATGGCCTTTTGAGATGTGTACTGAATGCCATACTCTGTTAGAATCATTTTCCATCTTACAACCCTTCCGGTAAGTGTTGGCTTCTCAAATATGTACTTGACGGGGTCCATTTTTGAGATCAACAAGGTAGTATGAGTCAACATATATTGTCTTAGTCGGCGAGCAGCCCACACTAAAGTACAACAAGTTTTCTCGAGTAGTCAATAACGTTGTTCACAGTCGGTAAAATTTTTGCTTAGGTAGTATATTGCATACTCTTTTCGACCAGACTCGTCATGCTGGCCCAACACACACCCCATTGACCCTTCTAATACTGTCAGGTACATTATCAGAGGTCTTTCTTCAATTGGAGGCATGAGATTTGGAGGTTCTTGCAGGTACTCCTTGATCTTGTCAAAAGCTTTATGACAATCGTTGTTCCACCTGACTGTTTGTTCCTTTCTTAACAGCTTGAACAGTGGTTCACAGGTTGCAGTGAGATGAGATATGAACCTTGAGATCTAGTTAAATCTACCTAAGAACCCTCGAACTTCCTTTTCAGTCCTAGGTGCAGGTATTTCCTGAATGGATTTGACTTTGTCGGGATCAACCTCAATTCCCTTTTCACTTACAATAAATTCCAGCAGCTTACCAGAACGTACCCCGAATGTGCATTTGTTGGGGTTCAACTTCAGCTGATACTTCCTCAGACGCTTAAACAACTTTAGCAGATTTACCAAATGGTCTTCTTTAGTAAGGGACTTGGCAATCATATCATCCACGTAGTATTCGATTTCTTTGTGGATCATATCGTGGAATAATGTTACCATAGCCCGTTGATAAGTTGCACCGACGTTTTTCAGTCCAAACGGCATTACCTTGTAACAAAATGTGCCCCAAGGTGTGATGAAGGTTGTTTTCTCCATGTCTTCGGGTGACATCTTGATCTGATTGTATCCAGAAAATCCGTCCATGAAGGAAAATACCGAGAACTGAGTTGTGTTGTCCACCATTACATCAATGTGAGTTAATGGGAAATCATCCTTCGGGCTAGCTCTGTTCAGGTCCCGGTAATCCACACACATACGCACCTTTACATCTTTCTTAGGCACGGGTACAATGTTAGTTACCCACGGCGGGTAACTGGTTACATCAAGGAAACCGGCGTCCCACTGCTTTTGTATTTCTTCCTTAATATTCATGGCCATATCCGGGCGAGTGCGGCGCAACTTGTGTTTAACTGGAGGGCAATCTTCTTTCAAGGGTAGCATGTGCATGACAATATCCGTATCTAGACCTGGCATATCTTGATAGGACCAGGCGAAAACATCGACATATTCCCGAAGCATACTGATGAGTTGTTCCTTTATTGGAGCTTGCAGACTGGCCCCAATCTTCACCTCTTTTACATCTTCCTCGGTACCAAGATTAACGGTTTCAACTTCCTCCTGATGAGGAGTAATCACTTTCTCTTCTTGCCTCAACAACCTGGCCAACTCTTCAGGCAACTCATAATCTTCATCAACCCCTTCATCTGCTTGATTAATTGGATTGTCGAAGTCATACAAGGTCATAGCAGTGTTGTTGTCGGTGCAATCTGGAGGGTTATCTATGCAAGGGTTAAGATTTGTTCTTTTTAGTGATTAATTTTAATCTTGTTTAGAAAAAGTGTACGTGAAGTTATTATTTTGAAAACATTGCCATTTATTGTTTTGTGCGAAAAATAATAAAAATGAAAAGACAGTGAGCGAAAAAAGAGAATTGTTTGCAAAAGATGTCCATTGTTCATTGATATTCCATTTGCACAAAATACAAATGTGACCCTATTACAAAATGAGTCCTGACACCTTGGGCAAGATGCAGGACTTGATGCATGCTAAAAGCAGGAAATAATAATTACTCTCCAGGAGTAACTCTTATAATTTCCTGGGAAGACCAGTTAAGGACTTGTTGGTCTGGGATCCTTGGACGAATCCATATCTCCAGCTTGAGGTTGCTTTCAGTCTCGTCTTCCACGTTATTGACAGCATCTGGGTTCAGCGTTCCCCCACTCACAAATTTGGGCTCTTTAGCAGCCTCTGCTTGATCTTGTCGGAATGGTTTGTAACCCAAACCGAATTTGTCCTCCTTCTTCTCCATAGGTAGAAGCTTGCCCCAGCCTTGGGCGTTTTCATCTTCAACAACCTTCCGAGCTTGTTGGTAGGAGACAATTGAAATACCCATCCTATTTTCTCGGGATGCAGGAAATACTTCAGTTGTCGCCTCATTGACGTTCAATGCTTCAAAACCTTGGCTCATGGTCTCGTGGATTTCACCATCCATCTCAATGTATTTGTAGGTAGCCAGATGGCTAACAAAAATGTCCTATCCACCACAGATTGTGATAATTTGCCCTTCCCACTCGTATTTTAATTTCTGGTGAAGGGTCGACGTAACTGCACCAGCAGCGTGAATCCATGGTCGACCCAACAAACAGTTGTAGGTCGACTGAATGTCCATCACGTAGAAAGTAGTTTGAAAGACCTGCGGGCCAATTATCACAGGCAGCTCCACTTCTCCAATAACAGACCTCTTGGAACCATCAAAAGCTCTAACCCCCAAATTGCTTGGTCGGAGAGCTATACCATCATATTCAAGCTTAACAAGGGCTTTCTTTGGCAAGATATTGAGTGAAGACCCAATTTCAACTAGAACATGTGAAAGCACAACTCCTTTACACTCCAGAGTGATGTGTAAACCTTTATTATGATGACGACCTTCCGTAGTCAAATCAGTGTTGGTGAAGCCTAGTCCATGACTAGTATTAACATTGGAAACCACTGTCTCTAGCTGATTTACCGTGATCTCCTCAGGCACGTAGGTTGCGTGCAGGACTTTAAGTAATGCATCCCGATGAGCTTCGAAACACAATAGCAATGATAAAATGGAGATCTTGGAAGGAGTTTGGTGGAGCTGATCCACAACCTTGTAATCGTTTCTCTTGATTATCCTCATAAATTCATCCACATCTTTATCAAAGGACGTTTTATGGGCTTCTTTTGTAACTGGTTCTTCAGGCACCACATTTTTTCCTTTAGCTTTGGCAGCAGCCTCTGCCTCAGTGTTAGCACTTGGGACTTGTGACGCGAAAAGACGTCCGCTTCGAGTGAATCCTCCGCCTCCCCCGACATTATCGACCTGTGGTGTATGAGTTGAAGAATCAAGAACGACTTTCTCCCTGTTGCAGTAGAGGTATGAACCATAGTGCCATGGTACATCATTATCTTTTTCATAGGGAATGGGTCCAGGTACCGTGATGGTGACTGGACTGACTTTAGTGGAGGTAGGAACTGTTATTGTCTGTGGATCGTAATATATGGTAACAGGACTTCTGACTGGTGGTGGTGAAAGGCTGAAGCTGGGTTGTTGTTGAGATTGTTGCTGAAAATTGTTGGAATCGGGGACCATTGCTGGGTCGTAGTATATAGTGACTGTGGAGATGTCATTATTAATGGTTGTTGTAGTTGTAGAAGCGGATGCGATTGAACTAACATTTGTTGAAGTGGTGGAAGAGATGATTGTTGACTTTGTAGACGAGTCTGTCAGAACAATTATTTTTGAAGTTTTAGGAAGAGTGCTTGTTATTGCTGTAGGAGGAATTGTTGATGTTGTAGACGCTGAAACCGTTGATGTTATCTGCAGGATACCTTCTCTGATAAGGCCATTGATGCCACTCCTTAAACTTGCACAACCATTGGGGGAAACTTTGCAAGATTCACAGCAGGCCTCACAACCTGGGAACACCTGGCATTTTAAAAGCTGAGCTTTAACCTCTACAAGAGGTGTTTGAATGCTTGCAGTATCTTCAATTAGGTTCATGGGTTGATCTTCCTCAATTGCATTTATCCTGGGCCCACCATGGCTGGGCATAGGATTCTTTGTGACGCTAGGAGGAGGTGCAAAATTTAAGGCCTTTGAATCAACTAGATCCTGGACCTTCATGTGCAAAGCTCTGCACTTTTCTGTGGTATGGCCAGTTGCATTAGAATGGAAGGCACATCTGGCATTGATGTCGTAATTCCGTGGAAGGTACTGAGGATCCGGTGGAGCCAGAGTCCTTAATTCAACAAGATTGAGTTTCAAGAGTTGTGGTAGTAAAGTTGCATAGGGCATCGATATAGGATCGATTACCCAGTTGACTTGAGATGGCCTTTGCTGGAAAGGACGTTGTTGTTGTTATAGGACCTTTGTTGAGGAAAATGTTGCTGAGGGAAATGTTGTGGTTGTGGAGTGTATTGTTGTTGAGGTGGTGGAGTGGGAATTGTGACAGCGACAATTGATCTTGGTATATACTAGGGCCTTCCCCTGCCCATGTGTATTGAGTTGGTTTCACCCGACCTGCAAGGCCCCGCAAAAGGTTTCCTTGTGCTTCTAGAGCTGTCGTCGTTATCAAAAATCTTACCCATTTTTAACAAACTTTCAATTCTTTCTCCTGCTATGACTATGTCAGCAAAGCTAGTGGAAGAGAAAGCTGCCAGCCTATCAATGTATGTCCCCTGTAGGGTGTTCATAAACATATATTCCATTTCTCTTTCCGACATTGGAGGTTGAACGACAGCAACTAATTGCCTCCATCTCTGAGCATACTCTCTGAAGCTTTCCCTGGAGGATTGTGGCATACCCATTAGAAGAGTTCTGTTAGGAGCCATGTCTAGATTGTATTGATATTGGCGTATGAAAGCCTCGGCCAAATCTTTCCAAATTCTGATTGTTGTCCTAGTCAGATGAGAGTACCACTCACGGGATGCCCCGGTCAAGCTATATTCAAAATAGAACATCCATAACTTTTCATCCATAGTGTAAGCCTTCAATCTTCCCAGAAAGGATTGAAGATGGGTGCGAGGGCAAGATGTTCCATTATATCTTTCAAAGCAGGGAGGTTTGAATTTGTGAGGAATTCTTACTCCCTCCACCAGCCCCATATCCATAACATCAAACCCTAAGGAGTTTTGAGACTCCAGAGATCTCAGTTTTTCTACTATCTCGTCCAGACGACGATCATAGATTTCATCTCCAGCTCCAACTACAATGAACTGTTCCTCCTGAGGATCCTCTTGCAAGGCCTGTCCTCCATGTCGCTCCCGATAAATGAGACCGGCTCAGATAAAGGTACAGACGCAAACGGTCGGCAAAAGAGGGATGTGAGAACACACAGGAGTGAACTCACAAGAAAAGAAAAGAGTCGCCAGCTAGGCATTTTTATCCCGGAGGAAAGGTAATGCTGCATAGACCTAAGAAAAGATATGGATAAGACGGTTGCGAACCAGAGAGACTGAGAAAGGGGGTTGGTTACAACCTGGGAAGGTATTAGCACCCAGATTGTCCGTCGTACTCGAAGGGATCTACGCTTAAAAGATTTGTGTTTTAAAGGGGTAGTGTCAGTGCAATTTGTGCATAAGAACAACTGGAAAAGATGTACAGGTGTCTGTGTAAAGAAGTGTAAAGTGTAATATGAAAGTGTCAGTGTAAGAAATGAATGAAGTGCTCAAGACTATGAGGCTTAAAGAATAAAGCTAGAAAGAGGGGGAATATACAGAGACTTTTGTTCGATAACAGTTAAGTTATGCCTACGTATCCTCTCGTGCAATGAGGAAGTCAGAACACCGTAGTTCGACCCGAAGAGACTAAAAAGCAAATTGACTTGTGAACTACTTACTTGTCTATGCTCAAGTGTATGACCTGTCTGGCTCAGGTGCTAACTGTCTTGCATTAGATGGAAGAAGCAAGTTCTCGTTTATGAGTGAAGGTGATGAGAAAAGAATCCCGAAGGAGACGATTATTGTTTGTTTTTGAGTTTTCAGTCTTTTATTGCTTTTGAAAGTTTGTCATAAGTTAATGAGCTTAAGCCTAAACCAATGGATTTAGTAAACTCATCACATCTTCCCTCTGATTAGGGGTAATGAGAGTACCTTAAGTGTGAAGTCAGCTTCTCACACTTAATCACCATGATGTAGGATTAAGATCATTAACCTACTTGTAATTATTTAGATGTTTTTGGTGTTTTTGTTTAGTGTTGAGTAATGAGACTAAGCCATAATCAGGGATTAAACAGACTCATTACACCATCCTAATAGAAGGATAATAGATGAGAATGTTTAAGCTGAGGAAAGCTCCTCAACTTAATCCATGATTAGGGATTAAACTCATGACAAAACAAGCTTTTGATTAAGTGGATTTTATTGAATGATATGATGATGAAATGTTTTTTAGGGTTTGTAAGACAACTTGAGGGGGACTTGTCCATTAACACTAGGGTTAGTCCTTCTTAACCAATTAAGGAAGAATTAGAACCCTAATGCAAGGCCCAAGTTACAAGCTTGATGTCTTAGTGATTGTTAAGTGAATTGATTAAAGGATTTAAACACATTGAGGGTTTAACACTTAGGATTAAAGTTATACACTCCATCCTAATAGAAGGTTGCAGGCATAAGCTTAATCACAAAGCCTTAAAGCCTTTAGGGTTTAGTCCCTGATTATGAGATGAGAAGAGAAGACTTAATGAGACATAAAGGTAAAATCTAAATGGGGAACTAATCAAAACCCTAATCATTGTCATGCTTGGTTGTTCCTAAGGTTTGTGAGGTTTGCAAGAGACATCTTCAGAGAAACCACCATGAAGCAGATGAAAGGAGCAAAGAGAAGCAAAGTAACTTGCTTCATTTAAGAAGACAAGTCACTTGAAGAAGGAAAGTAATATGAAGAAGAATGAGCAAGCTCAATCTCAAACACAAGACAAAATGCAGCAATGATGCATAAGAGGGATGAAAAGAAATTGTGAGAAGTGAAGGCAAATTCACTTCTCAAAGTAACTTACCACCTGAAAAGTTAGTGAAAGAAATGCAATGCAATGCAAAATGAGATGAAATGGCATGATACAAATCAAAACCAGAAGCATATACATGATGTTAATGATGCTATGAGATGATGCAAACATGAAACAAGGCATGGGAATGATCATACAAACACATGGATGCAAGAGAAGCATGCTTAGAACCATGAACATACATGAAAAGTTATGAAATGCAAATGACATACAACATGGCAAATGAAAGATGCAATGATCAAACATGATTCTAACATGTCTTAAGATGTGTCATGGATCAAATGGATGCATAAAATGTCATGGCAAGTCATGGTATGCAAACAAATGCAAGATGAATGCAAAAGAAACCCCAAATTAGGGTTTATGATCAATGCACAAAACAAAAACCAAAACCAGAAGCAAACATCAAGATAAAAAATTTAAAATGCATCCAAGAGAGCCCTAAACCTATACAAACTCATTTCCCAAAGGAGGGTTTCTAACTCTTAACCTAATGAGGGTTATGAATTTCTTAAGATTGCTAGGGTTTTAAGGTACCTTGTCAAGAAAAATGTCAAACAAATTAGAAATGCAAGATCAATTCATGTCAATTTAATCCTATAAACTTCATGATATGCAAGATGCAATGCAAAAAGAATCAAAGTCCAACTCTTAAAGACTAGGCAGAAATGAATTTTCAAAGATTGGATCAAAATAATGCCTTGAAATGAAATTAATTCCATGAAAAATTGTCAAAAGACATCAAGATCAAAAAAGAAATTTGGTTTGAGGGTTGGACAATGTTTCTAAATGATTTTAAAGATTTCATGAATTTTTTTGTGATTTTTAAATACCTAAAAGTATTTTTAATTAATTAATTCTCATTAATTAATTAAAAATAAACTTTTAAATGATTTAAAAATAAATTTTAATGCAAAAAATAAAAAAAAATGTTTTTGGTTTCTGAAAATTAATAAAAGGTTGTATAAAAAATTTCAGAATTTTTCAAAATGTTTTACTATTTTAAATAAAATGAAGAAAACAAATGGAATTAAATGAAAATAAAACTGAATTTAAATGAAAGTAAGCATGATCAATGGCTGAGGTTTGAACTGGGAAACGCGCGCATTGACTGGCGCCACATCCAAAGGCTGATATTCAAACTTACCTAATTAAACTAATCTGAATTAATTAATTTAAATAAAATGAGATTAGGGCTAAGCAAATGATCTGGACCCTTGAACACGCGCGGGAGTTGACTAAGTCAGCCAGATCAACGCACCACATTCAAACTACATTAATTACACAGATTAAACCCTAATCACTTTCAGGTGGCCGGAGAAGACTTCCGGTCGTCTTCTCCGGCAAGACCCTCACCTGAAAGTTGCTAACTTTCTCCCCAGGCCATGAAAATGAACTCTAACCACCCAGAAATCATCCCCATCCAACATTGAATCAAAACCCCCGAACAAAAATCATTTTTCATTCATCAATCATGTGAATCGAAGCAAAACATACTTAGGTCAGAAAAATTTCAGAACACGATTACATGCTTATTTCTCAACCATTTCAAAAAGTAATAACATCAGAGTGATCAGCAAAGCATGAGGAACAAATTAGAAACTTAAAAACTCATTTATGGAAAAAAAAGTTCTTGAGATACCTGAGCTTTGAGCTTTCTCAGTTTGCAACTTTCTGACCTTCTTTCTTTGTGCAAACCACTCCTTTTAGGCCCCTGATGAAGTCTTGATACTTGGAAGCAGCTTGTGATGGCTAGTTTGGAAGATCACAAAAGTTCTGTTCAAGGTGGGGTGGAAATCGTATTTTGATTTCAGTGACTTTCAGGCTATGGTGATGGGTGGTTTTTGATCAGTGAAGTGTGTTGAGTTTGTTTGTGAAGGTTGTTTGTGTGTTTGCAGCTTGTGGAGAGTGTTTTGAAGTCTTTTGCAAATGGGAGAGATTTTGATAACTATGGCTTGTGGGCAAGATCAGAATGAGTTGTGTGTTGTGTTAGGCTGGGTTTTGTCCATGTATCAAAAGGGGATAGGTCAGAAAGTTGTTGGTGGCCTATGGTGATTGGTATGGGTCTTTGGCCAAAATGTCAACTTGATGTGTACTTGAAGCATGGGCTATGGTACAACTTGCTTTTTGGCTTGCTTTTGCTCATCTTGAATCAAGGAATGCTATGAAAAAGGTTTAGAGGCAATGCAGCAAGTGATTTGTAACTTATGATAACTTTTGCAAGTTGGTTCAAGTTTGGTTCCTTTGGGATTTCTTGAGTTTCAAGGCATCAAAGTGCAAAATTCTTTGGCCCATTCTGAATTTTAGAGGTCATATGATCATGTTGTGAGGCAATGATACACATTTGAGGCCTTTAGAACACTTGATCAAACCATTTTGCAAAATACCTCTTTGGTAGAAAACTTCAAATTTTGTGATTTTAGCCAACTTTGACAAGCCATAACTTTTGATCCAAAATGAATTAGGTCATGTTCTTGTACTTTTTGAAAAGGGAATGATCCATTCTACAACTTTCATGACCAAAGTTTTTCCATTTGAAGCATTTTTGAATCAAAAAGTAAAGGTTGAAAAAGTTTCCCAAAATGGCAATTTTCATTAAAAGTCAAACTACCCAAAAAGTCAACTTTGCAAATGACTTGAAATTCTCTAATTTTGTGAACTTCCAACATCTTTTATGATCAAATAAAGATCATACACAATCAAAATGATGAAGAACACCCTTTGGTTGGGTCATTGGGGGCCTCAGATGCCCTGATTTTGCACTGACTTGCTTGAAAAGTCAACTCTTGATCAGATGACTTCCCCATGGAATTTCTTCATGAAAATTGATATGTATGCTCCCTATACCATATAGAGACCAATAGAAACAAGAATGACCAAAAGAATTGGAGTTATGGCCTCTGAAACCAAAACCCTAATTTTGGGTCATCTGTGCAGTCAAGCCTGGCTCTGCTTCCATACCATTCTCAGTTCTTGTGATTTTTTTGACATTCTTGACTTTGAGAGGATATAATATGATGCTTGAACATACATGGACCCCTTTGAAGTGATTTATGACCTTTGGAGTGGCTCAAGAAGCCATTGGATTGCTCAGATCACAAACCCTAGATGCAGATGACTTTGAACCAAAGCAATGAATCAAAAATGTGGTATGAGATGCTATGATTGGATTTATGCATATGAAGTGATCACAAGCCATGGTGTGAATGGGTGAGGGCAAATTTGGGGTGTTTACAGCTGCCCCTATTCAAACATGAGTTAGCTGTGCAGGATGTAAGCGACGGCTTATCAGGCAAACAAGATAACTTGTGGTTGAATACCAAAGACAGTCCAAAATTTGCACTCACAGAATGAAGAAGAAAAGGGATATATATTTGTAAAAGAAAATAAAGTATAATATAAAGTGCGAGCGACGGAGGACGACTGTCGAGCAAAGGACGAATGCTGGAGAAAGAGCAATGACGGGGACGGCCGACATGCTGGGGAGTGCGGGAAATAAAGCAATGACGGGGACGGCCGACATGCTGGGGATATAAGAGATTATGATGGGGACGGCCATCAAGTAAAGTTGTAAGATTCTCTGGGGAATATGTAAAAAGTAAATGATGAGGTACGGTCATCAGGTTCAAAAAGTAATGCAAGCAACGATGGGGACGGCCATCGGGCTAAACTGATGAAGGACGATCATCAGGAAAAGGAAAAAGGGACCACGACGGGGACGACCATCGGGTTAAACTGATGAAGGACAATCATCAGGAAAAGGAAAAAAAGGGACCACGACGGGGACGGCCATCGGGTTAAAGAATAAATGAAATAATGATGAGGGACGGTCATCTAAGGTGAAGGACGATCACCTAGCAGGGGACGGCTGCTCTGAAAGGAGTAAGATGAGGTACGGTCATCTAAGGTGAAGGACGATCACCAGGCAGGGTACAGCTGCCGAAAGTATCGCGACATAGGACGAATGCCGGATAAAAGGTCAACGATGGGGACGGCCATCGGACGAGCATGATGAAGGACGATCATCAAGAGGTGAAGGACGATCACCTAGCAGGGGACGGCTGCTCTCAAGGTTTATCATGACATAGGACGAATGTCAGATAACAAGATCAACGATGGGGACGGCCATCGGATAAAATGATGAAGGACGATCATCAAAAGGTGAAGGACGATCACCTAGCAGGGGACGGCTGCTAAATATCACGACATAGGACGAATGCCGGAAAAAAAAGATCAACGATGGGGACGGCCATCGGATGAGCATGATGAAGGAAGATCATCAAGAGGTGAAGGACGATCACCTAGCAGGGTACGGCTGCTCTCAGGGTTTATCATGACATAGGACGAATGCCAGATAAAAAGAAATTTTGCTCTGCTGGCGACTTACTGGGGAATAGTAAACACGAACGAGTATTTATATCCAAGAAATAAAAAGGTATAAGTGTTTTGGCATTGTGTATAGATTAAGGATGCGGATGAGCATCCCTAAGACTACGATACGGGCGAGTCAAGCCTGGCTCTGCTTCCATACCATTCTCAGTTCTTGTGATTTTTTGACATTCTTGACTTTGAGAGGATATAATATGATGCTTGAACATACATGGACCCCTTTGAAGTGATTGATGACCTTTGTAGTGGCTCAAGAAGCCCTTGGATTGCTCAGATCACAAACCCTAGATGCAGATGACTTTGAACCAAAGCAATGAATCAAAAATGTGGTATGAGATGCTATGATTGGATTTATGCATATGAAGTGATCACAAGCCATGGTGTGAATGGGTGAGGGCAAATTTGGGGTGTTTATAATCCAGTATTACCTTAGGTGTTCCTGATAGCATTAACATCAGGGTTGAGATGAGGCCCAAACTTCGGGGGGTTAGTACGAGGCTGTACATGATCATTGTTGCTGGTACCCCCTGTACCTGGGTGATTTTCTTCAGGAGTTTGCCGCTCGACCAACTCTCTTAATCTTTCTTGACTTTGGGCCAACCCAGTCATTACTTCCATGAACTGGTTCATCTGAGCCCTCATTTCAGTTCTTTCATTAGCCATCTGGGTTCTCACGTCAGTCAGATCTTACTGAACCTGGTCCATCTGTAAGCTCGGAAGGTTGTTTCTTGTAGGATACCGGTGAACTCTGTTGATGGGGAAAACTCTCCTACGAGCAATGTTTCCTGAAACCACAACAAAGTGAGAAAACAACAAACAAAAACCTACAAAACAAAGAATAAGGTTAGTATGCAATGCAATATGTCTATTTGTCTTCCCAGGGTATCCGATTTGGTTCTTTGGTTTTGACCTTCCAGACCTAGAGGAATGATGATGTTGAAGAGAAATGAAGCCTAAAGGATAACACATAAACCATATATTACAAATGCAAAGGTACATAGTTTTGTGATTACAAACAAGTCCCCATGATGGGTCAGAATACAACAAAATTAACAAAAGTACAAACAAAATGAGTACAAATACAAAGAAATCAGACATCCAGCCCATAGTCATCCTCCTTGACTTCCTTCAGGAGAGCATCAGTCACTGGTCCAACTGGATGCTCTGTGATGGTCCTGATAAGAATTTTCCTAGTAGCAATAGCATTTGTCAACTTCTTATACTTGTCTTGATCTTTTGATATCTTCAACCCCGCCCGGAGTTTCAATTCAGAGATTTCCTTCTGTGATGCTAACAAAGCTTCCTGACTCTTCTTCTCATTAGCTTCCAGCTGCTCTATCTTAGCCTGGGTCTTCTGATCTTCCTATGAATGAGCCTCAGTAATTCTGATCCATCTAGCTTGACTCTCTTCCAAGTAGTGCTCAGCTCTGGCCTTCTGAATCTTGGCTTCTTTGCACGCATTCTTCAATACCAACTCCCCTTCCCGGGCTCTTCTGATGTAATCATCTGTCTTCTCAATCTTGGTCATATGCTCGATCCGGAGCTTCTCTAACCTCTCATTGTCCAAACGACTATCATTCCTCTCCTAGAGGGTCTTCTTTAGAGCTTCAGAAAGCTGAGTATTCCTCTCTTTCAACTTCTCAAACTCCTCTAAACTGACTGTAGCTACAGGCTCTACTGTTGATGGTCCAGGCACATCCTCCAGGGTGAATGGCATGCGGGTGATCTGTCCTCTGATGTGAGACCAATCAATATACTGAGTTGAAGCTATGTTGTTGCACTTGCCAAGAATGGCAGTCCCTTTTGTCTGAATGTTATCCCAAGCCCAGGCTGCTTGCCGGACTATAGCAAGATTATGCTGAACATCACAGTAAAGGGTTTCTGACAATTCTTGCTCTCTTGGTGGATGTACCAAGTCATACCCTAGTTATCTTTTGAAAAGCAAAGGGTTGTAGTTGATGCAACCCTTCACTCCAATCAGAGGTACATTGGGATACTGCCCACAGCTGGTGATTATGTCTCTGCCCTTGGTGATCTGAGTGCACCACCTGATGTCTTCTGAAGTGAGAGCAATCATTATTTTAGCCTAATTTCTTAACTGATGAGGATTCAAGAAAGCTTCTGTTTTTGGCAAATGTCTCAACAGCCAACAGTAGTAGAGAGGTGCACAACATCTGACTAATCTTCCCCTCTGCTTCTCATTTCTTTGATGCACTGAGTAGTAGAAATCCCCGAGCAAGGTAGGAACTGGATTCTTCAGCAAGAAGAGAAGGATAACATTCTTGCTTACAAACTGAGGCTCATCTGCAAACAAGATGATACCATATATGCTAAGGGCCAAGAGAGCACAAACAGTTTCCCATTTCCCTACTGCAGCATGACTGGTGGCCTGAGTAATCAAGAAGTCCAAATGGAGGCCTGGGATTCCAGCCTTGGTGGTCATATTCTGATCAATGATGGTGGTTTCCGAATACAGAGCCTTAGCTATATCTTCATTCCTGGGAGCAGTCATCTCAGGGTAGAAAGGAATCCCTCTCCTGATGGGGACACCCAACAACATGGAAAACGCCTCTAACAAAGGGCCCAACTGAAAGTATGGAAAAGTGAAGCATCTGATAGGAGGGTCATAGAACTGAAGGAAAGTGTGGATCATACTCCTCTGTGATGCATCCAAGTCCATGATCATGTCCATAATGCCACCATAATGTTCCCTGAATAAAGGGACATGATCAGGAGTGATGAGTGTCTGAATCTGCCTGATGCCTGCTAGGGAGGGCTCAAAGAAATGATAAGTGATATTGCTCTTCCTGGATGGGTCCATACTGATAATGGATGTTGATGAAGATGACCAAGGAGAAGTACTGATAAAGGCAATTGATGAAGGTGCTGAAGAGAATCTTTGATGAAGATAGCTGGTGAAGATGGCTGATGCAGATGAACAGTCAAAACCAAAACCAAATAAGATATGGATACCCTGTAAAACAAATAGACAAATATTAAAATGATGCAAAATGATGTATGCAGAATGATATGCAAGGGTTTTTGATCAAGTGTTGGATCTGTTATCTGCCTTGATAAGGTCCATGTGTGTTTATAAGTCCAGATGAAGGCTTAGAGAACCAGTAACCAGGTGGGGGACTCAAATAAAGAGTCACAAGTCCAGGGTTTCAGTCCAAAATGATGTAACCTTAAAAAAAATATAGTAACAAGGTATGATGTGGCCAAGGGTTCCTGCAAACCTGTAAACATCCCAACCCCCTCACATGTATTGTTCTAGAACAAGGATCCTCAGACTTGGATCAGTTATAAGAAGTGTAAACACTTTTAACCCGGAGGTACAGTGTTTACATTAATCATAAAGGATCCTCCTCTAATTCACCTCAGATGCTGAAGGTCATCTAAAAGGTCATCCAGACTTAGCAGGCTTCCCAGATAGCCCTAGTACTACAGGAAATCCGTAGCACAGAGTTCTCAAGAAGAAACCCATGTCTGAACCGTGTTTCATATTCCCGCACCGGACCAAAATGGAATGGGAATGAATATGAAGCCACTCTATCCTATGTATCACTCAGGCTCCCGGTATGGAACCTTACTCACTGAATATCCCTCCCACCAAGGTAAACAACAGATCCAACACAATGATATGATGACAGTAGTATGAAGTCATAAAAACAGTAAATGAAAGCAATAAATAATGTTGTACAGAAAGCAATAAATAAAGCAATAAAACAAAAAGCACAAGTAGCACAGAACACCCCCATAAGCATAAATCAAACAAGCGCTAGGAGAAACCCACAAAAATAACCAAAAGCCCTAGTTGCAAGATAAGGTCCCCAGCAAAGTCGCCAAGCTGTCGCTCCCAAGGATATGCATCCCGGTGCAGACGCGAACTGTCGGTGAAAAGAGAAATGAAAATGAAGTGAATAGAGTCGCCAACTATGCATTTTTATCTCGAAGGAAAGGTAATGCTGCATAAACCTAGAAAGATATGGATAAGACGGTTGCGAACCAGAGACACTGAGAAAGGGGGTTGGTTACAACCTGGGAAGGTATTAGCACCCAGATTGTCCGTCGTACTCGACGGGATCCACGCTTACAAGATTTGTGTTTAAAGGGGTAGGTGTATGTGATGTCTGTGTGCAAAAGCTAAGAATGAATGTACAGGTGTCAGTGCAAAAGTGAGAATTGCTCAGGAACTGAGGCTCAAAAAGGAATGCTGAAAGAGGGGGAAGACACAAAGACTTTTGTTCGATAACAATTAAGTTATGCCTACGTATCCTATCGTGCAATGAGGAAGTCAGAACACCGTAGTTTGAATCAAAGAGACTGAAAATAAATTGACTGTAAACTGCTTGCTTGTCTATGCTTAAGTGTATGACTCGTCTGGCTTGAGTGCTAACTGTTTTGCATTAGACGGAAGAAGCGAGTTCTCGTTTGTGAATGAGTGTGATGAGAAACGAATCCCGAAGGAGACGATTATTGTTTGTTTTTTGTGTTTTCAGTTTTGTTATTGTTTTTGGTGTTTTTCATAAGTTAATGAGCCTAAGCCTAAATCAAGGGCTTGTAAACTCATTATATCCTCCCTGATTAGGGATAATGAGCCTACTTAAGTATGAGGTAAGCACCTCAACTTAATTACCATGTTGATGTAGGATTAAGATCCTTAACCTACTTGTGATTAATTAGATGTTTTTGGGTTTTTGTTTAGTGTTAAGTAATGAGTTTAATCTCTAATCACAGATTAGTGAACTCATTACACCATCTTAATAGAAGGATAATAGATGAGAACCCTTAAGCTGAGGAAGATACATCAACTTAATCCATGGTTAGGGATTAAATTCATTATATAACAAGCCTTTATTAAATGGATTTTAATTAAGGGATGAGATTAAGAAGTGGATTTTATGGTTTGTAAGGCAACTTGAGGGGGACTTGTCCATTAAACACTAGGGTTAGTCCCTCTTAACCATAAGGAAGAGTTAGAACCCTAATATAAGGCCCAAGTTACAAGATGAAGTCTTAGTGATTATTAATGTGATTTGATTAAGAGGTTTAAACAAATTAAAGGTTTAAAACTTAGGATTAAAGTTATACACTCCATCCTAAGAGAAGGATGCAGGCATAACCCTAATTCCAAAGTCCTAAAACTTTAAGGGTTTAGTCTCTGATTATTGAGATGAGAAGAGAGACTCAAGAAGAATCAGAGGTAACTTACAAAGGGGGGACTATACACAACCCTAAAAGTTATCATGCTTGGGTATCCTATGGTTTGTTAGGCTTACGAGGAAAGATCTTCAAGGCCCCCAATGGAAGAAGCAGATGAAAAGAGAATGAAGGAGAAGAATAAGTTACTTAGTTCCTGAAGAAGATAAGTAACTTGAAAGAAAGAAAGTAAGAAGGATGGAACACAAGTGAATTAGATTCACTTCAAAGACATGTAAAATGCACATGAATGAGATAAGAAGAGGTGGGAAGTGAAGGCAAATCCACTTCCCAAATAACTTACCCAATGTTCCTGAAAGTGTTAGTATGAATGCATAAGACATAAAACATAAAGAAATGAAATGAAATGAGATGCAAAGACCAAAGTCAGAAGTGATTATGCAATTCAAATGGCATATGAGATGATGCAATGTCATAAAATGTGCATATGAATGTTCATACAAAGATGAGATGCAAAAGAAGCATGCTTAGAAGTTTGAAAACACATGGATGTTTATGAAATGTAATGAATGAAAGACATTGCAAATGAATGAAGAAATGATCAAGCAATGTTCTAACATGTCCTAAGATGTCTAAGATGACATATGAATGCTTGAAATGTCATGGCAAGTTCACATGATGATGAATATGCAAGGTGAATGCAAATGAACATGAGAAATTAGGGTTTTATGAATGTATGAGATGCAAGTGACCAAAACAGAAGCATACATCATGATAAAAAATTTAAATCAAGCTCAATCAAACCTTAAACCCATACAAGGTCAAACCCCAAAGGAGAAGGTCAGAAGCTAATCCTATTGAAAGTTATGAATTTTCTAAATTTGCTAGGGTTTTTGGATGATTCTTAAAGGAAAATGCAAATCAAATTGAAAATGCAAGATAAATTCATGAGAAAAATAACCTAGAAACTACATGCAATGTGTGAAACAATGCAAAAAGAATCAAATTCAAAATCATCATGGTTAGGCAGAAATGAATTTTTCAAGTTAGGGATAGAAAAATGTGATTTTTAAGAACCCTAATTCAAAGAAAATTGTGAAATTATGATAAAACCTAAAAAGAAATTTGTATGAAGAGTTTGAAAATGTTTCTAAATGTATTTGAATGGTTCATGATTTATTTGGTGATTTTTAGAAACGTAAATGTATTTTTAATTAATTAAAATTCATTATTTAATTTAAAATAAAATTTAAATATTTTAAAAATACTTTTTGAATGCAAAAAATAAAATAAAAATTATTTTTGGATTGAGAAAAATATTTGGATCAGAAATGCAAAATATTACATTTTTGTGATGTTCTTAACTATTTTAAATAAAATATGCAAAAGAAATGAATAAAAATGAATTAAAAATGATATTAAATGGAAGTCAGCACATCCAATGGTCCAGATTTGAATAAAAAAGAGAGGGAATTGACTGGCGCGCGTTTTTGTGTTGACAAGATTCAATCTGGCATAATTAAATGATTAACTTAATTAAATAAAAATTAGGGCTAACTGAAATGATCTGGACCATTAAAAAACGCGCTAAGCAAGATCCAATGGCTCACATTTAAACTGAACCCCTAAACCCTAATTAAGAACCTTAATGGTTCTCAGGTGACCGGAGCTTGCTCCAGTCATCTTCTCTGGCAAGACACTCAACCTAACTTCTTCCCTAGGCCAAATCAAACCCCCCTAAAGCTCCATAAATGATCCTCTAACATCCCTAAGCATGAATCCAGCATCAAATAACATTTATCACTCAAGAACAACATGATTCGAAGCAAAACGAAAAAACATTCAAAACTTTCAAAAGTTCAATACATGCTTGATTCTTAACCATTTTCAAAAGTAAACATATCAGGATGATCAGTGCATCATGTATATCGCTCCCCCGAAACGACACCCGGTCAGATAGGGTACAGACGCGAACGGTCGGTGAGAGGAGAAGATGAAGGGGAATAGAGTCTCCAGCTAGGCATTTTTATCCCGAAGGAAAGGTAATGTTGCATAAACCTAGGAAGATATGGATAAGACGGTTGCGAACCAGAGAAACTAAAAAAGGGGGTTGGTTACAACCTGGGAAGGTATTAGCACCCAGATTGTCCGTCGTACTCGATGGGATCCACGCTTAAAAGATTGTGTTTAAAAGGGGAGTGTATGTGTTATCTGTGTGCAAAAGCTGGAAAAGAATATACAAGTGTCAGTGCAAAAAGGGAAGTGAAATGCTCAGGAACTGAGGCTTAAAAGAATGCTGAAAGAGGGGGAAGACACATAGACTTTTGTTTGATAACAGTTAAGTTATGCCTACGTATCCTCTCGTGCAATGAGGAAGTCAGAACACCGTAGTTCGACTCAAAGAGACTGGAAAATGAAATTGACTGTGAACTGCTTGCTTGCCTATGCTCAAGTGTATGACTCGTCTGGCTCGAATGCTAACTGTCTTGCATTAGACGGAAGAAGCAAGTTCTCGTTTGTGAATGAGTGTGATGAGAAAAGAATCCCAGAGGAGATGATTTTTGTTTGTTTTTGTGTTTTCAGTTTTGTTATTGTTTTGGTGTTTTGCATAAGTTAATGAGCTTAAGCCTAAATCAAAGGCTTGTAAACTCATTATATCCTCCCTGATTAGGGATAATGAGCCTACTTAAGTATGAGATAAGCACCTCAACTTAATTGCCATGATGATGTAGGATTAAGATCATTAACCTACTTGTGATTATTTATATGTTTTTGGTTTTTTTGTTTAGTGTTAAGTAATGAGTTTAAGCCGTAATCAGGGATTAGTGAACTCATTACACCATCCTAATAGAAGGATAATAGATGAGTACACTTCAGTTGAGGAAGATACCTCAACTTAATCCATGATTAGGGATTAAAGTCATGACAAAACAAGCCTTTATTAAGTGGATTTTAATCAAAGGTGAGATTAAAAAGTGAATTTTATGATTTGTAAGACAACCTGGGGGGGACTTGTCCATTAAACACTAGGGTTAGATCTTCTTGACCATAAAGGAAGAATTAGAACCCTAATGTAAGGTCCAAGTTACAAGTTAATGTCTTAGTGATTATTAGATGGATTTATTAAGAGGTTTAAACAAATTAAGGGTTTAACACTTAGGATTAAATTTATACACTCCATCCTAAGAGAAGGATGCAGGCATAACCCTAATTCCAAAGTCTTAAAACCTTAAAGGTTTAGTCTCTAATTATGAGATGAGAATAGAGACACAAAGAAGACTCAAAGGTAGAAACGAAAGGGGACTAATTACAACCCTAATCATTATCATGCTTGGAAGTTCCTATGGTTTGTAAGGCTTGAGAAAGATCTTCAAAGAAGCCACCAATGGAAGAAGCAGAAGTAAAGAGGAAGAAGAAGAAGAAATAAGTTACTTACTTCACTGAAGAAGATAAGTAACTTAAAAGAAAGAAAGTGAGAGATGAACATGAATGGGCAAGCCCACTCAAAGACAAATAAAAATGCAGCAAAGATGCATATTAATAAGATGAAGAGAAATGAGAAGTGAAGGCAAATTCACTTCTCAAATTAACTTACCACCTGAAAATATTAGCACAAGATGCATAAAGAAAGAAATGACATGGAACAATGCATATGAATGGGAAAAGATCAAAACCAGAAGAAATCACATGATGCAAATGATGCTATCACATGATGCAAAGGCATACCAAGTGCTATGAATGTTCATACAAAGATGAGATGAAAATGGATGCATGCTTTGAAGTTTGAAAGTTCATGAAAGTTTATGAAATGAAATGGATGCAAAGCATAACAAATGTATGAATAAATGACCAAGCAATGTTCAAGCAATGTCTTAAGATGTCTAAGATGGCATAAAAGTTCTTAGAATGTCATGGCAAGTTCATATGTTCATGCAATGCAATGTAAGATGCAAGTAAGGATGCAAAATTAGGGTTACTTGAAAGGATGAGATGCAAATGATCAAAACAGAAGCAATTCATATGATAAAAAATTTTAAATGAGCTCAAACAAACCCTAACCCCATATGACATCGCACCCCAAAGGAGAAGGCCTAACTCTTAACCTAAAGGAATTTATGATTTTCCTAAGTCAACTAGGGTTTTTGGGCACCTTAAAAGGAAAAATGCCAATCAATTTGCAAATGAAAGATAAATTCATGACAAAAATATCCTAGAAACTACATGATATGCACAAAACAATGCAAAAAGAATCATTATGAAACCCTTCATGGTTAGGCAGAAAAGAGTTTTCAAAGTTAGGGTTCTAAAAAGGGGATTTTATGAACCCTAAATTAAAAGAAAATGTCAAAGTATGATCAATACCAAAAAGAAATTTGTGTGAAGGGTTTGACAATGTTTCTAAATGTCTTAATATGCAATATGAATTTTTTTGTGATTTTTAGAAACCTAAATGGTATTTTAATTAATTAATTTCCATTAATTAATTAAAATAAACATTTAAATATTTTAACAATGCTTTTTAAATGAAAAAAATAAAATAAAAAATGTTTTTGGATGAAGAAAAATATTTGAATCAGAAATGCAAAGTTTGAAATTTTTTGGATGAGTTTTGATATTTTTAATAAAATGAACAAAATAAATGAAAACAAAACAAAATAAATATGAATAAAAAGAAAGTCAGCGCATCCAATGGTCCAGGTTTGAATTGAGAATGGAGGGAAAGGCTGCGCGCCAGATCCTATGGTTCTCATTCAAACTGACTTAATTATTTAATTAATTTAATTAATATGAATTAAACCCTAAATGAACTAATCTTGGCCACTCATTCTAAATTAATCCTGATCCAAAGGCCCAGAATGCATCTGGTAAACTAAACCCTAAATTAGCCCTAATCACTTTCAGATGACCGGGACAGTGTTCCGGTCATCTTCTCCGGCGAGACCAAACTATCAACTTCTTCCCTAGGCCATTTCAGGAGCTCTAAAGCTCCAGATCAAGTCCTCAAACCTCCCAAACCTGAATCTACCCTCAAAACAAATTTCTAATACAACATGATCAAGATACGAATCAAAACGTAAAAATGGAAAAACTTTCAGACAACTATGAAATACTCAATATGCAACCAATTTCAAAACCAACAAGTGCAGTGTGATCAGTGAAGCATATAGATCATTTCTATAACATAAAAAATGAGTTCTGGAAAATTTGTTCTTGAGGTATACCTGAGATGAAGCTTTTCAGTTTGGCACTTTCTAGACCTCTCTCTTGTGCAAATGGCCTCCACTTGATCCCCTGATGATGTTGCAAGGCTTTGAATGAGTTGAAATGATCTGGTTTGAGTGGTTGCAACCCAACTGGTCTGAAATCGTTTTTTGCTTTCAGGGGCTTTCAAGCTTGTTTAATGGTTGGGAAAGGTTCTATTGATGATGGTGAGTTGAATGGTGAAGTTTGTTTGAGGTTTGAGTGGCTGAGAAGAGAGAATTGAAAGCTTGAAGGTTGAGGGTGATTTTGTGAAACTTGGTGTATGAGATGATTCAGGCTTGTGTGTCTTGTGTTATGGCTTGCTTTTGGTCCACATAACATGTCTCTATTGGCCAGAGAGTTGTTGTGGCTAGAGCTAATTGATATGGGTCCAATTGCAAAAAGTCAACAACTTGTGTACTTGAGGTATGGGCTCATGCAGCAGCTGTTTCATGGCATGTATGGCCTCAACATGAATCAAGGAGAGCCATGGGATTGAAATTATGCAACTGGATGGCTTGGAGGGAGAGATTTCATAGGTTTTGCAAGACTTTGCAAATTTTCCCCTTTTGAAATATCTTGTGATGCAAGGCATGAAAACAAGTGATTCTTTGGGAAATTCTGATCACAATGCATTGTACCATGTTTGTATGATGCTTGGAGATGTATTAGAGGTCACAAAATGACTTGGCAAGTGGTTTTGCAAAAATCCCTCTTTGGTATGAAAGTGAAAATTATAGGATTTTTGCCAACTTTGCAAGGCCATAACTTGAGTTCCACAATGAATTAGAACATGTTCTTGCACTTTTTGAAAAGGGAATGATCCAATCTACAACTTTCATGACCAACAATTTTTCATTTGAAGCATTTTTGGTTGAGAAAGAAGAGGTTGAAAAACTTTCCCAAAATGGAAAGTTTCCATTACAAGTCATTTCCATTTTTGGCAACTTTTGGTTTAGCTCAAATTTCTTCAATTTTGTGAACTTCCAAGCACTTCAATGATCAAATAAAGATCATATAACTTCAATTTGATGAAAATACCCCTTTGGTTCCATTGTTGGGGGCCTCAGATGCCCTGATTTTGCTCTGACTTGTTCAAGAAGTTACCCAGTGAACAGATGACTTCCACAATGAATTTCTTCATCAAACTTGGTACACATGATCCTTATAGCATCTTAAGAACATTAGAAATAAGAATGGCCTAAAAATTTGGAGTTATGACCTTTGAAACCAAAACCCTAATTTTGGTCATCTGTGTAGTGAAAACCCTAGCTATGCTTCCATACCTTGCCAGTTCTTGTGATTTCTTGACTTCCTTGATCTTTGAGGGATATAATATGATGATAGAACACACATGGACCCTCTTGGAATGATTGGAGACCTTTGGAGTGGCTCAGATGGATCCTTGGATTGCTCAGATCACAAACCCTAGATGTAGATGAACTTGAACCATGCAGATTGTCGCTCCCTGGATTTCCATCCTGGTACAAACGCGAAAGTGGCGCGGAAAGAGGTAGAGTCGCCAGCCAGACATTTTTATCCCGAAGAAACAGGAATGGTAATACTGCACAAACCAGAAGAAAAGAAAAGGAAGGACACGGGTCCTGCGAACCAAAGAGACTGAGTTCGGGAGTCGGTTACGACCTGGGAAGGTATTAGCACCCAGATCGTCTGCCGTACCCAACGGGATCCACGCTTGCAAAGAAATTTGTTTCAAAGGGTGAAGAGATGAAAGCTGCTGCAAAAGAAAAGGAACTGAACTGGATAAAAGAAACGAAAAGGGAACTGAAAAAGAAATGAAAAGGAAAAAAATGTAGGGAAGATAAAAATTGTGCTCGAACGGGCCCTACCCCGCTGCCTACGTACCTCATCTGGACAATGAGGATCAGAGTCGCCGTAGTTCCCCTAACTAGGGGTGGAAAAGATTGCTTGTGTATTAAGGCTTGAACTGCCTATGTCAAAGCTCAGGTGTTGCAGGCTCGGACGACGAGTGCGTTACCGTCTTGCAAAATGACAAGTAGGAGCAAGTTCGCGGACGGAGCGAAGAAGATGAGAAAAGAATTCCCGAAGGAGAGACGTTTATTGTTTGTCCAGTGTTTTTTATGACTTTTTATGAGTGTGGCACAAGGAATTGAACCCAAGCTCTTTTCCATGGAATGTGTTCTTGCTACTACATTCTAACATGGAATAATAGAACAAGCACACTCAAGTAAGGAGAAGATCCCCAAAACTTGGTTCCAGAGATTAGGGCTTAAGCTCACTAACTTATTAACTTATTAAGTGTTTTTGGTATTTACAATGAAGAAGTGTGTTTTATGACTTTCTTGGTGAAGATGATATCTTGATCAGACTTGTACATCACAAGACAAGCTTGTATTATCCCAAGATGGGAAGACTACAAGTGTCTCATGGGATAAGGCTATTGCTCAAGGTATCACTTCAAACTTTATTAAATGTCTTCTTTAGAGTTTTGAGATGAGAAGAGAAAAGAAACCAAAAGGATCACAAAGGCAAAAGTCTAATGGGGGACTAAAGATTCCTAAGTGTTGTCATGCATGGGAAATCCTAGGTTAGTGAGGTTTACTATCCTAAAGAAGAAAGAAAGAAAGAGAGAAGAAGAAGAAAAAAGAAGAGGAAGTAAGTCCTAAGCCCAACAATCACAAGGTTAGAACAAGCAAGAATAAGAAGAGAAGAGATAAGATTTGGAGATGTAGGAATCACATCCACACCTCTCACTTACCATAGCCCCTGAAAAGGTTAGTAGCACAAGTATAAAGGTAAAATAAAATGATCACAATACCATACCAACATCATACAAACAGAAGTGAAGTCATACACACAAATGCCCAATGCAAATGCAAGTCACAAGAATGAGAGAAAAAGCACACAAGTCAACATGAGGTAACATGAATTACATAGCAAAGCAAAGTAAACTTGATGAGATACAAAGCAAAATAAACAAAATAACATTCTCAAGGCACAGGACCAGAACCCTAATCAAGTTAAAGAAGTGCTTAAGAAGCAAGAGAGATGAAGAGAAAAGAAGCACAAATCTAAGCAAACACATTATGGGAAGAAAGAAGTAAAGAAGTGAGGTGGATGTACAAAAGGAAGGAAGAACTTCAAATACAAGATTTCCAAAACACAAACCCCAAACTAAGATCAGAAAGGTATCCATGCCCTAAAGAGGCCCTAAACAAAGTGAAGAAGTTGGCACAAGTGCCCTTCTAAGCTAAGGAGAGGACTTATGATCAAAAAGAAGCAAAATGGGACAAGTTAAGAACAAAAATTCAAATCAAATCAAATATGCATCCAAAAATTCCACAACCTTGGACAAGAGATCTTCAATCATGATATAACAACATGCCAAAAGGATAGGAAGGAATTCAGAAACTATACAAGTCAAATGAGGAGTCAAACATCAACTAGGGTTAAGAAACTTCACTCACAAGTCAAGGACCAAAAACAATTGAACAAGTTTCTAAAAATCAGAACAAAAATCACACATAAAGTACACTCTAATATAAATCCAGAGCAAAAAGAACCAATCAAAAATTCAAAATGAGGATCAATATAGAAAATGGACAAGACAGCATGCTTAAAAATGGAATAAAATGAATTAATTAAATGGGAGAATTAATTTACACGTGTCAAAAATAAAATAAATGGAAAATAAAAATATTAAAAATTAAAGGAAACTAAAAGTGACATCCATGAATTATTTCATAATTTTTTTGAAACTTAAAACTAATTTTAAAAATTAAAAAGCAAAATTGAAACAAGATGAAATAAAAGAAAAAGAAATGAAAAGAGAAAAGGCCAGGAGGGTGCGAATAGAAGGGATTCCAGTTCAAATCATTTGGGCTCAAGCAAAAGGGGGGTGTGGATAGTGATTCAGGACCACTGGGTCTGCGCAAGCTTACAACAATTAAGGTGGATATTCAAGAAAATCAGCAAAAACACAAGCCATGGGATCAAAAGGAAGGCCAGGATTAGTCAACTCATTTAAGTGAAGTCAACACAATGATTGGACAAGAGTGAAGGCACACATTAATTATCATGGGGTGCGTGACACATTGATTTATCAGAATGAAAATAGAAGAAGAAGAAGAAGCACGTGAAGGGGAGGGTATTCATTAAATGATGTGGCACAACCATGGACGTCCAGATGACAAGATCTAAGGGCTCAGGAGTCTTCTTCTTCGTCTGAAACCCTAACAAACATCAACCCAGAATCCGGTGACCGGAGCTAGGGCTCCGGCACCGGAAAATGCATATAATGAACAAAACTCAATAATAAAACGTAAAACACTCCAGATCAAACCATCAAGTTATCCTGAATTCAAATATGGCCATGAAATTCTCAAATGAACACTGAATAGGCTGGATCGAAGGGAAATAGGTTCCACCATGAAAATTCAAATCAACATTCAAAGCTCAATAATGCATCAAATTCAAATTTAAAACAAGCAAAGTCATCAGCACAAACAGAAGATCACAATGCACACATCTATTTTCACTTTTAGATCTGAGAATTCTGAGCTTACCTGAGACTTGCAGATCTGGAAATAGCTTGTTAGAAGCCAAGAAATAGCTGCCAATCCACTCCAAATACACTCTAGTTGCAAAATAAATGCAACTAGAGCCTTCAAATTGCTGGATCTAGGAGCTTGAAGCTTGCTGCTCTGAAATGGTAAGGTGTTGAATCTTGAGAATCAGCTTGAACAAAGTATGGATTTGTGATCCTGAGCCCTCAAGGATGAAGAATATGTGATTGGTTTGTGAAGAAAGCAAGTGTAGAGAATGATTCGAAGGAAAATGCAAAATGAGCCAAAACTTGAAAGCTGTGAAATGTGATGGATCTGAACCCTTCTAAAACCCTAATTCCCTTATAAATGAGCTTATGAAGCAATGCTGAAAGGATGCAAACCTTGGCACGTGGGAAGAGAGTGTGGGAAAGAATTTGCACAATTTGCAAATTTGGTGTGATGAGGTGAAACACTCTTTCATTGCCCTCTTTCTTGCCCATGTGCATTCCAAATCTCACCCTTGATTTAAATCCACAAAGATTCTGGCCCTTGGATGCAAGCATCACACATTTCTCATGATCATGCAAATTTTACACTTATGAAATAACACTCACATCATGCACGAATTTGGTGTTATTCTTGGAGAAAAATGGATCATTTGCATTGCTTTGTAACATTGTAACCTCATTTGGTTCATACCAACACCCAAAAATAAGTTTCAAGACTTTTTGCCTGTGTACAATTGAAAATTCAAGCCTTGCCCTAGTTTTCAAGCAATTTTCGAGGGCCTCATCTTTCAAACCATAAAGGCTATGAAAAAGTACTTGCACTTTTTGAAAATGGGAGGCTTTAATCTCCAACTTTCGTGTTTGGCTTTGGTCCATTTGAAGATTTTTTCACCAAGTTATGCTCACTTGAAAATTAGGGCAAAAACTTGCTAAAAATGACATTTTCCATGACCAAGCTTACACCAATTTTGCAAAACACCTCAAAACCTCATGATTCTTGATATTTGATCTTGCCAAACCTCTTTTAACATTATAAGAACATCCCTTGGCTATAAAAATGGGGTTGGACCCCTTGAAATCTCATAGTTGACTTTTCTAAGGCACAGTTGACCAATTCCTTCATTTACAAGCAACTGAAGAAATACTTGACTTCCACAAGGAATTTTCTCACCAAATTTCATCCCTAGGATCCTCTTAACATGTAAAATACTTTGCCCAAATGAAATGGCCAAAGTCTTGAGGTTTTCATGCTTGAAACTCAAACCCTAATTTGGGATCATTGTGTAGGAGCTTTGCCCTAGCCTGGATTCCCTGATGATCTTCCAACCTTCTGAGCTTTTGTGAGTGATCATGAACTTGTGAATGCAACATATACCCCTCCTAGGACTTGAACAAATCCATTGGGCCACTTGTCATAGCTTGTGATGCTTCAAAACCCTCCACAGATGATCATATGCCTAGTGCTAGATCATGAGAATGTTATGCCTCATCTTTCCATGTTGGGATGCCAAGAATATGATATGTTCATGGTGAATATGATGTGATATGATGTTTAAAAAGAAGAGGGAAAATTTGGGGTGTTACAGCTGCCCCTATTCAAACAACTGTTGATCTGAAAAGGATGGTAGCACGGGTTATCGACCGTTCAAGATAAACTGTGGTTGAATACCAAGAAGACCTGAAATTTGCACTCTGACGAAGAATGCAAAACTGGGAAATAAACCCAACCAAATGACGCTTTGGTGACTGAGATGAAGAGAAAGCAGACGAGTTCCTTCTAAGTTGAAACTGTTATTTGGAATCAGAATACTTTAACAGACGAGTCTTCTTTGAACATTCATGTTACGCCAGGAGCTGGACATACGAGCCCTCATATACTTTGCAAGAACATATGACTTGAGACATACGAATCTCCTTCGGATATACCTGTTACGCCAGGACCGGTGATGCACTTAAGTCTGTGGGATAGACATGCATAATCAAGGTAGACGAACCCTCTTCATATATTATCCGTGGATATATGGTCTAAGACAGACGAGCCTTCTTCGAGCAAACCTGTTACGCCAGGTGCGACATTAATAATTGGTGCTTGAAACAGACGAGCCTCCTTCGGATATACCTGTTACGCCAGGACCGGTGATGCACTTAAGTATGTGGGATAGACATTCATAATCAAGGTAGACAAACCCTCTTCATATATTATCTGTGGATATATGGTATAAGACAGACGTGTCTTCTTCGAGCAGACCTGTTACGCCAGGTGTAACATTAACAAGTGGTGCCTGAGACAGACGAGCCTCCTTCGGATATACCTGTTACGCCAGGACCGGTAACCATTTTGACATTTATTCCCACAGTCAGGATTTTAAACCTCTTCAATACAGACGAGTATTGGATGATCATCAAGAGAAACACAGACGAGTGCCATAAGTAAATGATACAAACGAGTATCAGACGTTGATCTGAGAAACACAGAGGAGCGCTTCAAGCGATGATACGGATGTGTAAACACCCTAAATTTGCCCTCACCCATTCACACCATGGCTTGTGATGTCCTCATATACATAATTTCAATCATAGCATCCCATATTGTATATTTGCTTCATTGCACTAATTCCAGGTCATCTGCATCTAGGGTTTGTGATCTGAGCTATCCCAGAGCCATTTGAGCCACTCCAAAGGTCATCAATCACTTCAAAGGGGTCCATGTATGTTCAATCATCATATTATATCCTCTCAAAATCAAGAATTTCAAAAAATCACAAGAACTGAGAATGGCATGGAAGTAGAGCCAAGTTTGACTGCACAGATGACCTAGAATTAGGGTTTTGGTTTCAAAGGCCATAACTCCAATTTTTTTGGTCATTCTTGTTTCTATTGGTCTATATATGGTATAGGGATCATGCATATCAATTTTCATGAAGAAATTCAATGGGGAAGTCATTTGATCAAGAGTTGACTTTTTGAGCAAGTCAGTGCAAAATCAGGGCATCTGAGGCCCTCAATGACCCAACCAAAGGGTGTTCTTCATCATTTTGATTGTGTATGATCTTTATTTGATCATAGAAGATGTTGGAAGTTCACAAAGTTGAAGAATTTCAAGCCATTTGCAAAGTTGACTTTTTGGGAAGATGACTTGTAATGGAAACTTGCAATTTTGGGAAACTTTTTCAACCCTTGCTTTTTGATTCAAAAATGCTTCAAATGGGAAAACTTTGGTCATGAAAGTTGTAGAATGGATCATTCCCTTTTCAAAAAGTACAAGAACTCATTCTAATTCATTTTGGATCAAAAGTTATGGCTTGTCAAAGTTGGCCAAAATCACATAATTTCAAGTTTTCCACCAAAGAGGCAAAGTTGCAAAACCACTTGCCAAGGCAAATTGAGCTTTCAAATGGACTTCTAAACTTCACACAAACATGAACCAATGTCTAAAAGTCAGATTGCATCAAGAGTTTGCTCATTTTTATGACTTGTGGATCAAGAAACTTCAAAAGGGCCAAAGTTGATCAAAGTTGCAAAACTTCACTCAAACCCTAATCCACTTGCTTGCTGACTTCAGAATTGATCCTAAGGCTCTCCACACTTCTTGCTGCGCAGGACACCACTCTTGTCCTTGGCTAGCCATGAGCCCATACCTCTCTTACACAAAGCTTGACTTTTTTGCAAAAGACCCATACCAATCACAATAGGGCACACCAACTCCACAGACCTATCCATGAGTGATAAGTGGACCAAAACCAGTTCAACACATAACACAATTCATGCTGGAGCTCTCTCATAACCATAGTTCCAAGTTTATGCTCCATATGCAAAACCATTCGAAACACTCTCCACAAGCATCAAACACACAAACAAACTTCACAAAACATCTCAGCACACTCTCCTGATCATTTCCCTGCCCTCACTTTGCCCTAAAACCTCCTGAAATCAAAACACGATTTCCTCCCTTCACTGAACAGAACCTGCTCAATCTCACAAACCAACCATTATAAACTCCAACCAAGCTTCATAACTTCATCAGGGGAACCATTGGGATCATTTTGAGGCAAAGAGGCAAGCAGAAAGTCCCTGTTTCGAAAGCTCAATCTCAGGTATCACCAAGAACAATTTTTCCAGAACTTGTATTTTTTGTTATAAAGTTGTTCTCCATGCTTCACTGATCATGCTGCTCTTTTTATTTTCGAAAATAGTTGAGAAATGAACATGTTATGACTCTCTGAAACTTTGTCCAGTTTTCTTTTTTCCTTCGATTCTCCATGTATGCTTGTTATAAATCATGTTTGGATGATGGTTTGAGTTCGTTTTGAGTGGGAGATCATTTCTGGATAGTTAATTTGGGGTGGGGTGGCTTGTAGAGAGAGTTGGGGATTTGGTCTCGCCGGAGAAGATGACCAGAACACTGTTCCGGTCATCTGAAAATGTTTAGGGTTCAGATTAGGGTTAATGACATAATTAGCGTAGTTTGAATTCTGGCCCTTGGATGACGCGCGAAGTCAATTCCCTCCATCCTGAGTTTGAACCTGGGCCCTTAGATTTGCATACTTTCCCATTTTCTCATTAAAAATCATTTTTAATTCATTTGTTTTGTATTTATCTTGTACGAATTTTAAAAAATAGCAAAATACATCAAAAAAATTCTGAAAATTTTTATCAAATCTTTTAATAATTTTCAGAACCCAAAAATATTTTTATTTTTATTTTTTTTGCATTAAAAATTATTTTTAAATCATTTAAAAGTTTATTTTTAATTAGTTAATGAAAATTAATTAATTAAAAATACTTTTAGGTATTTAAAAATCACAAAAAAATTCATGTAACCTTTAAAAACATTTAGAAACATTGTCCAACTCTCAAACCAAATTTATTTTTTGTTCTTGATGCCTTTTAATCATTTTCAATGGAATTAATTTCATTTCAAGGCATTATTTTGATTCAAACTTCAAAAATTCATTTCTGCCTAACCATTGAGAGTTGGACAATGATTCTTTTTGCATTTCATCTTGCATAACATGTAGTTTATAGGATAAAATTGGCATGAATTAATCTTGAATTTTCAATTTGTTTTGCATTTTTCTTGTCAAGGTACCTTAAAACACTAGCAATCTTAGGAAATTCATAACTCTCACTAGGTTAAGAGTTGGATCCCCTCCTTTGGGAAGTGAGTTTATATAGGTCTAGGGTATCTTTGATTGTATTTTCAAATTTTTTATCATGATGTTTGTTTCTGGTTTTGGTTTTTGCCTTGTGTGTTGATCATAAACCCTAATTCATGCCTTCCTTTGCATCCATCTTCCATTTGTTTGCATATCATGACTTGCCATGACATTTTATGCTTTCATTTGATTCATAATACATCTTAGGACATATTACAATCATGTTTGATCATTGCATCTTTCATTTGCCATGTTGTATGTCATTTGCATTTCATAACTTTTCATGAACATTCATGGTTCAAAGCATGCTTCTCTTGCATCCATATGTTTGTATGATCATCCTCATGCCTTGCCTCATGTTTGAATCATCTCTTAGCATCATTAACATCATACTCATGCTTCTGGTTTTGGTTTGCATCATCACATTTCATCCCATTTGCACTGCATTTCACTTCTTTACTAACTTTTCAGGTGGTAAGTTGTATTGAGAAGTGAATTTGCCTTCACTTATCACAATCTCTTTTCATCTCTCTTATGCATCATTGCTGCATTTTTGTTTGTGCTTTGTATTGAGCTTGCTCATTCTTGTTCATCTTACTTTCTTTCTTCAAGCAACTTGACTTCTTAAGTGAAGCAAGTTGTTTTGCTTCTCTTTGCTCCTTTCATCTGCTTCCTGGTGGTTTCTCTGAAGATCTTTCTCTTAAACCTAACAAACCCTAGGACTTCCAAGCATGATAAAAATTAGGGTTGATTAGTCCCCCCATTTAGCTTTTACCTTTGTGTCATCATTGAGTCTTCTCTTCTCATCTCATAATCAGGGACTAAACCCTAAAGGCTTTAAGGCTTTGTGATTAAGCTTATGCCTGCATCCTTCTATTAGGATAGAGTGTATAACTTTGATCCTAAGTGTTAAACCCTTAATGTGTTTAAATCCTTTAATCAATTCACTTAATAATCATCAAGACATCAAGCTTGTAACTTGGGCCTTGCATTAGGGTTCTAATTCTTCCTTAATTGGTTAAGAAGGACTAACCCTAGTGTTAATGGACAAGTCCCCCTCAAGTTGTCTTACAAACCTTAAAACTCACTTCTTCATCTTATCATTAACTAAAATCCATCTAATAATGGCTTTGTTTTGTCATGAGATTAATCCCTAATCATGGATTAAGTTGAGGAGCTTTCCTCAGCTTAAACATTCTCATCTATTATCCTTCTATTAGGATGGTGTAATGAGTCTGTTTAATCCCTGATTATGGCTTAGTCTCATTACTCAACACTAAACAAAAACAACAAAAACATCTAAATAATCACAAGTAGGTTAATGATCTTAATCCTATACCATGGTGATTAAGTGTGAGATACTGACTTCACACTTAAGGTATTCTCATTACCCCTAATCAGAGGGAGGATGTGATGAGTTTACTAACCCATTGGTTTAGGCTTAAGCTCATTAACTTATGACAAACTTAAAAAATCAATAAAAGACTGAAAATACAAAAAACAAACAATAATCGTCTCCTACGGGATTCTTTTCTCATCTCATTCACTCACAAACGAGAACTTGCTTCTTTCGTCTAATGCAAGACAGTTTGCACCTGAGCCAGACAAGTCATACACTTGAGCATAGGCAAGCAAGCAGTTCATCAGTCAATTTATCTTTTAGTCTCTTTGGGTCGAACTACGGTGTTCTGACTTCCTCATTGCACGAGAGGATACGTAGGCATAACTTAACAGTTATCGAACAAAAGTCTCTGTACATTCCCCCTCCTCCAGTATCATTCTTTTAGCCTCATGATCTTGAGCATTTCATTCTTGTTCTTACACTGACACTTCATTTATACACTTCACATTTCTTTTACACTGACACTTGCATTCTTTCCAGCTTTGATACACAAATTGCACTGACAATACCCCTTTAAAACACAAATCTTTTAAGCGTGGATCCCGTCGAGTACGACGGACAATCTGGGTGCTAATACCTTCCCAGGTTGTAACCAACCCCCTTTCTCAGTCTCTCTGGTTCGCAACCGTCTTATCCATATCTTTCTAGGTCTATGCAGCATTACCTTTTCCCCCGGGATAAAAATGCCTAGCTGGCGACTCTTTTCTTTTCCCTTGAGTTCACTCCTGTGTGTTCTCATTCCCTCTTCTCGCCGACCGTTCGCGTCTGTACCCCCTCTTGACCCCGGTTGTCATTTGGTGGGAGCGACAGCTTGGCGACTCTGCTGGGGAACCTTATATTGTAACCAGGGCTTCTGGTTCATTTTTGTGGGTTCCTTCTAGCGCTTGTTTGATTTGTGTTTACTGGGGTGTTATGTGCTGATTGTGTTTATTTAGTTGCTTTATTTCTGCTTTATGTACAGTTATTTATTGCTTTCTTTACAGCTTTATACATCATAATGTCATACTGTTATCTGGCTGGATCTGGTTTTTGCTTTGGTGGGTGGGGTTCTATTGAGAGTTTAAGGTCATATACCTGGGACCTGAGTGACACCTAGGCTAGAGTGGTTCATGTTCTTTCCCATTCCATTTCGGTCTGGTGCGGGAATATGAAACACGGTTCAGATATGGGTTTCTTCTTGAGAACTCTGTGCTACAGATCTCCTGTAGTGCTAGGGCTATCTGGGAAGCCTGCTAAGTTTGGATGACCTTTATTATGACCTTCAGAAACTGAGGTGAATTAGAGGAGGATCTTTTATGGTTATTGTAAACACTGTACCTCCGGGTTAGAAGTGTTTACACTTCTCATAACTGATCCAAGTCTAAGGATCCTTGTTTTAGAACATCACCTGTGAGGGGGTTGGGCTGTTTACAGGTTTGCAGGAACCCTTGGCCACATCATACCTTGGTACTTGTTTTTAAGAATGCTTCACTTTGGACAGTTCTTGTGATTTAACCCTGGACATGTGACTCTTTATTTGAGTCCCCCACCTTAGTTACTGGACTTTTGAACCTCCATCTGAACTTCTTAAACATACATGGGCCTTTTGTATCCAGACAGAAATCAGATCCAGCTTGATCACAAACCCTTGCATATCATTTGCATATATCATCATTGCATCATTTAACATTTGCTTATTTGTTTTCAGGGTATCCATATTACATTTGGCTTGGTTTTGACCCCTTCATCTGCATAGACCCCTGCTCATCATTTATCTGCATCAGCCATCTGCTTCAGCTATCAGTGTCGGCTTCAGCTACCTCCATCATCATCCTCAGCCTATCAGTGGCTCACTTCTAGTATCAGTCTTCATCATCAGCATTTGTCTCAGCTCTTCATCAGTAGTCATGGCACCCAAGAAGAGCAACATCTCATACCACTTCTTTGAGCCTGTGCTGACTGGCATCAGGCAGGTACAGGCACTTATCACTCCAGACCACATCTCATTATTAAGAAGAACATTATGGAGGCATCCTTGATATGGTTATGGACTTGGACCCTTCTCAAAGGAGTTTGATTCACACCTGCCTACAGTTCTATGATCCTCCTTTGAGGTGCTTCACCTTCCAGAACTTTCAGCTAGGACCTTTGCTGGAGGAGTTCTCATCTTTGATTGGAGTACCTGTCAGGGGTGGTGTCCCCTTCAACCCTGAAATGGCTTCTCCCAACAATGAAGAAGTGGCAAAGGCACTGTATGTGGAACCTATTCTGATTGAGCAAAACATGACTACAAAGGCTGGAATTCCTGGTCTACACTTGGACTTTCTCACTTCTCAGGCCATCCTGAAGGCCTCCTTGGGAGAATGGAAGGCATTCTGTGCATTGTTAGCCCTCAGTATATATGGGGTTATACTATTTGCAGATGAGCCCAAGTTTATCAGCAAGAATGCTATTCATCTCTTCCTTTTGAGGAACCCAGTGCCCACCTTGCTGGGAGATTTCTATTTTTCTGTTCACCAAAGGAATGAGAAGCAGAGAGGGAGATTGGTGAGATGTTGTGCTCCTTTGTTTCACACTTGGCTGCTTAAACACTTACCCAAGACTGATGCTTTCTTGAACCCTCACCAACAGAAGAATTGGGCTAGGAGACTGTTGCACCCCAAAATTTGCCCTCACAATACAAAACTTTGTGTTCTATGAAGGTTCACAAGGTTCACAAACTTTTCAAACATTTACAAGACCTTTCATGAGGTTCATGAAGTCTACAAGTTACTTCTTGAAGGTTCACAAGGTTCACAAGTTCCACAATGCTTTCAAGACCTTTCATGAGGTTCATGAAGTCTACAAGTCACTTCTTGAAGGTTCACAAGGTTCACAAGCTTCTCAACATTTACAAGACCTTTCATGAGGTTCATGAAGTCTACAAGTTACTTCTTGAAGGTTCACAAGGTTCACAAGATCCACAATGTTTACATAACCTTTCATGAGGTTCATGAAGCCTACAAGTCACTTCATGAGGTTCACAAGGTTCACAAGGTTCGCAATACTTCCCATGAGGTTCACAAGACATCTTATGATGGTTCACAAGGTTCACAAAGTTCACAATTGGTCAGAAGAGTTGACAATTCCCTCAGACAATACACCTCCTAAGCAGTGCATCCAAAACTAGGGTTTTGACTTTAATCAGGCTAAATGAACTTCCAAGACTTCAATTGAGCTTCATAACATCTTATATGTGTGTAATAACTCCCATTTCAAGTTTCAAGACTTTTCTCAGAAGTTTGCTCAGTCAGATGATCAGATAAGTCAAAATCAGTCAAAGTAGTTAAAAAGTCAAACTGAGGTCAATTATGGTCAAACCAAAGTCAAACTTCATGATTTTTTGTCAACATCAAGTATATGGAGTAAAATTCATCATTTGATCAAGGGTTGATCATGATTCATCAAGGAGATTCCAGATCATCAAGAATCAGGAGTTTCTAAATTAGGGTTTTCTTAGTAAAAGTCAACTGAACTTTGACCAGCCATAACTTTCACATACTTCATCACCAAGTCTCCACTCAAAGCTCATTTTGAAGGAAATTGAATTCTCTACAACTTTGATCTTGCAAGTCAAGCCCAAAAATGCTTCATTTGGAAGATATGAGCTAAGACATTATAGGTCATTTCAAAAGTCAACAAAAAGTCAACAACTTCAAAAGAGCATAACTTGAGATTGGTAAATGGTATTGACATGAAACCAATGGGGTTGTTTAGAGGACTCTTCAAGCTTTCCAAAATGTCCAAGAACACCCTCATACCTTTAAAATTGAGGGATATATGCCCTTGCAAAGTTGGGAAATTTTGTGATGGTTTATGATGAAAATGGAGGTTTAAAACCAATTCTTTTCAAATGGGCTTGGCAAATCATGATCCAATCCATACAATATCACCATGCACGACCCAATTGATTAAAAATCAGAATTTTTATTATTTTATTTTTATTTATTTTGATTTAATTCATAAAAAATCATTTTAAATAAATATAAAATATGAAAATATATTATTTGATGAAGATTGAGCTTCTAGAATCTCATCAATACTGATTTGAATTGAAAGGGAAGGAAATCATGAGATTGGTACAAAAATAGCAAGCCTTCATGAACAAATATTTGAATTTTAAACCATGATCTTTTTCAATCTTCAAATATCAAAATCTCCATACAACCATTCAATTTTTCTGACCTAAATGATCCTCATATAAGTACTGATCATAACCCTAGCATTCAGACACGAATTGGCTGCCACAAAGTGTAAGTTTCAAACCTCAAAAAATCCTCCAAAAACTCATATTCGGATTTGGAGTTTCAGAGCATTAGAAGGTAAAATAAGAACATAGAGATGTTCTTTGGACATCACTGAAGCTAAACCATCACTCACATTCATCTCATACATGCCCTATTGTTCAACCCGAGCCATTCTTGTTCTTGTTTTTCTTTTTTTCGATTACATCAATTCGCTGCATATTAATGGATTTTGTTTGTCTAATGTTGTTTATGATGTTATGTAGAATGTTTCTGGGCAGGAAAATCAAAGAAACCGTGGCAAATGCATGAAACACCATTGTTAGGGTTTGGACCTAGGTTTAGGGTTTTCTAATTTAATGAATATAAATGGATTCTAAAAACACAGGATGAATCGCATGAATGTTTGGATCATGTTGCTGTGTTTGATTTTGTGAAATTGTACAGTTTTGTTGCCCATTGAGTTTCGTAGGTTTTGCTGGAACTTGTTATTCGCAGGTAAATTCCCAGCAACATTCGTAGGTAAAAACGCAGGTATGAGGAAGAAGACGAAGTCCATTCGCGCCTGTTTTAAAAATTCAAATTCTTGTTTAAAAATATTATGAATTAGTTCTGGCTATATTTCACAAACGCACGTTTGTCCTAGTGGTAAGGCTGATACGCGTATTATGTGATGGCACTGGTTCGATACTTGGCTGGGCACATTTTTTTCTCTTATTTTTTCAGGTCAAGCGTACATAATATATTATGTATTGTTACCACTCCATTAGCAGATGGGCTCTCCCAGCCAGGTGGTCATGCGCACTGCTTGTATACATGAGGTCCTGGGTTCAACACCACCCCAGGCCTTTTTGTTTTCTTTATTTTTCTGGATTTTCCAAGGCAAAGCACAAAAACAATTACTCTCTTCTCTCTTTCACCTGCGCGTGTAGCAGCCTGGTGGTACTTCTTGTTGCTGGCAAACAAGCTGACCTGGGTTCAAACCCCAGTCAGGTAAGTTTTTCACATTTTTTCTTCTTTTATTTGTTTTAAGTATTCTAATATTAAATTAAATATAATTTTATGTATATAGGTTTTTCTAAATAATTAAAATAATAATGAAGCATGTTTAATATTTTCTAAATTCTAAAATATATGAATTTTCTGAAATTATTTTCTTTATCATATGTAAATATAATATATGCATATTATTAAATGATTTTGTATAATTAAATTAAAAACCCTAAAAACATTTTTTCTAAACAAAAACCCTAATTTTGTGAAAACCTAATTTTATTTTCTAAACAATTTTTGCTTTCTAGTTCTTTATATAATTATAATGTATATATTTAATGTTAATTTTGTAAATATAATCTATTATTAATAATATGTAAATATATTTTTATAATCCAAATTATTTTCTTTTAATATAGGTATAGAAACAATTAAACTTATAATAATTTAATTTTTTATAATTATAAATAATTTAATAATTAGTACATAAATAAAAATGCTATAATTATTTAGTTGTTCATATTAAACTTTTGTTTATTATTTTAATGTTCTTATAATATTTTTGTTAATTCAATTTATTTTGATTTCTATTATTATTATTAACCATATTATTACTAACTTTTGCTTATTATAATTTTACTAACCTTTTATTTAATTTTTTATTATTATTAACCCTTATTATTGCTTATTTATTTATTTTTCATCTATTATTTATATTTTTGCTTATTATTTATATTTTGCTTTTATATTTATATTTTTGTTATTTATTATTTTATAATTATTTTGTAATTGCTCCTTGGTGTAAATTTTGTAATATTTAATTTTATTTAATGCTATGGTTAGTAATTTAGGGAGTGCAAATGTGTATTCTATTTAAAAATTAACTTAGATCATTTTAATTAAAGATAAATAATATTGAACACTCACACACGTAAGTCGATTTTTAATCGCCATCTCACATTCCTAAGGTTATCCCTCAATGTTGCCTACTAATAAGGTCAAGTGGGGTGTATAAAAGCAAGTCCCTAAAAAGAAAAATCATCAAGTCCCTAATGGTTGCCTTAAAGATCAAGTCCCTTTTCGAATAATGATGATAGTCCCTCCAGAATGCTTAATACACCCCACAGTTGCCTTCATAAAAACAGATGTCCCTCATATGTCCCTTACATCCAAGGTAATGACTACCTACTCCTTAATAGTAGGGATAGTCTTACTAATTAAAGGATAAAGAACAAGAAAGACTTAAAATTTTAGGGTAGGTACCTCCTAGTTGCTTGCTCACTCCATTTTTCAAACACTTAACAAATTTCAAACAAATTTTCAAAAACAAGTTTTTACGCATCCGTACATGGATCATTATTAACTATTATGAAAAATTTTCTATTCACACACTACACTTTCAAAAACAATTCAAAAGTGAGCTAAGTAACTAAGAGCCCATGGATAACCATGGATGTAAAGGGTGCTAACACCTTCCCTTTACATAACCTACCCCCCGGACCCAAAAATATCTCTTAAGGTCTTTCCTGTTCTTTTATGCCTTTCCTTTGGATAAAATAAAAGTCGGTGGCGACTCTTGCTATCCGCAACATAACTTAAAGTCAGTTCTCCCACCGTGTTACAGAGACTTACTGCTTTAACTTCAGATGACATCAGGTGGTGCACCCAGAGCACCAAAGGAAGGAACATAATTACTAGCTGTGGGCAGTTCCCCAATGTACCTCTGATAGGAGTGAAGGGTTGCATCAACTACAATCCTTTGTTGTTTAAAAGACAATTGGGCTATGCTTTGGTTCACCCTCCTAGAGTGCAAGACTTGGCTGAAACCCTGTATTGTGAGATAAAGCCTAACCTAGCTGTTGTCAGACAAGCATCCTGGGCTTGGGACAACATCCAAACCAAAGGGATGGCCATTCTTGGGAGGTGCAACAATGTAGCTTCAGCTCAGTATTATGAATGGTCTCATGCTAGGGCTCAGATTTCTGGAATGCCTTTCACCATTGAGGATGCACCTGGACCATCCACAGCACCACCTCCAGCCACTGTCAGCCTGGAAGAATTTGAGAAGCTGAAGAAGAGGAATGAGAATCTGTCTCAAGCTCTAAAGAGGACCCTCTGGGAGAGGAGTGATGGTCGTCTAGACATTGAGAGGTTGGAAAAGCTTAAAGTGGAGCATCTAGCCAGGATTGAGAAAGCAGAGGACTACATCAAGAAATCAAGAGCTGGAGAGCAGATTTTGAAGAATGCCTGTAAAGAGGCCCAATTTCAGAAGGCTAGGACTGATCTCTATCTGAAAGAAAGTCAAGCTAGGTGGGTCAGAATCACTGAAGCTCGCACTCAAGAAGATAAGAGAACTCAGGCTAGAATTGAGCAGTTGGAGGCAAATGAAAAGAAGCAACAGGAAGCTTTGCTGGCAGCCCAGAAGGAAATTTCAGAGTTGAAGCTTAGGGCTGGTGTGAAGAGGTCAAAGGACCAAGACAGACACAAGAAACTGACCACTGCTATTACCACCAGGAACCTTCTTATCAGAAGCATTACAAAGCATCCGGCTGGTCCTGTAACTGAAGCACTTCTGAAGGAGGTTAAGGAGGATGAGTTTGGTCTTGGTGTCTGACTTTTTGCTTGTTGTTGCTTTCATTTCATGTACTTTTCTTTTTATGTTGTATTTTGACCCTTCAGGGGAATATGTTGTAAAAACAAACTATGTATGATCCACCATTTGTAATGTATTTGTTAGTTTGTTTCATTGAGTCTCTCTCTCTCTCTCAAGCAACATCAAAGCATCTTCCTCCGGGTCTGGAAAGGTCAAAACCAAGTACCAAGCCGGATACCTTGGAAACAAATAAGCATACTGCATTGCATACTAACTTTTGTTTTGTTTTGTAGGTTTTTGTTTTGTTTGTTACTAACTCTGTTGTGGTTCAGGAATTATTGCTCGCCGTCGGGTGTTCCCTCTCAACCGTCCACACAGATATCCTACTCGCAACAATCTTCCTGGTATCCAGATGGACCAAGTACAGCAAGATCTGACAGAGGTCAGAACCCAGATGGCTAACGAAAGGTTGGAGATGAGAAACCAAATGACCCAGTTCATGGAAGTAATGAATGGCTTGGCCCAGAGTCAAGAGAGATTGAGGGCATTGGTAGAAAGGCAGACCCCACAAGAACCCCATCTAGGGACTGGAGGAACAAGTAATAATGAGAGGGTTTAACCTCATGTTAACCCACTAGTATATGGGCCTCATCTACATCCGGAGGTCAACATCACGGGTATTGTGCAAGGAAATACTACTGGAGGAAGAGTCTTACAAGAAGACCCCCAAGAAGAGCAGTTCACTGTGATGGGAGCTGGGGATGAAGCCTATGATAGGAGGCTTGATGAAATTGCTGAGAAATTGAGATCTCTGGAGTCTCAAAACTCCTTGGGTTTTGATGTCATGGATATGGGGTTAGTGGATGGGGTAAGGATTCCCCACAAGTTTAAACCCCCGTGCTTCGAGAAGTACAACAGAACTTCCTGTCCACGAACTCACTTGCAGTCCTTTCTGGGGAGACTTAAGGCATACACCATGGATGAAAAACTATGGATGTTTTACTTTGAAGATAGTTTGACTGGGGCTTCAAGGGAATGGTACTCTCACTTGACTAGAGCCACTATCAGGTGCTGGAAGGACCTAGCTGAGGCTTTCATCAGACAGTACAAATACAACCTGGACATGGCTCCTAACAGAACCCTTCTGATGGGAATGTCTCGGTCATCCAGAGAAAGCTTCAGGGAATACGCCCAGAGGTGGAGACAGCTTGCTGCTGCTGTCCAGCCACCCATGTCGGAAAGAGAAATGGCCGACATGTTTATGAATACCCTGCAAGGGACATATATTGACAGGCTAGCTGCCTTTTCTTCCACCAGCTTCGCTGACGTAGTTATAGCTGGAGAAAGAATTGAGAGCCTTCTGAAGATGGGTAAGATTTCTGATAATGGTGCAAGTTCATCAAGTAATCCCAGGAAGCCTTTTGTGGGACCTAGAAGAACCGGGGAGACTAATGCTATTCATGCCAACAGGGGCAGACCTTAGTATGTTCATAGATCAGTGGCAGCTGTCACTATTCCAGCTCCGATTCCTCAGCAACCAGCATATCAACAACCACAACAACAACCACAGTACCAACAGCAAGTTCAGTATCCGCCACAGAGGACCTACAACAACCATAACAACAATCAGCAGCAAAGACCTTTTCAGCAAAGACCATCACAGGCAAATAGGGTGATTGACCCTATCCCTATGCCTTATGCCGCTTTATTGCCACAACTCCTGAAACTCAACTTGGTTGAACTAAGGACATTGGCACCACCAGATCCCTCCAGTCTTCCAAGAAATTATGATGTCAACGCCAGATGTGCTTTCCACTCCAATGCACCTGGCCACAGTACGGAGAAATGCAGGGCTCTACAAATGAAAGTGCAAGATCTGGTGGACTCTAAAGCCCTCAACTTTGCACCCCCGCCAAATGTCAACAAGAATCCCATGCCCAATCATGGAGGACCAAGAATCAATGCCATTGAAGAAGACAAGCCATCTTTCTTAATCACCAGTGTTGGGCAGATTCGGACACCTCTGGTAGAAATTAAAGCTCAACTTCTAGAGTGCCAGATGTTCCCCGGGTGTGAGCTCGGTTGTGGGTACTGCAACATTTCGGTTAATGGGTGTGATAACTTGAGAAGCGGCATAGATGGTCTTATCAAGAGTGGTATACTCCAGATCACAGCATCAGCACCTACAAATCCAGCAATTCATTTGACAGCAATTCCTGACTCTTCTACAACTGCAGCAACAATCATTCCTAACAATTCATCAATATCATCAACAATGGCTCCATCTATCACTTCAACAAATCAGATGTCAACAACCATCTCTTCTACAACATCAGCACCCCTTTATTCAACAGAATCTTCTACAACGCCAACAGATATTTCAGCAGTCACTATTTACTATGATCCATCATATGTTCCTTCGAACAACAACTTTCAACAACAAGCAGTGGCATCTCCTGCCAGGTCACCGGTCACCATTTACTACGATCCGCACACCATTTCAGTACCCTCCTCTGCAGCAGTCAGTCCAGTTACCGTCACGGTGCCTGGACCAGTTCCATATGAAAGCAGTAATGCCATCCCTTGGCATTATGGCTCTGACCTCTACTGCAACGGGGAGAAAATCACTTTGGACTCTTCAACTTCTTCTCCACAGATTGATAATGTTGGGGGAGGCGGAGGCTTCACCAGGAGCGGACTCCTTTTTGCCTCACAACTGCAAAGACCTAACGCCGAAGCAGAAGCTGCTGCCAAAGCAAAAGGAAAGAGTGTGGTAGTTGAAGAGACAACTGTCAAAGAAACTCAGAAGACATCCTTTGAGCAAGATGTAGATGAGTTTATGAGAATTATAAAGAGAAGTGATTACAAAGTGGTGGATCAGCTTCACCAAACTCCCTCAAAGATCTCCATATTATCTCTGCTGATGTGTTCTGAAGCTCACAGGAATGCATTACTGAAAGTCCTGCACGCAACATACGTGCCAGAAGAGATCACTGTTAATCAGCTAGAAACTGTGGTGGGAAATGTCAACACCAGTCATGGACTGGGCTTTACCAATGCTGATTTAACAACTGAGGGACGTAACCACAACAAGGCTTTACACATCACTCTAGAATGCAAGGGTGCTTTTCTATCTCATGTACTGGTGGACACTGGGTCTTCGCTCAATGTTCTACCAAAGAAAGCCTTGGTGAAGCTGGAGTATGATGGCTTGGCATTGCGTCCAAGTAATTTGGTAGTGAGAGCATTTGATGGCTCTAAAAGATCAGTGCTAGGGGAGATTGATCTGCCTGTGATGATTGGCCCACAGACGTTTAAGATTACCTTCTATGTGATGGACATTCAGCCGGCCTACAGCTGTTTGTTGGGTAGACCTTGGATCCATGCCGCTGGCGCAGTTACGTCTACCCTTCACCAGAAGCTAAAATTCGAGTGGGAAGGCCAGATCATCACCATCTGTGGTGAAGAGGACATCTTTGTTAGCCATCTGGCTACGTACAAATACATTGAGATGGATGGAGAAATCCATGAAACCATGAGCCAGGGATTTGAGGCCCTGAACATAAATGAAGCATCTGATGTACTGGGAACCTCCATGACATCTTATCAGCAAGCCAGGAAGGTTGTTGAAGAGGGGACTTCCCAAGGCTGGGGCAAGCTGCTGCCCATGGAGAAGAAGGAGGACAGATTTGGGTTGGGTTACAAACCAACTCAACAAGATCAATCAGAGGCTGCAAGGAAGCCCAATTTTGTCAGCGGGGGGATGCTCACCCAGGATGCAGTGAACAACTTGGAAGATGAGTCGGAAGATGAGCGCAACCTGGAGAGCTGGATACGTCCAAGGATCCCGGGGAGCCATATCTCAAACTGGTCTTCCCAGGAAATTATAAGGGTTACTCCTGCAGAGTAATTATTATTTCCTGTATATTTTAAGCATGCATCAAGTCTTGCATCTTGCCCAAGATGACAAGACTCATTTTGTAATCGGGCCATCTTTGTAATTTTTGTGCAAACAGATCAATCAATGAATATCGGACATCTTTTGCAAATGAGTCTTTTTCTTTTTCGCTCACTGTTTTTTCCATTTTTCTTTTTGTACAAAAAATAAAATGGCAATGTTTTCAAAATGATAACTTCATTTCACCTTTTTCTAAACAAAGATTAAAATCAATCACTAAAATGAACAATCTAAACCCTTGCAGAGAGTGCCTTTCAGACGGCACCGACAACAGCACAGCTATGGCTTCGTATGACTTTGACAATCCAATCAATCAAGCTGATGAAGGGGTTGAAGAAGATTATGAGCTTCCTAAAGAGCTAGCCAGGTTGTTAAGGCAAGAGGAGAAGGTTATCACTCCTCATCAGGAGGAGGTCGAAACGGTTAATCTTGGTACGAATGAAAATGTGAAAGAGGTTAAGATCGGGGCCTGCCTACAAGACTCAGTGAAAGAGCAACTGATTGATATGCTTCGTGAATATGTGGATGTGTTTGCTTGGTCTTATCAGGATATGCCAGGGTTGGACACCGATATTGTCATGCACAAGCTGCCTTTAAAGGAAGACTGCCCACCGGTTAAACAGAAACTGCGCCGCACTCGCCCAGACATGGCAATGAAGATCAAGGAAGAGGTACAAAAGCAGTGGGACGCCGGGTTCCTTGCTGTGACTAGCTATCCGCCGTGGGTAGCTAACATTGTACCAGTACCTAAGAAAGACGGCAAGGTGAGGATGTGTGTGGACTACCGGGATCTGAATAGAGCCAGTCCGAAAGATGATTTCCCTCTACCTCATATTGATGTATTGGTTGATAATACGGCTCAGTTCTCGGTATTCTCCTTCATGGACGGATTTTCAGGATACAATCAGATCAAAATGTCACCTGAAGACATGGAGAAGACAACTTTCATCACACCCTGGGGCACGTTCTGTTATAAGATGATGCCATTCGGACTGAAGAATGTTGGTGCTACATATCAACGGGCTATGGTAACATTATTCCACGACATGATCCATAAAGAAATAGAATGTTATGTGGATGACATGATTGCCAAGTCCCTCACAGAAGAAGACCACCTGGTAAATCTGTTGAAGTTATTCAAGCGTCTGAGGAAGTACCAACTGAAGCTAAACCCCAACAAGTGCACATTCGGGGTGCGATCTGGTAAGTTGCTGGGATTTATTGTAAGTGAAAAGGGGATTGAAGTTGACCCTGATAAAGTCAAAGCCATTCAAGAAATGCCTGCACCAAAATCAGAAAAAGAAGTTTGAGGTTTCTTAGGTAGATTGAACTAAATTTCAAGGTTCATATCTCACCTTACAGCAACCTGTGAACCTTTGTTCAAGTTGTTAAGAAAAGAACAAACGGTCAGGTGGAACGAAGACTGCCAAAGGGCTTTTGACAAAATCAAGGAATACTTGCAAGAGCCTCCAATCCTTATGCCTCCAGTCGAAGGAAGACCTCTGATAATGTACTTGACAGTATTAGAAGAGTCAATGGGGTGTGTGTTGGGTCAGCATGACGAGTCTGGTCAAAAAGAGTATGCAATTTACTACCTAAGCAAAAAGTTTACCGACTGTGAACAACGTTATTCACTGCTCGAGAAAACTTGCTGTGCTTTAGCGTGGGCTGCTCGCCGACTAAGGCAGTATATGTTGACCCACACTACCTTGTTAATCTCAAAGATGGACCCAGTCAAGTACATATTTGAGAAGCCAGCACTTACCGGACGGGTTGCAAGATGGCAAATGATCCTCACAGAATACGACATCCAGTACACATCTCAGAAAGCCATCAAGGGCAGTGTACTGTCTGATTTTCTTACTGAGCAACCTATCGACGATTACCAGCCTATGAGATTTGACTTCCCTGATGAAGACATCATGTTCATTAAAGCAAAAGATCATGAAGAGCCTGTTCACACTGAAGGTCCTGACCCGGAGGAAGAATGGACTATGATGTTTGACGGGGCTGTTAATATGAATGGTCGTGGTGTTGGTGCAGTACTCATTACACCAAAGGGGGTTCACATTCCTTTCTCGGCAAAGCTCACCTTCAACTGCACTAACAACGAAGCTGAATACGAAGCTTGTATTATGGGTCTTGAGGAAACCATTGACCTCAGGATCAAGACTTTAACTGTGTTCGGAGATTCAGCTCTGGTAATCAATAAATCCAACGGCAAATGGTACACACACCAAGATCATCTGATACCTTACAGGGATTATACAAGAAGGTTATTGACTTTCTTCACAACGGTCAAGCTTGAGTATATCCCTCGGGACGAGAATCAGTTTGCAGATGCTCTTGCCACCATTTCATCCATGATCAAAGTTCAGGTTGCCAACTTTGTGCCTCGGATTTCAGTGTCCAGACTTGACAGACCAGCATATGTATTTTCAGCAGATATTGTTAAAGATGACAACCCTTGGTTCCATGACATTAAGTGCTTCTTGGAGGATCAGACATACCCACCTGGGGCATCTTCCAATGATAAGAAGACTTTAAGAAGGCTAGCTGGTAGTTTCTTCCTGAATACTGATGGTTCCCTATACAAGAGAAACTTTGATATGGTACCCCTCAGATGCGTTGATAGAACAAAAGCAGACTTGTTGATGCACGAGGTGCACGAAGGATCCTTTGGTACCCATGCCGGAGGGCATGCAATGGCCAAGAAGTTGCTAAGATCAGGTTATTACTGGATCACAATGGATGCTGACTGTTGTGCTTATGCCAGAAAGTGCCATAAATGCCAGATCTATGCGAATAAGGTGCATGTGCCTCCAAATCCTCTGAATGTGATGTCTTCACCCTGGCCCTTTGCCTTGTGGGGCATTGACATGATCGGCAAGATTGAACCGACTGCTTCAAACGGCCACAGATTCATCCTGGTTGCTATTGACTATTTCACCAAGTGGGTTGAAGCAGCTTCCTATGCAAATGTTACAAGGCAAGTGGTAGCCCGATTTCTGAAGAGAGATATCATTTGTAGGTATGGAGTGCCCGATCGAATCATTACTGATAATGGTTCCAACTTAAACAATAAAATGATGGCAGAACTGTGCCGGGACTTCAAGATCCAACACCACAATTCTTCTCCTTACAGGCCAAAGATGAATGGCGTTGTCGAGGCAGCTAATAAGAATATCAAGAAGATTGTGCAGAAGATGGTAGTTACCTATAAAGACTGGCATGAAATGCTACCATTTGCCTTGCATGGGTACCGTACGTCAATCAGGACATCCACTGGGGCAACACCGTATCAGCTTGTGTATGGTATGGAAGCAGTCCTACCTATTGAAGTTGAATTACCCTCCTTGCGGGTACTGATGGATGTTAAGCTGAATGAAGCAGATTGGGTCCGATCCCGATATGAACAACTGAGTCTGATTGAAGAAAAGAGATTAGCTGCAATCTGTCATGGGCAGCTATATCAGAAAAGAATGAAGAAAGCCTTCAATCAGAAAGTCAGGCTCCGAGAATACCAAGTAGGAGATCTTGTGCTGAAAAGACTCCTCCCTCCTCATACAGACCACAGGGGCAAGTGGACTCCTAACTATGAAGGGCCATTCGTAGTAAAGAAAGTTTTCTCCGGTGGAGCACTGATGCTCAACACTATGGATGGTGAAGACTTCCCGTCCCCTGTAAATTCAGATGCAGCTAAAAAATACTTCGCATGAAAATGACCCGCTGGACATAAAAACAGAATGTAAGTCCAGGCAAAAATAGGGCATCCCGGCGAGTCAAAAACAGAATAAAAGACTCGGGCAAAAATAAGGGAAAATAAACAAAAAAAATGTGTACACCCGCTGAGTTGAAAAGCCGCATTGGACAACTCAGGCAAAAAAAGGGTATCCCGATGGATTGAAAACCCGAAAGGGCGATCCATGCAAAAATAAGGGAATAAGTGAACAGTTGTACTCTGAATTCATCTGTATTACTTACAACTTGGTAAGCTTCAAAAGGTTCAAGCGCCGGTCAAAATCAGCCTTCTTTAGAAAGCAAGGCGAGGAGAACGTCAAATGTCATACGAGTCATAGCAAAGGGGAGCTCCCTGAAGCGTCATCAACATTGCCAATACCTTTTATTTCTCAATTTGCAACAATCTCCTCATTTTAGGGGATTTGTTTCTTTGACTATATCTTGCCGATTCAGGGCACACGAATTAATAAAATCAGATTTTCAGTCATGTTTCGTCTCGTACACTTTACTTTCATTTGCCAAAAGTCCGATGTTCTTAAGATACTGATTGCATAAATACAGATGCTTTCCTTCTAAAAATACGTGCGTGTAGGACATATACTTACTCCCGGGAGTGTCTGAACTCCCATGACGGAATCCGGTAAAGGATACCTCGGGATTACTTGTGCGTTTCTCTATCTTTTCAGGTATTCAGAGCACAGCATGGGCATGAAAGCTTCATCCCAGCAAGCTGGCAAATCATTATCTACTCAGTCTTAGCACCAGAGGTGCTTTCTCCCCAGCCGAGTTGCCCTTTACTATTCCTCCACGGCCAAGTACAAAGGCCAGGGAACCATCTCCCCACAAGAGTTTCAGCCTCTATCCAAAAGAGCAATGTCTGAAGATCTTACAGCAGAGGGAAGAAAGCTTCTACAAACCCCAGCGGGGTCCCCCTTTACCAAAGATAGGTCTATCAATGACCCATATCCCCAAGCGGAGTCCCGTGTATCAGATCTACTAATGATCGCACCCCCAGCTGGGATGCCCACTTCAAATAGATCAACCGGAGATCTTCACAATAGTTGGGATCCGAATCCCGGATCGTTATCTTTGCATAATCATAGCATTCGCATCATATTTCCCCACAGAGCGTAGCATTCCGTCTAATACGGAGCATTACGGCAAAAATCAAACATATTGCATAATCACAAGTCAGGTTCGGACTAGTCACCTGCGAATCCCAAAGTACCTCTTCAACAATGCACCCAGTACATCTCTCTTCCTTTTTTTTTTTTTTTTTTAAAAAAAGGGGAGAGAGAGTATGAAACCCTAACCACACTTTTCACCTTTTCTTTTTCTTTCGTTTTCATCTCATTCACATTGTTAGGAAAAGCCATATCTTTCGCTTTCCCCAATGGCTTCCTTAGTTTCTTCAGGCTTAAACGCGGAAGCTCCCAAATTTCGCCCAAGCAACCAAGTGCATACACTCCACCCTCCATACCTCACTTTCGCTCCTCTCAGGCATCATTATCTTTTTTTTTACCCCACTGCCACAAAACATCATTTTCACTCATCAACTTACTTTTCCTTTCGCATTCACCCAAACCTCACCACCGCAGCTCCTACGTTTCAGCCATCTAGCGGTGTGAAAAAGGATATAGCGGTGGAGGCGGCATCCACGGAGGGAAATATAGAGATCAAACAACGATTATGAAAAAAAAACATTCCTAGCAAATACAATCGAGACATGATAGTGAAGTTTTTGGAGAACCATTACGTGGTTGAAAACGTTAAAGATCAAGAAAATGGAGTAGAAGACACTTTCTCCTTTGATTTTGTCTACTTACCGATAAATTTCCGAACTGGGCTGAACAAAGGATATGCCTTTGTAAAATTTCACCAAGGCTAGTGCAGCTTGCTTAGAATGTCATCATTGCCGCAGAAAATCCGAAACCAGGCAGTCTTATGTTTCAGCAGGCAATTCTGATTCGCCTTCCAAGAGGCCTTGCTGCTGAAAAGGCCACGAAGGATTTAGGATACTATCTTGCTGTGACAACACTGGATAAAATAAAAGAGGGGATTTTATTCGGATCATATTTCGCACTCTGATATGTAGTTATGTTTTCGCATAGCCAAACACTAGTATTGGGTATCATGATGAATGCAGACATTTGGTTGCAGAATTCCATGCACGTGCCATTGGGCCCCAAAAATGCACCGAAAGGCTTCCGCCCGAATCGTTATCAATAGCCCATCCTTCTTGACACCCGTCCGTGTCATATCCCCAGCAGAAAGCCAAAGCATCCTCTTTGCACTCACAGATACATCTTTATACAAATTCCCTGTCACCCGTCCGTGTCACTTTCCCCAGCACAGTTGCCTAAACATTTTTGCAAACCATATACTTGTTTATATTACACCTTTCTCTTTTGACACTCGTCCGTATCACCCTCCTCAGCAAGTTAAACACTCTCCTGTACACCACTCATACTTATTTCACTCATACAGATACTCGTCCGTATCCTGTATACACCATTTATATCCCCTCAGATTCAACACTCGTCCGTGTTCTTTGTTAACCAGTTGATACTCGTCCGTATCATCATCTCTGAACACGTGTCAGTATTTGTTTCTACCCGATACTCGTCTGTATCGTAGTCTTAGGGATGCTCGTCCGCATCTTTAAGCTATACACAACATCAAAACACTTATACCTTTTATTTCTTTGATGTAAACACTCGTCTGTGTTTACTATTCCCCAGTAGGTCGCCAGCAAAGCAACCTTTTTCTATCTGACATTCGGAAGCCGTACCCTTCCAGGTGATTGTGCTTGGTGTTTTTGTAAAGATGGGATGGCAATTTGGTGGGCTCATTTAGCAAAAATTTGATTTTAGGCCTTATTTGCTTCATAAACTTCCCAAAAATTTCCCAACTTTGCAAGGGCACAAATCCTTCAATTTTAATTTTATGAGGGTGTTCTTGGACATTTTAGAAATATTAAAGAGTCCTCTAACCAACCTCATTAGTCTCATGTCCATATCTTTTACCATTCTCAAGTTATGCTCTTTTGAAGTTGTTGACTTTTTGTTGACTTTCAAAAGGACCTATAATGTCTTAGCTCATACCTTCCAAATGAAGCATTTTTGGGCTTGGCTTGTGAGACACAAAGTTGTAGAGAATTCAATTTCCTTCAAAATGAGCTTTGGATGGGAAAATTTTGATGAAGCATGTGAAAGTGATGGCTGGTCAAAGTTCAGTTGACTTTTCCTGAGGAAACCCTAATTTAGAAACTCCTGATTCTTGATGATCTGAAATTTCCTTGATGAATCATGATCAACCCTTGATCAAATGATGAATTTTACTTCATATACTTGATTTTGGCAAAAAATCATGAAGTTTGACTTTGGTTTGACCACAGTTGACCTCAGTTTGACTTTTTAACTACTTTAACTGATTTTAACCTATCTGATCATCTGACTGAGCAAACCTTTGGGAAAAGTCTTGAAACTTGTCATGGGGATTCTTGAACACATATAAGATGTTATGAAGCTCGCTTGAAGTCTTGGAAGTCCATTTAGCCTAATTAAAGTCAAAACCCTAGTTTAGGATGCATTGCTTAGGAGGATGCATTGTCTGAGGGAATTGTCAAATCTTCTGACTAATTGTGAACTTTGTGAACCTCATGAGATGTCTTGTGAACCTTGTGAACCTTGTGAACCTCTTAGTACTCAAAGTCTTGTCTTGTGAGGGCAAATTTTGGGGTGCAACAGCTGCCCCTGTTCAATTTTCTAAAACCTGAGGGGTTAGATTGGTATCTGTGCCATTCGTGACCTGGAAGGTTGAAGGGGATTGAACACAAAAGCCCAAAAATTTGCACTCATCAGTGCCTAGAGTAATACTGATGATTAGTTGTATATGCTTGAGTGGGCTTGAAGATGCCACTTGGAAGAACTGGAGATGGGCTTAGAGATGCCATCTAAAATATCTGGACGTGGTGATGTTCTGATGTTGATACTGGATATCAGTACTAGGTCTTTGTATAAGCCGTCTCTGAATCATTTAAGCAATATGATTTGAGTTGTTGGATGGACCAGTAGAAATAAGTCTTATGATGATTATTTTTTCTATCAGTATCTTGGATTAGGGAATGGATCTTTGTACAGATCGTTTGCCTATTCTCCAAGATCAAAAGAACGCCAGGATTTGTCCTTCTGAATAATATCTTGAACCAGGGAATGGATCTTTTTACAGACCATTTTCCTGCTATTCAAGGGGCCAAAAGAACGTCAGGATTTGTTCTTAAGGGTCAAAAGAACGTCAGGATTTGTTCTTCTGAGTAAAATGTCTTGAACCAGGGAATGGATCTTTTTACAGACTGTTTGCCTGCTATTCAAGGGGCCAAAAGAACGTCAGGATTTGTTCTTAAGGGCCAAAAGAACGTCAGGATTTGTTCCTCTGAAAAAGTCTTGAACAAAGGGCCAAAAGAACGTCAGGATTTGTTCTTCTGAATGATGTCTTGAACCAGGGAATGGATCCTTTTACAGACTGTTTTCCTGCTATTCAAGGGCCAAAAGAACGTCAGGATTTGTCCTTAAGGGTCAAAAGAACGTCAAGATTTGTTCTTCTGAAAAATATCTTGAACCAGGGAATGGATCTTTTTACAGACCATTTGCCTGCTATTCAAGGGGCCAAAAGAACGTCAGGATTTGTTCTTATGGGTCAAAAGAATGTCAGGATTTGTTCTTCTGAAAAATGTCTTGAACCAGGGAATGGATCTTTTTACAGACCGTTTGCCTGCTATTCAAGGGCCAAAAGAACGTCAAGATTTGTTCTTAAGGGTCAAAAGAACGTCAGGATTTGTTCTTCTGAATAATGTCTTGAACCAGGGAATGGATCTTTTTACAGACCGTTTGCCTGTTATTCAAAGACAACTTGAGCAAATGTATGGATCATTTCTGACCTGTTGTAAGTTGTTGATATTGTTTTACCTGCATATAACTCTCCTGCAAGGAAAATATTAGTTTATGCATTATGTATGCATGCATAGTATGATGCACTTAAGTAATGTATTATGTACTTATGGATATGTATGTTATGGTATGATGTAAATGATGTATGTATGCATCATGCAATCTGAATCGTCTGGATATCTTCGTGTAATAACTGTTGGCCAGGGAAAATAAATCCCGATTCGTTGCTGAAGAATATGAGGAACTCATTCCCGTCTTGTTTGATAACATAGTGAAGAATATGAGGAACTCGTTCCCATCTCGTTTGATAATATAGTGAAGAATATGAGGGACTCGTTTTGTTTGATAACATAGTATTCATAAACCTCCCGTCTTCGTTCGATAGTATAGTATCCATAACCTCCCGTCTTCGTTCGATAGTATGGTATCCATAACCTCCCGTCTTCGTTTGATAGTATGGTATCCATAACCTCCCGTCTTCGTTCGTCGTACTCCTATTGAAGGAATAAATTCCCGACTATCTGTCTGAGGATAAAAGAGATGGATATAAATTCCAGGGGAGATGTGACTCGAAATATTTATGAAGATGGATTTGCCCTACTGGGGGACTTGTAGTTGTCTGATGGGGATGAACCGGCGAAGCTTCGTTGAATTCCTTCCCTCGTTCGTCCTTAGTAAATACTATTACTGCATTTTCATGCATTTCTGGTAAACATCAATCATATTAAGCATTTTATGCATTTCTGGTAAACATCAATCATATTCAAAAGCATACATACATTCAAACACAACCAATGGACGTTTCGCTTATGTATATAGGGTAAAAGTAAATATGGATTCAAAGATGAAATTTTTTTTATATCACAAAGTGACCTATACATAGGCAAGTTTGTACAAGGAGACAGAAATCCTAGTAAGAGGAATTCGTCGTAAAAATTTTTACAAAACAAAGAAAATCAGCTATGTGGGAAATAATCCTATTGAGTTTCAATTCTCCTATTGCCATTATCTTCAAGTATCTCATCTTCTGCTGTTGAGATAGAAACGATTGGATTGATCTTTATCTATTCGAGCTTGAATTAGGTAGCACAACTAGTTGTAGTTACATGGGTGATCCAAACGAGACATAGTCATACGCTTTAATCCCTAACTTTTTCCTGGATTGCCCTTTCAGGTTTTCAATCCACCGGGATACCCTTTTTTGCCCAAGCCGCCTTTTGAGGTTTTCAACTTGTCGGGTGTATATTTTATATATATATATATATATATCCCTAATTTTTTCCCGAACCCTTTTGGTTCGCCGGGATGCCCTTATTTTTGCCTAGGCCAGTCAACCTAGCGGGTCTCTTTTTATGCGTAGTATTTTTTAACTATATCTGCATTTACAGACTGTGGGAAGTCTTCACCATCCATAGTAGTGAGTATCATGGCACCTCCTGAGAATACTGTTTTGACCACAAATGGCCCTTCATATGTAGGAGTCCACTTGCCCCTAGGATCACCCTGTGGTAATATGATACGCTTGATTACCAAGTCACCAGCCTGATATACCTTTGGCTTAACCTTCTTATTAAAAGCCTTAATCATCCATTTCTGGTACATCTGACCATGACAAACTGCTGCTAACCTCTTCTCATCAATCAAATTTATTTGGTCAAGCCGGGTCTGAATCCACTCATCTTCATCGAAGCCTGCATCCTTCATAATTCTTAAGGAGGGAATCTGAACTTCAATGGGCAGAACTGCTTCCATACCATATACTAAGGAGAATGGGGTTGCCCCTGTTGAAGTACGTATTGTAGTACGATAACCATGAAGAGCAAATGGTAATATCTCATGCCAATCCTTATAAGTGATAGTCATATTTTGTAGAATCTTCTTAATGTTCTTATTAGCAGCTTCTACTGCCCCATTCATCTTTGGACGATACGGAGAAGAGTTGTGATGCTTAATCTTGAACTGCGTGCAGAGATCAGTAATCATAGTGTTGTTCAGATTAGAGCCATTATCAGTAATAATCCTTTCAGGGATTCCATACCTACATATGAGATTATTCTTAATGAATCGAGCCACAACATTCTTGGTAACAGATGCAAATGAAGCTGCCTCTACCCACTTAGTGAAGTAATCAATAGCGACCAGGATGAAACGATGCCCATTAGAAGCACTAGGCTTGATCTCACCAATCATATCAATGCCCAACATGGCAAAAGGCCAAGGAGCAGTCAACACATTCAATGGTGATGGAGGTATGTGCACTTTATCAGCATAGATTTGACACTTGTGACATGTTCTGGAATGTTGATAGCAATCAGCTTCCCTGGTAGACCAATAGTAACCTGCTCTCAATATCTTCTTTGCCATAGCATGACCACTAGAATGAGTGCCAAAGATCCCATCATGCATATCTTCCATAATCTCAGTTGCTTCCTTCTTATCCACACAACGAAGCAAAGTTGAATCATGATTGCGCTTGTACAAAATTCCATTACTCAAAAAGAACTTAGCAGAAAACCTCCTCAGAAACTTCTTATCTTTGACAGATGCCCCTTCAGGGAACTCCTGAGCTTCAAGATATCTTTTCACTTCATAGAACCAAGGTTTCTCCTCTGTTTCTTCAGTGTCAATCTCATTGCAGTATGCAGGCTTCTCAAATCTATCAATGGTAATCTTGGGAGCTTCATCATCCCAGCTAATCTCAAACATGGATGCCATGGTGGCTAAAGCAGCTGCCAACTGATTCTCTCTTCGTGGAATATGTCCAAAGGTAATCTCTTTGAAATGTGGGATCAAAGACAACACATGCTCTCTGTAAGGAATGAGATTATCATGTTTGGTATCCCAATCTCCTTTGATCTGACTTACTACCAGGGCTGAATCTCCATACACGTCAAGGAACTAAACCTTCATATCAATGGCAGTTTTGATACCCAGGATACATGCCTCATACTCAGCCATGTTATTGGTACAATAGAAACAAAGCCTGGCAGTAATCGGGGTATGACAACCTTCAGGGGAACTGATCACAACACCAACACCATTACCAAGTGCATTAGAAGCTCCATCAAAAACCATAGTCCATCGGGATCCTTGTTCAGGTCCGTCATATTGTCCAGGTTCTTTGGTAATAATCATAATATCTTCATCAGGGAACTCAAAACTCATTGACTGGTAATCATCCACTGCTTGATGAGCCAAATGATTAGTTACAACACTTCCTTTAATGGCCTTCTGTGTAGTATACTGTATGTCATATTCTGTCAAGATCATTTGCCATCTTGCTATTCTTCCGGAGAGAGCAGGTTTCTCGAATATGTACTTGATTGGATCCATCTTCGAAATCAATAAGGTAGTATGAGTCAACATATACTGTCTTAGTCGGCGAGCAGCCCATGCCAAAGCGCAGCAAGTTTTCTCGAGCAGTGAGTATCTTGTTTCACAGTCGGTAAACTTTTTGCTAAGGTAGTATATTGCCTGCTCTTTTCGACCAGACTCGTCATGTTTCCCCAACACACACCCCATCGAGTTGTCTAATATTGTTAAGTACATAATCAAGGGTCTTCCATCAACTGGTGGCATCAAAATTGGAGGTTCTAGAAGATATCTCTTGATTTCATCAAAGGCTGTCTGGCACTCATCATTCCATTCCATCACCTGATCTTTCTTCAACAACTTGAAAATTGGCTCACAGGTAGCAGTTAATTGGGAAATAAATCTTGCAATGTAATTCAATCGTCCCAAGAAACCTCTAACTTCCTTCTCAGTACGGGGAGCTGGCATCTCTTGTATAGCTTTCACTTTTGCAGGATCCACTTCAATACCTTTTCCACTGACAATGAAACTCAGGAGCTTACCAGATCTAACTCCAAAAGTACACTTGTTTGGGTTCAATCTCAACTTGTATTTCTTCAACCTCTCAAACAACTTATGCATATGATCAAGGTGTTGCTCTTCATTCTGGGACCTGGCTATCATATCATCCACATATACTTCTATCTCATGATGTATCATATCGTGAAACAAAGCTACCATAGCACGCTGATATGTTGCCCCTGCATTTTTCAAACCAAATGGCATCACTTTATAACAAAAAGTGCCCCACTGTGTAACAAATGTTGTCTTCTTCATATCTTCAGGTGCCATCTTGATTTGATTGTAACCAGAGAAACCATCCATAAAAGAGAATACTTTATGCTGGGCAGTGTTGTCTACCAGGACATCAATATGAGGCAATGGAAAGTCATCTTTGGGGCTGGCCTTGTTCAGATCCCTGTAATCTACACACATACGTACCTTATCATCTTTCTTAGGTACCGGCACCACATTTCCAACCCATTGAGGATAAGAAGTCACAGCTAAGAACCCTGCATCAAACTGTTTCATCACCTCTGCCTTAATCTTCTCTGACATTTCAGGACGCATGCGACGAACCTTCTGCTTCTTTGGACGACAATCTTCTTTTACTGGTAATCGGTGAACCACAATGTCTGTATCCAACCCTGGCATATCTTCATAGGACCAAGCAAAGATTTCCACATAATCATGTAATATCTGAATCAATCTGCTCTTAACACTATCCTCTAATTCAGCCCCTATCTTGACTTCTTTCCTGTTTTCTTCAGTTCCCAGATTCACAACTTCGATTGGCTCTTCATGTGGCTGTATAGCTTTCTCTTCTTGTTGTAACAACCTAGCAAGCTCTACAGGTACCTCACAATCGTCCTCATTTCCATCTTCAGCTTGATAGATCGGATTCTCGAAATTATAATTGGCAATAGTAGAACTCTTATCAACAATATCCAGAGTGGATAAGGATCTGCATTTTAGTGATGTGGGTGTGTGTAAGAACACATAACTGATAAAACAAAAATAAAAGAAAAGAAAGACAAGGAACACAATATTTACGAAAACGAAACGTCCACTGATTTTTATTGAATGAAGTATGCAAATGAAATGACATCCCGAAACAAGCATACCATTATGCCTCGGGTAAGGCACAAGGTTTAAGAGTTTAATTGTTCAAAAATTACAAATTTTAAAGGTAACAACACAGTAATAGTATTTACTCCTGACTAAAGGAGATAGGAATAACATCTTTAGCTTTCCAATTATTGAGCCCAGCACCCACAGTAGGAAAAATCCAAGCATCCAAGTTGTAATCTTCATCATAGTCACCCACAACATTGATCTGATCTTTCATAATCCCTTGATTAGTTATATGAACAGCACGAGCACGACGAATAGCCTTTTGGGACTCTGCAGTGAAACCCAAACCAAATTTGTCAGATTTGTAAGGAATGTCAGGAAGCTGACCCCAAATAGTACAACCACCTTCATCCACCACAGCTCTAGCATCTTTAAGGGAGGCCATTGTAGGAGGTACTCTGGTGACCACAGGAACTTTCTTGACAACATGAGGAGCTTCATAGTTATTAACAACCCAAGGAACCACTTCGAACGTCTGGCATGGAGTTTCAACATATTCACCTTCCACTTCAAGATATTTAAATGTGTTCACATGGCTGACTATATATCCTTCCTCTCTGTAAACAGGGACAACCTTTCCCTCTACTGGATATCTCAGCTTCTGATGTAAGGTGGATGTCACAGCACCTGCCCCATGGATCCAGGGGCGCCCAAGCAAACAAGAATACGAAGGACGAATATCCATTACATAAAAGGTAGCATTGAAGACCTGAGAACCTACTTTGATTGGGAGATCTATTTCTCCGTGCACCACTCTTCTCGAGCCATCAAAAGCCTTCACCACTATATTACTGGGTTTCAACACAGCATCTTCAGGACTAAGCTTATTCAGAACTTCTTTGGGCAACACATTCAGCGAAGAACCATTGTCTATTAGCACATGTGACAGGGTAGTGCCCCTACATTCAATAGAGATATGTAGAGCCCTATTATGATCCCTCTTAGCAGGAGTTAAATCAGCATCGGAGAAACCTAACCCATTATCATAGGTCAAGTGTGCAACTCAATTTTTAAACTGGTCTACAGAAATCTCATTTGGTACGTGAGCAGTCTTCAAAAATTTAATCAAGGCTTTGGCATGAGCCTCAGAACACAACAATAAAGACAACATAGAAATCTTGGAGGGAGTATGTCCCAATTGATCAACAATGTCATAATCACTCTTGCGAATGATCTTCAATACTTCTTCCATCTGCTTAGAAAGGTCATCAACAGTTGGTACATTAGTTTGCACAGGTTCAATAACAGGACCTTTGCCCCGAGCATCAGCAGTGGAGGTAGTAGTTGGAGTAACTGTATTCTTGGAAACAGCCGGAGAAGAGAAAACTCTTCCACTTCGTGTGATCTTACTAGATCCAGCAATATTATCAACATCCAGATTTTCATCAGCAACAGGTGCATCAGCTAAGGATTCCTACTTAACACCATGAATATAAACATCGGAGCCATAATGCCAAGGAACCGCTTTATCAGAAGTATATGGAATAGGACCCGGAGTGGTAATGATCATAGGAGCCACTCTAGCTTCAGCAACAATCTTCACAGGGCCTTCAGCAGTAATTTTAATTGGACCCTTACGAGTGATTTTTACAGGTCCCTTAGAAGTAATCCTTACCGGCACTTTATCAACTATATCCACCTCTTCAACCTTCACACTTTTAGTTATATGTTCAACCATGCTCTCTACAGAAGGTGTCCTCTCAAACAATATGGTGTAATTGTTCATGAGGCGCTGAATTCCATCCTTCAACCTCCAGCAACTATCCGGTTTATAAGCACAATAGAAACAATCTTCATGACAACCTGGAAAGAACCCAGCTTGTACCAACTTCTTCTTAATAACAGACAATGGTGTGGTTAAATCTGCAACTGAGGAAATATGTGAAACTTCATCAATGGCATTAACATTCTTTTCATGATTTGGCATGGGAGCAGTAATCACATTTGGAGTACCCGGAGGGTCAAACTCAATCTCTCTAGCATCAATCATATCCTGAATCTTATTCTTCAATATCCAACAACTATTGGTATCATGTCCCTGACAATTTGAATGATATGCACATTGTGCATTAGGATTGTACCTGGGAGAGGTAACATTGGGATTCTGAGGAGGGTCCCTCAAAGTGATGAGTTCACCCTTCAACAAGTGTTGCAAGGCTTGGGCCAGTGACATGTTAAACTTAGTGAACTGCCTTCTAGGCCTCTGCTGATTGCCCTGTGGTGGCTCTGGTGTTGTAGGAGTTGGATTGGAGATATGAACTGCACTCACAGATTGGTGCCTGCTATTACGATCAGGTTGACCATAAACAACATTTGACTCTTTCTTCCCACTAGGAGGCTTCTTTGCAGTACTTGATGAAGAAGCACCCACTTGGATCTTGCCACTCCTTATACCACTTTCTATGCGCTCTCCTGTCATTATCAACTCAGTGAAGCCAGATGATGAGCTTCCAATGAGATGACTGTAAAAAGGACCATTCAACGTACACATGAACATATCCACTAACTCCCTGTCAGTTAGAGGAGGTTGTACCCTACCAGCCAAATCTCTCCACTTCTGGGCATACTCCTTGAAATTTTCTTTTGTACCCATAGACATGCTCTGTAGTTGCATGCGAGTAGGGGTTAGGTCAGCATTGTATTGATATTGCTTATAAAAGGCCTCAGCAAGATCATTCCAATCATGGATGTTGACACTCTCCAACTGATAGTACCACTCCAATTGAGTTCCAGATAAGCTCTCTTGGAAGAAATGGATCCACAACTTCTTATCAGCAGTATGGGGTTGGATTCTCCGGACATAAGACCTCAGATGCATCTTGGGACAAGAAACACCATCATACACTACAAAAGTAGGGACCTTGAAACCAATGGGTATAACCACCCCAGATATCAAACTCAGGTCTTCAAAATCCATCCCAGAAGACTTTTGCAATTCCATAGCATCCATTCTATCCACCAGCATTTTGAACTTATCTTCATTAGGATCATGATAGTAGTTAGCTTCAGAATCAGAGTCCCCCATTGTATTATGGAGGCTGCCTCCCTCTTTCTCAGACTCTTCAGACTCATAATCTTCAACCTGTTCTTTGGTCTTGACAGGACCTCTGAACCTTCTTCCCATATTGATCAGGCCTCCTAACCTTCTAGTCTTCTTAGTCTTCTTGGCCAGCAGTGTCTTCAATTCATCCTGCCCCTTGGACAAGCTCGGGATCAGCTCTTGGAACTGTGCATTTTGTGTCTGGAGATCTTTAACTGTTTGTTCAAGAGCCATTGCTGAAATAAACAGCGAGAAGATAAGAAACCTCTACATAAGAAACCTGTGATGCAATGGTATGGTGTATAAATGCGTATGCAATGTTTTCAAGGACCGCAGGATTTAAATTTGTTTAAACAACCAAAAAGTAAACTTTTATTAGTAATAAATTTGTTTGCCCCTTGGGCTTACAAAATGAAATGAAATAAATACAAAAGATGGGGTTTTAAGTCTCTCATGGACGTTTCCTCTTTGTGTTGAGGTATGAGTTGAGATTCCGCTCCTCGTGAAGTTGCTTTGTTAGCTCCAGAATTCTTTCTTGACTTGCTTTGTAATGAGTCTCAAAAGTATCCCTTTGCTCCTTCAACTAGATCCAGGACCTCTGTAAGTCTTCCATGTCAGTGGGCATGTCTGGGTGAAGGATGGTATAAGAAGTATCTCCTTCAGCAACTGGCTCCATAGTAACTGGCAGGATAGCAGGATATGGCATCATAAGAGTCTGAGCACGAGATCGCACCCATCTGAGGTAAGCTTCCATAGGAATAGTGTACTTGGGCTCCAGAGTCTTGCTGTCAACCTTGTTCACTTTCCCCCATGCTCGTATGAACCTTTGACGGTAACCTTGCAGATCATTGTCGTAGTCAAACACAATACCCTAAATCAACATGTCATGTGGACCATCACTCCGAGCGTAACCAAACTGTCGTAAAGCTAAAGAAGGGTTGTAAGTAATGCCTCATCTTATGCCTAGAAGTGGCACATTAGGAAACTCCCCACAACGGTCAATGATAGTGACATTCTCCATAGATCTGGAGCACCAATGGATATCTGAATGAGAGAGTGACATAATCCTCTTGGACCACCTAAACCCTTGTTCATTCTTCATCACTGAGCGAGGAAGGTGAGAAATAAACCACCTAGATAGCAAAGGTATGCAGCACATCAAAGTTCCTCGTGCTTTCGTAGTACGAGTATGAAGAGAGTGCAGGATGTCTCCAAGAAATGTAGGCACTGGATTGTGACTCAGAAATATGTTGACGGCGTGAACATCTATGAACTAATCTGGATTGGGGAACAACACTAAGCCATAAATCAACAAGGCTAAGATCTCCTCAAAAGCATCATAGCTCATAGCCTTCAAGAATACTTGAGCCTTCTCTATCAACACCTTAGCAAGAATACCCTTAACTCCACTTCTCGTTTCTAGAACAATGTCTGACTTCTTCAGATGTAGAGCTGCAGCAATGACTTCAGATTTAGGCTCTTTTTCCAAGCCTGTGAAGGGTTTCTGATCAAGAATAGGTGTACCTAGAAGCTTGGAGAACTCTTCCATTGTAGGCACCAGCTGATAGTCGGGAAATGTGAAGCAATGATGTTTAGGATCAAAGAACTGAAATAGGACACTCATCATGTCTTCATTGAACCCTGCAGTGACTAGATCCAGTAGGTGACCATGTCTCTTGATGAACTGGGAGTTTTCAGAAACCTGAGAAACCAATTCCTTAAGCTTAGGAGGTATTCCTACAAAGTTGATCCTGATAGTATTCCTACGAGCAGAAGCCATGACCTGCAACAAAGAACAAAGATAAATCCTTTGGTCCTTGAAATGGTTAGTGAAAATGCTATGCTTATGATGCATGATGATGCTATGATGTTATGCTCAATCACAAACATGTGGCACACACAAACAAGTCACACCATAACCCTGGGTTTAAAGGCTTGCATGAGGTTCAAAGGTAAGTACCTTCCCCTGAAGTTTAGATGCTTCATCCTGTCCTACAAAAGTAACCGGGTTCTAAGGGATCTCAATATCATTGATCTTTCACAAGGGTGGTTGTTCAGTAGGAAACTTACTTGCCAACCAAAACCCTCCAAGTTTAAGATCTCAATGAGCGTAGTATCGAGTATCAACCAACTTCAGTCTTCACCAAAGCCGGCTATCTCACTACTTTCTAAAGGCCAAGATGGGATGACTAGGGTTCTAAAAGTTAGTTAGTGTATTGATAACATATGACAGCCTCATATTATCCTCAACTTGACTTAAGGAACATAAGCACCAACCAAGAAGTCACACTAACTATGGCCACCAGATCAACCATATCGGTATACGTCGTACAGTTTCCTTGGTCTATTGCCATTTACCTAAGGTACACTAGATCCGGGTTAGGATCTTTCACACATAAGATCCCCAACAAGCAAAGTAAAGCAAACAAAGCGAACAAATTTAAATTGATCTAATTCCTAAGGGTACCCCTTTTTAATATTAGTCCCCAGCAGAGTCGCCAGTGTTGTAACACGGTGGGAGAACTGACTTTAGTTAAAATGTTGCGGATAGCAAGAGTCACCACCGACTTTTATTTTATCCAAAGGAAAGGGCATAAAAGAACAGGAAAAACCTTAAAAGATTTTTTGGGTTTGGGGGGTAGGTTATGTCAAGGGAAGGTGTTAGCACCCTTTACATCCATGGTTATCCATGGGCTCTTAGTTACTTAGCTCACTTTAAAATATTTTGAGAAGTGTAGTGTGTGTTTTAGAAATTTTCTTAAGTACTTTATAATGATCCATGTACGGATATATATAAAGCCTTTGTTTTGAAAATTGCTTGAAAATGTGAAGTGTTTTTGAAATGTTTTGAAAAGTGAGCAAGTACATAAGAGAAACCTACCCTAAATTAAATCTTTTCTGTTCTTAAATATCCTTTAAATGGTAAGACTATCCCTATTATTAAGGAATAGGTAGTCATTACCTTGGATGTGTGAGGGACAAGTGAAGGGACAACTGTGATGAGGCAAATGTAAGGTATATTTAGCAATTCGAAGGGACTTATCATCTTTATTCGAAAGGGACAAGGCCATTTACGAAGGCAACCATGGAGGGACTTGATCTTATTATCTTTTAAGGGACTAGATGATATAAATAAATGAAGGGACTTTGCTTTATACACCTTACTTGACCTTTTTCTTTAGGCAACATGAGAGGTATCCTTAAGAATGTGAGACGGCGATCCAAGATCGACTTACGTGTGTGAGTGTACCAATTCAAATATTTATCTTACAAATTAGTGATCTAAATTCAATTTTAAATACAAACATATTTACACTCCCTATTTTACTAACCATGGAAATTAAAAATAAATAGTAAGAATAATTCTACAACTATTACATAATTGGCACAATTACATTATAAGAATAATAAAAATAATTTAAATAAGTAAGCAAATAATAAATAAATAAATAAATTGGTTAGTAATAATAAACAAAAATAAATATAAGAAGGTTAGTATAACAATATAATATAGAAACAAATTAAAAGTTCAAAATTAAATAAATAATTATTTTTAAGAATTTTAATAAAAGAAATAAATGATAATAATTGTATATTAATAAATATGACTAATAGTTCTAATAATTTAATTTTATATACATATTATAAAAATATTTGTTAATTATAATTAAGTAAGCATATAAAAATAAGGAATTAAACTCATAAAATAAAGTTAGGGTTTTTAATTGTTTAGAAAAAATAAATTAGAGTTAATTACTTAATCTAAACCTAATTACATTATTTATAAAAAAAAACTACACATTATAAAATAAATATATATAATTAAAATTTATAAATAAACAAATTAATATTTATAACATAATTAGGGTTTATAAAGAAAATTAGATTTTTTTTACATATAAAATTTTAGGGTTAATTATTTAATCTAAGACTAATTAAATTATTTATCTAAAAAAACATATAATATTAATAATATACAACAAAATAAATCTTAAACAATTTTAGGAATAAAGTTTAAATTTTTAAAAAATAAGTTTTTGAATTATATACAAGAAAATAATATAAATATTTTTGTTTTAAACAATTATTATTAATTAGATTAATTAAACATATTATAAACAAAACAAAATAAATAAAAATATGAGAAAAAAACATACCTGGGGCTGGGATTCGAACCCAGGCCCTAGGCTTCACATCTCTAAGACCAACAAGCTCTCCACCAGGCCAGCGCGTGCTGATGAACTATGAATGAGCACCAATCTTTATATGTCAAGCCTGGAAACATAAAGGAAATAAAGCAAAAAATTGTTGAGATTGGGATTCGAACCCCTGCCTTTGCCCTGCATACGCGCATCCTTTACCAACTGAGTCATTGCATTCGTTTTGAAATATATCTACAAACAAAAGATAATAAAATAAACATGTTTTTTGAATCAGAATTTCGCGCCAACTTCATCTTCTTCTTCCTCCAGCACTGCCATATTTCCTACGAATTTTGCTTCAAATTTACCTGCGATTTTTCTTGCCAACGAAACCTGCAAATATCAAACACCATACAACAAGTACAATTTCCTCAAATTAGTTACATCAATGAGTTCCTCATGACTCATACAACAAGACCATGTCATTAGAATCTATTTAAATTAGTTAAATCACAGAACCCCAATTTGGAGCTTAAAACCCTAGCTATGGCCGATTGTGGTATAGAGCATGAAGCTTCACGAAAACTATCCAGAAACCATCTATGAGCATCAACAAACATTAATACATAATCAAAACTCATTATAAACGCATAAATTCAATGAATCGGAAAAAAATAGATTGAGAGCATGTATGCTTCGGGTTATGCATATAAGTATGAATTAGAGGCATGTAAGGGGTGGTTTAGATTCAGGGAAGCTCAAGGAAGCTTGTGATGTCTTTAGAATACCTTGAAACCTCTTGTAAGAATGAAACCGAAAATTGATTTTTATGGTTTTTTGTGAAGTTTGAAAGTTGTGTAAGAGGCTGCCAAAATTCGTGTCATAGGTTGTGATATGCTCTATGTATATATGTGAATGAGATTACGTCAAAAAATTGTGTCACACTTTGGATATTTTGATCATTTGAATATTGAAAAAGATATGTCATGAATTTTGATTTTTATTTGATCTAACATTGCTATTTTGGGACAATCCTCATAAATTGTGTATCAATCTGATCCAAATCATATTTATAACATTCTAGAAGCAAAATCCCTTTTTAAATATATGATTTTATATTTTATTTCAATTTAAATTGTATTTTAATGAATAAAATTCAAATAAATATGAAATAAAAAATAAAAAAATCAGGGAATAGGTGGGTTGGGTCGTGCTTGGTGTTTTTGTAAAGATGGGATGGCAATTTGGTGGGCTCATTTAGCAAAAAAATTGATTTTAGGCCTTATTTGCTTCATAAACTTCCCAAAAATTTCTCAACTTTGCAAGGGCACAAATCCTTCAATTTTAATGCTATGAGGGTGTTCTTGGACATTTTGGAAAGCTTAAAGAGTCCTCTAACCAACCTCATTGGTCTCATGTCCATATCTTTTACCATTCTCAAGTTATGCTCTTTTGAAGTTGTTGACTTTTTGTTGACTTTCAAAAGGACCTATAATGTCTTAGCTCATACCTTCCAAATGAAGCATTTTTGGGCTTGGCTTGTGAGATACAAAGTTGTAGAGAATTCAATATCCTTCAAAATGAGCTATGGATGGGAAAAATTTGATGAATCATGTGAAACTTATGGCTGGTCAAAGTTCAGTTGACTTTTCCTGAGGAAACCCTAATTTAAAAACTCTTGATTCTTGATGATCTGAAATATCCTTGATGAATCATGATCAACCCTTGATCAAATGATGAATTTTACTTCATATACTTGATTTTGGCAAAAAATCATGAAGTTTGACTTTGGTTTGACCACAGTTGACCTCAGTTTGACTTTTTAACTACTTTAACTGATTTTAACCTATCTGATCATCTGACTGAGCAAACCTTTGGGAAAAGTCTTGAAACTTGTCATGGGGATTCTTGAACACATATAAGATGTTATGAAGCTCACTTGAAGTCTTGGAAGTCCATTTAGCCTGATTAAAGTCAAAACCCTAGTTTAGGATGCATTGCTTAGGAGGATGCATTGTCTGAGGGAATTGTCAAATCTTCTGACTAATTGTGAACTTTGTGAACCTCATGAGATGTCTTGTGAACCTTGTGAACCTTGTGAACCTCTTATTACTCAAGGTCTTGTCTTGTGAGGGCAAATTTTGGGGTGCAACACCCTACAATGTCATTTTTCTTTTATAAAACAATCACCATGTTTTAAATGCAATGCTATTTTTGCCAAAAATTCAGGACATTTTGCAAACAAAAATAAACACAACACAGCTTTTTGACTGAATATTCTTTTATTGAAGGGCCTCTGAATAGGCAAAATTTAACATCTGGAAGCAACTACCTGGAAAGAGGTAGCTACCATAAAATTGAGAAAATAAACTATCCTAATGGCAATGGGCACGACATCCCAATGAGTTCCCTTCTTGCTATGACCAGCATGTCTTCAAAATCTCCATTCTCGCCTTTGCTTTCTGAGAAGATGAGGGGACTGATTCCTACCCTTCTGATATTGTCAGGTTGTACGAAACGATGATTTGGTTCAGATTACTCGGATCGCAGTTGTTCGCTTATTCCCTTATTTTGCGTGGATCGCCCTTTCGGGTTTTCAATCCACCGGGATACCCTTTTTTGCCTGAGCTGTCCAATGTGGATTTTCAACTCAGCGGGTGTACATTTTTTTATTTTTTTCCCTAACTTTTTCCCGAGCTTTTTATTCTGTTTTTAGCTCGCCGGGATGCCCTTTTCTTGCCTGGACTTTAATTCTGTTTTTGTGTCCAGCGGGTCTATTTATGCGAAGTATTTTTTAACTGCGTCCGAGTTAACAGGGGATTGGAAATCTTCTCCATCCATAGTGGTGAGCATCAGTGCTCCGCCTGAGAAAACCTTCTTCACTATGAATGGTCCTTCGTAGTTTGGGGTCCACTTGCCCCTATGATCTGAACCTGGAGGAATGATCCTTTTGAGTACAAGCTCACCTACTTGATACTCCCGAGTACGTACTCGTTGGTCGAATGCTCGCTTCATTCTCCTCTGATAAAGCTGACCATGACAGATAGCCGCTAATCTCTTTTCCTCGATTAGACATAGCTGATTGTAACGAGCACGCACCCATTCAGCCTCATCAAGCTTGACATCCATCATCACACGCAAAGAAGGAATCTCTACTTCAACAGGCAAAACCGCCTCCATACCATATACCAATGAGAAGGGAGTTACCCTAGTTGACGTCCTGACTGACGTTCGGTACCCATGCAGCGCAAATGGTAACATCTCATGCCAATCTTTGTAAGTGACAACCATCTTTTGCACAATCATCTTGATATTCTTGTTTGCTGCTTCTACCGCACCATTCATCTTTGGTCGGTAAGGAGAAGAATTGTGATGCTGGATCTTGAAGTCCCGACACAACTCTGCCATCATCTTGTTGTTTAAGTTTGAACCATTGTCAGTAATGACTCTTTCAGGAACTCCGTATCTGCAAATGATGTCTCTTTTCAAAAATCTGGCTACTACTTGACGAGTGACATTGGCATAAGATGTTGCTTCAACCCACTGAGTGAAGTAATCAATCGCGACCAAGATGAAGCGATGACCATTTGAAGCAGTAGGCTTTATCTTCCCGATCACGTCAATGCCCCACATAGAAAAGGGCCAAGGAGATGACATGACGTTGAGCGGGCTAGGAGGAATATGCACCTTGTCTGCATAAATCTGGCACTTGTGGCATTTACGAGCGTATGAACAACAGTCTGCGTCCATTGTCATCCAGTAATACCCCAATATCAGCCATTTCTTAGCCATAGCATGCCCTCCTGCATAGGTACCGAAAGATCCCTCGTGGACTTCCTGCATTAACAAGCTTGCTTCGTTTCTATCCACGCATCTGAGCAATACCATGTCAAAGTTTCTCTTGTATAAAACCCCGTCTGTATTCAAGAAGAAGCTAACAACAAGTCGTCTTAAGGTCTTCTTGTCATTGGAAGATGCCCCAGCTGGGTATTCTTGCTTTTCCAGGAATAGCTTGATATCAAAATACCAAGGTTTCTCATCAGACACTGCGTCTATAGAGAAAGCGTGAACTGGTGCGTCAAGCCTGGAAATGTCAATTCTGGGCACATAATTCCAACACAAGACTTTGATAGACGAAGAAAGAGTGGCCAATGCATCGGCAAATTGATTCTCAACACGTGGTATGTACTGAAGCTTAACTGTTGTGAAGAACGTCAACAGTTTTCTGGCATAATCCCTGTATGGAATTAAATGCTCTTGATGCGTATACCACTTGCCGGTAACCTGATTGATAACGAGGGCTGAATCTCCGAATATATAGAGGGTCTTAATCCGAAGATTAATAGCCTCCTCTATTCCCATTATGCATGCCTCGTATTCCGCTTCATTGTTGGTGCAGCCAAAAGTAATTCTGACAGCGAAGGGAAAGTGAACACCTTCGGGAGTGATAAGAACAACACCAACTCCACGTCCGTTGATATTGACTGCCCCATAAAACATCAACTTCCATTTGGATTCAGGGTTTGGCCCCTCCTCCGGAAGTGGATCCTCGCAATCGTTTGCTTTGAGGTACATGATGTCCTCATCAGGGATCAAACTTCATTGACTGATAGTCATCTTCAAGAGGTTGCTGTGCAAGGTAATCTGACAATACACTTCCCTTGATGGCTTTCTGAGAAGTATATTGTATGTCATATTCTGTTAAGATCATTTTCCACCTAGCAACCTGTTGCACCCCAAAATTTGCCCTCACAATATCAGGCTTTGTGTACTAAGAAGGTTCACAAGGTTCACAAGATTCATAATGTTTTCAAGACCTTTCATGAGGTTCATGAAGTCTACAAGTCACTTCATGAAGGTTCACAAGGTTCACAATATTCACAATGCTTTCAAGACCTTTCATGAGGTTCATGAAGTCTACAAGTCACTTCATGAAGGTTCACAAGGTTCACAAGATTCACAACACTTACAAGGCCTTTCATGAGGTTCATGAAGTCTACAAGTCACTTCATGAAGGTTCACAAGGTTCACAATACCTCCCATGAGATTCACAAGACATTTTATGATGGTTCACAAGGTTCACAAGGTTCACAATTGGTCAGAAGAGTTGACAATTCCCTCAGACAATGCACCTCCTAAGCAGTGCATCCAAAACTAGGGTTTTGACTTTAATCAGGCTAAATGAGCTTTCAAGACTTCAAGTGAGCTTCATAACATCTTATGTGTGTTTAAGAACCCCCATGATAAGTTTCAAGACTTTTCTCAAAAGTTTGCTCAGTCAGATGATCAGATAAGTCAAAATCAGTCAAAGTAGTTAAAAAGTCAAACTGAGGTCAACTGTGGTCAAATCAAAGTCAAACTTCATGATTTTTTGCCAACATCAAGTATATGAAGTAAAATTCATCATTTTATCAAGGGTTGATCATGATTCATCAAGGAGATTTCAGATCATCAAGAATCAGGAGTTTCTAAATTAGGGTTTCCTCAGTAAAAGTCAACTGAACTTTGACTAGACATAACTTTCACATGCTTCATCACCAAGTCTCCACTCAAAGCTCATTTTTAAGGAAATTGAATTCTCTACAACTTTGTGTCTCACAAGCCAAGCCCAAAAATGCTTCATTTGGAAGGTATGAGCTAAGACATTATAGGTCCTTTTGAAAGTCAACAAAAAGTCAACAACTTCAAAAGGGCATAACTTGAGATTGGTAAATGATATGGACATGAAACCAGTGGGGTCGTTTAGAGGACTCTTCAAGCTTTCCAAAATGTCCAAGAACACCCTCATAGCATTAAAATTGAAGGATATGTGCCTTTGCAAAGTTGGGAAATTTTGGGTTGGTTTATGATGAAAATGGAGGTCTAAAACCAATTTCTTCCAAATGGGCTTGCCAAATGATGACCCAATCCATACAATAACTTCATGCACGACCCAAATCATTAAAAATCAGATTTTTTATTATTTTATTTTTATTTATTTTGATTTAATTCATTAAAAATCATTTTAAATAAAAATAAAATATGAAAATGTAAGATTTGAATTGGATCAAGCTTCTAGAAAATCATAAATTTGATTAGAATTGAAGTGGAAAGAAATCATGAGGATTAGCCAAAAATAGCAAGTGTTCATACAAGAATATTTGATTTTTAAGGCATGATCATTTTGAATCTTTTCATATCAAATTTTCCACACAATGACTTGATTTTTTGACCTAAATTCATTCTCCTATAAGTACTTAACACATTACAATCACAAGCCACGAATTTTGACAGCCTCAAGAGTAAGTTTCACTTTTCAAAATTCAAGCAAAAAACTCACATTCGGTTTTGAATTTCCAGGATATTTGAAGGTATTTGAAGCACATAGACATGATCACTGAATACCATTGAGTGAAAACCAATACTCATATGCATCCCAAACACTCCATAATGCATAAACCGCATCTTGTTTGTTCTTGAATAATTTTTTTTCGATTACACTAATCCAATGCGTTTTAACTAATTTTGTTTGTTCAATCATGTTTGTGAGGTTGTATGGAGTGTTTCTGGACAATTGAATCAAAGCTTCATGGCTTGAATCGTAATCGGCCATTGTTAGGGTTAGAACTTCAAAATTGGGGATTCATGGAATACCTAATATAAATGGATAAGGAACTCATATTTAGACTGTAATTGTTGCATAGATCATGTTTGCAGGTTCAATTTGATGAAATTTTACTCGTATGATGATGTATATGATTCGCAAGTTTGAATTGCATGAAAATTCGTAGGAATTTTCCCAGAAAAATTCGCAGGAAACCCTACGAATTTGAGGTTGAAGATGAAGATGTTCTGGCGCGTTTTCCAGAATTTGAATATTGCATATAATATTTTTTGAATTGGTTATGGTTTTATTTCACAACAGGTTGCTTGGCCCAGTGGAAAGATCAGCATGCGTATTATGAGAAGGCAGGGGTTCGAATCCTGGCTTCCATCCTTTTTTGCCTATTTTTCCAGACATTTAGCCAACATAATATATTATCAATTGTTGTTGATTAGTTGACAGATGCGCTCACCCAGCAGGATTGGTCATGTACTTGTGTGTTTGTTTGAGAGGTCCTGGGGTCGATTCTCCCCCAGGCCTTTTTGCTTCTTGTTATTTTTCTTGATTTTTCATGACAAAGAACAAAACCAATTCTACTCCCTTTCTTACTGCCTGCGCGTGTGGTGGCTTGGTGGTGGGTTTTGTTGCTGGTAAACATGGTGACCTGGGTTCAAATCCCAGCCAGGTAAGTTTTGTTATATTTTTTATTTTATTTTGTTTAATTGATTTTGTTTTATTAATAATCACATATATAATTAAATAATTCTATAAATGTATATTCAATGTTTTCTAATGTTCTAAAAAATTATTATTATTTTTTAACTCAAAAATTATTTTTTTTATTATGTAATTAAATTATAATATATATATATATATATTTGTTAAAATAATTTTGTATATTAAATTGTAAACCCTTAAATATTTTTCTAAACAAACCCTAATTTTATAAACCCTAGTTTATTTTTTTCTCTAAACAATTATTAAAAACCTAATTTTATTTTCTAATTTTTGTAAATATAGTTATTATGTATATATTTTATTAAATATAATTAATTTTTGTAAATATAGTCATAATCATTTTTTTTATATATAATATGTAATTATTTCTATAATTTGTTTATAATCTAAATCTTATATAAATAATTTTTGAATCTATGCTAATTTAATTATAATATGTTAAAAAATAATTTAATAATTTCTCATAATATGTTCATAATTTATTTAATTTGTTTATAATTTTAAATTTTATGATTAAGTAGTATAATTGTCCTTATTTTTCTATTAAGCCATTAAAATTTTATTTTGTTTATTATGCTTATTACTAATCCATTTATTTTTTAAACTATGCTTATTATTATTATTTCACTAACCTTATTTATTCTTAATTATTATTACTAACCCCTATTATAATTATTATTGCTTATTTATTTATTTTACTTATTATTTATATTTTGCTTATTTATTTATTTTTGCTATTTATTTTTAATTGCTTATTATTATTATTGTAAATGCTCCTGGATGTAATTTTTTGTAATATTTAAATTATTTATTTCTTATGCTATGGTTAGTAAAATAGGGAGTGTAAACATGTATTATATTTAAAAATTGAATTTAGGTCACTTAAATTATAAGATAAATATTTAAAATTGAACACTCACACACGTAAGTCGATCTTTGATCGCCATCTCACTTTCTAGGGTTGCCTCTCAATGTTGCCTAATCATAAGGTCAAGTGGGGTGTATAAAGCAAAGTCCCTTAAAAGAAAAGTCATCTAGTCCCTTAACAATAAAAGATCAAGTCCCTTAAATGGTTGCCTTCATAATGATCTTGTCCCTTTCGAATAATGATGACAGTCCCTCCAAAAAAATGCTTAATGCACCCTACAGTTGCCTTCATTAAACAAATGTCCCTTCATATGTCCCTTACATCCAAGGTAATGACTACCTATTCCTTAATAATAGGGATAGTCTTACCATTTAAAGGATAAAGAACAGAAAGACTTAAACTTTAGGGTAGGTTCCTCGTAGTTACTTGCTCACTATTCAAAAACTTTTCAAATACTTCACAATTTCAAACAATTTTCAAACACAAGTTTTTTACGCATCCGTACATGGATCATTATCAAACTCTTATGAAAATTTCTATTCACACACTTCACATTTTCAAAAAACAATTCAAAGTGAGCTAAGTAACTAAGAGCCCATGGATAACCATGGATGTAAAGGGTGCTAACACCTTCCCTTTACATAACCTACCCCCCGGACCCAAAAATCTTTTAAAGGTCTTTCCTGTTCTTTTATGCCTTTCCTTTGGATAAAATAAAAGTCGGTGGCGACTCTTGCTATCCGCAACATAACTAAAGTCAGTTCTCCCACCGTGTTACAGAACTGGCGACTCTGCTGGGGACTTAATAAAAGAGGGGTACCCTTAGGAATTAGATCACTTTAAATTGTTTGCCTTGTTTGCTTTATATTATCTTGTTGGGGTGCTCTTATGTGTGAAAGGTCCTAACCCGGATCTAGTGTACCTTAGGTAAATGGAAATAGACCAAGGAAACTGTACGACGTATATCGATACGGTTGATCTGGTGGCCATAGTTAGTGTGACTTCTTGGTTGGTGCTTATGTTCCTTAAGTCAAGTTAAGGATAATATGAGGCTACCATATGTTGTCAATGCACTAACTAACTTTTAGAACCCTAGTTATCCCATCTTGGCCTTTAGAAAGTAGTGAGGTAACCGGCTTGGGTGCAGACTGAAGTTGGTTGACACTCGATACTACACTCATTGAGATCTTAAACTTGGAGGGTTTTGGTTGGCAAGTAAGTTGCCTTCTGCTCAACCACCCTTGTGAAGGATCAATGATATTAAGATCCCTTAGAACCTGATTACTTTTGTAGGACAAGATGAACCAACTAACTTCAGGGGAGGGTACTTACCTTTGAACCTCATGCAAGCCTTTAAACCTAGGGCCATTGTGTGACTTGCTTGTGTGTGCCACATGTTTGTGATTGAGCATAACATCATGACATCATCATGCATCATAAGCATAGCATTTTCCCTAACCATTTCAAGGACCAAGGGATTTATCTTTGTTCTTTGTTGCAGGTCATGGCTTCAGCTCGTAGAAACACCATCAGGATCAACTTTGTGAGCATACCTGCTAAGCTTAAAGAGTTGGTTTCTCAAGTGTCTGATCATTCCCAGTTCATCAAGAGACATGGTCACCTATTGGATCTAGTCACTTCAGGGTTCAATGAAGACATGATGAGTGTTCTGTTTCAATTCTTTGACCCTAAGCACCATTGCTTTACATTCCCCGACTACCAACTGGTTCTAACCATGGAAGAGTTCTCTAAACTTCTGGGTATACCTATTCTTGATCAAAAACCCTTCACAGGCTTGGAGAAGGAACTTAAACCAGAAGTTATTGCTGCAGCTCTACATCTGAAGAAGTCTGATATTGTTCTAGAAACGAGAAGTGGAGTCAAGGGTGTTCTAGCTAAGGTGTTGATAGAGAAGGCTCAAATGTTATTGAAGGCCATGAGTCATGATGCTTTTGAGGAGATCTTAGCCTTGCTGATATATGGCTTAGTATTGTTCCCCAATCCAGATCAGTTCATAGATGTTCATGCCATCAACATTTTTCTGAGTCACAATCCAGTGCCTACATTGCTTGGAGACATCCTGCATTCTCTTCACACCCGTACTACCAGGGCACGAGGAACTTTGATGTGTTGCATACCTTTGCTATCTAGGTGGTTTATTTCTCACCTTCCTCGCTCAGTAATGAAGAATGAGCAAGGGTTCAGATGGTCTAAGAGGATCATGTCACTCTCACATTCAGATATCCATTGGTGCTCCAGATCTATGGAGAATGTTACTATCATTGACCGTTGTGGGGAGTTTCCTAATGTTCCACTTCTAGGCTTAAGAGGAGGCATCACCTACAACCCTTCACTAGCTTTACGACAGTTTGGTTATGCTCGGAGTGATGGTCCACATGACATGTTGATTCAGGGCATTGTGTTTGATTACGACAACGATCTTCAGGGTTACCGTCAGAGATTCATATGAGCCTGGGGAAAAGTAAACAGGGTTGACAGCAAGACACTGGAGCCTAAGTACACTATTCCTATGGAGGCTTATCTCAGATGGGTGCGATCTCGTGCTCAGACTCTCATGATGCCATATCCTGCTATCCTGCCAGTTACCATGGAACCTGTTGCTGAAGGAGACACTGCTTATACCATCCTTCACCCAGACATGCCTACTGACATGGAAGACTTACAGAGATCTTGGATCCAGTTGAAGGAGCAAAGGGATACTTTTGAGGCTCATTACAAAGCAAGCCAAGAAAGAATCCTAGAACTAACAAAGCAACTTCACGAGGAACGGAATCCCAACTCATACCTCAACACAAAGAGGAAACGTCCATGGGAGACTTAAACCCCCGTCTCTTGTATTTATTGCACTTCACTTTGTAAGCCCAAGAGGCAAAACAAGTTTATTACTAATAAAAGTTTACCTTCTTGTTTGTTTAAGCAAATTTAAATCCTGCGGTCCTTGAAAACATTGCATACGCATTAAAACATCATATCATTGCATCACAGGTTTATTTGTGCACAGGTTTCTCATCTTCTCACTGTTTATTTCAGTAATGGCTCTTGAACAAACAGTTAAGGATCTCCAGGCACATAATGCACAGTTCCAAGAGCTGATCCTGAACTTGTCCAAGGGGCAAGATGAATTGAAGACACTGCTGGCCAAAAAGACTAAGAAGACTAGAAGGTCAGGTGGCCTGATCAACATGGGAAGAAGGTTCAGAGGTCCTGTCAAGACCAAAGAACAGGTTGAAGACTATGAATTTGAGGAATCTGAGAAAGAGGGAGGCAGTCTCCACAACACTATGGGGGACTCTGATTCTGAGGCTAATTATTACCATGATCCTAATGAGGACAAATTCAAGATGCTGGTGGATAGGATGGATGCTATGGAGTTGCAGAAATCTTCTGGGCTAGATTTTGAAGATTTGAGTCTGATATCTGGGGTTGTCATACCCATTGGTTTCAAGGTTCCTACCTTTGTTGTTTATGATGGGGTCTCTTGTCCCAAGCTGCATCTGAGGTCTTATGTCAGAAGAATTCAGCCTCACACTGCTGACAAGAAGTTGTGGATCCATTTCTTTCAAGAAAGCTTATCTGGAGCTCAATTGGAGTGGTATTATCAATTGGAGAGTGTCAACATCAGGGATTGGAATGATCTTGCTGAAGCTTTCTATAAGCAATATCAATACAATGCTGACTTAGCTCCCACTCGCATGCAGTTGCAAAGCATGTCCATGGGTGCCAAAGAAAGTTTTAAGGAGTATGCTCAGAAATGGAGAGACTTAGCTGGAAGAGTTCAACCCCCTTTGACTGACAGGGAATTGGTTGATATGTTCATGTGTACACTGAATGGCCCGTTTTACAGTCATCTCATTGGAAGCTCATCATCTGGCTTCACTGAGTTGATCATGACAGGAGAGCGAGTGGAAAATGGTATAAAGAATGGCAAGATCCAGGTGGGTACTTCTTCATCAGGTGCTGCAAAGAAGCCTCCCACTGGGAAGAAAGAATCCAATGCTGTTTATGGTCAGCCTGATCGTAACAGAAGGCATCAGTCTGTTAGTGCAGTTCATATTTCAAATCCAACTCCTGCAACAACAGAGCAGCCACAGGGCAATCAACAGAGGGCTAGAAGGCAGTTCACGAAGATCAACATGTCACTGGCTCAGGCATTGCAACACTTATTAAAGGCTGAACTCATTACTCTGAAAGAGGCTCCTCAGAATCCTAATGTTACCTCTCCCAGGTACAATCCCAATGCACGATGTGCATATCATTCAAACTGTCAGGGTCATGATACTAATAATTGCTGGGTCTTGAAGAACAAAATTCAAGATATGATTGAGGCTGGAGAGATTAAGTTTGACCCTCCGGGTACTCCAAATGTGATTACTGCTCCCATGCCAAATCACGAGAAGACTGTCAATGCCATTGATGAAGATTTACATATCCATTCAGTTACGGAGTTGACCACACCATTGTCTGTCATCAGAAAGAAGTTAGTACAAGCTGGTTTCTTTCCGGGTTGTCGTGAAGATTGTGTCTATTGTGAGTATAATCCAGATAAGTGTTGGAGGTTGAAGGACGGGATTCAGCGTCTCATGAATAATTACACTATAGTGTTTGAAAGGAGACCACCTTCTGTGGAGAGTATGGTGGAGCATATTACTAGAGGTAAGAAGGTTGAAGAGGTTGATATGGTTGACAAAGTACCGGTAAGAATCACTTCAAAGAGACCTATTAAAATCACCCATCAGGGTCCAATCAAGATTACTGCTGAAGGCCCTGTGAAAGTTGTTGCTGAAGCCAGAGTGGCTCCTCTGATCATTACTACTCCTGGTCCTATTCCATATACATCTGATAAAGCTGTGCCTTGGCACTATGGGTCTGATGTTTACATCCATGGTGTTAAGCAGGAGCCCTTAGCTGATGTGCCTGTTGATATTGATAATATTGCTGGATCTAGTAAGATCACACGTAGTGGAAGAGTCTTCTCACCTCCAGTTACTTCCAAGAATGCAGTTACTCCTGCTGCTACCTCTACCACTGATGCTCGGGGCAAGGGTCCTGTTATTGAACCAATATCTACTGATGTGCCAGCTGCTGATGATCTCTCTAAGCAGATGGAAGAAGTATTGAAAATCATTCGCAAGAGTGATTATGACATTGTTGATCAGTTGGGGCATACTCCCTCAAAGATTTCTATATTGTCCTTGTTGTTATGTTCTGAAGCTCATGCCAAAGCATTGATCAAGTTTCTGAAGACTGCTCATGTGCCCAATGCCATTTCTGTTGACCAGTTTGAGAATTGTGTTGCCCACCTGACTTATGATAATGGGTTGGGATTTTCTGATGCTGATTTGACCCCTGCCAAGAGGGATCATAACAGGGCCTTGCATATTTCAATTGAATGCAGGGGCACTACCCTGTCACATGTATTGATAGACAATGGTTCCTCTCTAAATGTGTTGCCCAAGGAAGTCCTGAATAAGCTGAGTCCTGAAGATGCTGTGCTGAAGCCCAGTAATATTGTGGTGAAGGCTTTTAATGGTTCTAGAAAAGTAGTGCATGGGGAAATTGATCTTCCAATTAAAGTTGGCTCTCAGGTTTTTACTGCTACATTTTTTGTGATGGATATTCGTCCTTCGTACTCTTGTTTGCTTGGTCGTCCCTGGATCCATGGGGCAGGTGCTGTAACCTCTACATTACATCAGAAACTAAGATATCCGGTGGAAGGAAAGGTTGTTACTGTCTATGGAGAGGAAGAATATTTTGTCAGCCATGTGAATACCTTCAAGTATCTGGAAATGGAAGGTGAATACATTAAAACTCCGTGTCAGACATTTGAAGTGGTTCCCTGGATTGTTAATGATTATGTAGCTCCTCCTGTTGCGAAGAAAGTTCCTGTGGTCACCAGAAAACCTCCAACAATGGCAATGGCCTCCCTCAATGATGCTAGGGCTGTGGTAGATAAAGGTGGTTGTACTATTTGGGGTCAGCTTCCTGATATCCCATACAAGTCTGACAAATTTGGTTTGGGTTTCACTGCAGAGTCCCAGAAGGCTGTTCGTCGTGCCCGTGCTGTTCGTATCACCAATCAAGGGGTTATGAAAGATCAGATCAATGCTGTGGGAGACTATGATGAAGACTACAACTTGGATGCTTGGATTTTTCCTACTGTGGGTGCTGGACTCAATAATTGGAAAGCTGAAGATGTTATCCCTATCTCCTTTAGTCAGGAGTAAATACTATTACTGTGTTGTTGCTTTTTAAGTTTGTAATTTCTGAACAATTAAAACTCTCAAGCCTTGTGCCTTACCCGGGGCACAATGGTGTGCTTGTTACGGGCTGTCATTTCATTTGCATACTTCATTCAATAAAATCAGTGGACGTTTCGTTTTAGTAAATATTGTGTTCCTTGTCTTTCTTTTCTTGTATTTTTGCTTTATCAGCTATGTGTTCTTACACACACCCACATCACTAAAATGCAGATCCTCATCCACTCAGGATCCTGTTGATAACAGTTCTACTATTGCCAATTATAATTTCGAGAATCCGATCTATCAAACTGAAGACGGAAATGAGGACGATTGTGAAGTACCTGTAGAGCTTGCTAGGTTGTTACAACAAGAAGAGAAAGCCATACAGCCACATGAAGAGCCAGTCGAAGTTGTGAATCTGGGAACTGAGGAAAACAGGAAAGAGGTCAAGATAGGGGCTGATTTAGAGGATAGTGTCAAGAGCAGACTGGTTCAGATGTTATGTGACTATGTGGAGATCTTTGCTTGGTCTTATGAAGATATGCCAGGATTGGATACAGACATTGTGGTTCACCGTTTACTAGTGAAAGAAGATTGTCGTCCAAAGAAGCAGAAGGTTCGTCGTATGCGTCCTGAGATGTCAGAAAAGATCAAAGCAGAGGTAATGAAACAGTTCAATGCAGGGTTCTTAGCAGTAACTTCTTATCCTCAGTGGGTTGCAAATGTGGTGCCGGTACCTAAGAAAGATGGTAAGGTACGTATGTGTGTGGATTACAGAGATTTGAACAAGGCTAGCCCCAAAGATGATTTCCCACTTCCTCATATTGATGTTCTGGTAGACAACACTGCCCAGCATAAGGTGTTCTCTTTTATAGATGGTTTCTCTGGTTACAATCAGATCAAGATGGCACCTGAAGATATGGAGAAGACAACCTTTGTTACACAGTGGGGCACCTTTTGTTATAAGGTGATGCCATTTGGTTTAAAGAATGCAGGGGCAACATATCAGCGTGCTATGGTGGCTTTGTTTCATGATATGATTCATCATGAGATAGAGGTATATGTGGATGATATGATAGCCAGGTCCCAGAATGAAGAGCAACATCTTGATCATTTGCATAAGTTGTTTGAGAGGTTGAAGAAATACAAGTTGAGACTGAACCCAAACAAGTGTACTTTTGGAGTTAGATCTGGTAAACTCCTGGGTTTTATAGTCAGTGGAAAAGGTATTGAAGTGGATCCTGCAAAAGTGAAAGCTATACGAGAGATGCCAGCTCCCCGTACTGAGAAGGAGGTTAGAGGTTTCTTGGGACGATTGAATTACATTGCAAGATTTATTTCCCAGTTAACTGCCATCTGTGAGCCAATCTTTAAGTTGCTGAAGAAAGACCAGGTGATGGAATGGAATGATGAGTGCCAGATTGCCTTTGATGAAATCAAGAGATATCTGCTAGAACCACCAATTTTGATGCCACCAGTTGATGGAAGACCCTTAATTATGTACTTAACAGTATTAGACAACTCAATGGGGTGTGTGTTGGGGCAACATGACGAGTCTGGTCGAAAAGAGCAGGCAATATACTACCTTAGCAAAAAGTTTACCGACTGTGAAACAAGATACTCACTGCTCGAGAAAACTTGCTGCGCTTTGGAATGGGCTGCTCGCCGACTAAGACAGTATATGTTGACCCATACTACCCTGTTGATTTCAAAGATGGATCCAATCAAGTACATATTTGAGAAACCTGCTCTCTCCGGAAGAATTGCAAGATGGCAAATGATCTTGACAGAATATGACATACAGTACACTACTCAGAAGGCCATCAAAGGAAGTGTTGTTGCTGATCATTTGGCTCATCAAGCGGTGGATGATTATCAGTCAATGAGTTTTGAGTTTCCTGATGAAGACATTATGATTATTACCAAAGAACTTGGACAATATGACGGACCTGAACAAGGATCCCGATGGACTATAGTTTTTGATGGTGCCTCTAATGCACTTGGTAATGGTGTTGGTGTTGTGATTAGTTCCCCTGAAGGTTGTCATACCCCGATTACTGCCAGACTTTGTTTCTATTGTACCAATAACATGGCTGAGTATGAGGCATGTATCCTGGGTATTAAAGCTGCTATTGATATGAAGATTCAGTTCCTTGATGTGTATGGAGATTCAGCCTTGGTAGTAAGTCAGATTAAAGGAGATTGGGATACTAAGCATGATAATCTCATTCCTTACAGAGAGCATGTGTTGTCTTTGATCCCACATTTCAAAGAGATTACCTTTGGACATATTCCACGGAGAAAAAATCAGTTGGCAGATGCATTAGCCACCATGGCATCCATGTTTGAGATCAGTTGGGATGATGAAGCCCCCAAGATTACTATTGATAGATTTGAAAAGCCTGCATACTGCAATGAGATTGACACAGAAGGGGCAGAGGAGAAGCCTTGGTTCTATGAAGTGAAAAGATATCTTGAAGCTCAGGAGTTCCCTGAAGGGGCATCTGTCAAAGATAGGAAGTTCCTGAGAAGGTTTTCTGCTAAGTTCTTTTTGAGTAATGGGATTTTGTACAAGCGCAATCATGATTCAACTATGCTTCGTTGTGTGGATAAGAAGGAAGCTACATAAATTATGGAAGAGATGCATGATGGGACCTTTGGCACTCATTCTAGTGGTCATACTATGGCAAAGAAGATATTGAGAGCAGGTTACTATTGGTCTACCATGGAAGCTGATTGCTATCAACACTCCAGAACTTGTCACAAGTGTCAAATTTATGCTGATAAAGTCCATGTACCTCCATCACCATTGAATGTGTTGACTGCTCCTTGGCCCTTTGCCATGTGGGGCATTGATATGATTGGTGAGATCAAGCCTACTGCTTCTAATGGGCATCGTTTCATCCTGGTTGCTATTGATTACTTCACAAAGTGGGTGGAGGCAGCTTCATTTGCATCTGTTACCAAGAATGTTGTGGCTCGATTCATTAAGAATAATCTTATATGTAGGTATGGCATCCCTGAAAGGATTATTACTGACAATGGCTCTAATATGAACAACACTATGATCACTGATCTCTGCACGAAGTTCAAGATTAAGCATCACAACTCTTCTCCGTATCGTCCAAAGATGAATGGGGCAGTTGAAGCTGCTAATAAGAACATCAAGAAGATTGTACAGAAGATGACTGTTACTTATAAGGATTGGCATGAGATGTTACCATTTGCTCTTCATGGTTATCGTACTACAATACGTACTTCAACAGGGGCAACCCCATTCTCCTTAGTCTATGGTATGGAAGCAGTTTTACCCATTGAAGTTCAGATCCCCTCCTTAAGAATTATGAAGGATGCAGGCTTGGATGAAGATGAGTGGATTCAGACTCGACTTGACCAGATAAATTTGATTGAAGAGAAGAGGTTAGCAGCAGTTTGTCATGGCCAGATGTACCAGAAGCGAATGATCAAAGCTTTTAATAAGAAGGTTAAGCCAAATGTATATCAGGCTGGTGACTTGGTAATCAAGCGTATCATATTACTACAGGGTGATCCTAGGGGCAAGTGGACTCCTACATATGAAGGACCATTTGTAGTCAAGACAGTGTTTTTAGGAGGTGCCATGATACTCACTACAATGGATGGTGAAGACTTCCCACAGCCTGTAAACGCAGACATAGTTAAAAAATACTACGCATAAAAAGAGACCCGCTAGGTTGACAGGCCTAGGCAAAAATAAGGGCATCCCGGCAAACCAAAAGGGTTTGGGCAAAAATTAGGGATATATATAAAAAGATGTACACCCGGCAAGTCGAAAACCTGAAAAGGCGGCTTGGGCAAAAAAGGGTATCCCGGTGGATTGAAAAACCTGAAAGGGCAATCCAGGCAAAAGTTTGGGATTAAAGCGTATGACTATGTCTCGTTTAGATCACCCATGAAACTGCAACCAGTTGTGTTACTTACTCAAGCTCGAACAGATAAAGCTCAATCCAATCATTTCCGTCTCAACAGCAGAAGATGAGATACTTGAAGATAATGGCAATAGTAGAATTGAAACTCAATAGGATTATTTCCCACATAGCTGATTCTCTTTGTTTTGTAAAATTTTATGACAAAATCCTCTTACTAGGGTTTATGTCTCTTTGTACAAATTTACCCATGTATGGGTCACTTTTTGATATAAATAAATTCAATCTTTTGAATCCAGATTTACTTTTACCCTATTTACATAAGCGGAACGTCCATTGGTTGTGTTTGAATGTATTATGCTTTTGAATATGATTGATGTTTACCAGAAATGCATGTATGTTTTTTTAATATGATTGATGTTTACCAGAAATGCATGAAAATGCAGTAATAGTATTTACTAAGGACGAACGAGAGAAGGATCTCAACGAAACTTCGCCGGTTCATCTTTACAAGACAGTTACAAACCCTCAGTAGGACAAATCCATCTTCATAAAGTCACATCTCCCCTGGAATTTATATCCATCTCTTTTATCCTCATACGGATATTCGGGAATTTACTTTCCAATAAGGGTACGACGAACGAAGACGGGATGTTATATCTACCCTACTATCAAACGAAGACGAAGGTTATATATACCTTACTATCCCCAGCAGACGGGAGGTTATATATACCTTGCTATCCCCAGCAGACGAGAGGTTATATATACCTTATTATCCCCAGCAGACGGGAGGTTATGTATACTATACCATCAAACGAAATGGGAACGAGTTCCTCATATTCTCCAGCAACGAATCGGGATTTATTTTCCCTGGCCAGCAGTTGTTATACGAAGATATCCAGACGCTTCAGGCTGCATCATATCATACATACATCATTTACATCATACCATAACATACATATACATAGATACATAATACATTACTTGAGTGCATTATATCATACATGCATACATAATACATGAACTAATGCTACTATACAGAATGCTACCTTGTTTTCAGGTTAATTCTCCAGCAAACAAACTTGTGATTATCAGGACTGCTTTATCCTCCTGAAAGTTATCATCCCTCAGGATTGCTTTATCCTCCTGAAAGCATATTATCACCTCAGGACTGCTTCATCCTCCTGACAGCTTCTTGCCCCTCAGGATTGCTTCATCCTCCTGAAAGCATACCATCCATCAGGATTGCTTTATCCTCCTGAAAACTTTTAGTACATCAGGATTGCTTCATCCTCCTGAAAACATCACTATATCAGGATTGCTTTATCCTCCTGAAAGCTTATTATCTCATCAGGACTGCTTCATCCTCCTGAAAGCTTATTATTACCTCAGGGCTGCTTCATCCTCCTGATAAGCTATTATCAATATCATCAGGACTGCTTTATCCTCCTGAAAGCTTATTATTACTTCAGGACTGCTTTATCCTCCTGACAGTTTCTCATACATCAGGACTGCTTCATCCTCTTGACAGCTATCATCATTACTTCAGGATTGCTTCATCCTCCTGAAAACATATCACTACATCAGGATTGCTTCATCCTCCTGAAAACTATCATTATACCTTCATATTTTGGACTGCTTTATCCTCCAATAAATACATCTGAAGAACTCTTCTCCAAGTGGCATCTTTAAGCCCACTCAATCATATTCAACTAGCCATCTGTATCACTCTATGCACTGGTGAGTGCAAATATTTGGGCTTTTGTGTTCAATCCCCTTCAACCTTCCAGGTCATGACTGGCAAACATACCAATCTAACCCCTCAGGTTTCAGAAAATTGAACAGGGGCAGCTGTTGCACCCCAAAATTTGCCCTCACAATATCAGGCTTTGTGTACTAAGAAGGTTCACAAGGTTCACAAGATTCATAATGTTTTCAAGACCTTTCATGAGGTTCATGAAGTCTACAAGTCACTTCATGAAGGTTCACAAGGTTCACAAGATTCACAATGCTTTCAAGACCTTTCATGAGGTTCATGAAGTCTACAAGTCACTTCATGAAGGTTCACAAGGTTCACAAGATTCACAACACTTACAAGGCCTTTCATGAGGTTCATGAAGTCTACAAGTCACTTCATGAAGGTTCACAAGGTTCAAAAGGTTCACAATACCTCCCATGAGATTCACAAGACATTTTATGATGGTTCACAAGGTTCACAATTGGTCAGAAGAGTTGACAATTCCCTCAGACAATGCACCTCCTAAGCAGTGCATCCAAAACTAGGGTTTTGACTTTAATCAGGCTAAATGAGATTTCAAGACTTCAAGTGAGCTTCATAACATATTATGTGTGTTTAAGAACCCCCATGACAAGTTTCAAGACTTTTCTCAAAAGTTTGCTCAGTCAGATGATCAGATAAGTCAAAATCAGTCAAAGCAGTTAAAAAGTCAAACTGAGGTCAACTGTGGTCAAATCAAAGTCAAACTTCATGTTTTTTGCCAACATCGAGTATATGAAGTAAAATTCATCATTTGATCAAGGGTTGATCATGATTCATCAAGGAGATTTCAGATCATCAAGAATCAGGAGTTTCTAAATTAGGGTTTCCTCAGTAAAAGTCAACTGAACTTTGACCAGCCATAACTTTCACATGCCTCATCACCAAGTCTCCACTCAAAGCTCATTTTGAAGGAAATTGAATTCTCTACAACTTTGTGTCTCACAAGCCAAGCCCAAAAATGCTTCATTTGGAAGGTATGAGCTAAGACATTATAGGTCCTTTTGAAAGTCAACAAAAAGTCAACAACTTCAAAAGGGCATAACTTGAGATTGGTAAATGATATGGACATGAAACCAGTGGGGTCGTTTATAGGACTCTTCAAGCTTTCCAAAATGTCCAAGAACACCCTCATAGTATTAAAATTGAAGGATATGTGCCTTTGCAAAGTTGGGAAATTTTGGGTTGGTTTATGATGAAAATGGAGGTCTAAAACCAATTTCTTCCAAATGGGCTTGCCAAATGATGACCCAATCCATACAATAACTTCATGCACGACCCAAATCATTAAAAATCAGATTTTTTATTATTTTATTTTTATTTATTTTGATTTAATTCATTAAAAATCATTTTAAATAAAAATAAAATATGAAAATGTAAGATTTGAATTGGATCAAGCTTCTAGAAAATCATAAATTTGATTAGAATTGAAGTGGAAAGAAATCATGAGGATTAGCCAAAAATAGCAAGTGTTCATACAAGAATATTTGATTTTTAAGGCATGATCATTTTGAATCTTTTCATATCAAATTTTCCACACAATGACTTGATTTTTTGACCTAAATTCATTCTCCTATAAGTACTTAACACATTACAATCACAAGCCACGAATTTTGACAGCCTCAAGAGTAAGTTTCACTTTTCAAAATTCAAGCAAAAAACTCACATTCGGTTTTGAATTTCCAGGATATTTGAAGGTATTTGAAGCACATAGACATGATCACTGAATACCATTGAGTGAAAACCAATACTCATATGCATCCCAAACACTCCATAATGCATAAACCGCATCTTGTTTGTTCTTGAATAATTTTTTTTCGATTACACTAATCCAATGCGTTTTAACTAATTTTGTTTGTTCAATCATGTTTGTGAGGTTGTATGGAGTGTTTCTGGACAATTGAATCAAAGCTTCATGGCTTGAATCGTAATCGGCCATTGTTAGGGTTAGAACTTCAAAATTGGGGATTCATGGAATACCTAATATAAATGGATAAGGAACTCATATTTAGACTGTAATTGTTGCATAGATCATGTTTGCAGGTTCAATTTGATGAAATTTTACTCGTATGATGATGTATATGATTCGCAAGTTTGAATTGCATGAAAATTCGTAGGAATTTTCCCAGAAAAATTCGCAGGAAACCCTACGAATTTGAGGTTGAAGATGAAGATGTTCTGGCGCGTTTTCCAGAATTTGAATATTGCATATAATATTTTTTGAATTGGTTATGGTTTTATTTCACAACAGGTTGCTTGGCCCAGTGGAAAGATCAGCATGCGTATTATGAGAAGGCAGGAGTTCGAATCCTGGCTTCCATCCTTTTTTGCCTATTTTTCACAACATTTAGCCAACATAATATATTATCAATTGTTGTTGATTAGTTGACAGATGCGCTCACCCAACAGGATTGGTCATGTACTTGTGTGTTTGTTTGAGAGGTCCTGGGGTCGATTCTCCCCCAGGCCTTTTTGCTTCTTGTTATTTTTCTTGATTTTTCATGACAAAGAACAAAACCAATTCTACTCCCTTTCTTACTGCCTGCGCGTGTAGTGGCTTGGTGGTGGGTTTTGCTGCTGGTAAACATGGTGACCTGGGTTCAAATCCCAGCCAGGTAAGTTTTGTTATATTTTTTATTTTATTTTGTTTAATTGATTTTGTTTTATTAATAATCACATATATAATTAAATAATTCTATAAATGTATATTCAATGTTTTCTAATGTTTTAAAAAATTATTATTATTTTTTAACTCAAAAATTATTTTTTTTATTATGTAATTAAATTATAATATATATATATTTGTTAAAATAATTTTGTATATTAAATTGTAAACCCTTAAATATTTTTCTAAACAAACCCTAATTTTATAAACCCTAGTTTATTTTTTTCTCTAAACAATTATTAAAAACCTAATTTTATTTTCTAATTTTTGTAAATATAGTTATTATGTATATATTTTATTAAATATAATTAATTTTTGTAAATATAGTCATAATCATTTTTTTTATATATAATATGTAATTATTTCTATAATTTGTTTATAATCTAAATCTTATATAAATAATTTTTGAATCTATGCTAATTTAATTATAATATGTTAAAAAATAATTTAATAATTTCTCATAATATGTTCATAATTTATTTAATTTGTTTATAATTTTAAATTTTATGATTAAGTAGTATAATTGTCCTTATTTTTCTATTAAGCCATTAAAATTTTATTTTGTTTATTATGCTTATTACTAATCCATTTATTTTTTAAACTATGCTTATTATTATTATTTCACTAACCTTATTTATTCTTAATTATTATTACTAACCCCTATTATAATTATTATTGCTTATTTATTTATTTTACTTATTATTTATATTTTGCTTATTTATTTATTTTTGCTATTTATTTTTAATTGCTTATTATTATTATTGTAAATGCTCCTGGATGTAATTTTTTGTAATATTTAAATTATTTATTTCTTATGCTATGGTTAGTAAAATAGGGAGTGTAAACATGTATTATATTTAAAAATTGAATTTATGTCACTTAAATTATAAGATAAATATTTAAAATTGAACACTCACACACGTAAGTCGATCTTTGATCGCCATCTCACTTTCTAGGGTTGCCTCTCAATGTTGCCTAATCATAAGGTCAAGTGGGGTGTATAAAGCAAAGTCCCTTAAAAGAAAAGTCATCTAGTCCCTTAACAATAAAAGATCAAGTCCCTTAAATGGTTGCCTTCATAATGATCTTGTCCCTTTCGAATAATGATGACAGTCCCTCCAAAAAAATGCTTAATGCACCCTACAGTTGCCTTCATTAAACAAATGTCCCTTCATATGTCCCTTACATCCAAGGTAATGACTACCTATTCCTTAATAATAGGGATAGTCTTACCATTTAAAGGATAAAGAACAGAAAGACTTAAACTTTAGGGTAGGTTCCTCGTAGTTACTTGCTCACTATTCAAAAACTTTTCAAATACTTCACAATTTCAAATAATTTTCAAACACAAGTTTTTTACGCATCCGTACATGGATCATTATCAAACTCTTATGAAAATTTATATTCACACACTTCACATTTTCAAAAAACAATTCAAAGTGAGCTAAGTAACTAAGAGCCCATGGATAACCATGGATGTAAAGGGTGCTAACACCTTCCCTTTACATAACCTACCCCCCGGACCCAAAAATCTTTTAAAGGTCTTTCCTGTTCTTTTATGCCTTTCCTTTGGATAAAATAAAAGTCGGTGGCGACTCTTGCTATCCGCAACATAACTAAAGTCAGTTCTCCCACCGTGTTACACAACCCTTCCGGTTAACGCTGGTTTTTCATAGATATACTTGACAGGATCCATTTTGGAAATTAGCAGTGTGGTATGAGTCAACATGTATTGTCTCAGTCGGCGAGCAACCCATACCAAAGCGCAGCAAGTTTTCTCGAGCAGTGAGTAACGGGACTCACAGTCGGTAAACTTTTTGCTAAGGTAGTAAATAGCATACTCTTTTCGACCAGACTCGTCATGTTGGCCTAGAACACACCCCATTGACCCTTCTAGCACAGTCAAGTACATGATAAGAGGCCGTCCTGGAACTGGAGGCATTAGAATCGGAGGCTCCTGCAAATATTCTTTTATCTTATCAAAGGCTCTTTGGCAGTCCTCATTCCACCTGACCGTTTGCTCTTTTCTTAGCAATTTGAATATCGGCTCGCATGTGGCAGTTAGATGAGATATGAACCGTGAAATGTAGTTCAACCTCCCCAAAAACCCGCGCACTTCTTTTTCTGTTTTCGGTGCAGGCATATCTTGTATAGCTTTTACTTTTGCAGGATCTACCTCGATTCCTTTTTGACTAACAATAAAACCCAGCAGTTTCCCGGAACGCACTCCGAAAGTGCACTTGTTTGGATTCAACCTCAGCTTATACTTTATCAGTCCTCTCGTCTGATACAAGATTAAAGACTCATGATCACTGCGAATAAAAAGATCATCACTAGTGGCAGTAGTAACACGATCATCATAATGATCTTCATGGTCTTTTTTTTAGACTTTCCTTTCTTGTATTTGTTATCTCTTTTCCATTGATAGTAATAATTATGTATGTGTCTTATTTTATGACAATAGTTACACTCTAGATTCTTGTATCGCAATTTAAACTTGTTTCTGCTATTCTCTCTACCACCATTTGGTTCCTTGTTATGACCTCTCCCTTATTTTCAATGACAAGTATGTCAGATTGAGATGAAGAACCTTGTGTATTCCTTCTCATCTCCTAATTAAGAATAACACTCGTAGCTGTTTCCAAAAAAACAACGCCTCTAAGAGCAGAACTTGTGATAAAACCTGAAACGTCTCTCAAGACTCTGGTAAAGATAACAATAGAATTAGTCCCCAAGAGTTCATAATCAAATTTGACACTCATTCATGACATCTAATCAAGGAGCCCTTGAAATTCACTCAAGTGATCTGAAATAAAAGTATCCTCCTTATACTTCAAACTTATAAACTTATTCAACAAGAACAATTTATTATTCCTTCATCAAACACAAAATTCATGTTTGAGAAACTAAAAAATCGGTAAATGCAATTTCTTCACAAATAGTAAGGGCTTGTTCGAATCCCTTTTCAAAAACAGTTTTTTAGTTTTAGAAACTTGAAAATTTGAAAACTCATTTGATAAATAGTTTTTAAAAAAGTGATTTTGAAAACTGTTTTTGTTTTTTAGTTTTAAAAACTCAAAAACCAAAACTGGTAAAAGTTGTTTTGCATTTAAATTTTGCTTTTAAGTTTCAAAAACACCAAAATTGAAAACACCATTTATCATGTTAAGAAATGTCAAACAAGTTTTTTCTCTTATTATCTCAAAAACAGTTTTACAAAATACAACTTCCAAGTGAATTTTTATTTTGTTTTCATCCTTAAAAACAATTCTTAAAACTAATTTATAAAATAGTTTTTAAAAAGAAAAAAAATTGAAATTGAACCAAACGAGCCCTAAGTCTTTCATCTTTTCCTTCTATAAACGATAATTAGAACCATTCAATAATACCATCTTCGTCTTTGTATTTGACTTCATCATTCAAACAAGTAAAATAACCCTAACCAAGAGCTCTGATGATATTCTGATGGGAAATTAAGACACAATAACATACTAATATGCAAAGGATATAAAATTCTCCACACTTGTAGGAACCTTGAGGATCAATATCAAATATAAGACGACAAATCGAACAAATAAAGGCACAAAAGAACACCAATATTTTAACGTGGGAAACCCCTCGATATGAGAGTAAAACCATGAGTCGTCCATATCAAAGAAATACCTCCACTATAATCAATTAAGGGTACAAAAGATTATTAAAGTGATTCACAAACTAGTGCTAACTACCGCAAATCACAAAGAAAACTAGCTTATAGATAAGAATAAAAAAACTGGAGAGAAAAAAATACTCAAATATGCAGCTTCAGTACGAAGCGTATATCTCTTGACTTAGATCTTGTTTAAAATTCTAAATGATCAAAAGTTAGATACAAGTGTTACGAACTTGCTCTCCAAATATGAGCTCGATCAGAAGGTTAACAAATTCGGGATCGTCAATTTAGTGAGATTAGTTGCAGAAAAATGGGAATAGGTTTTTCCCCCTTTTTCTCTCTTTTTAATCCTTATTTTTTGTTTCATTATCACTTTCAACCCTAAATTGACCCTCTACATTTAAATAAGTGAGACAAATGGACTAATCATATTTGAGTATTTCTCCACGTAGGAAGGGAGCTCAAACCCAAAAATCTCATGTAGATGAATTTTATTAAAACATTATATGGTGTGTTTAATCCAAATTGAGTGTTAGAAATGAATGCGATTGTATTGAATTGTGTTACAATTCTTTTTATAACTAAAACGTATATAAAAAAAATTATTTGAAATATAATCCATGAATCCAACCTAACCCATAAATGAACATGTTGGTTTATGTCAGGTTTGAATGTGAAATTGTGAATTGCACGATGAACTCAACTCATTAAAGTTTGAACGTGTCAGATAACATATTGGACCAAATTCGACCCAATTCAACCCATGCACATTTTCATGTTACAATTATTATTCTCGAAAATATTATTCTAATATATCTGTTTGGTAGAAATTTATACTCTTAAAAATATTGTAAAATCAATTAAATTTAAAATTATAAAAAATAATAATAAATATGAGTGATAATGGAAATTATACTTGATTGAACTTATTCTCATACAAATATTATAGTTCCATCCATTGCTTTAAAAAATGGACCGATCATTGAACCAGTGAGACTATTAAGTCACATATTTATTTATCGAATCATTGGGTCATTGGTCAAACTGCATGACCAAACCAGATTAAATCGGATAACTCGGTAAAATATATCGGTCTTTATAACAAAATTATATAGATATAAAATTGATCGTACAAGATGATTCAGTCTCTACAAAATATAACTAACACTTAAATTTTTTTTAAATATCATATAATAAGTTCACAAGTTCATAATCTTAATTCATATTTTAAACAAATGTATCACACATTACAAAATAATACAAAATTAAACCTAATGGCAAACAAAATCTAATTGCAACATAATATAATTAAATAATTTATAAAAAAAATAACTCTAATGTGTACCAAATTTAGTTCACAGAGGAAAAATTGTTTTAATGTTGGAATCTCCTTCAATATTAAAATCATTTGTAGTAAAATCAACCGCATCCGCAACAACTTCTTTGTCAATGATATCATTTTTTAATTAAAATAATCAAACGAGTCATTTTAATTTAAAAAATAATAATTAAACCGTCGTTTTTTCTGATTTACACCATTTTTTTTTTATCTTTTTATACCAATTCAATGACAAACATTCTAACAATTGAACCAAACTGATTACATTATCGATTTCCAGTTCGACTGATTCGATTTTTAAAATAATATTTCCACCTTTCAAGCCAAAAATGTATTGCATTTTCATAATCAATGTTTGGTAATGCTTAATTAACGCGAATCTTTTTTGAAGTTATGAACTTGTATGAATTAAATGTCAAAAGTCATACTCTTTTGGATATTTTATTTACTCCTTCTACACTTTTGCATGAAGAGTATATTCAATTTATTTTTCATAAAACAAAAATTTAAATTAGTATTTATTTTTCACGGTTTGAAATTAAAACTTCAAGATGTGTCAGTTAAGAAGCGCTTCACATTTCACAGATTCGGTGATAGACGGTCCAGGTGAATCCCGTGACGTCATCACGGGCCCACCTCGTAATTAACTCTACTGATTAGACTACTTTCGTAATTTCAAATCACCAACAAATTTTCTGGCATTTTTAACTTCATGTGCCGCCCACTTTCCCATTTTTATTTTATTTTTCACAAAATTAAAATAAATAACCATCGCACGTGTGCAAGCATGCGTTCCAAAATTCTATTTATACCCCTGAAGCTCCTAACCTCACTCCCTTTTCCCACTTTCTCTATTCTTCCTACAGTTAAGCTTTTCTCTCTTCTCCGGCGACGATATGGCGGCAACGGAATCCGATCTAGACGAGTTTCTCAATCTCGATTACGAACTTCGGTATCCAAGTCTTGCCGATACGGAGGCGTTCATGACCGCCGCTTTCCAAACTCTTTTACCGGTAACGTAACTCTTCTCTCTTTTCTCTGATCAATTTTTGTTTCTGAGTTCTGAAACTGAAAGAATATTTTGCCACATCATCGAGGAGTACTGATGACGTGGCACCATGCCATGCAGTTTGTGCGGTTCGCTCAAGCTTCCTTAATCGGAAATAACAAGAAATAACTTTACTAGTACATCTTAAAATGAATATAAGTGACGGATTTTGCTATAATAAAATTAATTTTTGAAATAATTGATATGTTTTTGAGAAAGGGAAGTATTGGAAAATTTGATTTGTATGTTTGGGAGCAAGAAAATTGCTTGTGGAGATAGTATTATTGAAGGTTAAAGAAAAAAAATGTATGAAAGCCTTAAAATTAGTGAGGGGTGATGTGGACGTGTTTATTGTTATTTTTGTGTGAGTGTGAGTAACTAGTGTGAACGCAGGCTTTGGAGTGTGGGCCTTTTTGTTCTCTTTTTAAGTCTGACCTTGATACAGTTACACCACCCACATTCTGCACTTCTTAAATTAATTCTTAATTTATATACATGAATTAAGAAAACTGGAAGGAATAAAAAGTAACTTTGTTAGTATTTCAATGGTGAGTATTATTATATGTTATTCTAAAATTTAGGGTGTAATATTAATTCCACTTATGTAGCTGTTTAAATTTCCATGTAAATAATTTTCCCTAGTGTGGAAATCTTTCTGTTCTTCTTGTTGTAATTGTATATTTTATATTTTTACTCTATAAGTTGTGCCGCCACCACCTTTCACGAGGATTAAAAAAAAATAAGTAAAAAAATCAAATCTACTTTTTTATTGATTGAGCTTCTTTTTTTTTTTCTCTTTACAAAATGAACTAAACCGGTTACATGATGACTGAATCTAGGTAAGACCGATTCGATTATCATGTCAACTGAAAGTCTAGTTTAAAAAAATGGATAGAAATTGTCACATAAGTGCAACTAAAATCATACATAAATATATTTAAAAAAATTAATACATAATTATTATATTTATCGATGTCAATAAATTTAATAAATTTTATTACTTTCAATATACTTATTTATCTGTTTTTTTAGTATATTATTATTATTATTATTATTATTATTATTATTATTATTATTATTATTATTATTATTATTATTATTATTATTATTATTATAATTATAATTATAATTATTATTATTATTTCTTTTAAAATATCTTGTTATTATAATCTATAATACTACTAATTATTATCAATATAATTAACTACCAGAGGATCAGGTAAATGTTTCTTCTTTAAAAGAAGATTCTACACTTGTTTTTTATCAAAAATAATAATAACAAGTACACTTCTGGTGTATCAAAATTAATAAAGATGTATTGGGCTTTGAGTGGGCCCATGATATTGTATATTTTATACTTCTGGTTCAGTTATGATAATTGATTTTGTTTGGTAACTTTCAAATAAGTAAAAGTGATTCGATTTAAGTAATTAATAAACTTAACTCAAAGATGAATTAATAGAAGAATTTTTGTTTGGACATTGTTTTTGAAATGTTACTACAGGGCATTCAAAGTAATCAGAAAATTTTGCCTATCTACCTAGGGCTGTGTAAATGGACCTAAAGAATCGAAAATCCACCCGAGAATCGGTCTGGTGGAGCCGAACCATTGAACCGGCCGATTTACCTTTTTGTATGATAATGAATATTTTTTATCCGATATCGAAAATAGACTATATTCGATATTTTTGTCGGACATCCGAGATAACGGTCCAATTTCGATCCAAAAAAATTATCATAACTATTTCAATCCGGTCTGGATTTACCTGATATACAAACATTGTTTAATGCAAGAACGTTGGATTTACCTGATATACAAACATTGTTTAATGCAAGAACGTTTCTACAAGTGTCGCATGTGCATTCAATTATTTATTTAAATGATAATGGATGTAAAAGAACTTAATATAATCTATATTGTATTGTGGAATTTAATATAATATATATTTGGTATTTAGTAGAATCCGTTTTATATTTGAATTTAATTGAAATGTACAAAACAATTTTATATTATCGTGAATGATATTGGTCAGATTTAAAATTATATTTAATTTTTATTTTAGTTATATTTAAAGTAAAAATTATGAAGGATTTGATGGATTGATGGTGTAAAAATTTTTACACCGACAATGCATAACAATTAATTTCTTTATAATTTTGTTAAGTGGTATAAGAATTTGAAAATATGATTGAGTTGTTTAAATAATTTAAAATTATGATATAATATTAAAAAATAAATGAGATCCATTTAAAAAACCGTCAATACGATGGATGATGTGGATGCTCTTAAATAGGTTGACATATTTTGATGATAAAAATTGATTTTAATTTTTTTAAAATAAGATTTATGTTTTTATACCATTATTTAAAAAATTGAGGGTAAAAATTAATTTTTTAACTACAAATCATAATTTCAATTCAGAATAAGTGTTAGATCCATAAGCAATTTTAATTAGAAAAACCTAACCATCTTCAAAAGCGCTTTTAACTTTCCCAATACATGGAATTTATCATGCTTTTTTTCAATAACATCACTTCCTCCGTCCCATAATGAATGATTTATTTGGAATTAATGAGTAATCCAAAATGAATGATTTATTTAAATTTTTTAATGTATTTTTTTCAATTTTATGCTCTAATTAATTATTTTCATCATTCTCAATACATAAGTAAAAATATCATTGTATTTTTTTCATTTATTCCTTTTCTTTAATTTGTGTGAAATGATCAACGGAGTCGCTTATTGTGGGATGAAGGGAGTATTAGGTAAAGAAGGATTATCTGTGTATTTATAGGAGTGTAAAGTTCCTATAGAGTTTGATATTTTACTATATAATATATTTATATTTATGTATTAGATATTAGATATTTGACAATATAATTTATTTATATTTATGTATTAGTGTAAATAAATTAATAATATTTATTTTCTGCTCTAAATTATAATTTATTTTATCAAAATTTATTCTAAATTATAAGTTACGATACAATTCCAATATAATATTAATGACTTATTTAACTATAGTTTAATTTTAAAAAAATTTAGGCCCTTTCTGATGGCTTGTCTTGCATGTCCTGCCTTAACCCGTTTACAGATTTGTGGGTTGTTGAAGACTAGATAAAAGAAAAGTTTGAAATATTATAGTATAATATTAATAGTATAGTTTTCAGAAGAACTTATTTTAGAAAGTTACTAATGTTGTAAGAAAATTTGTGATTAACAACCATTGATAACTGCATTGCAGGATGTAGTAACTTCATTTTCAACTTGTGGTAGAGCTACAGATTCTCAAAACCTCACTCCCAAACATTCCACCATCACTGCAACTATTGATTCTCAGTCATCCCTTTATGGCACTGGTATGCTAATTATGTAATTAATTATGTTTGTATTGTAACACAAAAGCATCATCATACTTAGTTAATTAACTTATATTTACATATTTTGCAGTTGGAAGCCCAGTTTCAGCCAATAAACCAAACAGCAGAGAGAATCATGCCAAAGGAACATCAAGTGGTTCATCCGATCCTTCCGATGAAGACGATGAATTAGGTCCTTGTGAACAAAGCACAAATCCACTGGATATCAAACGCCTTCGAAGGTAATAGTAATAATAATATATCATCATTCTCTCTCAAAGTAAAAATCTTATACAATTCAAATAAAATCAATTATCCTTGTATCGTTTCAGAAAGGTTTCTAACCGCGAATCAGCCAGAAGATCAAGGCGAAGAAAACAAGCTCATTTGTCCGAACTTGAGTCTCAGGTGACTAACTAATTTATTTTATGAGATGCATAATCTTAAGTAGTGATGATTCTTTTTCTCATTTGAATTTCAAATTCTCAGGTTGAAAAACTGAAACTGGAAAATGCAACCTTATACAAACAGTTTACGAATACTAGTCAACAATTTCACGAGGCCGATACAAATAACCGCGTTTTAAAATCAGATGTAGAAGCTTTGAGAGCAAGGGTATGTAGAGAAGTTATCTTATTCTATAATTTACCATACAAAAATTTAATTTACATATAATTTTCTATTACTAGGTGAAGTTAGCTGAAGATATGGTCACTAGAAGCTCTTTCACCACATCATTAAACAACCAGATTTTCCAGAATCAATGTCAAATAACCACACCGCCACTACTCAACGTGCGCCGCGTGCCACATGTTTCACCAACCATCAATGTCCACCAGGGAAATGGTGTCCCTTACAGCGGTATCGCGGTTGGCGAACACAATGCAAATCTTCTCGGGTTTGGAAACTTGGACATGGGTAACTTCAACGACGTCATCGACAATGGAGTCTTAAGCAACACGATGAGTTGTGTAACTACTACCTGGCCCTAAGGGTTTTCTTGATCACTAGATCATCTTTATATTATCTTATGTTTTTGTGTATTTGATTAGTAGATTAAGTTGATGCCTCACTTAGGTGCCTCTTTAATTATATAAGCTTATCAAAATAGCGTGTGTTTACATTTTGTATAAAAAGGACTTGATTATTTTGTGCATTTTTCTTATAGTAACTCAAACTCATCAAAATCAAGTTATTGATTTATTTAATAATACACAATTATAGCTCAATAATGATTATTACATTATTATTCTAAAATCAATGAATGATGAACAAACTTATAGTATAGTACTATCCCATCATCAATTCAAACTCACCAAAATCAACTTTTCCATCAAAGTTCAAATCCACAACCTTAACCATCCTTTCAATTGTGTTCATATCCCAACCTTTATCCAAACCCAAACAATCAAGCACTCTTTTCAACTCCATTGCATCTATATATCCATCACCATCCTCATCAAATATTTTGAAAGCTTCAAGCAATAACTCACTTCTCTTTGATGACATGTCCTCCAATTCACCAAGCACTTCTTCGACAACAACTTCGTCGTCGTCTTCATCGTCTTGAAAGACCTTATTATCCTTCTGATCACAACCATAGATCAAACCAAGCTTTTCCACAACTTGCCTTGCATTTTCCTTCTTGATTCTTCCATTTGTTTCCATTCCAAAGACGGTAACAAGAGCTCGAACCATCCTTTCGTCGAGCTTGAGAATATTCTCTTGATTATGATGAGGCATTGTGCTTGGTGGTGAGTTTTTGAATGCTTGTAAAAACTCAACTATGAATTTGGAACATGCTTCTGTTAGACCCATTTGAATTCTTAACAAAACTAAAACAGTGATATATATGAAGCAATATTGCAAGATTTTGGTTCAATGCTCATACTAGTGTAACACCTCTTTTATAGTTAGATAATTAGTATTATGCCCTTGTTTCAATTGAAAATTACTCAAATGCCACTGTATAAATAATTAATCATGTTCCCAGAAAATAATAATTAATCAATTAATAATTGTATGTTCAATATTATATTGGTATTATAGAGTTCCAATATCTAAGGCAGCTGGCACATCAATTGAATGAGTTAAGAGGTTATTATGAATGTATTAGATGTAATTGTGAGTACATTTATAATTCACAAAAATAATCTAAACTTATTTAAAAAAGCAAATATATTGATTTGTCAAACTAACAGGAAGCTCTCAAATGACAATTAAGTGGTTTGACAGGATTGTGTTATACTTGTCATTCAACACTCTAGAAGGAGTGGTTTTTACTTCATTAATCTAAATCAGATGAATGGTATATACTTATTTTGAGCAATTTTTTCTTTATCAAAACAACATTTACTTTAGGATGAAGAGATTACTTAAAATTAAAATTACTTAAATTAAGAAGAAATGGAGACGGGTTTGGGTTTGAAGAGATGGCCATTGAAATAGATATTTTAAGGTTTAAATAGTATTTTAGTTCTAGTAAATTAGTGAATTTTTTGTTTTTTTTCTGTAATTTTTTTTTTATTTTGTTCTTATATTTTATATTTACGTTCATTTTAGTCTTTAAAATCAAAATCCGTAAGAAAATTCACAAGAAATTTACGGATTTTCTGTTGATTTTAGCTTTAGGGACTAAATCGCAAACAAAAAACTAGATATAAGAATGAAACGTAAATAAAAATTTACAGGGACGAAAACTAAAAAGTCATTAATTTACGAGGAATAGAAATATTATTTAAATCATATTTTAATAAATGTTTCAAAAACTAGATACTATTAATTTAAAATTCAATTGATTCAATTAGTTAAAGTCAAACTTGTTATTAAATAAATAATTAAGTAGATAATAATTCGTATAATTATAAATTTACAACTTAATAAATAAATATTGAAAAAAAAATTACAAATTTAATACTTCAAGATTGAAGATGTAGATAATAACATGGTACACTTATTTTCAACTTTGATATAAGAACAATTTGAACACTATGAAACTACAATAGAATAAAATAAAACAATTTAAACTAAAATTAAATATAGGAGAAATATAAGTTGAATCACGATCAATATTGAATTTAGGTCGGAAGTAAAATGGACGGTGTGACTAAATTTTAAAAAGATCCGGTGATGATATCGATGATGATGCAACGTGGTTGAAAGGAGAAAATACTATTATAATATAAATTTAATATTCTTTTTGGTCTCATATCTATATCTCGGGGTCCATTTTGGTCATCCTTCTTTTAAAAGTTTTAAATTGGTCTCTTATGTTGTCTAACAGAATCAAAGTGATTATTTCTGTTAAATACTGGCAAACGACGTTAGTTTAGGTGACGTGTAAGCTGAGGTGGATTGGTGGATTGTTTATTCAGCACTTTCTTCATCCTTGTTGTTGTAACACTTTTCCATTTTCCCCAAATTGAAATCTAATGTGAACTGCTTCCCAAAATCCCCTAATTGAAACCTAAATCATCATCTAATCATGAGTTTTGGGCGCGATTCATCATCATCATCATCTAGAAACCGAAGTGATTCGTAGGATTTTGCAAGCTCTAATATTCTATGGAAGTCTTTATGTCGTTGTGGAGAGAATGATATACTTCGTAAGATAAGAACTGTCAATAATTATGAAAAAAAATTGGGGTTGTCAACATTTTTGGGTAAGATTTAATCTGAATAAGCTAGGTTGAATGTTGTTGAAATCTTTATTTGCTACATTGCAATTTGTGTTCTTAATCTCTATGGAGACATAACAATGTTGATTGTGGATTCTTTGAATGGTTCTATGAAGAATCTAGAGATGAAAAGGAGCAAACCCTAATCAAGCATCAATCGAAGATAGATGTGGAAGAAGTCATAAAAAAAGTTGAAGTATTGAGGCTTAATAATATGGAATTATAGGATGCTTTGAAGAACACCGTCAAGTGGAAGAAGATATGAAAGTTTATGTTCTATGTTGTGATATTTGTTTTAGTATTCAAGTTGTTGTAAAAATATTCAAGTTGTTGTAAGAGACTGAAGTATTGTGTTATATGTTTTAGTGTTGAATTTGTAGTAAAACTTGCATTGTTCAAAGTTGAATGTTCTATGTAAGGAATGTGAAAGTGATGTCATTATTTTGTTACAATGATTTAGTTGGACAAGTTAAATAACAGAAATTTGGTATAACGGGAATTTGATCAACATAAACCTTGTTCAAATGGATCATAACATTGTTATAACATAAATTTGATATAACATAAACCTTGTTCAAATGGAGCATAACATAAACCTTGTTTAATATTCCATAACATAAGTTGTCATAGACACTTGATATCAACATAAGTTGTCACATACACTTCAAAATAACATAACATAAACACTTCAAAATGACATAACATCAAACATGTTCTTATAATAGAAACTCCTTAAATCTAAATAGTTTTTTTTTTGTTTTGTTATAATGGCCCTCTTAGTTGTAGGTCCAACTGCATTTTGTGATGCACTTAGTATGGTGGTTGGTCCCTTTGAAACAAAAGTCATTCTAACAAATGCTTGTCTTGGTTTCCTAAAAAAGAAACTTATATGGCCTTGCTTGTGCTGGTGTTACCCTTGGCTGACATGCTTGAGTTGGTATTGCCCTTGGCTGACTTGCATAAGTTGGTGTTTCCCTTGGATAACTTGCTTGAGTTGGTGTTTCCCTTGGCTTACTTGCTTGTGCTGGTATTGCTCTTGGCTGAGATGTTTGAGTTCCTTCTATTGGTGACAAAGTCCTCTTACAAGTAGATTTATTGTGTCTAGTCTTTCTGCACCTTATACACCTAAGTTTCATGCCAGATTTTCTCATTTTTCTATTTGTCATATAAATTTCACCTTGCTCACGGTTCCTCCTCATCTTGGGTCTTCCTAACATTTTTTTGAATTTTAGTGGTTGCACATCTAGGTACTCTGTTCTGACCCATAAATTTGTTTCATTAACAGGATAAATGATATGTTCATAAATAGAAATATACATATCCTTCTTATAATACTATGGGATGTAATCATCAACATTTAGACTTCTCTTTTCATTGCAGAAAGAGCATGAACACAAGGGAGACGTACCAATTGCCACTTTATGCATGAACAATCATGTTCCTTTAAGTTGACAACAAATATATCACCTTGATTTTCAATGTGTCTAACTTCAAATATAAACTCAGATGATATCATACAAAACAGTATAAAAAGTCACATAAAGTACAAAAACTAAAGAAATTAAGAAATTGTATATAAGCAGTTTTGTTCCACAAACTCACACTATGATGAATTTTCAAACACAAAATTTCTTCCACTTCTATCTAAAACAAGAAAACACAACATTACATACAAGAAAACACAACATTATAGCAGATTTCAAAAGGGGCAAAAAAACCTAGATACTTAATCAACATTTACACAAATTCATAGTAGACAAATAGATGTAAACTATTTGTCATATATACTACGTCTTCCTCGACGCATTCAATGCCGATACTTCGTTCTCTGCATCTTTCTTGCTTTTCACTTCTTTGCCCGCTAGGGTTCGTTCTTACTATTTCAGCATATGTTATAATGAATCAATTAAAATGACACATTAACTCATATTATGCTACTTCAGATGACACCTCAGCACGTATCTTACTCATCATGCCACATAACCAAACAATTCCTTACACCTAACCAAAAACTTAACACATCAGTCAGGTTTTTAATAATAATCTAACATTTCTAACAGATAGGACAAACGTGGTACCATTTTAATAAAGTAAGAGACCAATTTAAAACTTTTAAAAGAAAGAGAACAAAAATGGACCCCAAACCATAGGTACGGGACCAAAAAAAATATTAAGCCTACAATATAATATAACTTATAATTTTGTGTGGATGTAGAAAAATAAACGATTTTTTAAATAGAAATATTTTATATTTTAAAGCTGAAATTTTGTGTGTGTGTGTGGAGGTAAAGAAAAGACTTACACCACAATATTTAAAATTTAAAATTGCATGGATGTAGAGTATATGGTATAAAAAGAATAAAATTAAAAATAAAATGAATCAATTGCATGAATTTCTTTAAACATAGCTCGCATGGCAAGAAAATTCAAATCGCCCCGAAATTAACAGCAAAAAATCCAGTTTAACTGGGTGCTGAGAAAAACCGATTTTTTTATAGCGAGTACGAGGGCGGGGGAGTTATTACCCGCCTCCGCCTATAATTTACTTTAATTCTCTCATTTTAATTATTTTACTATATATTTATTGGAGTTATTTTAATTTTTAGAAATACATATATTAGAATTATTTTACTTTTTAAAAATATATTTTATTAAAGTTATTTTAATCTTTAGAAACATTTTTTTATTCAAATGAATAAATATTTAATTAAATTATTATTTTACTGTTATGAATATATATATATATATTTAAAAAAGTACTCCCTCTAATCCTTTTTATAAGAGATAATTCACATTTCTAGATTCATTGAGTAACTAATATATCTAATATGTGTTATAGACTAGATACATTAATTATTGAATGAATATAAAAAAATGAAATGTATCGTATAAAAAATATCGGAGGGAGTAGTTTTTACGGGTAGAGATGGGATTGGGGTGGAAAATCCATTCTCTAATGGGATGAATCCGGGTTGTAATATTTTTTCTGCGACTAGGTTTGAGATGGAGCGGGTCTGTTTCAAGGAAGCAGGTGTGGGGTTGATTAAACCCGCCTGATCCGTCCCATCGCTATCTCTATTTACTACTCCATTCATTCATATTTATAATCAAACTTTAATTTTTAATATTCATTGAATAATTGATGTATCTAAAGTATATGTAGTCCAAATATATTATTTATTCAATAAATCTAAAAAATTAAAATTTACTTATAAATAAAAATGGAGGGAGGAAACATCATGTTCCCCATCTGGCTGACACTTTTCCAAATCATCAAGTTCACAAATTCTTAAATTTCAAAACAATTAAATAATTATTTATTAAATAGAAAGAAATATTAAAATGAAATAATTATTAGTTAAAAAGTTAATATTAATAGTTATATATCGGTGCAAAAAAAACTATATATGTATGAATCAAATAAAAAGCATTTGTTTTCTTAATTAATTCCTAAAATATTTTCAAAAGTGTCATTTGATTGAAATAATGAAATACACATTAAAAGAAATATTTTACTATCACAAATCTCAGCAGGTCCAGAATGGGTGAACTGTTTGGCACACTTGTTTTTATCTTATAAACTTATTCTAATGATGCCTTAAGATGTAAGTCACAAAATGAAATAATTTAAAGCTCAGGATGCCGATCGAATAAGCCATTTTTTAAAAACTGGATGGACAGAAACCGCGTTTTATTGCAGTGCCAACAAATATTTTAACTTATTTATAGAATCATTTTGTTGGCCTTTCTTCCAGCACTAGTTGTTGTTCATTTCACGTGCATTACTTTTAATTTGTGACATATTGTAATATTCCCGGTTTTAAGAGATGGAAATCTGATCCATCCAATAGTGCCAAAATCAAATCTACAACTAAACATATTCATATATTTGTATGGGTATATGTTTGTGATGCGTAATTTGTTCAAAAGATTGATATTTATAATAAGAATAAATATTTTGTCTCTAAAAATTTTGATGTGTTCAATTTCTAATAATAAATTCGTGTGTTTGTACGGGTTCTGATAACCGTGAAAATATATATGTTTTAATAGAAAAATGGTTGGTTTGTCTAAAAAATAATAATTGAATATATAATTATAAAAATATATGATACCCGTAAAAAATAATAATAGAAAAATGTCTGGTACCAGTAAAAAACAGTAACTTCGTATATATAAACAACTATTTTTCATGTTTTAAAGTAGTTTAAATATCAATATTAATGATATTTATGTAGTCTAAAATCATAAACATCATATCATTGGCAAAGAGATTAAAGATCAAGACAATAAAAGAGATTGAATATTAATAGTTTTAATTAAAATTATTTATTATTTAAAAAATAATAATAAATTTGTGACTATAATTTTTTTTATATACATAAATACTTTATATATATATTTTTTCGTAAATAAATAATAATAGAATGTATAATTAGAAAAATATATGGTACCCATGAAAAAATAATAATAAAAAAATGTCTAGTACCAATGGAAAAACAGTAACTTCGTGATATAAACAACTATTTTTTTCGATACTATTTTTCATTTTGATTTGATCATAATCATTTCATTGATCTAATTATTTATTCCTCTCACCAAGCATTTTAAAATCACTTTATATATATATATATATATATATATATATATATATATATATATATATATATATATATATATATATATATATATATATGTGTGTGTGTGTGTGTGTGTGTGTGTTCCAGACTGGGCCTCAAGACACTGTTGGACCGTGTCGGACAGAGACATTCAGTCGGGCAGACACTCAACCAGGCGGACGAACACTCGACTACACGTGCAGGCACCTGGGGTGTCGAGCAGACGCTATGTCCACAGAATTGACGATAGGGAGACCACGTCTCCCTCTCACCTACCACATCATCCAACTGTCCATCATTGTCTCCTGAAAGATAGGGACAGTTGGACCAAGGGCAAGACGACGTGCTAGGTCTTACACGCTCCTACGCGTACTTTGGCAAGTCTTCCTTGGGCCTAGCTGATCCAGCCCAAGGGAGAACTTTGGCCTAGCGTTGGGGGCTCACTATAAAACCCTTTTTCACTAAAGGGTCAGGTATTCTGATTTAACTCACTCTCTTACCATCACTTTGTACCCCAATCTCGCTTAAGCTTCAGAGTGTATTGCAGGTACACCCCCTCCCTTTCTCCCAGTCACTTTGTTTGCGTTCGACCTCTGGAAGGCCTTTCTAATCAAGTGAGATTAGTGGCGCCGTCTGTGGGAAGTTCGACCTCTGGAAGACCCTTCATCCAGGACCTGAGCTTTTAGGGCTTTCATGCTCTCATACTGGATGTCGAACTCCGATAGTTCTAGCGACCATTTGAGCATCCGATCGGCCATGTCCGGTCGGCCGAGGAGCTGTTTAACGGGTTGGTCTGTTCGGACCTTAATCGTGTGGGCAATGAAATAGTGTCGCAGTCTCCTCGCAGCGTTTATCAAGGCTAAGGCGACTTTCTCGATTTGTTGATACTTGGGCTCGGGGCCTTGGAGGGCTTTGCTCGTGAAATAAATAGGCTTTTGCCTATCAATGGTTTCACGGATGAGGACGGCACTGACTGCCTCATTTGCCACGGATAGGTATAGATATAAAGTCTCTTTTTCTAGTGGCCGGGATAGGACCGGTGGTTCGGAGAGTGCCCTTTTTAAGTGGAGTAGCGCTTGTTCGCATTCTTTTTCCTCGAGGAACTGCCCGGTGGATCATCCAATTCAAGTATCCCCTACTGATAAGGGCCAAGATGGCGAGATTCGACGTTTGACGCATCCTGGTCGACCAAGGCAGCTCAGTGGACATTATGTATGTCTACTTGTTCAAAGCCCTCAAGCTGGACAAGACCAACTTGTCCCCCTATGTGGGATTCGACCTCCAAGGATTTAATGGAGCCACCACGAAACCCTGGGGATATGTGGAACTCCTCGTTGCATTCGGAGAACAGAAAACAGCTAGAGAAGTCAAAATCCAATTCCTGGTGATCGAATGTCAGTCCCTCTACAACTGCATCCTTGGTCGACCTACCTTGGCCGAGCTGACAGCGGTCCCCTCCATTGTCCACCTGAAAATGAAATACTACACCAAGTTGGGTCGCGTGGTCACGATCCATAGCGACGTCGCGGTCAAAGGACTGACTATAATCAACACCTCCAAGAACGACAAGAAACCTAGGGTCAAAGAGCAGCCTCCCACCCCGTGGGTCAACACCATAAACCTCGACACCCATCTCGGCGAAGACGATACTGAAGCATGGGACCCCATCAACGACCAAGTTCCAACTCATCCATTTCGCCTGATCCCCGATGGCGAGTTCGAACTCATTCCTCTGAGTGACGATCCTGACAAGACTGTGAAGATAGGCACCGGACTACCGACAACAACAAAGGAACAACTAACAACTTGCCTCAAGAAGAACGCATATCTGTTCGCATGGAGTGCTGCTGAGATGCCCGGGCTCGACCCCGAGGTCGCCTGTCATCAATTAGCTTTAGATCAGGCCATTAAGCCCATAACACAGCATAGGCGCAAGCAGTCTCTTGAGAAAACGGAGGCTGCTGAGACAGCTGTAAGAGACCTCCTAAAGACAAATTTTGTTTCTAAAGCCCAGTACACAACCTGACTCTCTAATGTAGTTCTCGTTAAGAAAAGTAATGGAAAATTGCGTATGTGTGTTGATTATACTGATCTCAATAGGGCTTTTCCCAAAGATGTTTTTCCCTTGCCTAACATAGATAAACTGGTCAACAATTTTGCGGGCTTCAAACTCTTGTCTTTTATGGATGCATGTAGTAGTGGATACAATCAGATCCCTATGTCGGACACAGACAAAAGGCACATGGCCTTCATGACCCTGACTGGAAATTACTATTACAACGTAATGCCATTCGGATTGAAAAATGTCAGGGCCACATATCAATGGATGATGAACAAGGTCTTTTGAGGAGAAATTGGATACATGCTCGAGGTATACATGGACGACATGATAGTAAAGTCGCACGAAGAGGTCGACCACGCATAACACCTCCGAAAAGTTTTTGAGCAGGCAAGACAATGCAAAATGATGTTCAATCCTGAAAAACGCACCTTCGGAGTTCGGGCGGGGAAATTCCTCGGCTTTTACCTAACTGAGTGCGAGATCAAAGCAAACCCCGACAAATGTCGAGCGTTTTCGGAGTTCCCGACCCCAAACTCGAAGAAATCCATTCAATCTCTCAATGGTATGCTCGCCTCCTTGTCCCGTTTCGTCGCCAAGTCCACGCAACACGCCCTCCCTTTCTTCAGGCTACTACAGAAAGAAATCACATTCGAGTGGACCGAAGAATGCGAACAAGCGCTGCTCCACTTAAAAAGGGCACTCTCTGAACCACTGGTCCTATTCCGACCACTAGAAAAAAAGACTCTATATTTATACCTATCTGTGGAAAATGAGGTTGTTAGTGTCATCCTCATCCGTGAAACCATTGACGGGAAAAAGCCTATTTATTTCACGAGCAAGGCCCTCCAAGGCCCCGAGCTCAGGTATCAACAGATCGAAAAAGTCGCCTTATCCTTGATAAACGCTGCAAGGAGACTGCGACATTATTTCCTTGCCCACACGATTAAGGTCCGAACAGACCAACCCGTTAAATAGCTCCTCGACCGGCCGAACATGGCCGGTCGGATGCTCAAATGGTTGCTAGAACTATCGGAGTTCGACATCCAGTATGAGAGCAGAAAAGCCCTAAAAGCTCAGATCTTGGATGACTTTGTTGCCGAGATGACTGGTCCCAAGTAACGGCGCCCATAAGTGGATAATCTTTATCGACAACGCTTCTAGCTCGAAGGGCAGTGGTGCAGGCATCATCCTCGAAAACGAAGACGATATTCTGATCGCAGTATCCCTGGCATTAGCTTTCCCGACGTCTAATAACCAAGCCGAATACGAAGCATTCCTCGCGGGTTTGAGACTGGCCGAGGACCTGGGAGAAAAAGAGGTAAAGATATCAACAGACTCTCCGCTCGTAGTATCCCGGGTACGAGGAGAATACCAGGCTAAGAAGGACAACATCATCGAATACTTATCCAAACTGGAGAGCACGCGGAAGAAGGGCAGGAATAAGTCCGTGATTCAGGAGATCCTTCCCCGACCTAGCATCGAGGAATCACACCATGCGCTCGAAGTAAACACCATTGGCGACGCTCATTGCTGGATGATGCCCATCCCTAACTACCTCACGAAAGACGAACTTCCTACGGACCCTAAAGAAGCATTCGCGACCAAAAGAAGGGCATGTTCGTACGTTCTTCTCGAGGGTAAACTCTATCGACGAGGATTCTCCATTCTGTTATTAAAATGCTTCGAAGAGGAAAGCGTCCCCGACATCCTAGGAGACATCCACAGGGGGATTAATGTTCAACATCTCGGCGGCAGGTCGCTGGCGCGCAAAGCTTTACGAGCAGGATACTATTGGCCGAAAATGAAACACGACGCCAAAGAACACGTCAAGAAATGTGACAAGTTCCAAAAACACATCGACATGCACCTCGTTCCCCCTAACAAGATGAAGACACTCTCCTCCCCATGGCCCTTCACATGGTGGGAATGGATATCCTCGGACCTTTCATGACCGGCTCGTACCAGAACAAATACCTCATCGTAGGGGTAAACTATTTTACAAAGTGGATCGAAGCCAAAGCGCTGGCCAAAATCACATCACAGAACATTCTCCGGTTCTTCAAGAGGAATATCCTTGCCTGCTTCGGCATACCCCAAGTCCTCATCACCGACAATGGAATACAATTCACGGACAGAAGATTTCAAGACTTTGTCTCCAATTTAGGCACAAAGCAACACTTCACGTCCGTCGAGCACCCTCAAACAAACAGCCAAGCGGAGGCTGCCAACAGGGTAATACTACGAGGACTAAAACGTAGACTCGGAGGAGCGAAAAGAGCGTGGTTCGAGGAGCTACACAACATCCTTTGGGCATATCTCATAACCCCACACTCCACAACCGGGGACACTCCTTTCAGGCTAACTTACGGGACCGAGGCGGTCATTCCGGTAGAAATTTGAGAATCGACGCGACGCATAGAGGCGCCCCTTGATGAGGAATTGAATGACGAAGCTCTGCGAGTTGAACTGGACCTTGTTGAAGAAATTCTCTTTGAGGTAGCTCTACGAGAAGCTTCTCTTAAACAGAGAGTGGCTTTGAGCCACGATGCAAAAGTCATAAAAAGAGAATTCCAAGTAGGCAACTTGGTCCTCAGACGGAACAAAAAAAAAACCATGGGAGGGAAGCTAGCCGCAAACTGGGAGGGCATGTACCGTGTTCGAGATAAGACGAGCAACGGGGCCTATTTCCTTGAAAACCTGCAGGGTGAAGAACTTGCTCGACCATGGAACGCTGAAAAACTTAAGCAGTAATATAGATAAACAACTTATGACGGTGTGGGAGGTACGACCACAAACCTTCATCACTGATCGAAAAGGAGGATGACGCCCGCACAAGACGAGCGCTACACTCCTCCGAGGTTGGACACATCAAAACAAATTCCAACGTCGCAGTACCATACCAGAATGGCACCCAACTCACGATGGGAAGGCCCAAGCCCCTGGATCAGGGTTTCTGACCTCAACCCTAGTCCCGATTCACCACGGACACAAAATATGCCACCTCGTCGGTTCCCTAAACCAATGAGCCTATACAGTCGAGCAAACAAGTTCAAATAAACATCAGAGTTAAAACAAACTTAACAAAGTAAACACCATCAAAATTACATAAACCGAAAAAAATATCATATTTAAAGTCCCGACCAAAATCTGACCGGTAAAGTACATACAAAAGTGGCACGCAGGCCATCAAAGCAAAGTCAAAATAAAGGGGAAAAGGTATGCAGGCCAAAAATCAAAACACTAAGGCACGATGGCCGAACCTACACCTTCTCATTGTTGCCGTCATTCTCCTCCCCGTCACCTTCCTCCTCTTCTTCTTCAGCAGCATAGGGGCAGACGATCTCCCCGTCAGTCACAGTATAGCTGAACGTTGTTCCATCGGTCACGAGCCCGAGATTGACGATTTTGAGTTGCTCGGTTGCATTGTTAAAACCCTCCTCGAAGACCTCAACAATGTCTTTTTCAAGCCCCCTAATCCGAGCAATCAGATCAGCCTGGTTCTTCAGGGTCAGATCTTTCTCAGTCTCATCATCCCCGGGAAGAGCCATCTGCTCCAATACCATGACCCTTTCCCAAAGGTTCCCATTATCCTCCTCGACCTCAGTAAACTTGGCCTTATCCTCCTTCAATTTCTTATTTTCCTTGGCCAGGGTGTCGTGCTCACGCTTCACCTCGTCCAGCTCGATCTTCAACCCCTCTTGAAACCTATACTCTTCCTTGTAATTCAACAAATTTTGGGAGAGCAGGTTTTTCTCGGCGGTGACTACCCGAAATGCCTCATCAGCACCCTTCAATGCGGACATTGAGCAGAAGCTATCTGATAAGACCATGGCCGTCTCCATGACCCTGATCACGGCAACACTATCTCGAGCGAGATTAACAAGTCAGCTCGTCGCCTCCTGATCAAGGATAGCCTTTGTCTCGGCAGACAACATGGTAAAAGAACCTTCTGAGTTGAAGGCTTCTCGCTCCGTATGGCAGGGAGGTAGGAGGTAGGCCCCTTGACCGGTAGCAAAACCCCTAGGCATAATACCCTCTAGGAGGGGACGTTTGGCTCGGGAGAATCTTTCAGAAGGATCGTCTTAGTAGGAACGGGAGTCACCGAAGGAGTATATATCCTGGGAGAAGTGTTGAGTCGGGCTAGTGCTACCCGACCCACCAGTCGCTTTCCCAACAGCCACCTGCTGAACGTGGGTTTTGCTTTTCTTTTTAGATTTTTGGGGGGCCCAGCTTGAGCTGCCAGTTTCAGTGCTCGCTCCCGAACCCGAGGCATTTCTCCTACCAAATAAAAAGAAATCAGTAAGACAAGTTAAAAAATGAAAGGCAAGAAGATCGAGGAGATACTACCTAGCAATATAATGGCCTCTTTATCGGAATTACACTCAAGCACGACCTTAGTGTTAATCATTTGAGGCTCTAAGATGGGCAAACCATCGTTGCCCCGTATCAGTTGATCTTGTCGATCTACCCAGGTCGCTGGACTAAAACCCCGAACATAAGTTACCAACTTTTTATAGGCCATTATGTCCTCAACACCTAGGTTCTCATGCTTGACTCTATCGTGGTGTAATACCTCAAAATTTTCCCTCTCATATCCTCAACATTTGGCATAGCATTTGGCATAGCATTTAGCATACATAAGTTCATAAAATAACCAAAAAAAACATTACATCATGTGTAGCATAGTTGAGGCATAGGTATGTGATCAATGATTGGAGCAACTGAAAGTTATACAAAGGCAATCAAAGGGCCACAAAACTCCTCAATCATGTGCCCCTCCTACAACATCCCACAAGTCTCCATTTGAAGCCTCAAGTCTTGGAAAGAAGCGAATGGCTCCAAGGAATGCAAGCAGTGCAACATCTCCTGAGGAAATGATCCAAATTAGGGTTTCAATTGTGAAGGGCTTCTCCATGATTTTTTTTAGCAAAAGTGGATTCCATTGTGTTCTATATGACAACAAGTGTATAGGGTTCAAATTTCATCCACAAATTCATTTTGGAAGGGGTTCAATTGGTCAGATGATTGAAAATCAGGAAATTGGAGAAAAGTCAACCAGGATGAGTAAAAAGTCAACACTGGACTCTTTGAGGTCAAGGTCATGAAATTTTGGTTACAAAGGACTTATGGACCAAATTTGATCAAGAAAGAATTGATAAATCAAAGGAAAAAAACAGTTTTTGGGGACTATGTATTGATACATAAGCAGGATGTATTGATACATAAGCAGGATGCATCGATGCATCTGTGTTATGTATCGATACATATCAGTTAAAAAACTGATATGTATCGATGCATCAGTGTTATGTATCGATACATATTAGTTAAAAAACCGACATGTATCGATGCATCCGTGTTATGTATTGATACATAGTTGTTGTTTTTTTGCTGAAAATTGTCATTGCTTCAGTATGTATCGATGCATACCCACATGTATTGATACATAATGTTGTTTTCTGCTAAAAAGTTGTTGTATGATGCATAGAAAGGGGCAATGACAATGTTGTCTTAGGGATAAGTTCAGGGGTGACTTGTGCATATATTAGAGCTCATTTAGCTTCACATTTGCTTCAATTCAAACATCAACCATTGCTGCTACATTAGATTGGTCTTCACCACAATGATCATGAGCTAGTGTACACTAGATCATGGTCTCAAGCTGTATTTGGACTTTGTTTTTGTTGCATCAGCAGGCTGTTATCAAGTGTATGCAGGACCACTTTAATTGTTGTGCATATCACAACCAAGTGAGCAAACGCAAGTTGCGATCCTTGGGCAATTAAGCTGGTGTTTCACTTAACTAATCTTCAACATAGGATTCATGTTCTCTGCAGCATTGGATTGATTTCAACTGAAGAAGGTTCTAGAAATCCAGCTGGTATAACTGTCATAACTAAATTCACTCATTTAACTCACTTCACTCAGTTAACCAAGGCTAATTAACCCTGGTTCTAACTGTTAACCAGAGGTTTAATGCTCTATAAAAGGACGAGTAGTGACTGAGTTTGGGGTGAAGCTTCATTTTCACTCAAATCACACCAAAATCCTCCAAATTTGGCTATGCATTTTCTCTGCAAATTCTCTGCATTTTGAAGGATTAAGCTTCCACAACCATAGGATTAATCTTCTTCTTCCTTGTGCTTCTTCAAGCACCATTCATAGTGCATTTTCATGGAGATTTGAAGCTGGAAATTTGAAGTTGCATCATCACAACATTTCCACCTTTTGGATTGAACAAGCTAAATCATCATCCAACAAGCCTCATTGAGCATCAATTCATCACTAGCATCATGATTTGCAGCATATCCATGGAGTTTATAGCTTGAATCATCAAGAATTCACTTCTGAATTTTCTGCATCTTTATCAATTTCTCAAGATTCTTCATCAACAAAGTGTTTATTTAACTTCACAAAGGGTCAAGATCAAGCATAGAAGACCTTGGAACCTCACCTCTGGATTTCTACAACTCTAAACACCACTGAATTTCAGGTTTCATCTTCAATTCCATTGACACGAATTCTGGTTTTTTTGGTTGTTTTATGTTGATATGAGCTCAATAGGAGCAATGCTTGTGCTGGTTAGTTGATAGGCATCTTAGGTGCTTAGATTCAATTCTTAGGTTGATTCTTGTGTGCTTCAATTTGCATTATTCATGAGCCTTAGGAGAAAATCAAGCCTAGATTGTTGACGTACTTAAGGAGACGAATCTGTCCATGGCCTTATTCTTCAGTTTGGTAGACATTTGTCCAAACCCTAACCGGAGAGTGATCGGAGAAGATGACCGGAGTTTAGCTCCGGTGACCGGAATAGTAAGCCTAGCATTAAGTGAAAACATAACACATCCCTTAGATTAGTTTAATCCAATGCTTCAGATTCTGACACCACATTAATGAACATGTGCCAATCATGTGCCATAATTTGTGAATAGTTTTTCAGATCACTATTTTCACCCTAGCATGTTTGGGTCCTGCCCAATTCAGTTCAGCTTTCCACTTTCTGCACCCCTCTCCATTTGCCTTGTTTTCTTTATTTTTCTGTTTTACATAGTTTCAATTTTAATCCAACAAAAATACCAAAACTCGTGACAAAATTCCCCAAAAATCAGAGACTTCCTAACTCATTTTAGAAATTTTCCACACTTTTACTTTCTGATTTTAGCCATTTTTCAATTTTATTTCGATTTTCCATTTGATTAGTTTTCTATGGAATTCTTGCAGCTACACTTCATTTTGTTCATTTTATTTCTCCTACTTCCAATTATCTTTTTGTCCCATTCTTTTTTATGTGATTAGAGAACTAATAATAGAACCTGGAATAATTTTTGGTAGATTTTTAGGCCATTTTATCCGCTGCTTTGGCAGCATAGTTTGTGTAAAATTGTGATTAGATCTCATGTAGATTTAAGTGACCTTTTGGCATAGTTAGGTTATGAATTTTTAGGAGATTTTTTAACACAACATTAGATTTAGGTTAGGGACCTTAAGGAATTAATCTCATATTTTTCCAGGACCTTTACCATTTTTTTTGTGCTCTGACTTTATTCGAATTTTCCATGCAAATCCACCTAGTTTTCATTTAGGGGTTTTAGTGTCATTTAGGGCATAGTTTGAGTGTGTTTCTCTTAATCCCTTTAGTTACTTTTGAAGTGACTTAGCTACTAAATTTAAAAGCTAGATAGCATATAAGGTATCTTAGGACTTGACTTTAGGCTTAGAAATTCATTAATGCCTTTATTAATTAATGTGAATTGTTTATTGAAGCTTGCCATGCTAATTGTTCTTATTTCTCTATCATGATAACATTTGTTTTGTAGGGGGGAAGATGACTGTTGCTCCCAGGATTTTCATCCTAGTACAAACGCGAAAGTGTCGCGGAAAAGGTAGAGTCGCCAGCCAGACATTTTTATCCCGAATGAATGGGAAAGGTAATGCTGCACAAACCTGATGAAGAAGGAAAGGACAAGGTCCTGTGAACCAATGATTCGGGTTCGGGAGTCGGTTATGACCTGAGAAGGTATTAGCACCCCAGACCGTCCGTCGTACCCAACGGGATCCACGCTTGTTTGTTTGTTTCAAATGGTGAGAAAATAAGATGCTGCTGTCGCTCCCGGGATTTTCATCCTAGTACAAACGCGAAAGTGGCGCGGAAAGGTTAGAGTCGTCAGCCAGACATTTTTATCCCAAAGGAATGAGAAAGGTAATGTTGCACAAACCTAAGGAAGAAGGAAAAGGACGAGGCCTTGCGAACCAAAGATCTGGATACGGGAGTCGATTACGAATTGAGAAGGTATTAGCACCCCAATCCGTCCGCCGTATCCGACGGGATCCACGCTTAAAAGTCTATTTTCAAAAGGTGAGAAATAATATGCTGTTTAACTGAAAGAATAGCTATCTGGAATGAAATGGAACTGAGAAAAGAAATGGATTTGAGAAATGGAAATAAAATGGGAAAATGTAGGGAAAAAGAAAGATTGTGCTCGAATGGGCCCTACCCCACTGCCTACGTACCTCATCGGGATAAATGAGGATCAGAGACACCGTAGTTCGTCTAACTAAGGCTTACACTCGTTTGTGGTTTTTAGGATGACATTGCCATAGCTCTAGCTCAGGTGTTACCGGCTCTGACTCGAGGGTGTTTACCGTATCGCTGTTTGAACTGTCGAGACAAGTCATGTTCGTCCGCAAAGAGTATGAGATGAAATGAGAAGACGTGACTTCTTGGTTTGTTGTCTTTTATAAGAAATGTTTTGAGATTGTGTTTTTCGTATGTACAAATACTAAAGACTATGACACAGGAGCGAATACTTTCCAAGATCGCCCCCAATGGAACGTTTGTAAAGCATCCTAGAAGAGTGAAAGAGACCTCCACTAATCATTTCCCGTATAGCTTAAGGCTCGTGGCGCATTGTACACCTTTCCTTTATTAAGTGTTTTTTGATTTTCTTTTAAGATGAGAAGTGAGACTCAAGTTATAAAAGGAAAAATTCTAAGGGAAACTAGACTTACCCTAAGTTAGTTGAATTCATGGAGGGCCTATGGTTAATGAGGTTTGAAATTAAATCTACCTAAGAGATATTAAACTACAAATGAGAATACAAGAAGTTAATAATGAGCAATATGGTCCTCCTAAGTCATGGTAGGTAAAAACGTGAATGAAATGTAAATGGGATGGAACAATGGATCGGGTGGGTCGATTGCGTGGTGCTAAGACGCACGACTTATGGTGTGAAACATACAAGGCTTGCTTTTGGTTGAATGGAGTGGAACGAAGGTAATCGAGGAACCCTATAGTTACATGCAACTTTATTTATTTATTTGAAAATATACTCGACGTTGGATCGAGCCTTTTACTTATTTTTGAGATTTTCGTTTTCTAACGATTTGTTTTATCTTTTCTAACCTAGTTATAGAAACTATACAAGCATACAAGTTCTAAGCTATTACATCACAAAGCACACAAACATAATTGAGGCATAAAAAATGTCCAAGTCCATAAGCCAAACCTTGCAAAATACCTTGCACAAAAAACAAATAGTTAGTGAATGATATGAACCATGAATATGCACAATATGATGGAAATGAATAAAAATGCAAAAAAATATTAAAAGTCATGGAAAAAAATGTGAAATTAAATTCCTAAGGTCTTAAACCTGATTATAACACTATGTTAAAAAATCTCTAAAAAATTCTCATTCTAACTAAGGCAAATGGTCACCTTGTAGACACCCTAAATTTGCCCTCTGGCTATTGTATCTTTTTCTGCTTCTCGTTTGCATATCATACGCATTATGCATACCATTTGCATAGGCTCCTGAGACATGGGATCAATGTCATCTGAGGAATTAGGTTTTCACGTTCCTATTTGCGGATCATCAGAAGAATTCAAAGTCCTTGGCTATGCAGCCATCAATGACATTGTTTTCTTATGTTATTGTCACTCAATTAGGGTTTATTTCCCTAGTTAAGTGTTGTTCAAGGATCTCACGTTTGAAGATTATTCATTAATTCATCTGGAACATCATCAGTAATTAAGGGTGAATAAGAGGTCTTCTCTTTGTCAAGTTACAAGGCCACTATTTTCTTCTCAGCATCTCAGGAGCTTGTTTCAATTCAAGTTATTGGTTTCGGTGGGTTATTTGTTAGTCAAAGTGTGCCCAATATCAAGTTGTTGTGAGGAATTTATCAGGGTCTTAAGCAGTGGTTCATGATTTGTTTAGTCAGAAATTCAGAAGACACTTAATTCAGATAGTCATTATTTCAATGGTGAATTGTCAGTGGTAGTTGTGTTGTTCTCAATTAGTGGTTTTTTTGGTGGCAGTGGTGCAAGATTGGTTGCAAGTTTAAAAATCGAGGTTATGTGGTTGTGTTCATATTGGTGGTAGTTGGTCCATTCCATATAAGATCAGTTCTTTTAATTCTTACCATTTTTCTTAATCCACATTTAGTTGTCAATTATTTCTTTGTTGACCATGCTAAATCCAGTCATGTCCATACCCAATTTCATGTGTAAAATCCACTTAAAAGATACCCATTTGTTAATATCCATATTATAATTCAATTTCTCAATACCTTTTTTTTCTTTCATTTTTTGATGCAAGATAATCCATTATCCATTTTTCATTTTTCTTATTCAAGTTTACATTCAAAACTCCAAAGTACATATCAAAAGCCATTCTCCTATATTTATTTACCAAGTCCAATTCACATTATTAAACAAAACAAAATTGTTATCAAATAAATGAATTTCATAAAGCCCACATCCTTTTTGGTGGCCCATTAGGAAATAGAAAATTGACATAAGTTGACCTAAGTATAAAATGAAAAGACCCTAATCCCAAGAGTGAGCAGCCGCAAATTTTTCCTCAATCGCCACAAAACTTCAACAGCCACAAGTGAATAATACTCCTTCAACACTTTCTACCACCAAAAAAAAAACCTATCCACATACACAACCATTCTTCTCAGCTAGCTGCACACTTTTCAAACCAACATCAAGTTCACACGCCTCAAACAACAGCAACAAAGCCGTCCAGCATCACACGGCAAGCAGCACAAGCACAAGGACAAAACACCAGCCGAAATGCAAAGCCACAACTCCAAACGCACCTGCACACGAATTTTCAGCAGCCAAAACGCAGCTGAGGCAAACAAAACGCAGCCAGTTTCACAATAAACCACAACACCACGTCATCACCAGCCAACAACTTAAGCCGTTCACGCCGTAGCTTCACGCGTGACACCCTGCAAAATGCAACACAAATACAAGTGAAACACAACACGCACAAGACGCAGCACACAGCAAACCCATAGCACCTTCATCACCCTTACCTTCTTCAACCATCAACACAGACAAACACAACCACACCATAATCCCTTCACCAGAAACAACTCAACAACACCGAAAATTCAGGACAGAAGAAAAGGAGTGGCAATAGATCCGAAATAAGGAGTGAAGAGAGTTGAGGCAGCACAAACCAGAAAACGGAGGTTCAGTTTCGACGACGAGCTTGAGAGAAAACCTTAACCGTGTCGGAGCTGCTATCACAACCATGATAAACCGCCAACCACTAAGCATCCCTCACCGTCTCCGCCGCGAAGCCCAGAATCCGGCGATCTCATCATCAAATCACGAATCCTCAAGCCGGCAAACTCCGATCTGACACCAATTCGTGTTTGCTATAATGATTCCGAGGGGGGATTTTGCAAATTTGCGATATTAACGGAAGAGCAGTTCCGGCGTGGTGATGTTGTTGGTTTTCCGACGAAGAACCTCCAACAACAAGAAGACAAGCCTCATCTGGACGCAGCCGTGGACGCCGCGATTTGTGATCTCTGGTCTTGCATGATTCGTTTTCGATGGCGGACTCGATGAACTGCATTTGGGGATCGTGTTTTTTTTTACTTTTCTTCTTCTGACTGATTTCCTTTCAATCCTTGATTTTTATTTATTGTTTTTATTTATTTTTTATTTTTGTTAATAAAATAGATTTTATTAGTTGATGTTGTTGGGCCTAGCCCCTTCGTTTTGCTATAAGCACTACAATATCAGCCAGCGCTATCTCCCTCTCTTCTTTTGTTTATTTCTTTTTTCTTTATTATTATTATTATTATTATTATTATTATTATTATTATTATTATTATTATTATTATATCTTATTCTAATAAATTTGCGGAAGATTTAATGTAGAGTGGTTATTATTATTAGATTTTTTTAATTTTGTTTATTAATTTTAATATAATTTTGATTGTTCAATTTTTTTAAGTTTAATTAAATATAATTGTATTTGATTTTGGTTCTAGCTTTGTTGATATTTTGTAGGCTTATTACTTTATTTCGAGGATGGCGAATTGGACTTGGTGATAACTTTGCAGTTGACTTGTTTGTTCATGGATTGTTGACTTGTTAACGTTCGTGGAATTCTCGATGGTGGAAGCATATACTTGACTTTGGTCTGATGCCCTGATATTTGACAATTTGTGCTTGAACTGTTGAATCCGCTTCAGACTTGAAATTTCTTCCTGAGTTTCTCTTATGCGTTTTGAAGAGGCAACAGACCTTCTCCGTTAGGTACCACTGAGGCCTAGTTTTACTGCATACTGTTGCATCTGGAAGTCCTACTGGTGTAGGCTCTGTTTGTGCATTACTCCATATCGCACTTTCATCTCTTTATCTTATCTCCATTTTTGCATTCTCATTTTCTTATCTTATGTCTTCTTCATCTTAATTTTTCTTCCTCATCTTCTTTATCTCTTGCCTTGCTTGAAGTGTGCCTAGGCCACCATGGAGCTTCTCCTTTCATCTCTCTCTTTATTTCTTCTTTAGGATAGTGAGCCTCACTAACCTAGGACCATCCGAGCATGTGAATATTGATTAGTCCCCCACTTATATTTTACCTTTGTGTCTCATTGAGTCTTCTCTTCTCATCTCATAATCGGGGACTAAACCCTAAAGGCTTTAAGGCTTTGTGATTAAGCTTATGCCTGCATCCTTCTATTAGGATGGAGTGTATAACTTTAATCCTAAGTGTTAAACCCTTGATGTGTTTAAATCCTTTAATCAATTCACTTAATAATCATCAAGACACCAATCTTGTAACTTGGGCCTTGCATTAGGGTTCTAATTCTTCCTTAATTGGTTAAGAAGGACTAACCCTAGTGTTAATGGACAAGTCCTCCTCAAGTTGTCTTACAAATCATAAAATCCACTTCTTCATCTTATCACTAATTAAAATCCATCTAATAAAGACTTTGTTTTGTCATGAGTTTAATCCCTAATCATGGATTAAGTTGAGGAGCCTTCCTCAGCTTAAACATTCTCATCTATTATCCTTCTATTAGGATGGTGTAATGAGTCTGTTTAGTCCCTGATTATGGCTTAATCTCATCACCTAACACTAAACAAAAACAACAAAAACATATAAATAATCACAAGTAGGTTAATGATCTTAATCCTACACCATGGTAATTAAGTGTGAGAAGCTGACTTCACACTTAAGGCATTCTCATTACCCCTAATCAGAGGGAAGATGTGATGAGTTTACTAAATCCATTGGTTTAGGCTTAAGCTCATTAACTTATGACAAATTTTCAAAAGCAATAAAAGACTGAAAACTCAAAAAATAAACAACAATCGTCTCCTCCGGGATTCTTTTCTCATCTCATTCACTCATAAACGAGAACTTGCTTCTTCCGTCTAATGCAAGACAGTTTGCACCTGAGCCAGACAGGTCATACACTTGAGCATAGACAAGTAAGCAGTTCATCAGTCAACTTATCTTTCATTCTCTTTGGGTCGAACTACGGTGTTCTGACTTCCTCATTGCACGAGAGGATACGTAGGCATAACTTAACAGTTATCGAACAGAAGTCTCTGTATATTCCCCCTCTTCCAGCTCATTTCTTTAAGCCTCATAACCTTGAGCAATTCATTCTCATTCCTACACTGACACATCATTTATACACTTTACATTTCCTTTACACTGACACCTGTACATCCTGTCCCAGCTTCTTTTATACACAGATTGCACTGACACTACCCCTTTAAAACACAAATCTTTTAAGCGTGGATCCCGTCGAGTACGACGGACAATCTGGGTGCTAATACCTTCCCAGGTTGTAACCAACCCCCTTTCTCAGTCTCTCTGGTTCGCAACTGTCTTATCCATATCTTCCTAGGTCTATGCAGCATTTCCTTTCCTCCGGGATAAAAATGCCTAGCTGGCGACTCTTTTCATTTCATCCTTTCGCCGACCGTTCGCGTCTGTACCTTATTTGAGTCAGTCTCATCTTTTGGGAGCGATAGCTTGGCGACTCTGCTAGGGACCCTTTATACTGCAACCAGGGCTTCTGGTTCTTTTTGTGGGTTCCTCCTAGTGCTTGTTTGATTTGTGTTTACTGGGGTGTTATGTGCTATTTGTGTTTGTATATTTCATTTATTGCTTTATGTACAATTTTGTTTATTGCTTTCTTTATAGCTTTATATACATCATACTGTCATACTATTCTGGCTGGATTTGTTGTTTCTGTTTTGGTGGGTGGGGGTTCTACTGAGAGTTAAGGTCCTATACCTGGGACCTGAGTGACACCTAGGCTAGAGTGGTTCATGTTCTTTCCCATTCCATTTCGGTCTGGTGCGGGAATATGAAACACGGTTCAGATGTGGGTTTCTTCTTGAGAACTCTGTGCTACAGATTTCCTGTAGTGCTAGGGCTATCTGGGAAGCCTGCTAAGTTTGGATGACCTTTATTATGACCTTCAGAAACTGAGGAGAATTAGAGGAGAATTTTTATGGTTATTGTAAACACTGTACCTCCGGGTTAGAAGTGTTTACACTTCTCATAACTGATCCAAGTCTGAGGATCCTTGTTTTAGAACACCACCTGTGAGGGGGTTAGGCTGTTTATAGGTTTGCAGGAACCCTTGACCTCAACATACCCTCATTACCAGTACAATTGTTTGATCCGGTCACTACGATCCTGAAGTTCTCGACCTTTGGTTCTCAGTTACTATTTCGAGTTATTATTCAGAGATCTTGTGGTTACAGACACTCGATTCTTGGCAGTATTCCAGATTCCAGGCAGTTTCCAGCTGTGATCCCATGTCTTTGCATCTTTTGCATCATCATATTGCATATTGCATTTGCATCTGCATTGCATTTTCCTCCTCCAGAGAGCTCATCCTTCCTCTTTTGTCCATGGCCAACCAGCTGATTTCCCGGTACTCAGTTTGAACAAGTGGTAACAGTTAGAAGACGACAGAGTGTGTGAAGCTAGACTGAACAATGTCAAGAGTTAAGAAGGGTCAGTTTGAAAGCCGTCAGTAGCTATGTCAGAGAACAACCGTCAGAATGTTGAGTTTCCACCTGGTTTCACTTCAATGACCAATCCGTTGTATGGTCTTTCTCCTGATGAGGATCTTCCACAAGTGAACAATCTTGCTCAAGCTCAGCCTGCACAGACCCCGATCGTGAATCAGAATGTACCTGAACCATCTGCTGTCCGAGGTGGACCTTCATCTTCTTCTGATTCTACAGATTTTCAGAGTTTTGTTTTCCCTATGCCGAACTTCCAAGGGGAAATCCCTCTTGTGAAAACCAAGGATCCACAAGTTATTGATCTTGCTGAAAGATTTCGTGTGTTGGACGAGCAACTCAAAGCCTTAGCGGATCCTGATGCCTTCGATTTTGATGCTCTAACTCTGTGTTTGGTGCCTGGTCTTGTCATTCCTCCAGATTTCAAAACTCCGAAGTTTGAGAAATACACTGGTGTCAGTTGCCCGAAGCGTCATTTGGTGATGTTCTGTAGAAAAATGACTTCTTATGCCTGCAATGATAAGTTGATGATTCACTGTTTTCAGGACAGTTTAAGTGGGGCATCTTTAAGTTGGTACATGGATTTGGAAAGCAGTCATATCCGATCTTGGAATGATTTATCCAGAGCTTTTGTAAAGCAATACCAGTACAATATGGACGTGGCGCCCAATCGCACGCACTTGCAGAGCCTATCCCAGAGGAGTGGTGAATCTTTCAGAGAATATGCACAGCGGTGGAGAGAATTGGCAGCCCAAGTGCAACCACCACTTTCAGACAGAGAATTAATTGACCTGTTCGTGGGCACCTTGCAGGGTCCATACTTGGAAAGAATGAGTAGCATTGGGATGGCAAGCTTCTCTGATTTGATGATAGTTGGAGTACGCATTGAGAGCCTGCTCAAAAGTGGAAAGATCCAGGACTTTTCGAATATCCCAGCTAGTGAAGGTGAGTCTGTTGTTAGCTCCCAAGAGGAAGAATGGAATGACGTCAGTGCAGTCATGGAAAATATCGAATATTCTAGAACAACATCGTTTAAGAGATCATCTTTTCCTGAATCTGATTACTCTTACGGACATTCGGCAATGCTCAGAGCACCGTGTCAGAAACCCTGGGCTCCTCCTCGTCCAAATCTGCAATCTCATGGTCGAAGACCTCAGAATCCACTTCAGAGCCAGCCTAGGCCTCGTAACAATCTGGAAAGAAGGATTGCTCCTCTTCATCCAGTCCCCATGGCATACAGTGAACTCTTGCCACATCTAGTTCAGAGCTCTTTGGTGGTTCCTAAGCCTCTCAAGCCGTTACCAGAGCCGTACCCTCCAGGGTACAATCCTCATGAGCAGTGCGGGTATCATGGTGGATCAATGGGGCATTCAACTGAAGATTGCAAAGCTTTTCAATCCAAAGTACAACAGTTGATCGACGAGGGCTACATCTCCTTTCCAGAAGGAAGCTTGGTTGTGCGTCAACCTCTCGCCTGATTGAGTTCAAAGACTTCGAAGGAGCGTATCCTGATTTCGGTGGTCCAGACAAGAAGATATCATCAGAGCTGATGATTACTGTATCCTTTTATCATTTGCATTGTAGTTTCTTTCCTGTTAGCAGCTACTTGTCTTTTAAGCAATGTTATTTTTGAATGGTAATGTTAATGTAGTGATCTTGCATTTTTGAATCAATTATGTCACATTCGCTCTTTTCTTGCATCAAAAACGAAAAATAAAAAAATTGCATCCATATACCTCCCATTTATTTCACTGTTGTTTAGCAGGTTTGAGGGAGGATGATGACAACTGAATACTCATAATTGTTGAAGGTATGCTTTCAGAGTAGAACCTGCTGACGATGTACATGCATTGTTTCAATTCTCAAACACCGGAGATATAAGGGAGATAAACCCTCGTCAACCCCTTTGAGCCTTGAAGCAGGAGTTTCTTTTCTGAACGAAAAAACCCTCACATTTAACCCGGGGCAGGGTAGTTATCAGTTAATTTGACCGAGCGTTCAAATTTCCAAAGGAGTGTGCATCCGAGGATCCATTACCTTTATTCATTACACCTCAAGAGGTCAAGGGACGTGAAACCACAATGGTTATCCCTCACCAACAAAGGAATGAGGCAGTCAACCCTTTCAGCAAGTCATGACAAGCCAGTGTCACACGATTTGTTCAACAAAAATCAAAAGAAAAAAAAGAAATAAAGCCCGCTAAGTCGAAAAAATGTGTGAAAACATATGACTTAGGCAAAAGTTAGGGCATCCCGCTGGACTTCAAAATCGAAAAATTCAAAAAAAAAAAGAACCAGTCCAGGCAAAAGTTAGGGAGTAAAAAAAAATGAATGAAAGAGAATCTTCCCTGAGAACAAAGTCGTGTGACCAGACACAAAGTCAGAATGGGTGACTGTTACTCTAAGAAACCTCATTGGTGCGTAAACCATCAACGTCATTGGTTCCTCAATCATTACAAAACCCCTGTGAGAAGCGAGCGCTTAAGTCGAATTAGCTGAATATAGGACCGGAGAACATCAAGGAGAATGGGTGGGCACAGATAAACTTTGAGCCATAAATGTTTCTTTCTAGAACCGTAAACCAAGCCACGTTATAACCCTTGAAAGTCCTAATTGAATCAGGTTCAATTCTGAAAGCATACTACGACAAGGTTGCGTAAACTGACTCCTAATGATTTGCTAATTCAGCACTACGTTTGGACTAATCGTCCATTCGTCACACACTGTCACAACATTTAAATAAAATAAATTTTCAAAACTTGCATGTGCACTGCAATAAAATTACCATTTGTGAATGTACAGTTTTAATTGCAAGTTAGTTTGTGACACCCGGGAAGTTCCTACAAAGGACAATCAGAGGAAAACTTGATCATTCAACAATGATGACCAGAATCAAGAGCATCTTGTCAGCCTATGAATCAGGGGCATGTTATCCAGTGGCTTTGTCGACCAAGGTATCCGTCAGGGTAAAGCAAGTTCCTAAGCATCAGTTGACGGAGGGACGTCATTCAAGAATTAGTTGATCAAAGTTGAATCTCCCAAGCAGGGGCAGGACACCCGGAGTTTCCGTTGACTAAGGGTCAATTCTTCCAATGCTCAGTCAGAATGAATCAAGTCGCTTACACGCTCATACCGGGGAAGGACACTTCCAGAGATCACTAAGTTCTCCTCGAGAGAACATCCAAGTTTGCTATTCCAGAAATTGGATAATCAGCAACAGTCTGTTCAGAGACTCGCCCAACATGGGCAAATTTTAGCTACACAGAGCAATTTGTATCAGTGATCTTCGAGTTCATGACGGGTATCGAGAAATCGTATTACCCACCCTCGCCTTTGTCACCCTTCTCATTAGAAGCCTTGTCACTAAGACCTTTCTTCCCATCCTTGGGAGTTTTTCTAGCTTTTCATAATCATTGCATAAATCATTTGCATACGTTATTCATGTCGTTTCGCTCGAGCATATAAAGCATATGCATCATATTTGCATTGGTCACAACCCCTCAATCATCAATCTCAGTTCAGAGGGCCTCGTAACCCAACCTCTCGGCCTTTCAAGGAGCCAGTTCTCGTCTGGCAAACCGTTCTAAGTCCAGTTCTCGTCTGGCAAAACTTTTCAAAGTCTAGTCCTCGTCTGGCAAACCAATCCAAAGTCCAGTTCTCGTCTGGCGAACCAACTTCAAATACCAGTTCTCGTCTGGTAGGCGAATCTTTTAACCAGTTCTCGTCTGGTCACCTTTTTCATTTAACCTGTTGAACGCCAGTTCTCGACTGGTAGTCATTCTTTTTCAGAGTCAATTCTCGTTTGACAATGAACCTAAGGAGTCAGTTCTCGTCTGACAACCTATTCTTTGCCCATCAGTTCTCATCTGTTGGCCTACCTTTAATAAACCAGTTCTCGTCTGGTATTCCACCTTCAAAGTCCAATTTCTTGGCAACCAAAAAAAGAAAAATGTCTATTAACCTGGCCTTGCGCCCAACCATCCATGTTTCATATCCTTGGCATTGAGCATACGTCTGCATTGTACATCATTTGCATTGCATCTTCATACCGCATGGTTTCTGTTTTATCTCTGGTGTGAAGCAGAATCATTACAAGACTCAATCTGGGGCAGTTATCTCAAGATCTGTTGAATTTCTGCAAAGAGTTTGAAGACACCGGGGCAATTCTGGATGCCATGTCTTCTGTAAAATCCTCTAAAGATGATCTTTTTATGAAGGATGCAGTATGGTATGATGGAGATGTTAAGGGAATGTTAGTTCACTCAGGATGATCAGTAATGCTTTTGTCGAGCTCAGAAGTTTGAAGCACTGTGTTAATTCTCAGGGAATGTCTGGTATTTATTTTACCAGCAGGGCATTGGAAGTTTATTTCTTCCCCGAGCATAAAGATCTTCTTTCAACCGACAAGATTCCCTCATGAGGAGTTGGTTATTCGCATTCAGTCAAAGCCAATTTTCATTGGCATATCTTCCCAGCACAGTCGTCATGCTATACATGGGGCTTAATTTGGCTTATTTCGATCTCTAATTCTCCAACAAAGTCTCTCCTCAGTAGAGCATTGCCAAATCTTTTTCTCAACCATGAAGGTTGACATCCCCAGCTGAGTTAGAGCAGACGATATCCCCAACAGAACTTCAAGGCTAATTGAATCATTCTCGTCCCCAAGCGGACTTATCTTTCCACAGCGAAGTTTTCCCAACAGGAAGCTGAAGGCCTTGCTTCCCCATAAAGTTAGAATTATCAGAATTCCCTCCTCAGCAGGATTGTGTGATCAAGCATCTTCCCTAGCCAAGTCTAAAGATGATCTTTCCCCATAGAGTCATCGGGATTCTCATTTCCAAGGGATTTCCCCAGCAGAGCAAGAAGAAATTCTCCCCAGTGGAGTCAGAGCAGGATGATCAGATCCTCAGCAGATGTTCAAAGCAGTTAAACGAAGTATACCTCACGCAGAGTCGTCTTTCCTCCAGTGAAAACCTCTCCAACAAGCATCAGGTTGCCAACACTTCGTTCCCATCAGAGTTAAAAGCTTTCAACCCGTCAACAGTATACAGAATGCTCCCCAGATTCCCCAGCGGAGAGCTAAAGCTAAAGCAGTTGCCTTACATTCACAAACATCAGTATATACTCCTTGTGGCACCCGTCCGTGTCACATCCCCAGTGGAAAGCCAAAGCATCCCCTTTGCACTCACAGATACATATATACAATTCCTTGACATCCGTCCATGTCATTTTCCCCAGCACAGTAACATAAACACTTTGTATATCAGATATTTGTTTATACTATACTTTTCTCCTTTCGACACTCGTCCATGTCACTCTCCCCAGCAGGTTAAATACCCGTCTATACACCACTCATACTTATTACTCCTGTTTTCACTCATACAGATACTCGTTTGTATCTTGTATATATTACTTATTACTCCGCAGATTCAACACTAGTCCTTGTTCTTTGTTAACCAGTTGGTACTCGTCCGTACCATCATCTCAGAACATGTGTCAAGCGTTTGTTTCTACCTGATACTCGTCTGTATCATAGTCTTAAGGATGCTCGTCCGCATCTTTAATCCATACACTGTGTCAAACACTCTTGTCTTCTTGAATCTAGACACTCGTCTGTGTCTACTTTTCCCCAGAAGAGTCCCCTCAGAATCAACACTCGTCCGTGTTCTTTGTTAAACCAGTTGATACTCGTCCGTATCATCATCTCTGAACACGTGTCAGTATTTGTTTCTACCCGATACTCGTCCGTATCGTAGTCTTAGGGATGCTCGTCCGCATCTTCAATCTATACACAACACCAAACACTTATACCCTTTATTTCTTGGATATAGACACTCGTCCGTGTTTACTATTCCCCAGTAGATCGCCCGCAAAGCAAAATTTCCTTCCTATCTGACATTCGTCCTGTGTCATGATAAACCCTGAGAGCAGCCGTACCCTGCTAGGTGATCGTCCTTCACCTCTTGATGATCGTCCTTCATCATGCTCATCCGATGGCCGTCCCCATCGTTGACCTTTTATCCGGCATTCGTCTTATGTCGCGATACTTTCGGCAGCCGTACCCTGCCAGGTGATCGTCCTTCACCTTTGATGACCGTCCCTCATCACCATTTCATTTATTCTTTAACCCGATGGCCGTCCCCGTCGTGGTCCCTTTTCCTTTTCTTGATGATCGTCCTTCATCAGTTTAGCCCGATGGCCGTCCCCATCGTTGCTTACAATTCTTTATGAACTTGATGGCCGTCCCCATCATTTTTCATTAATCCCCAGAGAACCTTACAGCTTTACTTGATGGCCATCCCCATCATAACCTCCTATATCCCCAGCATGTCGGTCATCCCCGTCATTGCTCTTTCCTCAGCAGTCGTCCTCTGCTCGACGGTCGTCCTCCGTCGCCCACACCTTATATTATACTTTATTTTTCTTTTCTTCTTCATTCTGTGAGTGCAAATTTTGGACTGTCTTTGGTATTCAACCACAAGTTATCTTGTTTTCCTGTTAAGCCGTTGCTTACATCCTACACAGCTAACTCATGTTTGAATAGGGGCAGCTGTAGACTCCCTAAATTTGCCCTCTGGCTGTTGTATCTTTTTCTGCTTCTCGTTTGCATATCATACGCATTTTGCATACCATTTGCATAGGCTCCTGAGACATGGGATCGATGTCATCTGAGGAATTAGGTTTTCACGTTCCTATTTGCGGATCATCAGAAGAATTCAAAGTCCTTGGCTATGCAACCATCAATGACATTGTTTTCTTATGTTATTGTCACTCAATTAGGGTTTATTTCCCTAGTTAAGTGTTGTTCAAGGATCTCACGTTTGAAGATTATTCATTAATTCATCTGGAACATCATCAGTAATTAAGGGTAAATAAGAGGTCTTCTCTTTGTCAAGTTACAAGGCCACTATTTTCTTCTCAGCATCTCAGGAGCTTGTTTCAATTCAAGTTATTGGTTTCGGTGGGTTATTTGTTAGTCAAAGTGTGCCCAATATCAAGTTGTTGTGAGGAATTTATCAGGGTCTTAAGCAGTGGTTCATGATTTGTTTAGTCAGAAATTCAGAAGACGCTTAATTCAGATAGTCATTATTTCAATGGTGAATTGTCAGTGGTAGTTATGTTGTTCTCAATTAGTGTTTTTTTTGGTGGCAGTGGTGCAAGATTGGTTGCAAGTTTAAAAATCGAGGTTATGTGGTTGTGTTCATATTGGTGGTAGTTGGTCCATTCCATATAAGATCAGTTCTTTTAATTCTTACCATTTTTCTTAATCCACATTTAATTGTCAATTATTTCTTTGTTGACCATGCTAAATCCAGTCATGTCCATACCCAATTTCATGTGTAAAATCCATTTAAAAGATACCCATTTGTTAATATCCATATTATAATTCAATTTCTCAATACCTTTTTTTTTTTTCATTTTTTGATGCAAGATAATCCATTATCCATTTTTCATTTTTCTTATTCAAGTTTACATTCAAAACTCCAAAGTACATATCAAAAGCCATTCTCCTATATTTATTTACCAAGTCCAATTCACATTATTAAACAAAACAAAATTGTTATCAAGTAAATGAATTTCATAAAGCCCACATCCTTTTTGGTGGCCCATTAGGAAATAGAAAATTGACATAAGTTGACCTAAGTATAAAATGAAAAGACCCTAATCCCAAGAGTGAACAGCCGCAAATTTTTCCTCAATCGCCACAAAACTTCAACAGCCACAAGTGAATAATACTCCTTCAACACTCTCTACCACCAAAAAAAAAACCTATCCACATACACAACCATTCTTCTCAGCTAGCTGCACACTTTTCAAACCAACATCAAGTTCACACGCCTCAAACAACAGCAACAAAGCCGTCCAGCATCACACGGCAAGCAGCACAAACACAAGGACAAAACACCAGCCGAAATGCAAAGCCACAACTCCAAACGCACCTGCACACGAATTTCCAGCAGCCAAAACGCAGCTGAGGCAAACAAAACGCAGCCAGTTTCACAATAAACCACAACACCACGTCATCACCAGCCAACAACTTAAGCCGTTCACGCCGTAGCTTCACGCGTGACACCCTGCAAAATGCAACACAAATACAAGTGAAACACAACACGCACAAGACGCAGCACACAGCAAACCCATAGCACCTTCATCACCCTTACCTTCTTCAACCATCAACACAGACAAACACAACCACACCATAATCCCTTCACCAGAAACAACTCAACAACACCGAAAATTCAGGACAGAAGAAAAGGAGTGGCAATAGATCCGAAATAAGGAGTGAAGAGAGTTGAGGCAGCACAAACCAGAAAACGGAGGTTCAGTTTCGACGACGAGCTTGAGAGAAAACCTTAACCGTGTCGGAGCTGCTATCACAACCATGATGAACCGCCAACCACTAAGCATCCCTCACCGTCTCCGCCGCGAAGCCCAGAATCCGACGATCTCATCATCAAATCACGAATCCTCAAGCCGACAAACTCCGATCTGACACCAATTCGTGTTTGCTATAATGATTCCGAGGGGGGATTTTACGAATTTGCGATATTAACGGAAGAGCAGTTCCGGCGTGGTGATGTTATTGGTTTTCCGACGAAGAACCTACAACAACAAGAAGACAAGCCTCATCTGGACGCAGCCGTGGACGCCGCGATTTGTGATCTATGGTCTTGCATGATTCGTTTTCGATGGCGGACTCGATGAACTGCATTTGGGGATTGTGTTTTTTTTTTACTTTTCTTCTTCTGACTGATTTCCTTTCAATCCTTGCTTTTAATTTATTGTTTTTATTTATTTTTTATTTTTGTTAATAAAATAGATTTTATTAGTTGATGTTGTTGGGCCAAGCCCCTTCGTTTTGCTATAAGCACTACAATATCAGCCAGCGCTATCTCCCTCTCTTCTTTTGTTTATTTCTTTATTATTATTATTATTATTATTATTATTATTATATCTTATTCTAATTAATTTGCGGAAGATTTAATGTAGAGTGGTTATTATTATTAGATTTTTTTAATTTTGTTTATTAATTTTAATATAATTTTGATTGTTCAATTTAAGTTTAATTAAATATAATTGTATTTGATTTTGGTTCTAGCTTTGTTGATATTTTGTAGGCTTATTACTTTATTTCGAGGATGGCGAATTGGACTTGGTGATAACTTTGCAGTTGACTTGTTTGTTCATGGATTGTTGACTTGTTAACGTTCGTGGAATTCTCGATGGTGGAAGCATATACTTGACTTTGGTCTGATGCCCTGATATTTGACAATTTGTGCTTGAACTGTTGAATCCGCTTCAGACTTGAAATTTCTTCCTGAGTTTCTCTTATGCGTTTTGAAGAGGCAACAGACCTTCTCCGTTAGGTACCACTGAGGCCTAGTTTTACTGCATACTGTTGCATCTGGAAGTCCTACTGGTGTAGGCTCTGTTTGTGCATTACTCCATATCGCACTTTCATCTCTTTATCTTATCTCCATTTTTGCATTCTCATTTTCTTATCTTATGTCTTCTTCATCTTAATTTTTCTTCCTCATCTTCTTTATCTCTTGCCTTGCTTGAAGTGTGCCTAGGCCACCATGGAGCTTCTCCTTTCATCTCTCTCTTTCTTTCTTCTTTAGGATAGTGAGCCTCACTAACCTAGGACCATCCGAGCATGTGAATATTGATTAGTCCCCCACTTAGATTTTACCTTTGTGTCTCATTGAGTCTTCTCTTCTCATCTCATAATCGGGGACTAAACCCTAAAGGCTTTAAGGCTTTGTGATTAAGCTTATGCCTGCATCCTTCTATTAGGATGGAGTGTATAACTTTAATCCTAAGTGTTAAACCCTTGATGTGTTTAAATCCTTTAATCAATTCACTTAATAATCATCAAGACACCAAGCTTGTAACTTGGGCCTTGCATTAGGGTTCTAATTCTTCCTTAATTGGTTAAGAAGGACTAACCCTAGTGTTAATGGACAAGTCCTCCTCAAGTTGTCTTACAAATCATAAAATCCACTTCTTCATCTTATCACTAATTAAAATCCATCTAATAAAGGCTTTGTTTTGTCATGAGTTTAATCCCTAATCATGGATTAAGTTGAGGAGCCTTCCTCAGCTTAAACATTCTCATCTATTATCCTTCTATTAGGATGGTGTAATGAGTCTGTTTAGTCCCTGATTATGGCTTAATCTCATCACCTAACACTAAACAAAAACAACAAAAACATATAAATAATCACAAGTAGGTTAATGATCTTAATCCTACACCATGGTAATTAAGTGTGAGAAGCTGACTTCACACTTAAGGCATTCTCATTACCCCTAATCAGAGGGAAGATGTGATGAGTTTACTAAATCCATTGGTTTAGGCTTAAGCTCATTAACTTATGACAAATTTTCAAAAGCAATAAAAGACTGAAAACTCAAAAAATAAACAACAATCGTCTCCTCCGGGATTCTTTTCTCATCTTATTCACTCATAAACGAGAACTTGCTTCTTCCGTCTAATGCAAGACAGTTTGCACCTGAGCCAGACAGGTCATACACTTGAGCATAGACAAGTAAGCAGTTCATCAGTCAACTTATCTTTCAGTCTCTTTGGGTCAAACTACGGTGTTCTGACTTCCTCATTGCACGAGAGGATACGTAGGCATAACTTAACAGTTATCGAACAGAAGTCTCTGTATATTCCCCCTCTTCCAGCTCATTTCTTTAAGCCTCATAACCTTGAGCAATTCATTCTCATTCCTACACTGACACATCATTTATACACTTTACATTTCCTTTACACTGACACCTGTACATCCTATCCCAGCTTCTTTTATACACAGATTGCACTGACACTACCCCTTTAAAACACAAATCTTTTAAGCGTGGATCCCGTCGAGTACGACGGACAATCTGGGTGCTAATACCTTCCCAGGTTGTAACCAACCCCCTTTCTCAGTCTCTCTGGTTCGCAACCGTCTTATCCATATCTTCCTAGGTCTATGCAGCATTGCCTTTCCTCCGGGATAAAAATGCCTAGCTGGCGACTCTTTTCATTTCATCCTTTCGCCGACCGTTCGCGTCTGTACCTTATTTGAGTCAGTCTCATCTTTTGGGAGCGACACACCTAATTCTATGTAAAGTTCCATCACAAATTTACACAAATTACACTATTAAAACAGTAGAAAAAATGTCCTAAAAAACACACAAAAAATATTATAGGTTTAATGTTCTAATATAATTACACTATTAAAACAGAAAATAAAAATTGGAACAAATTTTTAAAATGGCTTAATGTTCTAATATAATTTTGGTGGATTTTTATTATTCTTTTACTATTTTCTATAGAATTAATTTAAGCTAATATGAAATAGAAATTAAAATAATAAGACACTAGAAAAAGGGGTGCAAGAAGAAATATCTTATAGTTACTAATACAAACTGGGCCAACATGGGGGGTGTTAATAGCATTTGTTAGGCCCAATGGCGCAAGATTATGAGGGTATATCGTGAACCCTCAGTCAACCTTCGTTGACTTATTCTTGGACGTTGGATTTCAAGACTTTCAAAGTACACTCATCTAAAGGCCATGAATGAAAGGTGCATGGTAACACCGCATGGAGACACGCGTGGGATCACCCTAGAAGCCACCTACCGGACGGTGACAAGTGTCACCGCCGGTATGGTTGAAATCTGAGGCAATCTCATCCTTATTTCTTTATCCATAATGGGATGATGGTATTAAGACCTTTTTTAATGAGGTTTATTACATTTTATTGTTATTAACTTCATGAAAATTCCCTTAATCTTCTCATTAATTTAAACATTATAACTTATAAAATAAACAGAATAAGAAAAAAGAGAGGGTGAAAAAACGTAGAAGAAAAAACCCTAGGCCCCCTTTCCTTCTTCCTTCTTATGGCGGCGCCCAACCCTTCTTCTTCCTCCAATCTTCTTCACCTTTCTTCCTCACAACCGGGAAAACCAGCATCGCCGTCGCATTAAAGCTCCTCTGGCGGTCTCTCTCTCACTTAGAACTCGTCCTCTCTCCCTCACATATCCATCCCCTTTCTAACCCTAACCGCCGCCACCCTCTCACTCTCATCTCCATTAAGCATAAAATCAAAGACAAATCAACATTCACCTACCTTTAATCCAAGTGATGAACGTCGATGATTCGACGATCCAAATCGGCACGGTTGCTGCGATGAAGACGATAACGACGATTGAAGTTACGTACTCACATTCGGTTTGTTGCTCTCCTTCTTGTGCGATTTCGACTCGTTCACGTTCGTTTGTTGATCCTCGTCATGTTCTTGTGATTCTTGCAGCTTGTTGTTGACGTTCGCGCAATGAAGATGAAGATGAAGATGACGATGGAGTTGAAGCTTCAGATCGTATCAAACGGTGATAACGGTTGTTGATGTTTGATCCTGCTCGCCGTTGGTGACGCTATGCGATGCAGGTGAAGACGATGATGAAGGAGTTTCGTTCACATCCAGTATGTTGTTTTTTTTTTCTTTACTGCAATTCGGTTTGTTGCTTTTTGTTTGTTGATTCAATTTGTTTCTTTTTACTGATGATTCGGTTGTTGCAGAATGATGAGGATGAGGGAGGTTCGAGAACAAAAGTTGAAGGTTGAGAAAGTTTCAGAACAAAGGTTGGAGATGAAGAAGGTGATGAAGGAGAGTGAAAAGTGAAGATGAAGAAAGAATCGAAAAACCAACGCCTTAATCTGTGAAGAATGATTGACTTATAGAAGATTTCGGATGAAGCTTCCAGAAGAAAAAAATCGGTTGGGTTTGTTACTTTTCTGTTGAAATTCAGTTTCAATTCTGTTATGATTTATGTTATAGGGTTTTTGATTTTGATCCATTTCTCGAGTTTTTGTTAACTCTGACTTTTCCTTTGGGTTACAATTTTCCTTGTTTGGAAATTAGTGGGTAGAGTTTAGAAACAATCGGCATTTCTGTTATGGGAGGTTTCAACTGTTGTGTTGAGAGTAATATTTAACTGATGAATGATTTGTTGTTTACAGGATTATTTTGAAGTAACTTCAACTGGTAATGGCTCAACATTTATTCTCCTACCGATTCAACTCAGAGGCAGAACCCGATAAAGGTTTTCCATCATCGAAATTCTCCCGTACAACATCCCATTTCTTAATTGAAACATAATTGTGGATCTGATTCCGTTTGCAGGTGCAATTAAAGATGATTGACGAAAAGCCGGAATAATTTGCAGATTGGTGGGCGGTTATGGATTCACCAATGCTGAATCGTGACCTTTGTGATGAAGACGAAGTCGAATTCGAATCAAAACTATTCAGGTAAACACTTCGCTCCTTTTTCTTCTTCTCTCACTGATACGACTCTCTTTGTCCGCCAATGCAATTATGAATTTTTCACAGGTTCTCTTTGACAATCTTGCAGATTAAAAAAAGTTGATTGCAGATGGTGATTAAAGGATTGGTGAAAGCACCCTTCGGTAGCCATTAGAGAGAAGAGCAATTCGCAGCACACAAGACTTTTATATCGTCTGAAATTAGAGAGCGATTTTGATTATAAATGAAGCCATTGAACTTTGTTAGAGATACTGTTAGAGTTAGTCGTAATTCCGCAGTTGGATTATTGTTGTAATTCTGTTAGTTTCTATTAGAGAGGTTAGTATTAGTTGATATGGAACCTCGGTCAGATTAGAGCTTTGTATGGATTTTTCTTCTAAATGAAGTTGTCGAAGTCGCTTTGATGACTTTCTCGTATTTCCATTTTTTTGTTATAAATATTCTTCCTTAATTTGTTGTGAGTTTCTGATGGAATGTATGGTTATGCGAATGTATGCCAACGCCACACCAGCCCGGTAATATATCCCAAGTATTCCCTAAAAACGTATACGCGGCAAGAAATTGTTGGCAACCATGTTATCCGTAAAGCCATTTCCCCTAGCATTCCTACCATGACATGGGATCCTAAGATAACGGGAAAGTCCCTATATATATGTATATTTTTTTACCACTACCACAATAGCCAAATAACAGTATGATATAGGGGACCGGGTTGGCAATCAGTTGACAAATCAATTTTCCAAAGAGAGTCATTCACCCCCATTTTGGCTTGTATGATTTGAACTCTTGAAAGTCAATTGGGCTTCAAGACATGGACATTAAATGTTTGGAAAATGGATGGTGGTGTTATGACAGTGGGGCCAAACTGGTTTTGAATGGCCATTGGTACAGACAATCGGATTTGCACATCGATCTTGACTTGAACACGAAAATTAAATGATCATGGCCGTTTTGAACGGTGATTTTGAGAATGGAATTAATGGAATGGTTTAAAAATTGGGATTTGGACAAAAGAAATTAGAATGGATTAACGAACCTATTTTATTCTTTTCTTTTTTTTTAGGAAAGAAATGGACTTAATAGATGGATATGGACAATGAATTTGAATTGAATATGAATCAGCTATCGGTTTGAAGATTGTGGTAAAAAGAATGGATAAGAACATAATTTGAGAAAATGGATAACAAGAATCGTCGTGCTACTTCCCTTGAAAACTTGAACTCAGAACTATCCACATGAACACTTCTAATCTCACTTGAGCCCGTGAACCCAAATTAATTTCTTTAAGCTTCTGACCCAAATAACAAGCCTATGACGATGAACGTGTGCCATTTTATAGATGTCCTAATGAAATATGCATACTAATGAGGGACGTAAATTCGGTTAAGGATAATAAATATGAGGGCAAATTTTGGGGTGTTACAGCTGCCCCTATTCAATCACTGTAGACTTGAATGGATGATAGCAGCTGCTTTCAGACGTTTGAAGTATGCAGGGATTGAATACCAGAAACAACCAGAAAATTTGCACTCTGTGGCAGAAGACCAGGGAAATAAACTCAACCAAATGATCTCTGCTTGGATAAAATTATGATGTGAAGGAAAAGTAAACGGGGGATGCCCTTTGAATGATGCCAGAAGGCTACTGGCTTGCCACACTGTGGGTGGATTTGTGATATGATGCCACCCTGAGGATGGACTTTCGCCAATCTGCGGTTGGACTTCAAAATACATTGCCACACTGCGGGTGGACTTTGGAAATTGCCACGCTGTGGGTGGACTTTGATAGGCTGCAACAATGCCTTAGTGAAGTATCGTTGGATGAAGTTAGACGAGTAACGACTTGCCACGCTGTGGGTGGACTTTGAAAATTTGCCACACTGCGGGTGGACTTTTGCTCACTACGGGAGACTTTTGCTCACTACGGGAGGCTTTTTGCCCACTGCGGGGGACTTTAGAGATTTGCCACACTGCGGGTGGTCTTTTGCTCACTATGGGAGACTTTTGCTCACTACGGGAGGCTTTTGCCCACTACGGGGGACTTTTGAGATTTGCCACACTGCGGGTGGACTTTGGAAATTTGCCACACTGCGGGTGGACTTTTGCTCACTACGGGAGACTTTTGCTCACTACGGGAGGCTTTTTGCCCACTGCGGGGGACTTTAGAGATTTGCCACACTGCGGGTGGACTTTGAAATCTGCCACCCGAAGATGGACTTTGGCCAGTCTGCGGCTGGACTTTGCAATCTGCCACCCGAAGATGGACTTTGGCCAGTCTGCGGCTGGGCTTTGAAATTTGCCACCCGAAGATGGACTTTGGCCAGTCTGCGGCTGGACTTTGAAATTTTCCACCCGAAGATGGACTTTGGCCAGTCTGCGGCTGGACTTTAAAATTTGCCACCCGAAGATGGACTTTGGCCAGTCTGCGGCTGGACTTTTGCATATGTTGAATTGCACGGCATGTTGCCCCATGACACTGGGGATATTATGTCTTGAGTATTGTTAATGAACTGGTGTGAATGTAAAAGAAAATCCTGACGCGGAAGTAATAAGTCTCGGCTAAATCTGTGGGGAAACACACTGATCGCGAATTCGATATCAAGTAGTCCCGTGGGAATAACATCTCTGTCGGAGAGGAGCGTGAATAATTCATCTGTCCCGAATTATCACCTTTGCCAAAGATAAATTGGACTTTTAAATTTGAGGGCCGTGCCCGGGGATACCTTGATTATTGAGGAATATCCACTCTTATGGACCTGCTGGGGAGGAGAATGATTTATCTGAAATCTTCTAGGGGGATAGGAATTGCCTTAGATCTGTTGAGGAACCGAGATCAAGGAAACCATCTGAAGGAAAAACTTCTGACTTTAGTGAGGACAACTTCCATTTGCCCGTTGGAGATGATAACACCGAGACACGTCCTGCTGAGGAGGAAAAATTTCAAATTGTCCCGTGCTGGGGATCAGCTGCTTCCGTATGGATTTTGCCTTAAGAGGATTTCACAAAAGACTTTGTGTCTTTAAACTCTTAGGCCCCGTAACGACTGCATGATTCAGTGTAACAACCTTGCTGGGGAGGTAACCATTGCCAATGCGGATGAGTTTGTATCTGTCAGAAGTGCTGAACGAGATAGTTAGCTTGACAAGTGACCACGGTATTCTAACCTCTGGGTAAATGCTTTCGATCGTCTGTCTTCAGGAAGGAATGAACTCTCGTACTATTGGGGTGGCCTGCCCCTGTTCGAGTACTTGAATAGTTTTTCACTTGACTGACTGATCTTTGCTTTTGGAGAGATCTGAATCTCGAGGTGATTGCCCCAGTTTGACTGAAATTTGAAGAGATTGCTCGATTTAACTGCCCCGGATTGGCTCAGTACTTACCATGACTAGTTGGGAAAGTCCTTGCTCAATGAAGCTTTTTCGGAAAAGTGCACCTTGACGTGACAGTCTTTCGGAAGTTTTAGACTTCTCAACTTGGCAAACTTGAGCTTCTGGATTGAATTTCCGCATGTGAACCATTTATGATGCCAAACAAATGTATGCAAGCAAAAAATGTTTATTCTTAGAATGAAAATTCTAATGCAACACACATGTTAAACTTGAAGTTTTGAAAATGGATCGTTTAACCTTCGTGAGAGAATCACTGGTTAAGATACGACCTTATTTTGAAGGAGAGTATGTACATGCAATACCAACAAGTGTCTTTTAGCACAACTCATAGGAGTCAGGAACGCGGTCTCGTGGTAGTACGCTCTCAAATTAGCCCTGTTTCAGTTAGGACTTTTAAGGGTTGTATCGTGGCCTGGTTCACGGTTACAGAAACAAAGGATATAGGCTCGAAGTTTATTTGTGCCCACCCGCTCTTCGTGATGTTCTCCATTCCTATGTTCAGCTATTTTTCACAAGCATTCACCTTTCATAATGGTTTCGTGTTGATTGAGGAACCATTACTGCTATCAGTTCAAGCACCAATCGGGTTATTGTTGAGAGTCAGTCCCTCCTCTATCTTTCGTGTTTGTGTCACACGACTTTGTTCTTATTTGAGGATCTTTCTTGTGTAATCCTTTCTGTCTTTCGTCTTTTCATTATTTTGTTTTATCCCTAACTTTTGCCTGGACTGATTCTTGTGAATCTTTGATTGTGGAGTCCAGCGGGATGCCCTAACTTTTGCCTAAGTCGTTTGTTTTCGAGTTTCGACTTAGCGGGCCTTTTCTTTTCTTTTTTCTTTTTTTTATTGCACTTTGAACAAGTCGCGTGACATTGTTTGTCTTGATTGCTTCGTGAGGGTTGTGACTGCCTCATTCTTTGGTCGATTGACTTGGATAACCATTGTGGTTTCAGGTCTTTGGACCTCTTAGTTAGCATGATGGAATGTAATAGATCCTCATATACACTCCTTTATGAAAGTCTGGACGCTTGGTCTGACTAGCTGACGTCTACCCTGCCCCTGGGTTACACGTGAGGGTTTTTTATGTGAAAAGAAACTCCTACTTCAAGGCTCAAAGGGGTTAGCGAGGGTCTATCTTCCTTATATCTCCAGTGTTTAGGATTTGAAACAATGCCTGTACATCGTCAACAGGGTCTTACTTGAGAGCACACAATTAGAGATTTTGCGTTTTTGTTTCGTCATTCTCCTTTCATATAATTTAAGCATGACAATTGGTATTGCGATGTGCATATGCAAAATTATAAGGGAATGCAAATGAAATTACTTCAAGAAAAAAAAACATGTGAGTTTTATTATTGCTAACATTCAAAAGCAAACAAATTTCATACATGTAAACAAATGTTTAGCATATAAAAGAAACTACAAATGGAAATGCAGTAAAGAAACTGAATATTGCCGTAGTTGAGGAGGCTTGGCTCCGTCTGGACCTGTCAGTCTTGGATACTTTCAACGATCAATAGCTCTTTTCACAGACTTGTAATCTTTAATTTGCAGCCGTATACCTAACCATGGCAGTGATACTTCCTCTTCTAGCTATTCTGACTCTGACACGAGACGTCTGAAGAAAAGAGTGAAGCTGGGGAGTAAAGTTGCCCCAGAAGGTTGCTCGGAAAGACCTGACGATCTTCTGCCTACGTATCTCCATTGACCGGTGACCAATGAAGAATCAGAGCGACGTAGTTCCCCTCAATAGGGATGAAAAATGAACAATGAAGAAAAGCAAACACATAAATGCCATCACTGAGAGTATTTGAATACTGCTGGCTTTATTTGCTTCATGAATACCCTGGCGTCCTGGGTGATCAACTCGAAGACTTCAGCTTAACGTGAACCATCTGGTAGAATGACCGTGACACCGGTTCCATTATGACTAGGCATCGGATTCTGGAGTACATTTGGGAGAGGAGCAAAATTGATCGCCTTGGAGTCAACTAAGTCCTGTACCTTGTTCTGAAAAGCCCAACATTTCTCAATATTGTGCCCCTGGGCACCTGAATGGAATTCACACCTGGAATTAGAATCGAAATTCGGAGGTAGATTGTTAGGAGCAGGAGGTCTCATGGTACGAAGCTCAACCAAGTTCAACTTTAGTAGCTCTGGGAGCAATACAACGTATGGGCATGGAACAGGGTCGAGTCTGCGGTTTATCGCTCTTGTTCTTTCCTGAAACGGTCTCTGTACCTGTTGTTGCTGACCCTGTGGTCGTTGTTGTTGAACCTGTGGAGTAATAGTCACTGCAGCTGCTTGGTGATAACCTTGAGAATAACCTCTTTCTCGGCTTCTATACACAGCATTCGTCTCGCCTTCTCTTCTTCTTTGACCGTTGCCAAAAGGCTTTCTCACACCGGAAGAACTAGCACTGCTTGCATCCTGGATCTTTCCCATTTTCAAAAAATTCTCTATTCTTTCTCCAACAATGACGATATCAGAAAAACCAATGGACGGGCAGGCGGCCAGACGATCCAAGTAAACACCTTGCAAGGTGCCCATAAACATGTCGGCCATTTCCCGATCCAGCAATGGAGGTTGAACCTGTGCGGCCAGCTCACGCCACCTCTGGGCATAATGATTAAAACTCTCTTTAGGTCCTTGAGACAAGTTCTGCAACTGGGTGTGATTCAGAGCCATATCAATATTGTATTGATACTGCTTGAGGAATGCCTCATCTAGATCTTTCCAACTTCGAATAGAGACCCGACTCAGCTTCATGTACCAGCTCAACGAAGCTCCAGATAAACTGTCTTGGAAGAAATGCATCCAAAGTTTCTCGTCATCAGTATGAGCCGAGATTCTTCCGAAGTACGCATGAATGTGAGTCCTAGGACACGTGCTGCCGTTGTACTTGTCAAACGATGGTGCCTTGAACTTTGGAGGGATTCTGACTCCTGGTACTAACCCGAGACTGGTTACATCGATACCCAAGGAATTCTGACATTCCATGGCCTTGATCTTCTCTGACAGCTCTTCATACCTGCGATTGTTGATCTCATTCATGTTACCCATATCAGCATCCAGTAGAGTGAACTGGTCCTCTTGATTGTCTTCTAAACCTGCATTACGTGTTGTGGTCCTATTTAGATTAGGCTCTCCGTTACGGGCAGCGTTAAAATCCACATTCTCAGCCGGTGTTCCCGTATTAACATTCCCATGAGGTTGCTCAACCATCAACCGGAGACGCTCCTAGTTCTGGGCCATGTCAGTCATCATTTCCATGAATTGATCCATCCTCTGTCGGAGCTCATTGAGATCAGTCTGCATTCGATCAGCCATCCTTACTCGGTTTCTTTTAGTCGGATATCGGTGAACGCGTTGACCAGCTATATTGCCTGTAATCAAATAAGTTAGAAACCCTGGGTAACCTGCAAAAATACAAGAATATGGTATGCAGGAAATGAATGCTATGGCATGTTGATTCATTTTTAGGGCATCTCATCCCCTGATTCCAGTTTTGTGAGTTTGATGAAGACAGGAGCTCTTTTTGCTGTAAATAACAAACGGTGTTGATAATATAAGGTGCGTGTGTGTAGCAGACGTGCCAAACAATTCCAAGAATACGAAGGCCGACGTGTTTTTGTAAATGTGTCAGATGTGTCGGTGATCACAAAGTGAGAGAACATATAATGATAGTAAAGAGACCTTTTTATGATAAGAACTTTGTTGATATAGTCAAAACACCAAAAGAATGGATTCAAACAGAAGTACAATAATAAAAAGATTCCATCAACAGTCCTGATGGTAATCCTACAACATACAAGCAAACGGAAGGATGTCTTTGTCAATGTGATCCTCCATCTAGATCTGGGTCAATGATCAGTCCTGCTTTTGGAACTTCTACCAACTCCTTTGTCTGTACCTGGTTGTCTTCAAACCTCTTCAGCTTCTTCTGGTAGCAAATCATCATCCGCTTGTAGTAGGCAGCTTCTTCTCGGGCTTTAGCAAGTTCTTCATCTTTTCCTCTCAACTTATCGGCCATCTCTTCGTCTTTCTCTTTTAGCTTACTCGCGATCTCTTCAGCTTGAACTTTGTCTTGTTCCTCTCTTTTGATCCTGTAAGCAGCATGTCTCTTTTTCATGTTCTCAAACATCAAGGTCTTCTGATCCAGTTGCCTTCTAGTGTCAATGTGTTCCTTGGAAGAACTCCTAGTAGAAAACTCGAACCTCTCATACCGAGCCAACTCAACTTCACACTGTTTCCTTTCAATAGCATGCCTCTCAGCATCTTCTTGAGCTCTCCACTCAATCTCAAGTCTAGAGTGATTAGATTTAGCAAGCTCCTGACCCAACTGTGCATTCTCCATTAACAAACCGTCTCTTTCCGTCTTCATCTTGTTGAACTCTTCGATGCTAACTGTGGTAGGTTGTTCAATGACCGTGGGATATAGAAGAGGCGCAGGCCCAAATGGTAACAGTAACACTTCAACCCGCTCTCTTAACCATTCTGCAAATGGTGGATACATTCGACAATTCCCTACTCCCAAAGTCTTCTTCCCTCTTGTCTTCCGACTATGCCAAGCATTAGAAGCTTTCTGAGCAATCTCGAATCCATCTGTTGATTGGAAGTACAAGGACTCTGTGATGTCCACAGCAGCTGGTGGTTCCTTTAAAGCATACCCAAACTGTCTAACCGTGAGAGAAGGGTTATAATTAATTCCCCCTTTCCTCCCGATCAATGGAACATTAGGGAATCCTCCGCAACTATGAAGAATGTCAATGCACCGCAAACCCTGATTAACCCATACAATGTCCTTTGCTTGCAAACCCATCAATCTTTCCGACCATTCAAGAGTGTTCTTCATCTTCTCAAAAGCTCCTGATTGTGGAAGAAAGCGTGTGAACCACTTGTAGAATACAGTCGCGCAACAATTCAACATTCCACCCCTTCGCTTCTCATTCTTATAATGCACAGAGTGGTAGAGATCACCTAGGAGAGTAGGAATAAGATTCTTTGCTATGAAAATGCGAATAGCATCAACATCCACGAAGTTCGGCATGTTCGGGAATAAAGTGATTCCATAGATACACAAAGCTAGGATCGCGTTGAAGGTACTCCAACTTTTTGCCTCAGCTGCTTTAGTAGCCTCATCCAACAAGAAACTCAAATGATATCCTCGGAAGCCTCCTTTGCTATCAATCCGGTCTTCCAATAATGACTTGCTCAAATAAAGAGCAGTTGCTACATCCTTGAAGTCGGGATCAATCTTGGTCCCAAAGAATGGTGCACAGTCCTTCACGGAAACTCTCAGGATGCTCGAATACTCCTCTAATGTAGGCGCCAGCACGAAATCAGAAAGTACGAAACATCTAAGTTGTGGATCATAAAACTGTAGCAAGGTGTGCATCCCTCTGAAAGCATAGTCACTGATGGGCTCTATGAAATACAAAATCCACCCGTAATCCTACTTGAAGACATTCAGAACTTCTGGAGGAGCTAAGGCCTTTACTTTGAGAATTTCTTTCACAATAGGCTGATAAACCTTGTAGGAGATAATACACTTGGTCTTCTTCTTAGATTCCATGCTCATAGATCAATACCCACAACTGGAATCAAGGACGGGATATGCAACCCTGCAAATGAATAAACATGCGTTAGGAATGCAAGTATGCGGATGACGTGATGCAATGCAATGGCATGTGATCACTGTTGCATATACTGGGCACTGTTGTACTGCCTTCTGATTTTGCCTGAATACCGACTGTCAAGAATACCAGATCATAAGTATGTGTCGTAAGAAAACCCAAGTATCAAGAACAAGGTAGGTTGAAGGTTTAGTTTTCCTGCAAACCTGTAAACCCCTCCCAATCTCACGGGTATTGCTACTACGGGTCAACATCACGGACTCTCAAAGCCGAATAGCAATAATACGTTCACCATTTCCGAGAAATGGCTCATGACCAAATCAAGGAATCGGTTTGGCATTATGTACTACTCAGGGAGGCCTCAGCTGAATACCGGAAAAACAAGCATCCCTCATAAGTTCCCGACTTCAAGCACTGAAGTCGAGAAACAATAGTACATTCATCCCGAAGGGTACAATACTACCGTCATACGACCAGTTGCTTTAACAGGGTTCCTATGAGAGAACAAGGTCATCCTATGCGATTTCCTAGTGGGCCCTCGGGTGCGAATGGGTTTGCCACGAAATGTGGTCTGCCACTGTCACCACTAGAGAGGGTTGTTTCCACTAAGGTCCTCGATGATCGGTTCCCAGTGTTAGCAGCTCAGGTAGGAACATTCTATGGCCTGCCTAGGTAGTATAGAACATATCCCAAGAGAGCCTGATCTGGGTGTGGGACTCGTGAAAACTACACGTGCTCAAGACCACGCAAGCCACACGACTGCCCACTCTAAATCCTATGTGTATACTCAAGCCGGGTATTTGGCTTATCTCACAATAATCCCATCCCGCCAAGGAAAACCAGAACAGCCAGTACAGTATATGCCAGTATATGCGACAGTAAAGTAAAGTGCAGAAAGCTGTAAATAAAGCTGTAAAGTAAAGCGATAAACTGTAAAAAAAACAATAAAGCTAAACTAAAGCATGACAGCGAATAAAAAAGCACCCAAAGAAAATAGAAACAGACAAGCGCTAGGATTGACTCTCGAAGGGGAATTTAGAATTTCTAAGGGTCCCCAGCAGAGTCGCCAGCTGTCGCTCCTGGGATTTTCATCCTAGTACAAACGCGAAAGTGGCGCGAAAAGGTTAGAGTCGCCAGCCAGACATTTTTATCCCAAAGGAATGAGAAAGGTAATGTTGCACAAACCTAAGGAATAAGGAAAAGGACGAGGCCTTGCGAACCAAAGATCTGGATACGGGAGTCGATTACGAATTGAGAAGGTATTAGCACCCCAATCCGTCCGCCGTATCCGACGGGATCCACGCTTAAAAGTCTGTTTTCAAAAGGTGAGAAATAATATGCTGTTTAACTGAAAGAATAGCTATCTAGAATGAAATGGAACTGAGAAAAGAAATGGATTTGAGAAATGGAAATAAAATGGGAAAATGTAGGGAAAAAGAAAGATTGTGCTCGAATGGGCCCTACCCCACTGCCTACGTACCTCATCGGGATAAATGAGGATCAGAGACGCCGTAGTTCGTCTAACTAAGGCTTACACTCGTTTGTGGTTTTTAGGATGACATTGCCATAGCTCTAGCTCAGGTGTTACCGGCTCTGACTCGAGGGTGTTTACCGTATCGCTGTTTGAACTGTCGAGACAAGTCATGTTCGTCCGCAAAGAGTATGAGATGAAATGAGAAGACGTGACTTCTTGGTTTGTTGTCTTTTATAAGAAATGTTTTGAGATTGTGTTTTTCGTATGTACAAATACTAAAGACTATGACACAGGAGCGAATACTTTCCAAGATCGCCCCCAATGGAACGTTTGTAAAGCATCCTAGAAGAGTGAAGGAGACCTCCACTAATCATTTCCCATATAGCTTAAGGCTCGTGGCGCATTGTACACCTTTCCTTTATTAAGTGTTTTTTGATTCTTTTAAGATGAGAAGTGAGACTCAAGTTATAAAAGGAAAAATTCTAAGGGAAACTAGACTTACCCTAAGTTAGTTGAATTCATGGAGGGCCTATGGTTAATGAGGTTTGAAATTAAATCTACCTAAGAGATATTAAACTACAAATGAGAATACAAGAAGTTAATAATGAGCAATATGGTCCTCCTAAGTCATGGTAGGTAAAAACGTGAATGAAATGTAAATGGGATGGAACAATGGATCGGGTGGGTCGATTGCGTGGTGCTAAGACGCACGACTTATGGTGTGAAACATACAAGGCTTGCTTTTGGTTGAATGGAGTGGAACGAAGGTAATCGAGGAACCCTATAGTTACATGCAACTTTATTTATTTATTTGAAAATATACTCGACGTTGGATCGAGCCTTTTACTTATTTTTGAGATTTTCGTTTTCTAACGATTTGTTTTATCTTTTCTAACCTAGTTATAGAAACTATACAAGCATACAAGTTCTAAGCTATTACATCACAAAGCACACAAACATAATTGAGGCATAAAAAATGTCCAAGTCCATAAGCCAAACCTTGCAAAATACCTTGCACAAAAAACAAATAGTTAGTGAATGATATGAACCATGAATATGCACAATATGATGGAAATGAATAAAAATGCAAAAAAATATTAAAAGTCATGGAAAAAAATGTGAAATTAAATTCCTAAGGTCTTAAACCTGATTATAACACTATGTTAAAAAATCTCTAAAAAATTCTCATTCTAACTAAGGCAAATGGTCACCTAATTCTATGTAAAGTTCCATCACAAATTTACACAAATTACACTATTAAAACAGTAGAAAAAATGTCCTAAAAAATACACAAAAAATATTATAGGTACTTCTATTTGTCCTTTAATCATGGCAAAAAGAATGGGCAAAAAGTGTTATGGGAAGTGGCAGAACTAAATTGTACAAATTTATGTGTTTATGAAGGAATTTAACATGAATCAATTAAAATACAAAAATTGAATTAAAATCGAAAAATGCTTAATTTCAGAAAATAAAAATTGGAACAATGTTTTAAAATGGCTTAATGTTCTAATATAATTTTGGTGGATTTTTATTATTCTTTTACTATTTTCTATAGAATTAATTTAAGCTAATATGAAATAGAAATTAAAATAATAAGACACTAGAAAAAGGGGTGCAAGAAGAAATATCTTATAGTTACTAATACAAACTGGGCCAACATGGGGGGTGTTAATAGAATTTGTTAGGCCCAATGGCGCAGGATTATGAGGGTATATCGTGAACCCTCAGTCAACCTTCGTTGACTTATTCTTGGACGTTGGATTTCAAGACTTTCAAAGTACACTCATCTAAAGGCCATGAATGAAAGGTGCATGGTAACACCGCATGGAGACACGCGCGGGATCACCCTAGAAGCCACCTACCGGATGGTGACAAGTGTCACCGCCGATATGGTTGAAATCTGAGGCAATCTCATCCTTATTTCTTTATCCATAATGGGATGATGGTATTAAGACCTTTTTTAATGAGGTTTATTACATTTTATTGTTATTAACTTCATGAAAATTCCCTTAATCTTCTCATTAATTTAAACATTATAACTTATAAAATAAACAGAATAAGAAAAAAGAGAGGGTGAAAAAACGTAGAAGAAAAAACCCTAGGCCCCATTTCCTTCTTCCTTCTTATGGCGGCGCCCAACCCTTCTTCTTCCTCCAATCTTCTTCACCTTTCTTCCTCACAACCGGGAAAACCAGCATCGCCGTCGCATTAAAGCTCCTCTGGAGGTCTCTCTCTCACTTAGAACTCGTCCTCTCTCCCTCACATATCCATCCCCTTTCTAACCCTAACCGCCGCCACCCTCTCACTCTCATCTCCATTAAGCATAAAATCAAAGACAAATCAACATTCACCTACCTTTAATCCAAGTGATGAACGTCGATGATTCGACGATCCAAATCGGCGAGGTTGCTGCGATGAAGACGATAGCGACTATTGAAGTTTGTAACACGGTGGGAGAACTGACTTTAAGTTATGTTGCGGATAGCAAGAGTCGCCACCGACTTTTATTTTATCCATAAGGAAAGGTTATAAAAGAACAGGAAAGACCTTAAGAGAATGTTTTGGGTCCGGGGGGTAGGTTATGAAAAGGGAAGGTGTTAGCACCCTTTTCATCCATGGTTATCCATGGGCTCTTAGGTACTTAAGCTCACTTTAAGTTGTTTTTGAAAATGTAGTGTATGAATAGAAAAATTTTCAGAATAGTTTAATAATAATCCATGTACGGATGTGTAAGAAACTTGTTTGAAAATTTGTTTGAAATTTGTTTAAGTTTGAAAATTTTTTGAAGTGAGCAAGTACATAAGAGGAACCTACCCTAATGTTTAAAGTCTTTCTTGTTCTTTTTCCTTTCCTTGGTAAGACTATCCCTACTATTAAGGAGTAGGTAGTCTTTACCTTGGATGTTAAGGGACATGTGAGGGACAATTTGATTTTGAAGGCCATTGTGGGGTGTAATAAGCAAACTGGAGGGACTATCATCATTTTTCGAAAGGGACTCGATTCGTAAAGGCAACCATAAGGGACTTTGATGATTTTCTATTTTAAGGGACTTGCTTTATACACCCCACTTAACCATTATTCGTAGGCAACCTGAGGGATAACCTTAGAAAGTGAGACGGCGATTTAAAATCGACTTACGTGTGTGTCGTGTTTAATTTAATTATATTAAAAATTATCTAAATTTATTTTTTAAATAACAAACAAGTTTTACACTCCTTAATTACTAACCATAACGATAATAATAATTAAATAATTACAATTACATCCGGGAAACAATTACAAGAAATTATAATAATAAGCAAAATATTAAACAAAATAATAAATAAATAAACAATAAATAATAAATATAAGGGGTTAGTAAATAACAATAAATAAGATTAGCAAAATAATAATAATAAACATAATTGAATTATAAATGGGTTAGTGATAATAACAATTAGAAATAATAAATAAGGTTAGAAACATAAAAATAGAATAATAAATAATAATATGGTTAATAATAAAAATTAATTAAAAGGTTAATTATAATAAGCAAAAATTAGTAACAATATAGTTAATAGTAATAATAGAAACCAAAAATAATATAAGAAGAAATTAACATACATAACTAAATAATTTTTAATTCATATACTAATTATTAAATTACTTTCAAATGGATTATAATTACAAAATTATTATAAACATATATTTACATTTATATACATATTATAAGAAAAAGATAGGTTTTAAATATCATATTTAAAATTTAATTCTATTAGTCATTATATTTACAAATTATTTTTAACCACATGCAACAATATAACTATAATAAATTAAATTATTTCTAAACATTAAAAGGAAATTAATTTGAGTTATAAATATATTTACGAAATTTATAAGAATTATAATAGACATATATACATAGTAATAATATTAGGAATTAGAAAAATAAGATTATTAAGAAAAATAGAATTAAGTTTAAAATGAATTAGGGTTTATTAAAAAAATATTTTTAGGGTTTGATCATTAGAGCTTATTTACATACAAATTTTATTTTTAACTAATTATATAAAATTGTCTTAATTAATATATACTATGCAAACAAAATTTAAATAAAAAAAATCAAGGGTTTTTATATTTTTTTTAAAAATAATTTTATAATATAGAAACTAATAATAAAACTTTAATTATTTAAATCAATTATACTAAAGGAAGAACAAGAAAATAAAAAGAAAGAAAAAAAGGAACCTGATGGGATTTGAACCCAAGACCTCTTACTTGCAGGCAGCAACAATATCCACTGGGCCAGCCAAACGTAGGTGAGAAAGAATGAAGCATAGTTGCTTTTGTGCTTTGCCCCTGAAAATCCAGAAAATAATAACACAAAAAAAACCTGGGGAGGATTTGATCCCAGAACCTTATGAATACAAGCATACGCGCGCTACCACCCGGCTGGAAGAGCCCATCTGGCTATTGAATGATAAGAACGCATAATATATTATGTTGGCTTTTATCCTGCAAAAATAAAACAAAACAATGCCATGGCCAAGAATCGAACCAAGGCCTTTATAGCGTATACGCTTCAGCCTTACCACCAGATCACAAGCGCGCTTGTGATAAATAAACTAATAACAATTCATAAAATATTTTAAACAAATTTTTGAATTTCCTGAGCGCGGGAAGCTTCATCTTCAACCTCCAAACCTTCAAAATTTGCTGCGAAATCCTCCACGAATTTTCCTGCGAAAATGAAACCCTAACAAAACCTACGAAAACGAAACTCAAACAAAACCGCATTGATTCATGAAATTGGTTAGTGATTTATGATTCTCACGATTCACACAACAATTCTATGTTTTCATAATTTATTTATATACATTCAAATGATAAACCCTAATTGGAGGTCATGAACCCTAACATGGCCGTTTGCGTTTCAGGCACTCATCCTTCAATCCAATTGTCCAGAAACGTTCTATGGATCAAGATAAACACATATCAACAATCAAAAACAATTTATAATACATATATTAATGGAATCGAAAAAATTGAATTCAAGACAAAGATGAGTTCGGGTAGAGCAATATGGGGCATATGGGATGCGTATGATGGATGATTTCGCTTCATGGATGATCAAAGAACATGTCCATGTTCTTAATTTACCTTCTAAAGCTCTGAAATTCAAAATCCGATTCTTACTTTTGGAAGGATTTTTGTGCTTTTGAACTTACCTCTAGGCTGCTGGATTTCGTGAATGAGGACTAGGGTTATGCTTAGTATATATGTGTGATTGATTTAGGTCAGAAACATGGATGGGTTATGTGAAAACTTGATCCAAAAAATATTCAAAAAGATCATAGTGTAAATTTCAAATATTTGATCATGAGTACTTGCCATTTTGGGATAATTCACATGATTTCATTCCTCTTTGACTCCAATCACCCTTTAAGACTTTTTAGATTCAATCACAAAAATATATCTTCATGTTTAATATTTTATTTTAATTTAAAATGATTTTAAATGTAATAAATCATAATAAATTAATTAAATAAAATAAAAAATATGAAAATATCATGGAAATTTCGTGCATGTTATTATTGTATGGGTTGGGTCATGACTTGGGCAGCCCATTTGGAAAGAAATACTTTTAAACCTCCATTTTCAACATAAACCATCACAAAATTTCCCAACTTTGCAGAGGCACATCTCCCTCAATTTTAAAGGTATGAGGGTGTTCTTGGACTTTTTGGAAAGCTTGAAGAGTCCTCTAAACAACCCCATTGGTTTCAGGTTCATATCATTTACCAATCTCAAGTTATGCCCTTTTGAAGTTGTTGACTTTTTGTTGACTTTTGAAATGACCTATAATGTCTTAGATCACATCTTTCAAATGAAGCATTTTTGGGCTTAACTTTCAACATCAAAGTTGTAGAGAATTCAATTTCCTTTAAAATGAGCTTTGGATGGAGACTTGGTGATGAAGTATGTGAAAGTTATGCCTGGTCAAAGTTCAGTTGACTTTTACTAAGGAAACCCTAATTTAGAAACTCCTGATTATTGATGATCTGGAATCTCCTTGATGAATCATGATCAACCCTTGATCAAATGATGAATTTTACTTCATATACTTAATGTTGGCAAAAAATCATGAAGTTTGACTTTGGTTTGACCACAGTTGACCTCAGTTTGACTTTTTGACTGTATTGACTGATTTTGACTTATCTGATCATCTGACTGAGCAAACTTTTGAGAAAAGTCTTGAAACTTGATATGGGGGTTCTTATACACATATAAGATGTTATTAAACTCACTTGAGGTATTGGAAGTCCATTTAACTTGATCAAAGTCAAAACCCTAGTTTTGGATGCACTGCTTAGGAGGTGCATTGTCTGAGGGAATTGTCAACTTCTTTGACCAATTGTGAACTTTGTGAACCTTGTGAATCTTCATAAGATGTCTTGTGATACTCATGGGAGGTATTGTGAAGCCTGTGAGCCTTGTGAACCTCATGAAGTGGCTTTGTAGACCTCATGAACCTCAGGAAAGGTTATGTAAACATTGAGAAACTTGTGAACCTTGTGAACCTTCATAAAGTAACTTGTAGACTTCATGAACCTCATGAAAGGTTATGCAAGTGTTAGAGAACTTGTGAACCTTGTGAACCTTCTTAGAACACAAAGTCTTGTATTGTGAGGGCAAATTTTGGGGTGCAACAGCTGCCCCTGTTCAATTTTCTGAAACCTGAGGGGTTAGATTGGTATATTTGCCAGTCGTGACCTGGAAGGTTGAAGGGGATTGAACACAAAAGCCCAAAAATTTGCACTCACCAGTGCATAGAGTGATATTGATGGTTGGTTGAATATGATTGAGTGGGCTTAAAGATGCCACTAGGGGAAAGTTCTTCAGATATATTTCTTGGAAGATAAAGCAGTCCAAAATATGGAGGTATAATGAAAGCTGTCAAGAGTCTGGAGCAGTACTGATGTAACAGCATGTCTTCATGAGGATAGAGCAATCAATAATGATAACCCTAAAGCAGTCTTGAAGAAATAATATGATTTCAGGAGGATAGAGCAATCAATAATGACAACTCTAAAGCAGTCTTGAAATAATAATGTGATATGTCTTCAGGAGGATAGAGCAATCAATAGCTCTAAAGCAATCTTGAAGTAATGATTTCAGGAGGATAGAGCCATCAATAATGACAACTCTAAAGCAGTCTTGAAATAATAATATGATTCCAGGAGGATAGAGCAATCCATAGCTCTAAAGCAGTCTTGAAGTAATGATTTCAGGAGGATAGAGCCATCAATAATGACAACTCTAAAGCAGTCTTGAAATAATAATATGATTCCAGGAGGATAGAGCAATCCATAGCTCTAAAGCAGTCTTGAAATAATAATGTGATATGTCTTCAGGAGGATAGAGCAATCAATAGCTCTAAAGCAGTCTTGAATTAATGATTTCAGGAGGATAGAGCCATCAATAATGACAACTCTAAAGCAGTCTTGAAATAATAATATGATATGCCTTCAGGAGGATAGAGCAATCAATAGCTCTAAAGCAGTCTTGAAGTAATGATGTGATACGTCTTCAGGAGGATAGAGCAATCAATAGCTCTAAAGCAGTCTTGAAGAAATAATATGATTTCAGGAGGATAGAGCAATGGATAGCTCTAAAGCAGTCTTGAAGTCATGAGAAATTATCAGGAGGATAAAGTAACCCTGAGGTGACAATAAAGCAGTCCCAAAGAAGCTCATCAGGAGGATAAAGTAACCCTGAGGTGACAATAAAGCAGTCCCAAAGATCATGAGTTTGTTTGTTGGATAATTAACCTGAAAACAAGGTAGCATTCGAATAATAACATTAGTTTATGCTTTATGTATGCATGTATGATATGATGCACTTAGGTAATGTATTATATGTCTATGGATATGTATGCTATGGTATGATGTAAATGATGTATGTATGATATGATACTGCCGGAAGCGTCTGGATATCTTCGTATAACAACTGCTGGCCAGGGAAAATAAATCCCGATTCGTTGTTGAAGAATATATAACCCTCTGTCTGCTGGGGATAGTAAGGCATAGATATAACCCCCCGTTGTTGGGGATAACATGGTATGGATAACCTCCCGTTGTTGGGGATGGTAAGGTATATATAACCTCCCGTTGTTGGGGATAGTAAGGTATATATAACCTTCGTCTTCGTTTGATAGTAGGATAATTATAACATCCCGTCTTCGTTCGTCGTACCCTTATTGGAAAGTAATTTCCCGAATATCCGTATGAGGATAAAAGAGATGGATATAAATTCCAGGGGAGATGAGACTTTATGACGATGGATTAGTCCTACTGAGGATTTGTAACTGTCTTGGAAGGTGAACCGGCGAAGCTTCGTTGAAATCCTTCCCTCGTTCGTCCTTAGTAAATACTATTACTGCATTTTCATGCATTTCTGGTAAACATTAATCATATTAAAAGCATACATGCATTTCTGGTAAATATCAATCATATTCAAAAGCATACATACATTCAAACACAACCAATGGACGTTTCGCTTATGTAAATAGGGTAAAAGTAAATCTGGATTCAAAAGATGGAATTTATTTATATCAAAAAGTGACCCATACACGGGTAAGTTTGTACAAGGAGACATAAACCCTAGTAAGAGGATTTTGCCATAAAGTTTTACAAAAAGAATCAGCTATGTGGGAAACAATCCTATTGAGTTTCAATTCTACTATTGCCACTCAAGTATCTCATCTTCTTGCTGTTGAGACGGAAATGATTGAATTGAGCTTTATCTGTTCGAGCTTGAGTAAGTAGTACAACTGGTTGCAGTTTCATGGGTGATCCAAACGAGACATAGTCATACGCTTTAATCCCTAACTTTTGCCTGGATTGCCCTTTCAGGTTTTCAATCCACCGGGATACCCTTTTTTGCCCAAGCCTCCTTTTCAGGTTTTCGACTTGCCGGGTGTACATCTTTTTATATATATCCCTAATTTTTGCCCAAACCCTTTTGGTTTGCCGGGATGCCCTTATTTTTGCCTAGGCCTGTCAACCTAGCGGGTCTCTTTTTATGCGTAGTATTTTTTAACTATGTCTGCGTTTACGGGCTGTGGGAAGTCTTCACCATCCATTGTAGTCAGTATCATGGCACCTCCTGAGAATACTGTCTTGACTACGAATGGACCTTCATATGTTGGAGTCCATTTGCCCCTGGGATCACCCTGTGGTAAGATGATACGCTTGATTACCAAGTCACCAGCCTGATATACCTTTGGCTTAACCTTCTTGTTAAAAGCCTTGATCATTCGCTTCTGGTACATCTGGCCATGACAAACTGCTGCTAACCTTTTCTCATCAATCAAATTTATCTGGTCCAGTCGAGTCTGAATCCACTCATCTTCATCCAAGCCTGCATCCTTCATAATTCTCAAGGAGGGGATCTGAACTTCAATGGGCAGAACTGCTTCCATACCATAGACTAAGGAGAATGGGGTTGCCCCTGTTGAAGTACGTATTGTAGTACGATAACCATGAAGAGCAAATGGTAACATCTCATGCCAATCTTTGTAAGTAACAATCATCTTCTGTACAATCTTCTTAATATTCTTATTAGCAGCTTCAACTGCCCCATTCATCTTCGGACGATACGGAGAAGAGTTGTGATGCTTAATCTTGAACTGCGTGCAGAGATCAGTAATCATAGTGTTGTTCAGATTAGAGCCATTGTCAGTGATAATCCTTTCGGGGATGCCATACCTACATATGAGATTATTCTTAATGAATCGAGCCACAACATTCTTAGTCACAGATGCATATGAAGCTGCCTCTACCCACTTCGTAAAATAATCAATAGCAACCAGGATGAAACGATGCCCATTAGAAGCAGTAGGCTTGATCTCACCAATCATATCAATGCCCCACATGGCAAAGGGCCAAGGATCAGTCAACACATTCAATGGTGATGGAGGTACATGAACCTTATCAGCATAGATTTGACATTTGTGACAAGTTCTGGAGTGTTGATAGCAATCAGCTTCCATGGTAGACCAATAGTAACCTGCTCTCAATATCTTCTTTGCCATAGTGTGACCACTAGAATGAGTGCCAAAGGTCCCATCATGCATCTCTTCCATAATTTCTATAGCTTCCTTCTTATCCACACAACGAAGCAAAGTTGAATCATGATTACGCTTGTACAGAATCCCATTACTCAAAAAGAACTTAGCAGCAAACCTCCTCAGAAACTTCCTATCTTTGACAGATGCCCCTTCAGGAAACTCCTGAGCTTCAAGATATCTTTTCACTTCATAGAACCAAGGCTTCTCCTCTGCCCCTTCTGTGTCAATCTCATTGCAGTATGCAGGCTTTTCAAATCTATCAATAGTAATCTTGGGAGCTTCATCATCCCAGTTAATCTCAAACATAGATGCCACGGTGGCCAAAGCATCTGCCAATTGATTTTCTCTCCGTGGAATGTGCTCGAAGGTAATCTCTTTGAAATGTGGGATCAAAGACAACACATGCTCTCTGTAAGGAATGAGGTTATCATGCTTGGTATCCCAATCTCCTTTAATCTGACTTACTACCAAGGCTGAATCTCCATACACATCAAGGAACTGAATCTTCATATCAATAGCAGCTTTAATACCCAGGATACATGCCTCATACTCAGCCATGTTATTGGTACAGTGGAAACAAAGTCTAGCAGTAATCGGGGTATGACAACCTTCAGGGGAACTAATCACAACACCAACACCATTACCAAGTGCATTAGAGGCACCATCAAAAACCATAGTCCATCGGGATCCTTGTTCAGGTCCGTCATATTGTCCAGGTTCTTTGGTAACAGTCATAATGTCTTCATCAGGGAATTCAAAATTCATTGACTGGTAATCATCTACTGCTTGATGAGCCAAATGATCAGCAACAACACTTCCCTTGATGGCCTTCTGAGTAGTATACTGTATGTCATATTCTGTCAAGATCATTTGCCATCTTGCAATTCTTCCGGAGAGAGCAGGTTTCTCAAATATGTACTTGATTGGATCCATCTTCGAAATCAACAAGGTAGTATGGGTCAACATATACTGTCTTAGTCGGCGAGCAGCCCATGCCAAAGCACAGCAAGTTTTCTCGAGCAGTGAGTATCTTGTTTCACAGTCGGTAAACTTTTTGCTAAGGTAGTATATTGCCTGCTCTTTTCGACCAGACTCGTCATGTTGCCCCAACACACACCCCATTGAGTTGTCTAACACTGTTAAGTACATAATCAAGGGTCTTCCATCAACTGGTGGCATCAAAATTGGTGGCTCTAGTAGATATCTCTTAATTTCATCAAAGGCAGTTTGGCACTCATCATTCCATTCCATCACCTGATCTTTCTTCAACAACTTGAAGATTGGCTCACAGATGATAGTCAATTGGGAAATAAATCTCGCAATGTAATTCAATCGTCCCAAGAAACCTCTAACCTCCTTCTCAGTACGGGGAGCTGGCATCTCTCGTATAGCTTTCACTTTTGCAGGATCCACTTCAATACCTTTTCCACTGACAATGAAACCCAGGAGCTTACCAGATCTAACTCCAAAAGTACACTTGTTTGGGTTCAATCTCAACTTGTATTTCTTCAACCTCTCAAACAACTTGTGCAGATGATCAAGATGTTGCTCTTCATTCTGAGATCTGGCTATCATATCATCTACATATACCTCTATCTCATGATGAATCATATCATGAAACAAAGCCACCATAGCACGCTGATATGTTGCCCCTGCATTCTTCAAACCAAATGGCATCACCTTATAGCAAAAGGTGCCCCACTGTGTCACAAATGTTGTCTTCTCCATATCTTCAGGTGCCATCTTGATTTGATTGTAACCAGAGAAACCATCCATAAAAGAGAATACCTTATGCTGAGCAGTGTTGTCTACCAGAATGTCAATATGAGGAAGTGGAAAGTCATCTTTAGGGCTAGCCTTATTCAGATCTCTGTAGTCTACACACATACGCACCTTACCATCTTTCTTAGGAACTGGTACCACATTTCCAACCCACTGAGGATAAGAAGTTACTGCTAAGAACCCTGCATTGAACTGTTTCATTACCTCTGCCTTGATCTTTTCTGACATTTCAGGACGCATACGACGAACCTTCTGCTTCTTTGGACGACAATCTTCTTTCACTGGCAAACGGTGAACCACAATGTCTGTATCCAACCCTGGCATATCTTCATAAGACCAAGCAAAGATCTCCACATAGTCACGTAACATCTGAATCAACCTGTTCTTGACACTGTCCTCTAAATCAGCCCCTATCTTGACCTCTTTTCTGTTTTCTTCAGTTCCCAGATTCACAACTTCGACTGGCTCTTCATGTGGCTGTATAGCTTTCTCTTCTTGTTGTAATAACCTAGCAAGCTCTACAGGTATTTCACAATCGTCCTCATTTCCGTCTTCAGTTTGATAGATCGGATTCTCGAAATTGTAATTGGCAATAGTAGAACTGTTATCAACAGGATCCAGAGTGGATGAGGATCTGCATTTTAGTGATGTGGGTGTGTGTAAGAACACATAGCTGATAAAGCAAAAATAAAGAAAAAGAAAGACAAGGAACACAATATTTACTAAAACGAAACGTCCACTGATTTTATTGAATGAAATATGCAAATGAAATGACAGCCCGTAACAAGCACACCATTGTGCCCCGGGTAAGGCACATGGCTTGAAAGTTTTATTTGTTCAAGAAATTACAAACTTAAAAAAATATAACACAGTAATAGTATTTACTCCTGACTAAAGGAGATAGGGATAACATCTTCAGCTTTCCAATTATTGAGTCCAGCACCCACAGTAGGAAAAATCCATGCATCCAAGTTGTAGTCTTCATCTTGATCTCCCACATCATTGATAACCCCTTGATTGGTGATACGAGCAGCACGAGCACGACGAACAGCCTTCTGGGACTCTGCAGTGAAACCCAAACCAAACTTGTCAGACTTGTACGGAATATCAGGAAGCTGACCCCAAATAGTACAACCACCTTCATCCACCACAGCTCTAGCATCATTGAGGGAGGCCATTGCCATTGTTGGAGGTTTTCTGATGACCACAGGAACCTTCTTCACAGCAGGAGGAGCTACACAATCATTACCAACCCAGGGAACCACTTCAAATGACTGACATAGAGTCTCAATGTATTCACCTTCTACTTCCAGATACTTGAAAGTGTTTACATGGCTGACAAAGTATTCTTCCTCTCCAAAGACAGTAACAACCTTTCCATTCACCGGATATCTCAACTTTTGGTGCAATGTAGAGGTCACAGCACCTGCCCCATGGATCCAGGGACGACCAAGCAGACAAGAGTATGAATGACGAATATCCATCACATAAAATGTAGCAGTAAACACCTGAGAACCAACTTTGATAGGAAGATCAATCTCCCCATGCACTACTCTTCTAGAACCATCAAAAACCTTTACCACAATATTACTGGGCTTCAGCACCGTATCTTCAGAACTCAGCTTATTCAGGACTTCCTTGGGTAACACATTCAGAGAGGAACCATTGTCTATTAGCACATGTGACAGAGTGGTGCCCCTGCATTCAATTGAAATATGCAAGGCCCTGTTATGATCCCTCTTGGCAGGGGTTAAATCAGCATCAGAGAATCCTAACCCGTTGTCATAGGTCAGGTGAGCAACACAGTTCTCAAATTGGTCCACAGAAATTGCACTGGGCACATGAGCAGACTTCAAAAACTTGATCAAGGACTTGGCATGAGCCTCAGAACACAGCAACAAGGACAACATAGAAATCTTTGAGGGAGTATGCCCCAACTGATCCACAATGTCGTAATCACTCTTGCGAATGATTTTCAATACTTCTTCCATCTGCTTAGAGAGATCATCAGCAGCTGGCACATTAGTAGTTACAGGCTCAATAACAGGACCTTTGCCCCGAGCATCAGTGGTGGAAGTAGTGGCAGGAGTAACTGCACTCTTAGAAGCAACTGGAGGAGAGAAGACTCTTCCACTACGAGTGATCTTGCTAGATCCAGCAATATTATCAATATCAGCAGGCATATCAGGTAAAGGCTCTTGCTTAACACCATGGATGTAAACATCAGACCCATAGTGCCAAGGCACAGCTTTGTCAGATGTATAAGGAATAGGACCAGGAGTGGTAATGATCAGAGGAGCCACTCTGGCTTCAGCAACAACTTTCACAGGACCTTCAGCAGTAATCTTGATTGGGCCCTGACGAGTAATTTTAATAGGACCCTTTGAAGTGATTCTTACCGGTACTTTGTCAACCATGTCAACCTCTTCAATCTTCTTACCCTGAGTCAGATGATCCACCATATCTTCTACAGATGCTGGTCTTCTTTCAAACACTATAGTATACTTATCCATGAGACGTTGAATTCCATCTCTCAAAATGAAGCAACTATCTGGTTTATAGGTACAATACAGACAATCTTCACGACAACCTGGAAAGATCCCAGCTTGTACTAACCTCTTTTTGATAACAGACAATGGTGTGGTCAACTCCATAACTGAATAGACATGCAGATCTTCATCAATGTCTTCATCAATGGCATTGACAGTCTTCTCGTGATTTGGCAGTGGTGCTGTAATCACATTTGGTGGATCAAACTCAATTTCTCCAGCATCAATCATATCTTGAATTTTGTTCTTCAAGACCCAGCAGTTATTAGTATCATGTCCTGGACAGTTTGAATGATATGCACATCGTGCATTGGGATTGTACTTGGGAGAGGTAACATTGGGATTCTGAGGAGCCTCCCTCAGGGTAATAAGTTCAGCCTTCAACAAGTGTTGCAATGCCTGAGCCATTGACATGTTGATCTTCGTGAACTGTCTTCTAGCCCTCTGTTGGTTGCCTTGAGGCTGCTCTGTCGTTGCAGGAGTTGGATTTGAAATATGAACTGCACTAACAGACTGATGCCTTCTGTTACGATCAGGTTGACCATAAACAGCATTTGATTCCTTCTTCCCAGTGGGAGGCTTCTTTGCAGTACCTGATGAAGAAGTACCCACTTGGATCTTACCATTCTTGATACCATTCTCTACCCGCTCTCCTGTCATGATCAACTCAGTGAAGCCAGATGATGAGCTTCCAATGAGATGACTGTAAAACGGACCATTCAGCGTACACATGAACATATCAACCAATTCCCTGTCAGTCAAAGGGGGTTGAACTCTTCCAGCTAAGTCTCTCCATTTCTGAGCATACTCCTTAAAACTTTCTTTGGCACCCATAGACATGCTCTGAAGCTGCATGCGAGTGGGGGCTAAGTCAGCATTGTATTGATACTGTTTGTAGAAAGCTTCAGCAAGATCATTCCAGTCTCTGATGTTGACACTCTCCAACTGATAATACCACTCCAACTGAGCTCCAGATAAGCTCTCTTGAAAGAAATGGATCCACAACTTCTTGTCAGCAGTGTGAGGTTGAATCCTTCTGACATAAGACCTCAAATGCAGCTTGGGACAAGAGACCCCATCATAAACCACAAAGGTAGGAACCTTGAAACCAATGGGTATCACAACCCCTGATATCAGACTCAAATCTTCAAAATCCAGCCCAGATGATTTCTGCAACTCCATGGCATCCATTCTATCCACCAGCATCTTGAATTTGTCTTCATTAGGCTCATGGTAGTAATTAGCCTCAGAATCAGAGTCCCCCATAGTGTTATGGAGACTGCCTCCCTCTTTCTCAGATTCCTCAGATTCATAGTCATCAATTTGTTCCTTGGTCTTGACAGGACCCTTGAACCTTCTTCCCATGTTGAGCAACCCAGCAGACCTTCTAGTCTTCTTAGTCTTCTTGGCCAGCAGTGCCTTCAAATCATCTTGCCCCTTGGACAGGTTCAAAATCAACTCTTGGAACTGTGCATTCTGTGCCTGAAGATCCTTAACTGATTGTTCAAGAGCCATTGCTGAAATAAACAGCGAGAAGATGAGAAACCTGTGCACAATTATAAACCTGTGATGCAATGAAATGATATGGGAATGCATATGCAATGTTTTCAAGGACCGCAGGATTTAAATTTGCTTAGACAAAAACGAAAGTAAACTTTTATTAGTAATAGCTTTGTTTTGCCTTTTAGGCTTACAAAAATGAAAATGAAATAAGTACAAAAGATGGGGTTTTAAGTCTCCCATGGACGTTTCCTCTTTGTGTTGAGGTAAGAGTTGAGGTTCCGTTCCTCATGAAGTAGCTTTGTTAGTTCTAGAACCTTTTCTTGGCTTGCTTTGTAATGAGCCTCGAAAGTATCCCTTTGCTCCTTCAGTTGGATCCATGATCTCTGCAAGTCTTCCATATCAGTAGGCATGTCTGGGTGAAGGATGGTATAAGCTGTGTCTCCTTCAGCAACAGGTTCCATGGTAACTGGTAGGATGGCAGGATATGGCATCATGAGTGTCTGAGCACGAGATCGTACCCATCTGAGATAAGCTTCCATAGGAATAGTGTACTTAGGCTCCAGTGTCTTGCTGTCAACCTTGTTTACCTTTCCCCAAGCTCGTATGAATCTCTGACGGTAACCCTGAAGATCGTTGTCGTAATCAAACACAATGCCCTGAATCAACATGTCATGTGGACCATCGCTCCGGGCGTAACCAAACTGTCGTAAAGCTAGAGAGGGGTTGTAGGTGATGCCTCCTCTTATGCCTAGAAGTGGCACATTAGGAAACTCCCCACAACGGTCAATGATGGTGACATTCTCCATAGATCTGGAGCACCAATGGATATCTGAGTGAGATAGTGACATGATCCTTTTGGACCATCTGAACCCTTGCTCATTCTTCATTACTGAGCGAGGAAGGTGAGAAATAAACCACTAGAGAGTAAAGGTATGCAGCACATCAAAGTTCCTCTTGCCCTTGTAGTACGGGTGTGAAGAGAATGCAGGATGTCTCCAAGCAATGTAGGCACTGGATTGTGACTCAGGAATATGTTGATGGCATGAACATCTATGAACTGATCTGGATTGGGGAACAACACTAAGCCATATATCAGCAAGGCTAAGATCTCCTCAAAAGCATCATAGCTCATGGCCTTCAAGAACACTTGAGCTTTATCCATTAATACCTTAGCAAGAATACCCTTAACTCCGCTTCTTGTTTCTAGAACAATGTCAGACTTCTTCAGATGTAGGGCTGCAGCAATAACCTCTGGTTTAAGCTCCTTCTCCAGACCTGTGAAGGGTCTTTGATCAAGAACAGGTGTGCCCAGAAGTTTAGAGAACTCCTCCATGGTTGGAACCAGCTGGTAGTCGGGGAATGTGAAGCAATGGTGCTTAGGATCAAAGAACTGAAACAGGACACTCATCATGTCTTCATTGAACCCTGAAGTGACTAGATCCAATAGGTGACCATGTCTCTTGATGAACCGGGAATGATCAGACACCTGAGAAACCAACTCTTTAAGTTTGGGAGGTATCCCCACAAAGTTGATCCTGATGGTGTTTCTACGAGCTGTAGCCATGACCTGCAACAAAGAACAAAGATAAATCCCTTGGTCCTTGAAATGGTTAGGGAAAATGGTATGCTCATGATGCATGATGATGTCATGATGTTATGCTCAATCACAAACATGTGGCACACACAAACAAGTCACACCATAGCCCTAGGTTTAAAGGCTTGCATGAGGTTTAAGGTAAGTACCCTCCCCTGAAGTTAGATGGTTCATCCTGTCCTACAAAAGTAACCGGGTTCTAAGGGATCTCAATATCACTGATCCTTCACAAGGGTGGTTGATCAGAAGGCAACTTACTTGCCAACCAAAACCCTCCAAGTTTAAGATCTCAATGAGCGTAGTATCGAGTGTCAACCAACTTCAGTCTGCACCAAAGCCGGTTACCTCACTACCTTCTAAAGGCCAAGATGAGTTAACTAGGGTTCTAAAAGTTAGTTAATGCATTGACAACATATGGCAGCCTCAATATTATCCTCAACTTGACTTAAGGAATATAAGCACCAACCAAGAAGTCGCACTAACTATGGCCACCAGATCAACCGTATCGATATACGTTGTACAGTTTCCTTGGTCTATTGCCATATACCTAAGGTACACTAGATCCGGGTTAGGACCTTTCACACATAAGAGCACCCCAACAAGTAATATAAATCAAACAAGGCAAGCAATTCAAAGTGATCTTAATTCCTAAGGGTACCCCTCTTTAAAATAGATCCCCAGCAGAGTCGCCAGTTCTGTAACACGGTGGGAGAACTGACTTTAAGTTATGTTGCGGATAGCAAGAGTCGCCACCGACTTTTATTTTATCCATAAGGAAAGGTTATAAAAGAACAGGAAAGACCTTAAGAGAATGTTTTGGGTCCGGGGGGTAGGTTATGAAAAGGGAAGGTGTTAGCACCCTTTTCATCCATGGTTATCCATGGGCTCTTAGGTACTTAAGCTCACTTTAAGTTGTTTTTGAAAATGTAGTGTATGAATAGAAAAATTTTCAGAATAGTTTAATAATAATCCATGTACGGATGTGTAAGAAACTTGTTTGAAAATTCGTTTGAAATTTGTTTAAGTTTGAAAATTTTTTGAAGTGAGCAAGTACATAAGAGGAACCTACCCTAATGTTTAAAGTCTTTCTTGTTCTTTTTCCTTTCCTTGGTAAGACTATCCCTACTATTAAGGAGTAGGTAGTCTTTACCTTGGATGTTAAGGGACATGTGAGGGACAATTTGATTTTGAAGGCCATTGTGGGGTGTAATAAGCAAACTGGAGGGACTATCATCATTTTTCGAAAGGGACTCGATTCGTAAAGGCAACCATAAGGGACTTTGATGATTTTCTATTTTAAGGGACTTGCTTTATACACCCCACTTAACCATTATTCGTAGGCAACCTGAGGGATAACCTTAGAAAGTGAGACGGCGATTTAAAATCGACTTACGTGTGTGTCGTGTTTAATTTAATTATATTAAAAATTATCTAAATTTATTTTTTAAATAACAAACAAGTTTTACACTCCTTAATTACTAACCATAACGATAATAATAATTAAATAATTACAATTACATCCGGGAAACAATTACAAGAAATTATAATAATAAGCAAAATATTAAACAAAATAATAAATAAATAAACAATAAATAATAAATATAAGGGGTTAGTAAATAACAATAAATAAGATTAGCAAAATAATAATAATAAACATAATTGAATTATAAATGGGTTAGTGATAATAACAATTAGAAATAATAAATAAGGTTAGAAACATAAAAATAGAATAATAAATAATAATATGGTTAATAATAAAAATTAATTAAAAGGTTAATTATAATAAGCAAAAATTAGTAACAATATAGTTAATAGTAATAATAGAAACCAAAAATAATATAAGAAGAAATTAACATACATAACTAAATAATTTTTAATTCATATACTAATTATTAAATTACTTTCAAATGGATTATAATTACAAAATTATTATAAACATATATTTACATTTATATACATATTATAAGAAAAAGATAGGTTTTAAATATCATATTTAAAATTTAATTCTATTAGTCATTATATTTACAAATTATTTTTAACCACATGCAACAATATAACTATAATAAATTAAATTATTTCTAAACATTAAAAGGAAATTAATTTGAGTTATAAATATATTTACGAAATTTATAAGAATTATAATAGACATATATACATAGTAATAATATTAGGAATTAGAAAAATAAGATTATTAAGAAAAATAGAATTAAGTTTAAAATGAATTAGGGTTTATTAAAAAAATATTTTTAGGGTTTGATCATTAGAGCTTATTTACATACAAATTTTATTTTTAACTAATTATATAAAATTGTCTTAATTAATATATACTATGCAAACAAAATTTAAATAAAAAAAATCAAGAGTTTTTATATTTTTTTTAAAAATAATTTTATAATATAGAAACTAATAATAAAACTTTAATTATTTAAATCAATTATACTAAAGGAAGAACAAGAAAATAAAAAGAAAGAAAAAAAGGAACCTGATGGGATTTGAACCCAAGACCTCTTACTTGCAGGCAGCAACAATATCCACTGGGCCAGCCAAACGTAGGTGAGAAAGAATGAAGCATAGTTGCTTTTGTGCTTTGCCCCTGAAAATCCAGAAAATAATAACACAAAAAAAACCTGGGGAGGATTTGATCCCAGAACCTTATGAATACAAGCATACGCGCGCTACCACCCGGCTGGAAGAGCCCATCTGGCTATTGAATGATAAGAACGCATAATATATTATGTTGGCTTTTATCCTGCAAAAATAAAACAAAACAATGCCATGGCCAAGAATCGAACCAAGGCCTTTATAGCGTATACGCTTCAGCCTTACCACCAGATCACAAGCGCGCTTGTGATAAATAAACTAATAACAATTCATAAAATATTTTAAACAAATTTTTGAATTTCCTGAGCGCGGGAAGCTTCATCTTCAACCTCCAAACCTTCAAAATTTGCTGCGAAATCCTCCACGAATTTTCCTGCGAAAATGAAACCCTAACAAAACCTACGAAAACGAAACTCAAACAAAACCGCATTGATTCATGAAATTGGTTAGTGATTTATGATTCTCACGATTCACACAACAATTCTATGTTTTCATAATTTATTTATATACATTCAAATGATAAACCCTAATTGGAGGTCATGAACCCTAACATGGCCGTTTGCGTTTCAGGCACTCATCCTTCAATCCAATTGTCCAGAAACGTTCTATGGATCAAGATAAACACATATCAACAATCAAAAACAATTTATAATACATATATTAATGGAATCGAAAAAATTGAATTCAAGACAAAGATGAGTTCGGGTAGAGCAATATGGGGCATATGGGATGCGTATGATGGATGATTTCGCTTCATGGATGATCAAAGAACATGTCCATGTTCTTAATTTACCTTCTAAAGCTCTGAAATTCAAAATCCGATTCTTACTTTTGGAAGGATTTTTGTGCTTTTGAACTTACCTCTAGGCTGCTGGATTTCGTGAATGAGGACTAGGGTTATGCTTAGTATATATGTGTGATTGATTTAGGTCAGAAACATGGATGGGTTATGTGAAAACTTGATCCAAAAAATATTCAAAAAGATCATAGTGTAAATTTCAAATATTTGATCATGAGTACTTGCCATTTTGGGATAATTCACATGATTTCATTCCTCTTTGACTCCAATCACCCTTTAAGACTTTTTAGATTCAATCACAAAAATATATCTTCATGTTTAATATTTTATTTTAATTTAAAATGATTTTAAATGTAATAAATCATAATAAATTAATTAAATAAAATAAAAAATATGAAAATATCATGGAAATTTCGTGCATGTTATTATTGTATGGGTTGGGTCATGACTTGGGCAGCCCATTTGGAAAGAAATACTTTTAAACCTCCATTTTCAACATAAACCATCACAAAATTTCCCAACTTTGCAGAGGCACATCTCCCTCAATTTTAAAGGTATGAGGGTGTTCTTGGACTTTTTGGAAAGCTTGAAGAGTCCTCTAAACAACCCCATTGGTTTCAGGTTCATATCATTTACCAATCTCAAGTTATGCCCTTTTGAAGTTGTTGACTTTTTGTTGACTTTTGAAATGACCTATAATGTCTTAGATCACATCTTTCAAATGAAGCATTTTTGGGCTTAACTTTCAACATCAAAGTTGTAGAGAATTCAATTTCCTTTAAAATGAGCTTTGGATGGAGACTTGGTGATGAAGTATGTGAAAGTTATGCCTGGTCAAAGTTCAGTTGACTTTTACTAAGGAAACCCTAATTTAGAAACTCCTGATTATTGATGATCTGGAATCTCCTTGATGAATCATGATCAACCCTTGATCAAATGATGAATTTTACTTCATATACTTAATGTTGGCAAAAAATCATGAAGTTTGACTTTGGTTTGACCACAGTTGACCTCAGTTTGACTTTTTGACTGTATTGACTGATTTTGACTTATCTGATCATCTGACTGAGCAAACTTTTGAGAAAAGTCTTGAAACTTGATATGGGGGTTCTTATACACATATAAGATGTTATTAAACTCACTTGAGGTATTGGAAGTCCATTTAACTTGATCAAAGTCAAAACCCTAGTTTTGGATGCACTGCTTAGGAGGTGCATTGTCTGAGGGAATTGTCAACTTCTTTGACCAATTGTGAACTTTGTGAACCTTGTGAATCTTCATAAGATGTCTTGTGATACTCATGGGAGGTATTGTGAAGCCTGTGAGCCTTGTGAACCTCATGAAGTGGCTTTGTAGACCTCATGAACCTCAGGAAAGGTTATGTAAACATTGAGAAACTTGTGAACCTTGTGAACCTTCATAAAGTAACTTGTAGACTTCATGAACCTCATGAAAGGTTATGCAAGTGTTAGAGAACTTGTGAACCTTGTGAACCTTCTTAGAACACAAAGTCTTGTATTGTGAGGGCAAATTTTGGGGTGCAACAAAGTTACGTACTCACATTCGGTTTGTTGCTCTCCTTCTTGTGCGATTTCGACTCGTTCACGTTCGTTTGTTGATCCTCGTCATGTTCTTGTGATTCTTGCAACTTGTTGTTGACGTTCGCGCAATGAAGATGAAGATGAAGATGACGATGGAGTTGAAGCTTCAGATCATATCAAACGGTGATAACGGTTGTTGATGTTTGATCCTGCTCGCCGTTGGTGACGCTATGCGATGCAGGTGAAGACGATGATGAAGGAGTTTCGTTCACATCCAGTATGTTGTTGTTTTTTCTTTACTGCAATTCGGTTTGTTGCTTTTTGTTTGTTGATTCAATTTGTTTCTTTTTACTGATGATTCGGTTGTTGCAGAATGATGAGGATGAGGGAGGTTCGAGAACAAAAGTTGAAGGTTGAGAAAGTTTCAGAACAAAGGTTGGAGATGAAGAAGGTGATGAAGGAGAGTGAAAAGTGAAGATGAAGAAAGAATCGAAAAACCAACGCCTTAATCTGTGAAGAATGATTGACTTATAGAAGATTTCGGATGAAGCTTCCAGAAGAAAAAAATCGGTTGGGTTTGTTACTTTTCTGTTGAAATTCAGTTTCAATTCTGTTATGATTTATGTTATAGGGTTTTTGATTTTGATCCATTTCTCGAGTTTTTGTTAACTCTGACTTTTCCTTTGGGTTACAATTTTCCTTGTTTGGAAATTAGTGGGTAGAGTTTAGAAACAATCGGCATTTCTGTTATGGGAGGTTTCAACTGTTATGTTGAGAGTAATATTTAACTGATGAATGATTTGTTGTTTACATGATTATTTTGAAGTAACTTCAACTGGTAATGGCTCAACCTTTATTCTCCTACCGATTCAACTCAGAGGCAGAACCCGATAAAGGTTTTCCATCATCGAAATTCTCCCGTACAACATCCCATTTCTTAATTGAAACATAATTGTGGATCTGATTCCGTTTGCAGGTGCAATTAAAGATGATTGACGAAAAGCCGGAATAATTTGCAGATTGGTGGGCGGTTATGGATTCACCAATGCTGAATCGTGACCTTTGTGATGAAGACGAAGTCGAATTCGAATCAAAACTATTCAGGTAAACACTTCGCTCCTTTTTCTTCTTCTCTCACTGATACGACTCTCTTTGTCCGCCAATGCAATTATGAATTTGTCACAGGTTCTCTTTGACAATCTTGCAGATTAAAAAAAGTTGATTGCAGATGGTGATTAAAGGATTGGTGAAAGCACCCTTCGGTAGCCATTAGAGAGAAGAGCAATTCGCAGCACACAAGACTTTTATATCGTCTGAAATTAGAGAGCGATTTTGATTATAAATGAAGCCATTGAACTTTGTTAGAGATACTGTTAGAGTTAGTCGTAATTCCGCAGTTGGATTATTGTTGTAATTCTGTTAGTTTCTATTAGAGAGGTTAGTATTAGTTGATATGGAACCTCGGTCAGCTTAGAGCTTTGTATGGATTTTTCTTCTAAATGAAGTTGTCGAAGTCGCTTTGATGACTTTCTCGTATTTCCATTTTTTTGTTATAAATATTCTTCCTTAATTTGTTGTGAGTTTCTGATGGAATGTATGGTTATGCGAATGTATGCCAATGCCACACCAGCCCAGTAATATATCCCAAGTATTCCCTAAAAACGTATACGCGGCAAGAAATTGTTGGCAACCATGTTATCCGTAAAGCCATTTCCCCTAGCATTCCTACCATGACATAGGATCCTAAGATAACGGGAAAGTCCCTATATATATGTATATTTTTTTACCACTACCACAATAGCCAAATAATAGTATGATATAGGGGACCGGGTTGGCAATCAGTTGACAAATCAATTTTCCAAAGAGAGTCCTTCACCCCCATTTTGGCTTGTATGATTTGAACTCTTGAAAGTCAATTGGGCTTCAAGACATGGACATTAAATGTTTGGAAAATGGATGGTGGTGTTATGACAGTGGGGCCAAACTGGTTTTGAATGGCCATTGGTACAGACAATCGGATTTGCACATCGATCTTGACTTGAACACGAAAATTAAATGATCATGGCCGTTTTGAACGGTGATTTTGAGAATGGAATTAATGGAATGGTTTAAAAATTGGGATTTGGACAAAAGAAATTAGAATGGATTAACGAACCTATTTTATTCTTTTCTTTTCTTTTTAGGAAAGAAATGGACTTAATAGATGGATATGGACAATGAATTTGAATTGAATATGAATCAGCTATCGGTTTGAAGATTGTGGTAAAAAGAATGGATAAGAACATAATTTGAGAAAATGGATAACAAGAATCGTCGTGCTACTTCCCTTGAAAACTTGAACTCAGAACTATCCACATGGACACTTCTAATCTCACTTGAGCCCGTGAACCCAAATTAATTTCTTTAAGCTTCTGACCCAAATAACAAGCCTATGACGATGAACGTGTGCCATTTTATAGATGTCCTAATGAAAGATGCATACTAATGAGGGACGTAAATTCGGTTAAGGATAATAAATATGAGGGCAAATTTTGGGGTGTTACAGCTGCTGAATAAAACTGCTAACTGGAATGGAATAGAAATGAGAAAGGGAATTGGAAAAGAGAACAAAAAGAAATAATGGGGAAAATGTAGGGAAACTAAAGAATGTGCTCGAATGGGCCCTACCCCACTGCCTACGTACCTCATTGGGATAATGAGGATCAGAGTCGACGTAGTTCGCCTAACTAAGGCGGGAACTATTTGTTTGTGTTTTTTATAGCTGGAATTGCGTATGTCTATGCTCAGGTGTTGCAGGCTCGTCTGGTACGAGTGCGTTTACCGTCTTGCATGCGAGACAAGTCGTCGCGAGTTCGCGTTGTGAGTGAATAAGATGAGAAAAGAAGTTCGCGCAGGATAGTCTCATATTGTTTGTTTTTGCCTTTTAAGAGTTTTTATGAATTTGGCACCAGGAAGTGAATTCAAACTCTTTTCCATGGAATGTGTACTTGCTACTACATTCCAAGATGGAATAATAGAACAAGCACACCAAGCAAGGTGAATTAATCCAAGACTTGTTTCCTAGGATTAGGGTTCAAGTTCACTAGCTTGTTGAACTTTATTAAGTGTTTTTGTTGTTTTTGTGAAGAAGTATCTTTTATGTTTCCTTTGTGAAATAACCCTTTGATAAGACTTGTACATCATGCTAGACAAGCCTACACCACTCCAATATGGAATGAATGTAAGTGCCCCATGGAATAAGGCTATACACAAGGGATCCTTTCATGCATTTATTAAGTCTTTTTGGATTTTTGTTTGGAGATGAGAAAGAAGACTCAAATGGAGAAAGGGAAAAACTAAGGGGGACTAAGACACAACCCTAAGTCATTTTATTATGTACAAAAGTGTGGTTCTAATGGTTTGTGAGGTTTTCTAATCCTAATAAAGAAAAGGAAAAGAAGAAAAGAGAGTTAGAAACTAACTTACTTCCTAAGGAAGTTAAGTTGATTCTAAAGAAAGGGAAAGCCTAAAAGCAAAGCAAGAGTATGAAATATAAGGCAAGTGAAAATTAAATGTATAAGATATAGGAATTAAGTGAGGCTTACCTCAATCTTCCTCCCTACAAAACAAAAGTTAGCATGACAATGCATATTGAAAGTAAAATCAAAGCATAAAAGCAATTAAGTACCATAAACGTCCTAGAATGGAACTAGGGTTCAAAATAAGACCTAAGTCTAAAGGTGAAGGTACCTAAAGGTTAAATGACTTCTAAAGTCAGTAGCTACATGCTATAGGCCCCTAAGGATGCTATGATACTTCACAAATTCAAACTATGTCAAACTATGTACAAAAAGTTCACCCAAGTTCACCTAAATGCAAGTTAGGGTTTATGGATGAAGTATGAATGCGTATGGCTTACAAGCATGAATTAATACATGAAATGTATGTTAAAGTCAGTAGTGAATGAATATGAATGTAGATTAATGATCATACTATCATGGATGCAAATGGCTTAAGCATATAGAGCAAGGAGAAGAAGATGTGAGAAGAAATGTAGCAAACATCGCATATGATCACAAAGAATGCAAATTAAGTATGAATGACATGTGAATATGCATGAGATGATTATGGATCAGTAGTATACAAGATATGAGATGCAATTGGAATGCATGGATAGGCATTAATGATTCCCACATAATTCATGTTAACATTTAGAGGAGAAGAGAAATGAGTTTAAGTTAAACATGTTCAAGTAATTATGCACTTTAAAACACCAAAACAAACCAAATGAGTATGGTTAAAAAAGTGACCTATAACTGGAATTAGGGACCTAAAAATGACCTATAATCAACTTCTAAAAGTTACCAAAAAGTGTCTCAAACAAATGGCATGAATGCCTTGCTAAATCCTAGGATATGGAGCAAATAAACACATAATCAAACCTATAATCTAGGTGACATGGAAAAATAGAAAAAAGGCTTTAAAAATTATGAAATTAAATTCCTGGAATTTTGAAGTCAGTACCTAACATGGTATAAAAGGATTTCATAAAATCATGCACCAAAGTGCCAAAACAATTCCCTAATGATCAATGTAACAAGGCATGATCGCCGAAAAACAACTCCACAAAGTGGATCAAAAAGGGCACCAAAAATTATGAAAAAAATGCCTAAGTAGCATCATAATGTAACAAACTCCAGTATCTAATCACTCACAAAAAATAGGTCTCACACCTATGGGGAAAAAAGTTTTTTGGTCCCTTATGTCAAAACACTCTTTTTGGGACAGCTTGTGATCTAAAATCCAAATTAATTACTAAAATCAATCAAACCTGGAAACAAAAAATATGAAAAATTAATCAAGAGGATAAGGATCACTCATGAATATTTCCATAATTTTATCCCACCTAAAACTATTTTTAATAATTACGACGAAACGGGCAAAAAAAGGAGATTTTAAGGGGAAGTGAAAGGAAGCGATCCTAATGGTTCGTAACCTAATCCCTAAGTTACGATATCGACATATATCAACATAAATCACAAATAAATCCAGTGCCTCAGGTGGGAGGGCTCAATATGCACCTTAAGTTATATGATTCTAAGCCGCATACAACTAGAATGGTGCATAAAGTCGAAAAAGCTCGAAATTACTTACTTGATCGAAGTATCGATTCTTCACATAAAAGAAATCCAAAAAAACTTCAAGCCAAGCCTTGTAATCTCCATAAGAAAAATAAATGCTTATCTTCCATATTCTCTTTGTAAAGATCCACCATAATCGACATTGATTCAAATCGATCGAAAAAACTCATAAACACTTTAATCCATAATTAGTTCTAAACAATAATTAAAATTAGTGCAAAAATTCTAATTAAAATTTTCAAGAAATGGATTAATATTCTAATCCACAAAAATTATTAACAAAAATATTAATCATGATTTTTGCAATAAAAATCAATTAACAAAAATCTCAACAACAAAAAGCAAGGAAAAGGGGATGCAATAGGAAAACAATGGTGCGGGAAACAGAAAATGGCCCCAGGCCCATCTCCTTAAACCCAGGATCGCAGGAGGGGGTGTAAGTAGCAATTTGGAGGTGTGAATAACGATTTACATGGGCTTGTAGGCCGAATCCGCGGGGCAGCTCATAAGGGAGGTGTTTGGAGCAACTTGAATGTGTGAATAGCGACTTCAAGGGGGAGAATATGTTAGGCCCGATCCATGTATTTTTCTGAAACCCTAATACCCTTTATCACATAAAAAGAACAAATCATCTTCTTTTTCCTCAATGCGTCGCACTCCACACAACATCGTCTCCGCCGCGAATCTTTCGACGCCGCCCCTCACTCTCGTCACCAATCCCCCATGACGGTGAACCCTCTTATCAACATCTCACTACCGGCAAAAAGCGCTCCGCCGTGAATCAACCTCAACCTAATTCCGAACGCGCCGTCGGCAAACCAGCTCGTATCGTCGGCTTTCTCACTCAGACGATTCGCCTCAACCCTGCACGATTCGGACCTCGCCACGTTTCAAATTGAAGTTTCACCTCAGGTACGTCCTCATATTCGAATCACTCGTGCAATCCATTCTTCATTTTTTTTGACTCCGTGATCTTGAATCTCTATGTTTATTGGTGAACCACGGTTGTTGATTTTCTTGAACCGTCAAGGTTTTGCAGGTGTTTTATGAAGCTTGTAACTTCGGTTGATTGAAGGTGAAGAAGAAACACAGGGTTGATGCTACGATTGATTGTGGAGTCAATGTCAATGAAGATTGAAGGAGAATTCTTGGATTGAAGGTTGATTGATGAAGAATGTCGATGATTCAGATTGATGGTAAAGCGTTATGGAGGAGATTGATGTAGGTTCTTAATCTCTACAGATTGTTGATGTAAGATGGAGATTGTTGCAATGTTGAAGCCGAAAGAAAGGTTGGAGAAGGTTGAATGTTGATGTTGTTACGTTGATGTTGAGGTAAGGATTCTTGAAGATTTGGTGCGTCGCTTGCGAGATTGCGGGGTTAGGTGCGAACCGTGGAATTTGATTGAAGATATGCGTTGAAGATGAAGGAGATGTCATGAGATGATGATGTTTTAGGTGAGGCTTATTCTTATTGTTGACTCGAATCTGCGATTTTCTTTATTCGATTCTTGGTTATTCTTGATGCAGATTTAAGAAAGAAGTTGCAGAAGCTGCGATCGGTGAATATGAAGTTTGTGGTGAGAGGTCAGGTTGATGATGAAGATTGTTGATGAAGGTTTGGAGAGATCTGTAGGTTGATGAGGGAGAAGAGTACTTGAAGATTTGTTGAGATTGATGCAGAGAGTTTCTTCAATTCTGCACTGAAGAGTGGTGAAGATTGTTGATGGTGTGAATTCGCAGCCTTTTTGGAGATTGAGAGTTTCTGGAGATTTTCTCAGTCTTTTTTTTTGTTTTCTGCCTTTTTTCTCCGTAACTGAATAACTACATCCCCTCTTTATTTTTCTGCTGCAGAATTCTGTTATACCAGTTAGCATTTCTTTTTTTTTCTCAATTTTTGTTAGAGAGTTTTATCTTATATCAGTTTTTTTACTACTGATTTTATTTCCCCCTTTTGTAACTGCAAAAAAAAAATTATATTGAATTTTCTCTCTTTTGTGCAATTCTCTTTTTTTTGGTATTGATTTTTCCTTACTGACATATCAGTTGTTGGTTTCCTAATGTGGATCACTTGTGAATAACAGAAATTTTGTGATACTTTTGTTGGATAAAACTGTGAATTTAATTAGAATATAGTTTATGAATTTTTGAAGGAAATTCATAGTGGACAAAGATTATAACCATGGTGTAAATTGGATAAAAAGTGGTTGTGGTTGTATGAAAAATGAATCAGATATGAAGTGAGTCTCGCAAGAATTAACATGAAATTGGCTCAATGAAATATAGTTAAGGATAATAACTTGAATAATAAATGCAGTTTAGAATTTGGATTAAAGAAAGATTTGTGAATATTAGACAAAGGAAACTTGGTAAAAACTTATATTTAAAAATGGATTATTGAACGAATTTGGATAGAAACTTAGGATGGGTTAAGAAAAATGACAACAAATGGGCTTAGGATAATTCTACTCAGGATTTTGCAATGGGATTTGGTGATTTATTTTTAGTATAGAAATGGACCGGGCTTAATAGGGTTTAAGAATGCGAATGAGAACGTATACTAAACTCAGACAACACCTTTCGAATAAATCATGGCCACACGTTTTTCATCCATCGAACCTTTGAACAAAAAACTATTTTCTCCAAGAACCATGATGTCACGATAAACCATCGAACCAATACCTCGAACCATGTTTCCCGAATCCCTTGGAAATGACATGCTTGAAATCACTTGCGAACACCAAATAAAGGGCTTTAATTACCATGACTCATTTGATGAAGGTGGGTCTTGAAATATGAAGTGATGTATGACCAAAAACTTGACGCGAGATCCCTAATCCATTGAACTTCATTTGATTAGATGTTCTCGAGCTTAAACATGAATAAAACTCTAATCCACCTTGATGATGAGCCCGATGCATCAATGGAAAATCTTTACCAGTGAGTTTCTTGAAGAACACTTAATAGAGGAAATAAACTCTAACCAAGTGGAAATAGCATGAGTGGGTGAGGCTACTGACGAATGTAGCCAAAACTTTGAATTAATCTAATAACCATACATAGAGTGTGAAGCCCTAATTCCATAATCAACGAAACAAACTTCAGTGAAGTAGAAACCACAAACCGAAGGAAAAACCTGGTTCTTCAGAGGGCATTGATCCTATGCCTGAGGAATTAATGAAATGCATGATTATGATGTTAATGACCTAATGGGAAATGCAGATGAATGCGGAACGATAAGCCAGTTAAGGTAAAAAGGAATGAGGGTAAATTTTTAGGTATTACAATGAGGTAATCACTTCATTCCTTTTATTTTGTGTATTTAATTGTCTTTGCCTTAGCACTTGGTGCTTTGTTCATAGGTCCCTTTTTGTTCCTTAGATTCAACTTAACTTCCTTAGGAAGTAAGTTGAATTCTAACTTGCTCTTTCTTCTCATTAGGATTAGAAAACTCCACAAACCATTAGGACCAATTTTGAATATAATAACTAAACTTAGGGTTGTGTCTTAGTCCCCTTAGTTTTTGCCTTTTTGCAACTTGAGTCTTTCTTTCTCTCCTCATAAAGAAAATAATAAAAATACCTAATAAAGGTTGAATGTTCTTATACGACATGAGACTTTGTTGTGGAGTACTTATACACGTCTTGTTTCGGGGCGAGGTGTAAGTATTTACCACGATGGATAGGTCTTAGTATGAGAATGTTCACAAACAAATTCAAAACACTTCTCATAAAAGACAAAACACACAATAAGCGGCTTTCATGCGGGAACTTCTTTTTCTCATCTCATTCACTCATAACGCGAACTCGCGATGACTTGTCTCACATGCAAGACGGTAAACGAACTCGTACCAGACGAGCCTGCAACACCTGAGCATAGACATACGCAGTTCTAGTGCATAAAAAACACAAACAAAGTTCCCGCATGGTTATGCAAACTACGTCGACTCTGATCCTCATTATCCCGATGAGGTACGTAGGCAGCGGGGTAGGGCCCGTTCGAGCACATTATTTATTTTCCCTACATTCCCCACTTTCTTTCCATTTTCTTTTCCAATTCCCTTCTCATTCCAGTTCCATTTATCAGTTCTTTCTTTCAGCAATACCTTATTCTTTTACCCTTTGAAACAAACAAGCAAGTGTGGATCCCGTCGGGTACGGCAGACGATTTGGGTGCTAATACCTTCCCAGGTCGTAACCGACTCCCGAACCCAGATCTTTGGTTCGCAGGACCTTGTCCTTTCCTTCTTCCTCAGGTTTGTGCAGCATTACCTTTCCCATTCATTCGGGATAAAAAGGCCTGGCTAGCGACTCTACCTTTTCCGTGCCACTTTCGCGTTTGTACTAGGATGAAAATCCTGGGAGCGACACGTGGTTGGTCGGTAGATCGAAATGGGATGGCTGCCACCTAAGGAGAATCTTCGGCATCAGGCGCTCATCACCATTGGCCTCCCGTTTCAAAGAATATAAACTATCAAGGGCATGCTGGATCACATGCTTTACCGTGTACCATCTATCTTTGAAGTTACGAACATAGTCAACATAGGTCTTGAACAGCCTCAACGGCTGCTTGAAAGAGACCCAGTTATGTCGTTCTTCGCTGCCCGAATGCTAAAGGTGGAAGATGCGGAAGAATGGGGGAAAGGTGCAACCGATCTCTAGATGTTGGCACAGCAGTTCGAACGCCCGGATGAACGAGATGGCGTTAGGATGAAGCTATGAGGGCGCCAGTCCGAGCCATCGAAATACACCCATTTGGAAGTCGTTGAAAGGGAGTCGTATTCCGGCCTCGTGGAAGGTGAACTCGTACATTGGGAAACATTTTCCCTAGAAACACGAGCATATCTGCTGCTCGGAGGTAGTAGCATAACACTTCCAATTAGCGATCTCCTTGGATCCCAGATCCTCGACCTACGCATAAGCAACGATGTTTTCATCGACGAAAATGGACTCCGTTTCCATCGGCTCGTCGGCAACCCAGGAGAGATCGTCATCCCCTGAAGAAGAGGTCACGCCTCCTCCCGCGGGATGTGTCCGGTTAGCGTTACCTGAAAAGAAGAAGGAAAAAGTGAATTTGACGTCGCATCAAATCCACCCTTCCAACGCAATTCAAGTGAAAGGGCGAAGGGGCAAAAGCACGACATACTCACACTCACACTACCCTGGACATAGAGACAATGCCTGGGATACCCAAAGAGAGTAAACCGATGGCTTTACGATCAAAGGACGCCCAGAGATCTCCAAGGAACTCAGACCGATTTCGTGTACAGTGTGTGTGAAGAACACTCATGCGTTGAAGACAAATTTCTAAAGTGTGTCCGGCATATTCATATATTGCTCGGTATACTCATACAAACATGCATATTTTCCCCGACACATTCATGGTATGCCCGAGACACTCGTGCGCAAAAACCCTAAAATGCCTAAAAATAGATATTCTACCTATCTCAGCGAAGAATCGCCACTATAACTAGCTACTAAACCTAAAAATCACCAGAAAAAGGGGGTTCAAGGAAGTACTTATCATAGTGTTGGTGGGGAAGTGACGGAGGTGTACGGCAGAAACGGTGGCGGTTGCGTCTGCAGAAGGAAGTTGCAAGTATGAGAGTCGTGTGAGGAGAGTGAAAAAGGAAATGAGGTGGTCCCTCACCCCTTTTATAAAACTGGGACGTGTAGGGACACACGTCTAGGAAATCATTACCTAGAGTCCCTAGGCCTCCCACATATAATGCGTCGTAACACTAGAAATGAAGCACCACACATTGAATCCCACGACACGTCACTCTGGGGAACTTCAAACAACGTCGGGCACGCGAAATATCCCCTGACGTCTGTCGCTCCCCGGATTTTCATCCTGGTGCAAACGCGAACTTTCGGCAAAGAGAAGGGTTGAATAGAGTCGCCAGCTAGGCATTTTTATCCTGAAGGAAAGGTAATGCTGCATAAACCTGGAAAGAGATGGATAAGACGGTGTCGAACCAGAGAAACTGAGAAAGGGGGTTGGTTACGACCTGGGAAGGTATTAACACCCAGATCGTCCGTCGTACTCGACGGGATCCACGGTTACTTGATCGTGTTTAAAAGGGGTTGGTGTATGTGTTATCTATGTGCAAAAGCTAGGGGAAGAAAGTACATGTGTCACTGCAAAAGGTGTGATTTGCTCAGGAACTGAGGCTTAAAAAGAAGGTTGAAAGAGGGGGAAGACACATGGACTTTTGTTCGATAACGGTTAAGTTATGCCTACGTATCCTCTCGTGCAATGAGGAAGTCAGAACACCGTAGTTCGACTCAAAGAGACTGGAAATGATTGACTGTGAACTGCTTACTTTCTATGCTCAAGTGTATGACTTGTCTGGCTCGAGTGCTATCTGTCTTGCATTAGACGGAAGAAGCGAGTTCTCGTTTATAGAGTGAATGTGATGAGAAAAGAATCCCGGAGGAGACATTTATTGTTTATTTTTGTGTTTTCAGTTTTTTATTGCTTTTGGTGTTTTGCATAAGTTAATGAGCTTAAGCCTAAATCAAGGGTTTGCAAACTCATTATATCCTCCCTGATTAGGGATAATGAGCATACTTAAGTGTGAGATAAACATCTCAAATTAATTACCATGATGATGTAGAATTAAGATCATTAACCTACTTGTAATTATTAAGATGTATTTGTTTTTTTGTTTAGTGTTAAGTAATGAGTTTAATCTCTAATCACGGATTAGTGAACTCATTACCATCCTAATAGAAGGATGATAGATGAGAACACTTAAGCTGAGGAAGATACCTCAACTTAATCCAGGGTTAGGGATTAAATTCATTATATAACAATATTTTATTAAATGGATTTTAATTAAAGGGTAAAATTAAGAAGTGGATTTTATGGTTTGTAATACAACTTAAGGGGGACTTGTCCATTAAACACTAGGGTTAGTCCCTCTTAACCATAAGGAAGAGACAGGACCCTAATGTAAGGCCCAAGTTACAAGATAAAGTCTTAGTGATTATTAATGTGTTTTGATTTATAGGTATAAACAAATTAAAGGTTTAACACTAAGGATTAAAGTTATACACTCCATCCTAAGATAAGGATGCAGGCATAACCCTAATTCAAAGTCCTAAAGCTTTAAGAGTTTAGCCTCTGATTATTGAGATGAGAGGAGAGACTTGATAACGAGAAATCGTATCGTTTTATTACTATGTTTCAATACCGTTTTATCGCACATTTATCGTATTAACACCCGATTCTTCGAGTTTTCTATGTCATTTTGCAGGTATAACAATTATAGAGCTAAATCATAAGCCAAAGGTGGAATGAACAAAAACAAGCATGAAAAGAAGAATAAGAAAGGAATTCTGCAAAATGCTGCATAATTTGTAACAGTCACGATCGTCACCAAGCTGTCACGACCGTGACGCACTAACTGGACCAGTCACGATCGTCACCAAGCTGTCACGACCGTGACGCGCCTTAAATGAAGAAAATTCCTGTGACACCTTTGTCACGAACGTGACAAAGGGAAAATAGGTTTACTTGGAATGAATTGGTCATGATACGTGCAACATGAAGTCAAAACAGTTCCTATTCTTCCGCAGACTCAGTAACACATTTTCTCCTGGATTCTCTCTTCAACAACGAAGCCCACGCATGGATTTCAACTGCCAAGCCCAAATTATGTTTTCTATAAATAGCTTGATTTCAAAGTAGAAACTACAGAGTTTGATTTTAATATTTTTCGCGGAAGCTCTGCCGTATTTTTATTGCACCCTATTTTATTATTTTTCCAGCAATTGCTCTTGTTCTTGTTTTAATTTCTATATCCCAACCAAATCAAATAACAATTTCCAACATTAGGAAATTGTTATTATTTATTTTCTTTCAAGCCTTCAGAATTTCGTTTAAATTTTATTTTCGATTCCGGTTCGCACTCCGAGCTTGCCAGACTGTGGAAGAAGGAGTTTTACAATTTTTATTATTCAGGTTTTTAATAATTTCGCATTTATATTAATTTAATTATTTATGTTAAGAATTTATTTTTATTATTTTATAATGCATATTTTAATTCATGTTCATCTGTTTCTGCATCTGTCTGGTACAACAAATATGAGTAGCTAATTAAATTAGGCGGTATGTAATTAAAATACACTAAATCGGAAAAATCGAATCTAAGCTAAAACAAATTAGAACTTAAAATTCTGGCTGTGACTTTTTATTATAAAAATTAATCTTTTTGTTACGAGAGTAAGGAAAGTATAATAGGTTAGGTCGAGACCACGAGAGTGTGAGATTTTAACCAGATAGCTAAAGTTAGGCATTTAATTTAAATACAGCGAGAGCGCTTTAAAATGAATTAGACTTATTAAGTTTCCAAAAATTATCTTATAAACACTTATGGGCTAGCGAGAGCAGGCATAGGGCTTTAGGAGTAAGATCTGAGATAAGACCACGAGAGTGTGAGTTAAAGATATTTAAACTGATAACCTCTACAGAATATATTAGGTGAACCATCCTTATAAGCTTAGGTTAGATTGACCCGCCTAGGTTAACATAATTACATACCGACCGCCTTCTCATTATTTTATTAAACTAAAATTTAATTCCCGTCTTTAATTCTTAAAAACAAAAATCGTGACAACCATCCACCTTAGCTAAACTAGTAAACCCTCTAGCACTAAGTGATCATAAAGTCCCTGTGGGATCGACAATCTTTTATATTACTTCGATAGGCTGTGCGCTTGCAGTTAAGATACCGCTAGACACATATTGCGTCTTCGCCCCATCAAGTTTTTGGCGCCGTTGTCGGGGACCTTAATTTAGTTACTAGTGCACTTTAGAGTAGCATTGTCTAGACTAAGGTAACAACTATTTCTTTTCTTAATCTAATTTCCCGAGTGTATGCCAAGTACTCGCTCTCAAGGCGAAAACTTGCAACCTCTAGTCCCAGAATCAGAACGCTTCTTACACGTAAGAAGACGAATATTCGACTACGAACGAAATTACAACATTCCAGATCTTCAAATTGATCCACCTAAATCGGTCGGAACATCAAAGGACGCAGAGATGGTTGAAGAACCGAATCATCCACTCAAATATTACGCTAGTCCTTCGCAAGCTGAACCGCATTCTAGCATTGCCGCACCGGCTATCAACCGAAACGATTTCGAATTGAAACCTTCGCTGATATCAGCCGTGCAACAAAATCAATTCACCGGAAATCCTACCGAGGATCCAAACCTTCATCTTTCGATATTTGTGCAGTACGCAGATACTGTAAAAGCTAATGGAGTTACCCAAGAAGCTATTAGATTACGTCTTTTTCCTTTTTCACTTCGAGACAGAGCGAGAGCCTGGCTTCAATCTCTACCCTCGAATTCGGTAACTACGTGGGAGGAACTAAAGATAGTCTTCTTGACAAGATATTTCCCACCTAGCAAGATAGCTATGCTAAGAGCTCAAATCAACGGATTTAAGCAAAAGGAAAACGAATCACTTTTCGAAGCTTGGGAACGCTATAAAGATATGCTGAGACTTTGTCCACATCACGGATTAGTAGAATGGATGGTCATCCATACCTTCTACAATGGACTCTTGTACAATACAAGAATGACAATTGACGCTGCCGCAGGCGGTGCACTAATGGACAAAAATATAATGATGCTTATGCACTTATCGAGAGTATGGCTCAAAACCATTACCAATGGGGAAGCGAAAGAGTCGCAATTGAGAAACCAACAAAAGGAGGTATGTACGAAGTGAGTAGTATGGACCAAGTTAATGCAAAGTTTGACCAACTAAACCAAAAGATCGACAACTTGGCCATAACACCAACAACCACCGTGTCCGCGGTAACACCTAACTGTGAGTTATGTGGAGTTCCAGGACATGCTGTCCCTGATTGTCAACTATTAGCAGGAATTCCCACGGATCAAGTGAATTATGCTCAAGGAAACCCGTACTCAAGCACATACAACCCAGGTTGGAAAAATCATCTGAACTTCTCCTATAAGAACAACAATGCTTTATACGCACCAGGTCAAGCACCAGCTACACCACCGGGATATCAAAAGACTTCTCCTAATGTCCCTAGAAAATTGAACCTTGAGTTGATGATGGAAAAATTCATAGCTACCCAATCTCAGACGAACAAGGATTTCTTAAACCAAAACATACACACTAGTGAGCAGATTAAACAATTAGTAAGCAAGGTAGATGCGTTAGCTACACATAACAAAATGCTAGAAACTCAGATTTCACAAGTAGCTCAACAACAAGCACCTACCGCTGCACCAGCTGGAGTATTTCCTGGACAACCTCAACCTAATCCGAAAGGACAGGCTAATGCTGTGATATTAAGAAGCGGCAAGGAACTTGACGGACCTACCGATCCAAGACTTGACAATCCAGCCATGTACCAAAAACCGGATAAACCGACTGAAATGGTGAATGAACCGGAAGAAAAGGAAGATAATAATCAAGAGGCAGTGGAGAAAGAAAAGCCTTATGTGCCTCCACCACCTTATAAACCACCAATTCTGTACCCTCAGAGATTAACCAATTCTAAGACGATGGGCCAGTTTAAGAAATTTGTGGAACTTCTGAAACAGTTGAATATTATTATTCCGTTTACAGAAGCTATCACCCAAATGCCCTCGTATGCTAAGTTTTTAAAGGAAATCTTATCCAATAAGAAAAAGATAGAGGATAACGGAACCGTTACACTTACTGCTGAGTGTAGCGCAATAATTCAGAATAATATGCCTCCTAAGCTAAAAGATCCAGGAAGTTTCTCTATACCCTGTGTAATAGGAAAATTCGTCATTGACAAAGCTCTATGCGATTTAGGAGCCAGTATCAGTGTTATGCCCTTAACAATTTGCAGAAGGCTAGACATGGGAGACCTAAGACCAACTAAAATGTCTGTTCAACTAGCCGATCGCTCTATTAAATATCCTGTAGACATATTAGAAAATGTCCCAGTACGTATAGGACAATTCTATATTCCTACTGATTTTAGAATCATGGACATCTCTGAAGACTCCACTACACCTATCATACTAGGAAAACCATTCTTAGCTACCGCCGGAGCTATTATAGACGTAAAGAAAGGAAAGCTAACCTTTGAAGTAGGTGAAGAGAAAGTTGAATTTATTTTAACACAATTCTTACAATCACCAGCTATAGAGGATACATGCTATCTATTGGATGTAATTGACGAATGTGTAAGAGAAATGGAAATGAAAGAAACTACCTATTCTGAAATTATGAAAATTCAAATCCCTCCGATTTTCGAAGATGATAATTGGCGTGAACCATATCAGGATGATAGTCTAAGCAAAAGTTTAGCACTTACACCGGATCCCATGCCAAGTAAGAATAAACCTACATTAGAGTTAAAAACTTTACCTAAGAACCTAAGATACGAATTCTTAGACACTGAATGTACAATAACAGTTATAATCAATTCCAGTTTAGGAACAATTGAAACAAAGAAACTTTTAGATGTCTTAAAGAAATATCCAACTGCATTAGGATATAACATATCTGATCTCAAAGGAATATGCCCTTCAATTTGTATGCATCGTATTCTACTAGAAAAAGATTGCAAAACCTCCAGAGAATCTCAAAGAAGAATTAACCCAATCCTTAGCACTGTAGTAAAGGAAGAAGTTAAGAAACTACTAGACGCTGGAATAATATATCCAATCTCTGATAGTAAATGGGTTAGTCCAGTGCATGTGGTACCAAAGAAAGGAGGTATCACTGTTGTGAAAAACGCTAAAGGCGAATCGATATCACAAAGAGTAGTGACAGGACATAGAGTGTGCATCGATTATCGTAAACTAAACAAAGCCACTCGAAAAGATCATTTCCCACTACCTTTATAGATCAAATGTTAGAACGATTAGCCAAGCACTCATATTTCTGTTATCTTGATGGTTACTCAGGATTTTTCCAAATCCCTATCCACCCAGATGATCAAGAGAAGACTACATTCACATGCCCTTATGGAACGTTCGCTTATAGACGAATGCCCTTTGGATTATGCAACGCTCCTGCAACCTTTCAAAGATGTATGATGTCAATCTTCGCAGATTTCATAGACAACATCATGGAAGTGTTTATAGACGACTTCTCTGTATGCGGGCAAAGTTTTGAAGGATGTCTATCAAATTTAGAAATGGTGTTAGAAAGATGTGTAAAAGTAAACCTCGTGCTTAACTGGGAGAAATGTCATTTCATGGTCAGAGAAGGAATCGTACTAGGACACGTTATATCTGACAAGGGAATTGAAGTTGATAAAGCTAATATAGAAGTCATAAAAGATCATCAACCCCCTAAGACCGTTCGAGAAATACGAAGTTTTTTAGGACACGCCAATTTCTACCGACGATTCATCAAAGATTTCTCGAAAATCACTAAACCTCTTACCGGTTTATTAATGAAAGACGCTGAGTTCATATTCAATGAAGATTGTCTTAAAGCATTCGAAACTCTAAAAACAGCCCTCATCACCGCACCAATCATGCAACCCCCTGACTGGAGATTACCTTTCGAAATCATGTGCGATGCGAGTGACTATGTTGTAGGTGCAGTTCTAGGACAGAGGAAGGACAAGAAACTTCACGCAATTTACTATGCCAGTAGAACCTTAGATTCTGCTCAGATGAATTACGCCACTACTGAAAAAGAATTGTTAGCAGTTGTCTTTGCGCTTAACAAATTCCGTTCCTACCTAGTGGGAGCGAAAATAATCGTTTACACAGACCACACTGCTATCAGATATTTATTAACTAAGAAAGATGCTAAACCAAGACTCTTGAGATGGATTTTACTCTTACAAGAGTTTGATCTTGAAATAAAAGATAAGAAAGGTACTGAAAACGTCGTAGCGGACCATTTATCTAGAATAGAAGGTATTAAACCCGAACAAGTGCCGATAAACGATGATTTTCCGTATGAACAGCTGATAGCACAAATAGGAAGCGACCCAGTTCAGTTAGATATAGATGAACCAAAACCCGTGAAAACAATGCAAACAACCGTAGGACTGCCATGGTACGCTGACATTGTCAACTACTTAGCTGCAGGAGCTCTTCCACCTGACTTAACCTATCAGCAGAAAAAGAAATTCTTTCACAATCTCAAACATTACTATTGGGATGAACCATTATTGTTCAAAAGAGGACCCGACAGAATCTTTCGTCGATGTATTCCCGAAGAAGAAATAGAAGATGTCATTGCTCATTGTCATTCATCTCCTTATGGTGGACATGCAAGCACTTCCAAGACTTGTGCAAAAATCTTACAAGCCGGCCTATTCTGGCCTAATTTATGGAAAGATGTCCACATCGCTGTTATAAACTGCGATCGGTGTCAACGCACCAGTAATATTTCAAGAAGAGATGAAATGCCTCAAAGAGGAATATTAGAAGTAGAAGTCTTTGACGTCTGGGGAATAGATTTCATGGGACCATTCCCATCATCTTTCGGTAATAATTACATACTCGTAGCTGTCGATTATGTTTCTAAATGGATTGAGGCTATAACTTCTCCTACAAATGACACACGAGTAGTAATTAAGCTTTTCAAGAATATAATCTTTCCAAGATTTGGTGTGCCTAGACTTGTCATAAGTGACGGTGGCTCGCACTTCATTTCGAAAATCTTTGACAAATTACTATCTAAGTATGGAGTCAGACATCGTGTAGCAACACCATATCATCCACAAACAAGTGGACAGGTCGACGTCTCAAACAGAGAAATTAAACAAATCTTAGAAAAGACTGTCGCCATATCTAGGAAAGATTGGTCATCTAAACTTAATGAAGCTTTATGGGCTTATAGGACAGCTTACAAGACACCCATAGGAACTACACCTTTCAAATTAGTGTATGGAAAGTCTTGTCATCTCCCGGTAGAACTAGAACACAAAGCATATTGGGCGATTAGAACTCTCAATATAAACTATAATGCCGCAGGAGAAAAGCGAATCCTCGATATTAACGAATTAGAAGAGTTAAGGTTAGATGCTTATGAGAATGCTAAGATATATAAAGAAAGAACTAAGCGATGGCACGATAAACGCCTATCTAGGAAAGAATTTAGTGTGGGAGACGTTGTACTCCTCTTTAATTCAAGACTTAGGCTCTTTCCTGGAAAACTAAAATCTAGATGGTCAGGACCCTTTGAAATAACTAGAGTGTTCCCGAGCGGAGCAATAGAAATTAAGGGTAGAAATAGTGAACCATTCACAGTAAACGGACAACGATTAAAACATTACCATAAAGTTGAAAATAGAGATTATGCAAATAGTCTAAGGCTTTTAGAGTTGTCCAATAATTTCCCTGATTAATCTACCCCTAAGCATTACGTCAGGCTTATGACGATAAAAACAACGCATAGTGGGAGGCAACCCATTTTTATCATTTTAACCATTTTATCATTCATCATTTTATTGTTTTATCGTTTTATTGTTTTATCATTTTATCATTTTATTGTTTTTTTTTCATTATTATCATTATTGCTTTTATTTATGCATTTATTTTCTTATTTTCTTTATTTTAATTTTTATTTTCTAAATCACTTTTACAGATTTTCTAAAGTCTTTTCCACTTTCCTTTTCCCCTTGATTTGTTTCCTCCACATTTACACTAACTATGGCTAACCAACCGAGAAACATTATGGAAACCAAATTTAGAGGTAGGAACCAAATAATGAAATTTGAGGAGTTATCACAGAAACCAATGGATTTGACTATGTATCATGATGAACTGACTATGGAAACTTTAGGTATACATGATAGCATCCTATACCTGTTTAACCAACTTGGATGGGAGAATGCACTAATAAAACAAAAGTTTGTGACTTACCGCGAGCTCACCCTTGAGTTCTTAAGCTCCTTAGTTTACTTACCCGAGCACGGTTTTGGATTCAGGAAAGGATTTATCAGTTTCCGACTATTCGGAATAGAATATGACTTTAACCATAAAGAACTAGATGACTTATTAGGATTCCCTAGTGAACCCTTTGCTTTTACTACCACACAGGTAGAATTGATGGACATTGAGATGGACTTCTTTTGGGGAACCTTAACCGGAAATTACCATCCTGAGCCGAATAACATGAACAATGATGAGATACATAACCCTGCTATCCGCTATTTCCATAAGATCCTTGCCCACACCTTCTTTGGAAAGGAAGAAAACCTCACTGGAGTATCTAAAGATGAGATATTCATTATGTCCTGTCTGACCAATGGACAACCAGTTAATGGTGTGCCTTTCATGATGCAAACCTTCACCCGAATCCAAGAAGAACCTGATCTACCCATATTGGTAGGAGGCCTGGTCACCATGATTGCTGATGCCTTAGGACTAAGATACCAATTACACAAGTGTAACCGTTTAGGTACCATCCGTCCTATGAATCTGAAATTTTGCTTTAACCGCCAAATCATAAGAAACTTAGGATAACCACCTTACGAGTACCTGATCAGGAATGAAGTAGTAACCTTGTTCACATTACCAAACCATGCTAGAGTCAGTGTTCACAATAAAGATAATTGGCTTTATGAGCTTACCCCTCCTGACTATCCATCCACTCCCGAAACACCACAATCTTACAAGATTAGGGATGACATAATGACCGATGTAGAAAGTGACCCTGAGACACCTCCTGGTTACCATGACATTGACCACACTGATGAAGTGATTGAAACCCCTGAAGTAAATCAAGTAGGATATGCTGACAACTTAAAGAAAATAATGAATACTCTTGAAGTTTACCAAGCCGATATTAATGCTGTTAAGGATGAGGTTAAAAGCATGCGATTGGACGTTATAGGTTTAACTGACATAACATGTGAACAATTTTACCATTTAAACTCCGCACTTGAAGATTTGAAGAAGCAACTTTGAAAATGCTGTAGTGATTTAATTTATTTTACTTCTCGCTTTTGTTTCTAGTTAGTTTTAACATTTTGCAAACATTTTCGTACCTTATTTTTATTAATGTAATTTTCCTTCCACTATATCAAAAGCAAAGTACTTCTAGTTTTGCCACTTTCCATTTTAATCAATTTCTATGCTTTCCATTACTTACTATTATATTTAAATTGATTAATATTTTATGATTTCTCGTGTGATGAAATTTGCTGCTAATATATGTTGATCCAATATTATATATATTGTTTGTGTTGGAATTAAATGAGAAGTGATAAAGAAAAAAATTGCATTGAACGAAGTGAGATAATGCATTCTGTGAAAAATTATAAGTTTTAAAGCCATCATGGTCGTCACTCATCACTCACAATCGTGACGAGCTATTTAGCGCGTCACGACCGTCATACATCCCTCACGACCGTGACCACCCTGTTATACGAATTCTGAGAAACAGAACCGTTCACCTTCGCAGAACCCACTCTTCCATTTTCACAAAAATAAGAAACCTCCCATTATCTCCTCATTATCCCGTAACCTCCCATTACCCTCAATCAATTTCATTAACCTCTCCATTTATTCCAAACCTCTCACATTCACTCATTCATTATAATCCGAACAAATTTCTTCACATTTTTCATTTTCTCACAAAAACTCAAAACCTCTCATCTCTCATTTCCATACTTGCATGCAATGGAGGATATCCAATTCAGAGATGGTGACCAAGGAAAAACTCAAAGACAAAAGTTTATCAGGGTTCAGAACCGTGGCGTCCAACCCACTCGGTATGTCGATATTGACTGCCTGAGGGAGTTAGGACTGCTCAACGGCGTGAAGCTCCTGCTTAGGCATGTTGGTTTGTGGCACTTGTGCAGTCAACCACAACCGACATTCGAACTCCTCACCTTGGAATTTCTGAGTTCGTTTCAGTATGTTACACCTCCCGGTTCATCAAGTCAACTCACCGGCATTGCAAAGTTCAGAATGCTCGGACGAGAGTTCGAAATCACGCAAACAAGGATCGCCGAACTGTTAGGTTTCGATCACGGAGACGATGCTCATCTCCGCGTGCCAGACAACTTCAGCGAAACTGCTTTCACCTTGTGGCACGACATCACCAACACCCGTGCTACTGCCTTTCAGAGTCTGAATGCTACCCACATCCATAACCCGGCGATCCGATATTTCCATCGCATCATCTGCAATACTATTTTCGCAAGAGAGAGCAATCACAAGCTGAACTCCAAAGAGCTCTTGTTCTTGCACTGTGCTTTGAATGAGGAGCGCATCAATGCTGCCCCGTTCCTTTTATCCCATATCCAGTCTGTAGAGCAATGAGGCACAACCCCCTTCTACATTGGCGGGATTGTTACCACCCTTGCCATTCAGCTGGAGCTTGGTGACCAGATTATCCATTTGCCTCGCAGAGCCGCAGAGTTGCTAACAAAGAACTATTGCAGGTCCGCCCATTTGATATCTCAGAGAGAGGATGGCAGGTTCAACCCTGTTATCCAAGGCGCCGTTTATCATCACATCACCTTGCCTTGCCGTGACCGCATCGATCCGTCCAACCGAGCCAATTGGCTATTTGCTTTAGCGGATGCTGCAGGCCATGCCCCCATTATTGATGAGCAGACAGATGCACCAGTGGACGAGATGCAGGATACCATGGATGCAGCTGAGCCAGTACAGGACATCCCTGAGTCCTCCACCAGACAGCCACCTGTACACGACATCACACTTGAAGACGTCCTCTGTGCCATTCATCAACAGAATCAAATGAATGCCTCACTAGAGCGAAGGCAAAAAGAGCAATATGATGCACTACTTTCAGCTGTTGCCAGCAACAAGAGGACGACAGATGAGAAGCTTGGAGAGATTTTTAGCGAGCTAGAGGCCTTGCGTATTGATATCACTGCTTTCACCACCACCGGTTCTGATCCTGAAGCGACTCCGACCAGCCGCTCCCGCACCAGAAGCCGAGGCCGTGGTCGTCAACAGCCTTAGTTTATGTTTATGTTTTTGTTTTTCCATTTATGTTGTTTGTATTGTATTTTCCCTGTTATTATATCACAACATTGAGGACAATGTCTGATATAGTGTGGGAGAGATACATTTCCCTTTCCGCATTTTCCATTGTATTTCCCTTTCGTATTTCAATTAAACAAAGTAATATTTGTGCTATTTCTTCAGTTTCGAATTTTCCCCGTTTATTTAGCCATACCGAAAATTTTTATTTTATCTTCGCATTACCCGACTTACCTATGAAATCGTAGTTAGGAAGCTGAGAAAGATCCAACAAGATCAATACAGTCTTGACACCTTAGACTTCCTACTTAAGCATTCCGTTCCGATAATTGTTACGACTACACCTTAAGTTTCAGTTCTAAAGTAACCCCTAGTAGTTTATACTAGCAGTCAGCACCGTCTGAACACAAACCACGTGGGGAGCCGATGAACATAAGTGTTTGATGCCTAATCTATAATGATCCTTCATATCTCGATGCCAATAAAAAGAAATTGCACCAAAGTACATGGTCGCATATAAGAAACGAGAAATATGAGAAGGAGTCCATTGCGGGTTGGTTCAGAGGTACCTGGTTCTGAACTTGGTAGGGCGTGCTACGGCTCGATCCACCACAACCTCCAATTCGGATAATATATATAGGGTTGCCACATTCGTGTACCAGACCCCGTGCTTATAAAGGATCAAAGTCACTAACCGGCTACTCCACTACGTGCGTGCTAAGGCAAAGGGCTTAATGTGATTGCACTAGAATGAAACTGGGTGAAATAAGATCGAAAGACTCTAGGTAAAATCGTAACGCAATTACCGAATGTTTCGTTTAACGGGAAGTCGACGACTTAGCTTGTTGCTTGTGTCATTAGTGTATCGTTAGTGTTTTATTCTAGTACCGGTTTATACTAGCAAAACGATTCCTCGTATGGTTTGTTATGTGTATGCGTCGATGGAAACTTGTCCGATCATTTTTCAACCGACTATTTGCTTGAGGACAAGCAAAGGTTTAAGTTTGGGGAAGTTTGATAACGAGAAATCGTATCGTTTTATTACTATGTTTCAATACTGTTTTATCGCACATTTATCGTATTAACACCCGATTCTTCGAGTTTTCTATGTCATTTTGCAGGTATAACAATTATAGAGCTAAATCATAAGCCAAAGGTGGAATGAACAAAAACAAGCATGAAAAGAAGAAGAAGAAAGGAATTCTGCAAAATGCTGCATAATTTGTAACAGTCACGATCGTCACCAAGCTGTCACGACCGTGACGCGCTAACTGGACCAGTCACGATCGTCACCAAGCTGTCACGACCGTGACGCGCCTTAAATGAAGAAAATGCCTGTGACACCTTTGTCACGAACGTGACAAAGGGTGTAAACACCCCAAATTTGCCCTCACCCATTCACACCATGGCTTGTGATCATTTCATATGTGTAAACACCCCAAATTTGCCCTCACCCATTCACACCATGGCTTGTGATCATTCCATATGCATAAACACAATCATATCATCTCACATCTCATTTTTGATTCACTGCATAGATTCTAAGTCATCTGCACCTAGGGTTTGTGATCTGAGCAATCCAAGAGCCTCCTGAGCCACTCCAAAGGCCATCAATCACTTCAAAGGGGTCCATGTGTGTTCTTATATCATATCACATCCTCCCAAAGTCAAAAATGCCAAAGAATCACAAGAACTGGGATTGGTATGGATGCAGAGCCAAGTTTGACTGCACAGTTGACCTAAAATTAGGGTTTTGGTTTCAGAGGCCATAACTCCAATTTTTTTGGTCATTCTTGTTTCCATTGGTCTTTATATGGTATAGGGAGTATGCATACCAATTTTCATGAAGAAATTCCATGGGGAAGTCATCTGATCAAGGGTTGACTTTCTGGACAAGTCAGTGCAAAATCAGGGCATCTGAGGCCCCCAATGACCCAACCAATGGGCATTCTTCATCATTTTGAGTGTATATGATCTTTATTTGATCATGGAAGAAGGTTGAAGTTCATAAAAATCAAGAATTTGAAGATTTTGCAAAGTTGACTTTTTAGGGCATGTTTGACTTTTCAAGAATATGTCATTTTGTGCCATTTTTCAAGCCTTGATTCTTGATCCAAAAATGCTTCAAATGAGAAAACCTTGGTCATGAAAGTTGTAGAATACATTTTTCCCTTTTCAAAAAGTACAAGAACATGATCTAATTCTTCTTGGATCAAAAGTTATGGTGTGACAAAGTTGCCAAAAATCACTTATTTTCAAGATGTGCACCAAATGGGAAAGTTTGCAAAATCATGAACCAAGGCTGTTTGTAGCTTCTAGTTGACATCAAACCAATGTACAAACATCACATAAGTCCTAAAAGTCAGAATTGAACCAAGAATTCTCATGTTTCATGGCTTGTGGAATGAGAAAATCACATGTGAACCAAAGTTGGAGCAACTTGCAAAATCATCATCACACTTTCCCCACTTGTTACATTGGATGATGAACCATGCTAGCCTCCCATACACACCATGCTCCGCCAGCCCTAGCCATTGTACCAAGCTAGAACTCAAGCCATACCTCTCTTACAAAAAAGTTGACTTTTGGCAAAAGCAAACATCCCAATCACAGCAGGCCATGTCACATCCTCTGGCCACTTGGAATTGTTTATACTATCCTTTAGCAAGCAAAACATGAGAAGAAGCCAAGCTAAAACAGGCCACAGCATCACATACACAACATCACCCTCACTTGCAAAACTCTTCGAATCTGCCTCCACAAACCTCAAACACTAAAACCAATTCCACATATCAACTCACCTGGCCTCATTGAGTAAAAACCACCAAGATTCAAGCCTGAAACCAGCATGAACTGAGCTTCACCATTTCTCATCCTCAAAACCAGAACTCTTCGAATCCCTTTATCCAACCATCAAACACACCATTTTTCTTCACCAACAAGTCAAGCACACCTAAAGGAGCAAGAATCCACCATTGGAATGGCTTGAAACCTCCCTATTCCTGACTGTGTTATCTGCTACACCAGAAGTATTCCTCTCAAATCAGCCATCCACAAGAGCTTTGAGGTATCCCATTGAGCTCAGGAGAGTCAAAGAGGTCCATTTGCACACAAAGAAGGCCCTAGAAGCTCAATATTGAAGCTTTCCAGCTCAGGTATGAACATGAACACTTTCTCCCAAAGCTTGCATTTTAAGTTATAATATGATTGCTTATGTCTTGCTGATCATGGGGATGCCTTTAGAATCAAAAATAAGTGAGAAATGAGTTTGTATGATCCCTCTGAAATTTCACCCGTGGATTTGGTTCTCTTCGATTTGCATGATTTCTGGGGTTTAAATGATGTTTGAGCATAGATTCGTGTCCTAGGATGTTAGAGGATCACTTAGGTGTGTTTAATTTGTGGAATAGATGCCTGAATCATGTTTTAGGGTTTTGATACCGCCGGAGAAGATGACCGGAGCTTCCCTCCGGTCACCTGAAAGTGTTTTGCCCTAATCTCAGGTCATTAGTGCCATTTGAATCTTGGGCGTTGGATTGTTTGAAAACGTTGACTTCCCGCGTGGATAGATGGTCCAGATCTGTTTGCTTAGCCCTAATCACCATTAACTCATTTAATTATTTCATAAATCTTAATTAAAGTCAGATGCAATCCTGACCCTTCAAAAACGCGCCCAGTCAACCATTTTGAATCCAGAAGCAATCTCAGCCATTCTTTCTGTTGACTTCATTTAAAATTCATTTTTATTTCATTTCTTTTCATTTTATTTGCCCAATTTATTTAAAATAGCAAAACTTGTTTAAAAATTATGAAATTTTTTATCCTGAGTTTCATTAATTTTTCAAACACAAAAATATTTTTATTTTCATTTTTAGCATTTAAAAAGTATTTTTAAATATTTAAAAGATTATTTTTAATTGATTAATGAAAATTAATTTATTAAAAATACTTTTAGGTATTTAAAAATCACCAAAAAATTCATGAAATGTTCTAAGACATTTAGAAACATTGTCCAACCTTCAAACCAAATTTATTTTTTGATCTTGATGCATTTTGAGAATTTTTCATTGAATTAAAATCATTTTTGTGCATTATTTTGATCCAAAGTTCAAAAAAACCATTTCTGCCTATCCATGAAGAGTTGGACATTGATTCTTTTTGCATTGCATTGTGTTTAGCATGTAGTTTGTGAGATTAAATGGCCATGATTTGATCTCTCATTTTCAATTTGTTTGACATTTCTTTTGTTTGGGAACCCTAAAACCCTAGCAAGCTTGTAAAAATCATAACTTGAGCTTGGTTAGGAGTTGAGACTTCTCCTTTGGGCATTGGTTTAGTATGGGATTAGGGGTCCTTTGTGTGGCATTTTCAATTTTTTATCTTAGGGTTTGCTTCTGATTTTGATTTTTGTGTGATGTTTGGTTCATAAACCCTAATTTGGGCTTTCATATGCATCCATCTTGCATTCTCTTGCATAACATGACTTGCCATGACATTTCAAGAATCTATTTGACTCATTTGACATCATAAGACATATTGAAAGCATGTTTGATCATTGCATCATGTATTTGCCATGTTGTATGCCATGTGCACTTCATAACTTTTCATGTATGTTCATGGTTCCTAGCTTGCTTCATTTGCATTCATGAACTTGTATGATCATTCCCATGTGCTGCCTCATGTTTGTAGCATCTCATAGCATCATTAGCATCATATATATGCTTCTGGTTTTGTTTCTCATCATGCCATCTCATCCCATTTTGCATTGCATTGCATTTCTTTTCTAACCTTTCAGGTGGTAAGTAATTCTGAGAAGTGGATTTGCCTTCACTTCTCATGACTTTTCTTTTCATCTCTCCTGCATCCACTGCTGCATTTTTATATGTGTTTGAGTTTGAGCTTGCTAATTCTTCTTCTTCCCACTTTCTTTCTTCAAGTGACTTGACTTCTTGAATAAAGCAAGTTGCTTTGCTTCTCTTGATCCTTTCATCTGCTTCCTGGTGTTTCCATTGAAGATCTTCTTTTGCAAACCTCACCAACCTTAGGAACAACCAAGCATGACAATGATTAGGGTTTTGATTAGTCTCCCCTCTTAGTTTTACCTTTGTGTCTCTTTGTGTCTTCTCTTCTCATCTCATAATCAGGGACTAAACCCTAAAGGCTTTAAGGCTTTGTGATTAAGCTTATGCCTGCATCCTTCTCTTAGGATGGAGTGTATAACTTTAATCCTAAGTGTTAAACCCTTAATGTGTTTAAATCTCTCAATCAATTCACTTAATAAGTATCAAGACATCACACTTGTAACTTGGGCCTTGCGTTAGGGTTCTAATTCTTCCTTAAATGGTTAAGAAGGACTAACCCTAGTGTTAATGGACAAGTCCCCCTCAAGTTGTCTTACAAACCCTAAAAATCACTTAATCATCATATCAGTAAATAAAATCCACTTAATCAAAGGCTTGTTTTGTCATGAGTTTAATCCCTAATCATGGATTAAGTTGAGAAGTCTTCCTCAGCTTAAACATCCTCATCTATTATCCTTCTATTAGGATGGTGTAATGAGTCTGTTTAATCCCTGATTATGGCTTAACCTCATTACTCAACACTAAACAAAAACACCAAAAACATCTAAATAATCAACAAGTAGGTTAATGATCTTAATCCTACTCCATGGTGATTAAGTGTGAGAAGCTGACTTCACACTTAAGGTATTCTCATTACCCCTAATCAGAGGGAAGATGTGATGAGTTTACTAAATCCATTGGTTTAGACTTAAGCTCATTAACTTATGACAAACTTTCAAAAGCAATAAAAGACTGAAAACTCAAAAACAAACAATAATTGTCTCCTCCGGGATTCTTTTCTCATCTCATTCACTCACAAACGAGAACTTGCTTCTTCCGTCTAATGCAAGACAGTTTGCACCTGAGCCAGACAGGTCATACACTTGAGCATAGACAAGTAAGCAGTTCACAAGTCAATTCATCTTTCAGTCTCTTTGGGTCGAACTACGGTGTTCTGACTTCCTCATTGCACGAGAGGATACGTAGGCATGACTTAACAGTTATCGAACAAAAGTCTCTGTATATTCCCCCTCTTTCTAGCCTCATTCTTTTAGCCTCATGATCTTGAGCATTTCATTCCTGGTCTCACACTGACACTGTATATATCACACTTTGCACTTCTTTTACACTGACACCTGTACATCTTTTCCAGCTATTTTATACACAAATTGTACTGACACTACCCCTTTAAAACACCAATATTTTAAGCGTGGATCCCGTCGAGTACGACGGACAATCTGGGTGCTAATACCTTCCCAGGTTGTAACCAACCCCCTTTCTCAGTCTCCCTGGTTCGCAAACCGTCTTATCCATCTCTTTCTAGGTCTATGCAGCATTGCCTTTCCTCCGGGATAAAAATGCCTAGCTGGCGACTCTTCTCATCTCCAGTGAGTTCACGGCTGTGTGTTCTCATTGTTCCCTTCGCCGACCGTTCGCGTCTGTACCCCATTTGACCCGGCTTCATTTGGTGGGAGCGACAGCTTGGCGACTTTGCTGGGGACCCTTATACTGCAACCAGGGCTTCTGGTTCTTTTTGTGGGTTCCTCCTAGCGCTTGATTGATTTGTGTTTACTGGGGTGTTATGTGTTTATTTGTGTATATATATGTTATATTTTTGCTTTATGTACAGTTGTTTATCTGCTTTCTTTACTGCTTAACATATATCATACTGTCATGCTGTCTGGTTGGATCTGGTTTTGCTTTGGTGGGTGGGTGTTCCATTGAGAGTTAAGGTCCTATACCTGGGACCTGAGTGACACCTAGGCTAGAGTGAATCATATTCTTTCCCATTCCATCTCGGTCTGGTACGGGAATATGAAACACGGTTCAGATATGGGTTTCTTCTTGAGAACTCTGTGTTGCAGATTTCCTGCAGTGCTAGGGCTATCTGGGAAGCCTGCTAAGTCTGGATGACCTTTAGTATTGACCTTTAGAAACTGAGGTGAATTAGAGGAGGAACTTTTATGGTTATTGTAAACATTGTACCTCCGGGTTAGAAGTGTTTACACTTCTCATAACTGATCCAAGTCTGAGGATCCTTGTTTTAGAACACCACCTGTGAGGGGGTTGGGCTGTTTACAGGTTTGCAGGTACCTTGACCTCAGAATACCCTGTTACCTTGATTAAGAATACTTCATGTTGGAACAGTTCTTGTGATTCTAAAACCCTGGACATGTGGCTCTTTATTTGAGCCCCCCACCCTGGTTACTGGATTTATAGACCTCCATCTGGAATTCTTGAACACACATGGACTTATATCAGAGCAGTTGATCAGATCCAGCTCAGTCACAAACCCTTGCATATCATTTGCATACATAATCATTGCATCCTATTGACATTTGCTTATTTGTGTTTCAGGGTATCCATCTTCATTTGGTTCTGGTTTTGACCCCATCTTCAGTACTGACCTATCTTCATCAGCATTTGCTTCAGCTATCTACTTCAGTTATCTGCACCAGCCAATCAGTGGCTCATTCTTCAGTATTATCATCAGCACCTGTCTCTACTCAGTCTCAGCATCATGGCTCCTAAGAAGAGCAACATCACCTACCACTTCTTCCAGCCAGAGCTATCTGACATCAGGAGGATTCAGACCCTGATCACTCCAGATCACATACCATTGTTCAGGGAACATTATGGAGATATACTTGATATGGTTATGGATCTGGACCCTTCACAGAGAAGCCTGATCCACACTTGCATTCAGTTTTATGATCCCCCACTGAGATGCTTCACTTTCCAAGACTTTCAGTTGGGCCCTTTATTGGAAGAATACTCATCATTGGTTGGTATGCCTATCAGGGGAGGAATACCTTTCAACCCTGAGATGGTATTTCCTGGTAATGGAGAAGTGGCAAAGGCTTTGCATCTGGAACCTGTCCTAATTGAGCAGCATATGACTTCTAAAGCTGGAATCACTGGCTTTCATCTGGATTTCTTGATCTCTCAAGCTACCCTGAAAGCTTCTCTAGGAGAGTGGAAAGCTGTTTGTGCTTTATTGGCCTTGGTTGTGTATGGAATTGTATTGTTTGCAGATGAGCCTCGATTCATTAGCAAGAATGCAATCCATCTTTTCATCTTGCAGAACCCAGTGCCCACTTTATTGGGGGACCTCTACTACTCAGTGCATCAGAGGAATGAAAAGCTAAGGGGAAGATTAGTGAGGTGTTGTGCTCCTTTGTTCCATACTTGGCTTCTCAGGCATCTACCCAGGACAGATGCATTTTTGAATCCTCATCAGCAGAAAAACTGGGCTAAGAGACTCACTGCACTAACTTCAGCTGATATCAGATGGTGCACTCAAAGCACCAAAGGCAGGGATATCATCACCAGCTGTGGGCATTTTCCCAATGTGCCCCTAATAGGAGTTAAGGGTAGTATCAGTTACAACCCTCTGCTGTTCAGAAGGCAACTGGGCTATGCACTGGTCCACACTCCTAAAGCACAAGACTTGGTTGAGACTCTTTATTGTGAGAACAAGCCTAATCTGGCTATTGTTAGGCAGGCTGCCTGGGCCTGGGATAATGTTCAAACCAAGGGAGTAACCATTTTGGGGAAGTGCAACAATGTGGCATCAGCACAATATTATGGATGGTCCCATGCCAGGGCTCAATTCTCTGGAATGCCCTTTACCATAGAAGATATGCCTGAATCATCTTCAGCACCACCCCCTGCCACCATCAGTTTAGAGGAGTTTGAGAGCTTGAAGGAAAGAAATGAGAAGTTAACCCAGGCTTTGCAGAAGACCCTCCGGGAAAGGAGTGATGGCAGGATGGAGATTGAGAGGTTGGAGAAGTTGAGAGTGGAGCATTTGGTTAAAATTGAGAAGTCTGGGGATTATATCAAAAAGTCTAAAGCTGGAGAACAAATTCTGAAGAATGCTTGCAAGGAAGCCCAGTTCCAGAGAGCAAGGACAGACTTGTATCTGAAGGAGAGTCAGGCCCGTTGGGTCAGGATCACCGAGGCTCGTACTCTGGAGGACAAGAGGGTCCAAGACAAGATGGAGCAACTGGAAGCTAGTGCAAAAGAACAGCAAGAAGCCCTGGCAGCAGCCCAGAGGGAGATCTCAGAGCTAAAGATCAGAGCTGGAGTAAAGAGGTCAAAAGACCAAAGTCAGCACAAGAAGCTAACAGCAGCTGTTACCACCCGGAATCTCCTCATCAGGAATCTCACGGAGCGTCCAGCTGATCCTGTGACCGAAGCACTTCTCAAGGAAGTTCGTGAGGATGAGTTTGGTCTTGGTGTTTGACCATTTGTTTGTTGTTGCTTTCATTCCATGTACTTTTGTTTCCTTGTAATATATTTTGACCCCTCGGAGGGCTTGTATTTGTAAACAAACTATGTACCATTTTGCTTTTGTAATATATGTATTAGTTCGTTCCATCCGAGTATCACTTCAAAAGCAACATCAACAGCATCTTCAAGGGTCTGGAAGGGTCAAAACTGAATGCCAAACCGGATACCTTGAGAGCAAATAAGCATAACTGCATTGCATGCTAACCCTTTGTTTGTTTTGTAGGTTTTTGATTTATTGCCACTAACTCTGTTGTGATGTTCAGGAACTATTGCTCGGCGCCGGGTATTTCCCCTCAACCGTCCGCACCGTTATCCGACCCGTAACAATCTTCCGGGCATTCAAATGGATCAGATGCAGCAGGACCTTACTGAGGTCAGAAATCAAATGGCAAACGAAAGGCTAGAAATGAGGAATCAAATGACTCAGTTTATGGAAGTGATGAACAACATGGCTCAGAGCCAGGAAAGATTGAGGGCCATGGTGGAAAGGCAAAATCAAGAAGATCCACATATAGGGACTGCCGGCACAAGCAATAATGAAAGGGTCCAACCTCATGTTAACCCCCCTGTATTTGGCCCCCATCTTCATCCAGAGGTCAATATTCCTGCAAATGTTCAAGGGACTGCCACTGCAGCCAGGGTACTGCAAGAAGACCCCCAGGAGGATCAATTCACAGTAATGGGTGCTGGGGAAGAAGCCTATGATAGGAGGCTGGATGAGATAGCTGAGAAGTTAAGGTCCTTAGAGTCTCAAAACTCTTTGGGTTTCAACGTCATGGACATGGGCTTGGTAGACGGGGTCAGGATCCCCCATAAGTTTAAGCCTCCTTGTTTTGAAAAATACAACGGGACTTCCTGTCCTCGAACCCATCTACAATCATTTCTGGGGAGGTTGAAGGCCTATACTATGGATGAGAAGCTCTGGATGTTCTATTTCGAGGATAGCTTAACTGGAGCTTCAAGAGAATGGTACTCTCACTTGACAAGGGCAACTATTAGATGCTGGAAGGACCTGGCAGAGGCCTTCATCAGACAGTATCAGTACAACTTAGATATGGCACCCAACAGGACCCTCCTAATGGGAATGTCACAGTCGTCAAGGGAAAGTTTCCGAGAATATGCCCAGAGATGGAGGCAACTGGCTGCTGCTGTTCAACCACCTATGTCTGAAAGGGAAATGGCAGATATGTTCATGAACACCCTTCAGGGGACTTACATTGACAGGCTGGCTGCTTTCTCTTCCACTAGCTTTGCAGATGTTGTCATAGTCGGGGAGAGAATTGAAAGCCTATTGAAGATGGGTAAGATCTCAGACAATGGTGCAAGCTCGTCCAGTAGTACAAGAAAGCCTTTTGCAGGCCCAAGAAGAACTGGCGAGACCAATGCCATCCACGCCAACAGGGGCAGGCCCCAATATGTTCACAGATCAGTGGCAGCAGTCACCATTCCCGCTCCAACTCATCCTCAACCAACTTATCAACCTCCGCAACAAAACTATCAACAACAACCTCAGTACCATCAACAGAATCAGTATCCTCCGAGAAATTACAACAACAACAACACCAGCAACAATAATCAGCAAAGGCTATTCCAACAGAGGCCTCCTCAAGCCAACAGGGTAATCGATCCGATCCCTATGCCATATGCTACATTGCTGCCACAACTCCTAAAACTCAACCTGGTTGAGCTAAGGACGCTGGCACCTCCAGATCCCAACAGTCTACCCAGGAATTATGACTCCAACGCCAGATGTGCTTTTCATTCAAATGCACCTGGCCACAGTACAGAAAAGTGCAGAGCCTTGCACATGAAGGTACAAGACCTGGTAGACTCAAAAGCTATGAATTTCGCACCACCACCTAATGTCAATAAGAATCCGATGCCAAACCACGGTGGTCCCAGAATTAACGCTATTGAAGAAGACAAACCGTCTTATTTAATAACCAGTGTGGGTCAGATCCGGACACCGTTGGTAGAAATCAAGGCTTAACTCCTCGAATGTCAAATGTTCCCGGGGTGTGAGTTAGGGTGTGCCTACTGCAATATTTCAGTGAACGGGTGCGATAACCTGAGGAATGGCATAGATGGTCTTATTCAGAGTGGCCAACTTCAAATCACCACATCATTTCCTACAAATCCAGCAATCTCATCAGCAACAACTCCAGAACCTCCTACAACCGCAGCAACCATTGTTCCTGACAATTCTTCGGTTTCATCAGCAAGTACTTCATCTATCATCTCAACAGATCAGTTATCAACAAATTTTTCTTCTACAACTCCAGCACCACTCCATTTTGAAACTCCTACAACAACAACATCCATCCTTCCACCAGTGTCTCCTACAACACCAGCAACAAATCATGAAGATGTCTCAACTGTCACAATATTTTATGATCCTGAAAACAACTCTGCCTACAACTCAGAAAGTGCTGCTCCCATCAGAGCACCAGTTACAATTTATTATGATCCGCAGACTATCACAATTCCTTCCGCAGCTGCAGTCAGTCCAGTCACTATCACGGTGCCTGGACCAGTACCTTATGAAAGCAGTAATGCCATCCCCTGGTATTACGGCTCTGACTTGTACTGTGAAGGACAAAGAATCACTTTTGAATCATCAACCCCTGCACCACAAATTGACAATGTGGGAGGAGGCGGAGGCTTCACTCGAAGCGGACGTCTTTTCTCTCCACAAATTCAGAGACCCACCGCCGAAGCAGAAGCTGCTGCTAAGGCAAAAGGAAAAATCTTGGTGCAGGAAGAGCAGACTGTTAAAGAAGCTTTGAAAACACTCTTTGACCAAGAGGTTGATGAGTTCATGCGAATCATCAAAAAGAGTGATTATAAAATAGTGGATCAGCTTCATCAGACGCCTTCCAAGATCTCTATCCTATCATTGCTCATGTGCTCCGAAGCCCATCGGAATGCACTGCTCAAAGTCTTGCACGCAGCTTACGTGCCTGAAGAGATCACTGTCAATCAGCTAGAAGCTGTAGTTGGAAATGTTAATGCTAGTCACGGACTAGGGTTCACCAGTACTGATTTGACAACGGAAGGCCGCAACCATAACAAAGCCTTGCACATAACCATGGAATGCAAAGGTGCTGTCCTTTCGCATGTGCTGGTAGACACGGGGTCATCCCTCAATGTCTTACCTAAAAAGGCCCTGGTGAAGCTAGAATATGACGGATTGGCGTTGAGGCCCAGCAACCTGGTGGTAAGAGCCTTTGATGGTTCAAAGAGATCGGTTCTGGGAGAGATTGAGTTGCCCATAACGATTGGCCCGCAGACCTTCAAAACGACCTTCTACGTGATGGATATACAGCCTGCCTACAGCTGTCTATTGGGTAGGCCATGGATTCACGCCGCTGGCGCCGTGACCTCAACCCTTCACCAGAAGTTAAAATTCGAGTGGGAGGGTCAAATCGTTACAATCTGTGGAGAAGAGGATATTTTTGTCAGCCACCTGGCTACCTATAAGTATATTGAGATGGATGGGGAGATCCATGAAACAATGAGCCAGGGTTTTGAAGCTTTGAATGTGAATGAAACATCTGCTGTGCCTGGTACTTCAATATCATCATACCAACAAGCCCGGAAGGTTGTTGAGGGAGGAAACGCCCAAGGCTGGGGCAAACTGCTATCGGTGGAGAAGAAAGAGGACAGATTTGGGTTGGGTTACAAACCAACTCAACAAGATCAAGCAGAGGCTGCGAAAGGGCCCAACTTTGTGAGTGGGGGGGTGCTCACCCCTGATGCTGTCAACTGTCTGGAAGACGAGCTGGAAGAAGAACGCAACCTGGAAGGCTGGATTCGTCCAAAGATCCCGGGGAGCAGTATCTCAAACTGGTCTTCCCAGGAAATTATAAGAGTTACTCATGCAGAGTAATTATTATTTCCTGTATTTTTATAGCATGCATCAAAGTCTTGCATCTTGCCCAAGATGACAAGACTCATTTTGTAATCGGGCCATCTGTACTTTTTGTGCAAACAAGATTAATCAATGAAATATCAGACATCTTTTTGCAAACGAGTCTTTTCCACTCACTGTTTTTCCGTTTTTCTTTTTGTACAAAAAATAAATGGCAGTGTTTTCAAAATGACATCTTTTATTTCACTTTTCTAAAACAAGATTAAAATCAAATCACTAAAATGAACAAACTGAACCCTTGCAGAGAGTGCCTTCCTGACAGCACCGACAACAGCACGGCTATGACTTCGTATGACTTTGACAATCCAATCAATCAAGCTGATGAAGGGGTTGAAGAAGAATATGAGCTTCCTGAAGAGCTAGCCAGGTTGTTAAGACAGGAGGAAAAGGTTATTACTCCTCACCAGGAGGAGGTTGAAGTGATCAATCTTGGTACAGATGAAGACGTGAAAGAGGTTAAAATCGGGGCCTGCTTACAAGACTCAGTGAAGAGACAACTGGTTGACCTGCTTCAAGAGTATGTGGATGTGTTTGCTTGGTCTTATCAAGATAAGCCAGGGTTGGATACCGACATCGTGGTGCACAAGCTGCCTTTAAGAGAAGAATGCCCGCCGGTCAAACAGAAGCTGCGCCGAACTCGCCCAGACATGGCAATGAAAATCAAAGAAGAGGTACAAAAGCAGTGGGACGCCGGGTTCCTTGCTGTGACTAGCTATCCGCCGTGGGTTGCTAACATAGTACCTGTGCCTAAGAAAGACGGAAAAGTAAGGATGTGTGTTGACTACCGGGATCTGAACAGAGCCAGCCCGAAAGATGATTTCCCTTTACCTCACATTGATGTGTTGGTGGATAATACAGCTCAGTTCTCGGTATTCTCCTTCATGGACGGATTTTCAGGATACAACCAGATTAAAATGTCACCTGAAGACATGGAGAAGACAACCTTCATCACACCCTGGGGCATGTTCTGCTACAAAGTAATGCCATTTGGGCTCAAGAATGCTGGTGCGACATATCAACGGGCTATGGTAACGTTATTCCACGATATGATCCATAAGGAAATCGAATGTTATGTGGATGACATGATTGCCAAGTCCCTTACAGAGGAAGAACACCTGGTAAATCTGCTGAAGTTATTCAAGCGTCTGAGGAAGTACCAACTGAAGTTGAACCCCACCAAGTGCACATTCGGGGTGAGATCTGGTAAGCTGCTGGGCTTTATTGTAAGCGAGAAAGGGATTGAAGTTGACCCTGATAAAGTCAAAGCCATCCAAGAGATGCCTGCGCCGAAGACAGAAAAAGAAGTTCGAGGGTTCTTAGGTCGATTGAACTACATCTCACGGTTCATATCTCACCTTACAGCAACCTGTGAACCTTTGTTCAAGCTGTTAAGAAAAGAACAGACGGTCAGGTGGAATGAAGACTGCCAAAGGGCTTTTGACAAGATCAAGGAGTACTTACAAGAACCTCCAATCCTTATGCCTCCAGTTGAAGGAAGACCTCTGATAATGTACTTGACAGTATTAGAAGAGTCGATGGGGTGTGTGCTGGGCCAGCATGACGAGTCTGGTCGAAAAGAGTATGCAATATACTACCTAAGCAAAAAGTTTACCGACTGTGAACAACGTTATTCACTGCTCGAGAAAACTTGCTGTGCTTTAGCGTGGGCTGCTCGCCGACTGAGACAGTATATGTTGACCCACACCACTTTATTGATCTCAAAAATGGACCCAGTTAAGTACATATTTGAGAAGCCAGCTCTTACCGGACGGGTTACAAGATGGCAAATGATTCTTACAGAGTATGACATCCAGTACACCTCTCAGAAAGCCATCAAGGGCAGTGTACTATCTGAATATCTTGCTGAGCAACCCATTGATGACTACCAGCCTATGAGATTTGACTTCCCTGATGAAGACATCATGTTCATAAAATCAAAAGATCATGAAGAGCCTATTCACACTGAAGGGCCTGACCCGGAAGAAGAATGGACTATGATGTTTGACGGGGCTGTTAACATGAATGGTCGTGGTGTTGGTGCAGTACTCATTACACCCAAAGGAGTTCACATGCCCTTCTCGGCAAAGCTCACTTTCAACTGCACTAACAACGAAGCTGAATACGAAGCTTGCATTATGGGTCTTGAGGAAGCCATTGACCTCAGGATCAAGACATTGACTGTATTCGGGGATTCAGCTCTGGTAGTTAATCAAACCAACGGAAAATGGTACACACACCAGGATCATCTGATACCTTACAGGGATTATACAAGGAGGTTATTGACTTTCTTCACAACAGTCAAGCTTGAGTATATCCCTCGGGACGAGAATCAGTTTGCAGATGCTCTTGCTACCATTTCATCCATGATCAAAGTTCAAACTGCCAACTTTGTACCTCAGATTTCAGTGTCCAGACTTGACAGACCAGCATATGTGTTCGCAGCAGATGTAGTCAAAGATGATAAGCCTTGGTTCCATGACATTAAGTGCTTCTTGGAGGATCAAACATACCCATCTGGGGCATCTTCCAATGATAAGAAGACTTTAAGAAGGCTTGCTGGTAGTTTCTTTCTGAACACTGATGGATCTTTATACAAAAGGAACTTTGATATGGTACTCCTCAGATGCGTTGATAAGACAGAAGCAGACTTGTTAATGCATGAAGTGCACGAAGGATCCTTTGGTACCCATGCTGGAGGGCATGCCATGGCTAAGAAGTTGTTAAGATCAGGCTATTATTGGATCACAATGGATGCCGACTGTTGTACCTATGCCAGGAAATGCCATAAATGCCAGATTTATGCAGATAAGGTGCATGTGCCTCCAAATCCTTTAAACATAATGTCTTCACCCTGGCCCTTTGCTATGTGGGGCGTTGATATGATTGGCAAGATCGAGCCAACTGCTTCAAATGGCCACAGATTCATCCTGGTCGCCATTGATTATTTCACCAAGTGGGTTGAAGCAGCCTCATATGCAAATGTTACGAGGCAAGTGGTAGCCAGATTTCTGAAAAGAGATATCATCTGTCGATACGGAGTTCCCGAGCGAATCATTACTGATAATGGTTCCAATCTAAACAATAAAATGATGGCAGAACTATGCCGGGACTTCAAGATTCAACATCACAATTCTTCTCCTTACAGGCCAAAGATGAATGGCGCTGTTGAAGCAGCAAATAAGAATATCAAGAAGATTGTGCAGAAGATGGTAGTCACTTACAAAGACTGGCATGAGATGCTACCGTTCGCCTTGCATGGGTACCGCACGTCAATCAGAACATCCACTGGGGCAACACCGTATCAGCTTGTGTATGGTATGGAAGCAGTCCTACCTGTTGAAGTTGAATTACCCTCTCTACAGGTACTAATGGATATTAAACTGAGTGAAGCAGAATGGGTTCGGGCCCGATACGAACAACTGAGTCTGATTGAAGAGAAGAGATTGGCTGCAATCTGTCATGGGCAGTTGTATCAGAAAAGAATGAAGAAAGCCTTCGATCAGAAAGTCAGGCACCGAGAGTACCAAGTAGGAGATCTTATGCTGAAGAGAATCCTCCCTCCTCATACAGACCACAGGGGCAAGTGGACTCCAAATTATGAAGGACCATTTGTAGTAAAGAAAGTTTTCTCTGGTGGAGCACTAATGCTCAGCACCATGGATGGTGAAGATTTCCCGTCCCCTATGAATTCAGATGCAGTTAAAAAATACTTCGCATAAAATGACCCGCTGGACATAAAAACAGAATGTAAGTCCAGGCAAAAATAGGGCATCCCGGCGAGTCAAAAACAGAATAAAAGACTCGGGCAAAAATAAGGGAAAATAAATAAAAAATGTACACCCGCTGAGTTGAAAAGCCACATTGGACAGCTCAAGCAAAAATGGGTATCCCGATGGATTGAAAACCCGAAAGGGCGATCCATGCAAAATAAGGGAATAAGCGAACAACTGCATTCTGAATTCGTCTGTATCACCTACAACTTGGTAAGCTTCGAAAAGATCAAGCTTCAATCAGAATCAATATTCTTCAAAAAGCAAGATGAGAAGAACGTCAAAAGTCATACGAGTCATAGTGAGAGAGGAAGCTCCTCAAAGCGTCATCAACACTGCCAACATTTTGTTCCTCAATTTGTAACAATCTCCTCATTCCAGGGGATACGTTTCTTTGACTGTATCTCGCCAATTCAGGGCATATAAATTAATAAAAACAGATTTTCAGTCATGTCTCGTCTTGTACATTTTATTTGCAAAAAATGTCTGATGTCTTAAAAGAAGAAACTGATTGCATAAGAATACAGGTGTTTATCTTCAAATAAAAAGCGTGCTTGCAGGAAATATACTTACTCTCAGAAGTGCCTAACTCCTATGACGGAATCCGGTAAAGGATACCTCGGGATTATCTTGTGCGTTTCTCCATCTTTTTCAGGGTTGCAGGTATCCAGAATGCAACTTGGGGCATGAAAGCCTCATCCCAGCAAGTTGGCAAATCAACACTCAATTTTTAGCACCCGAAGTGCTCTCTCCCCAGCTAAGTTGCCTTTCATGACTCCTCCCAGCTGAGTTGGCCACTTATTACGTATCCCCACCAGAGTTGCCAGGCATCACAGAGGATGCCCACATCCCCGGCTAAGTCAAGAAGTTACCGTAATGGAATTTCCAGGGAGGTCTCTCAATGATCTCTTTTCCTCCCCAGCCGAGTTGCCGTCTCGCCCCCAGCCGAGCACAAAAGTCAGAGAGCTGTCTCCCCACAGAGCTCCAGCCTCTATCCAGAAGAGCAACGCATGAAGGAGTCACAACAGAGTGAAGAAAGCTTCTGCAAACCCCAGCTGGGTCTCTCATTTATAAGGATAGGTCTATCAATGACCTATATCCCCAAGCAGATATCATATCATCAGATCTACTAATGATCTCACCCCCAGCTGGGATGTCTACTTCAACAGATCGATCAAAGATCTTCGCAGCAACGGGATCCGAATCCCGGTTTGGTCTTTGCATAATCATAGCATTTGCATCATATTCACCCACAAAGCGTAGCATTCCGTTTTAACACGGAGCATTACGGCAAAAATCCAACACATAGCATAATCATAAGCCATGTTTTGAATCAGCACTTGATCAACGTACAAAGAAAAATCCCCACCAGAGCCCCAGCAAAAAAACAGCTGCCTCACAAATCACAAACACCAGTATATACTCATTTTGACATCCGTCCGTGTCACCACTCCCCAGTAAAGTCGCCTGAACACTCTTTGCAAACAAAATCACCCATGTTACAGATACTTCCTGACACCCGTCCGTGTCGAATCACCAGCAGAAAGCCAAAGACATCATCTTTGCACTCACCTACTTGTATATACAATTCCTTGACACCCGTCCGTGTCATATCCCCAGCGCAGTCGCCTACACTTTATATATCAGATACTTGTTCATATTATACTTTTCTCTCTTGACACTCGTCCGTGTCACCTTCCCCAGCAGATAAACACCCCATTCTCACTACTCATGTTATACTTATACAGATGCTCGTCCGTATCTTGTATACATCAATTATATCCCCACAGATTCGACATTGGTCCTTGTTCTTTGTTAACCAGATGGTACTCGTCCGTATCATCATCTCAGAACATGCGTCAAGCGTTTGTTTCTACATGATACTCGTCTGTATCATAATCTTAAGGATGCTCGTCCGCATCTTTAATCCATACACCGTGTCAAAACACTCTTGCCTTCTCGGATATAGATGCTCGCCTGTGTCTACTATTCCCCATAAGAGTCCTCTCAGATTCAACACTCGTCCGTGTTCCTTGTTAACAAGTTGATACTCGTCCGTATCATCATCACTGAACACGTGTCAGTTTGTTTCTACCCGATACTCGTCCATATCGTAGTCTTAGGGATGCTCGTCCGCATCTTTAATCTATACACAACACCAAACACTTATACCTTTTGTTTCTTGGATATAAACACTCGTCCGTGTTTACTACTCCCCAGTAGATCGCCAACAAAGCAAATTTTCCTTCTTATCCGACACTCGTCCTGTGTTGTGATAAACCCTGAGAGCAGCCGTACCCTGCTAGGTGGTCGTCCTCCACCTCTTGATGGTCGTCCTCCATCATGCTCATCCGATGGCCGTCCCCATCGTTGATTTTTAGCAGCCGTCCCCTGCTAGGTGGTCGTCCTCCACCCTTTGATGATCGTCCTTCATCATTTTATCCAATGGCCGTCCCCATTGTTGATTTTGGTTATCTGGCATTCGTCATATGTCATGACAAACCTTGAGAGCAGCCGTCCCCTGCTAGGTGGTCGTCCTCCACCTCTTGATGGTCGTCCTCCATCATGCTCGTCCGATGGCCGTCCCCATCGTTGATATTTTCGGCAGCCGTACCCTGCCAGGTGGTCGTCCTCCACCTTTGATGGCCGTCCCCATCATAATTCCTTTATTTCCCAACAGAGCAGCCGTCCCCTGCTAGGTGATCGTCCTTCACCTTTGATGGCCGTACCCCATCATCTGTTTATTTCATTTATTCTTTAGCCCGATGGCCGTCCCCGTCGTGGTCCCTTTTCCTTTTCCTTTAGCCCGATGGCCGTCCCCATCGTCGGTTACCCTGCTTTATGAACTTGATGGCCGTCCCCGTCATGTTTCATTAATCCCCAGAGAATTTTACAGCTTTACCTTGATGGCCGTCCCCATCATAATATCTTATTTTCCCCAGCCAGTCGGCCGTCCCCGTCTTGGCTTTACCTTTTATCCCCAGCATGTCGGCCGTCCCCGTCATTGCTTTATTTCACATACTTTTCTCAGCATGGCGGCCGTCCCCGTCATTGCTCTTTACCCAGCAGTCGTCCTCTGCTCGACGGTCGTCCTCCGTCGCCCACACTTTACAATATACTTTATTTTCCTTTGCAATATATATATATCCCTTTTCTTCTTCATTCTGTGAGTGCAAATTTTGGACTGTCTTTGGTATTCAACCACAAGTTATCTTGTTTGCCTGTTAAGCCGTCGCTTACATCCTGCACAGCTAACTCATGTTAGAATAGGGGCAGCTGTAAACACCCCAAATTTGCCCTCACCCATTCACACCATGGCTTGTGATCATTCCATATGCATAAACACAATCATATCATCTCACATCTCATTTTTGATTCACTGCATAGATTCTAAGTCATCTGCACCTAGGGTTTGTGATCTGAGCAATCCAAGAGCCTCCTGAGCCACTCCAAAGGCCATCAATCACTTCAAAGGGGTCCATGTGTGTTCTTATATCATATCACATCCTCCCAAAGTCAAAAATGCCAAAGAATCACAAGAACTGGGATTGGTATGGATGCAGAGCCAAGTTTGACTGCACAGTTGACCTAAAATTAGGGTTTTGGTTTCAGAGGCCATAACTCCAATTTTTTTGGTCATTCTTGTTTCCATTGGTCTTTATATGGTATAGGGAGTATGCATACCAATTTTCATGAAGAAATTCCATGGGGAAGTCATCTGATCAAGGGTTGACTTTCTGGACAAGTCAGTGCAAAATCAGGGCATCTGAGGCCCCCAATGACCCAACCAATGGGCATTCTTCATCATTTTGAGTGTATATGATCTTTATTTGATCATGGAAGAAGGTTGAAGTTCATAAAAATCAAGAATTTGAAGATTTTGCAAAGTTGACTTTTTAGGGCATGTTTGACTTTTCAAGAATATGTCATTTTGTGCCATTTTTCAAGCCTTGATTCTTGATCCAAAAATGCTTCAAATGAGAAAACCTTGGTCATGAAAGTTGTAGAATACATTTTTCCCTTTTCAAAAAGTACAAGAACATGATCTAATTCTTCTTGGATCAAAAGTTATGGTGTGACAAAGTTGCCAAAAATCACTTATTTTCAAGATGTGCACCAAATGGGAAAGTTTGCAAAATCATGAACCAAGGCTGTTTGTAGCTTCTAGTTGACATCAAACCAATGTACAAACATCACATAAGTCCTAAAAGTCAGAATTGAACCAAGAATTCTCATGTTTCATGGCTTGTGGAATGAGAAAATCACATGTGAACCAAAGTTGGAGCAACTTGCAAAATCATCATCACACTTTCCCCACTTGTTACATTGGATGCTGAACCATGCTAGCCTCCCATACACACCATGTTGCGCCAGCCCTAGCCATTGTACCAAGCTAGAACTCAAGCCATACCTCTCTTACAAAAAAGTTGACTTTTGGCAAAAGCAAACATCCCAATCACAGCAGGCCATGTCACATCCTCTGGCCACTTGGAATTGTTTATACTATCCTTTAGCAAGCAAAACATGAGAAGAAGCCAAGCTAAAACAGGCCACAGCATCACATACACAACATCACCCTCACTTGCAAAACTCTTCGAATCTGCCTCCACAAACCTCAAACACTAAAACCAATTCCACATATCAACTCACCTGGCCTCATTGAGTAAAAACCACCAAGATTCAAGCCTGAAACCAGCATGAACTGAGCTTCACCATTTCTCATCCTCAAAACCAGAACTCTTCGAATCCCTTTATCCAACCATCAAACACACCATTTTTCTTCACCAACAAGTCAAGCACACCTAAAGGAGCAAGAATCCACCATTGGAATGGCTTGAAACCTCCCTATTCCTGACTGTGTTATCTGCTACACCAGAAGTATTCCTCTCAAATCAGCCATCCACAAGAGCTTTGAGGTATCCCATTGAGCTCAGGAGAGTCAAAGAGGTCCATTTGCACACAAAGAAGGCCCTAGAAGCTCAATATTGAAGCTTTCCAGCTCAGGTATGAACATGAACACTTTCTCCCAAAGCTTGCATTTTAAGTTATAATATGATTGCTTATGTCTTGCTGATCATGGGGATGCCTTTAGAATCAAAAATAAGTGAGAAATGAGTTTGTATGATCCCTCTGAAATTTCACCCGTGGATTTGGTTCTCTTCGATTTGCATGATTTCTGGGGTTTAAATGATGTTTGAGCATAGATTCGTGTCCTAGGATGTTAGAGGATCACTTAGGTGTGTTTAATTTGTGGAATAGAAGCCTGAATCATGTTTTAGGGTTTTGATACCGCCGGAGAAGATGACCGGAGCTTCCCTCCGGTCACCTGAAAGTGTTTTGCCCTAATCTCAGGTCATTAGTGCCATTTGAATCTTGGGCGTTGGATTGTTTGAAAACGTTGACTTCCCGCGTGGATAGATGGTCCAGATCTGTTTGCTTAGCCCTAATCACCATTAACTCATTTAATTATTTCATAAATCTTAATTAAAGTCAGATGCAATCCTGACCCTTCAAAAACGCGCCCAGTCAACCATTTTGAATCCAGAAGCAATCTCAGCCATTCTTTCTGTTGACTTCATTTAAAATTCATTTTTATTTCATTTCTTTTCATTTTATTTGCCCAATTTATTTAAAATAGCAAAACTTGTTTAAAAATTATGAAATTTTTTATCCTGTGTTTCATTAATTTTTCAAACACAAAAATATTTTTATTTTCATTTTTAGCATTTAAAAAGTATTTTTAAATATTTAAAAGATTATTTTTAATTGATTAATGAAAATTAATTTATTAAAAATACTTTTAGGTATTTAAAAATCACCAAAAAATTCATGAAATGTTCTAAGACATTTAGAAACATTGTCCAACCTTCAAACCAAATTTATTTTTTGATCTTGATGCATTTTGAGAATTTTTCATTGAATTAAAATAATTTTTGTGCATTATTTTGATCCAAAGTTCAAAAAAACCATTTCTGCCTATCCATGAAGAGTTGGACATTGATTCTTTTTGCATTGCATTGTGTTTAGCATGTAGTTTGTGAGATTAAATGGCCATGATTTGATCTCTCATTTTCAATTTGTTTGACATTTCTTTTGTTTGGGAACCCTAAAACCCTAGCAAGCTTGTAAAAATCATAACTTGAGCTTGGTTAGGAGTTGAGACTTCTCCTTTGGGCATTGGTTTAGTATGGGATTAGGGGTCCTTTGTGTGGCATTTTCAATTTTTTATCTTAGGGTTTGCTTCTGATTTTGATTTTTGTGTGATGTTTGGTTCATAAACCCTAATTTGGGCTTTCATATGCATCCATCTTGCATTCTCTTGCATAACATGACTTGCCATGACATTTCAAGCATCTATTTGACTCATTTGACATCATAAGACATATTGAAAGCATGTTTGATCATTGCATCATGTATTTGCCATGTTGTATGCCATGTGCACTTCATAACTTTTCATGTATGTTCATGGTTCCTAGCTTGCTTCATTTGCATTCATGAACTTGTATGATCATTCCCATGTGCTGCCTCATGTTTGTAGCATCTCATAGCATCATTAGCATCATGTATATGCTTCTGGTTTTGTTTCTCATCATGCCATCTCATCCCATTTTGCATTGCATTGCATTTCTTTTCTAACCTTTCAGGTGGTAAGTAATTCTGAGAAGTGGATTTGCCTTCACTTCTCATGACTTTTCTTTTCATCTCTCCTGCATCCACTGCTGCATTTTTATATGTGTTTGAGTTTGAGCTTGCTCATTCTTCTTCTTCCCACTTTCTTTCTTCAAGTGACTTGACTTCTTGAATAAAGCAAGTTGCTTTGCTTCTCTTGATCCTTTCATTTGCTTCCTGGTGTTTCCATTGAAGATCTTCTTTTGCAAACCTCACCAACCTTAGGAACAACCAAGCATGACACTGATTAGGGTTTTGATTAGTCTCCCCTCTTAGTTTTACCTTTGTGTCTCTTTGTGTCTTCTCTTCTCATCTCATAATCAGGGACTAAACCCTAAAGGCTTTAAGGCTTTGTGATTAAGCTTATGCCTGCATCCTTCTCTTAGGATGGAGTGTATAACTTAAATCCTAAGTGTTAAACCCTTAATGTGTTTAAATCTCTCAATCAATTCACTTAATAAGTATCAAGACATCACACTTGTAACTTGGGCCTTGCGTTAGGGTTCTAATTCTTCCTTAAATGGTTAAGAAGGACTAACCCTAGTGTTAATGGACAAGTCCCCCTCAAGTTGTCTTACAAACCCTAAAAATCACTTCATCATCATATCAGTAAATAAAATCCACTTAATCAAAGGCTTGTTTTGTCATGAGTTTAATCCCTAATCATGGATTAAGTTGAGAAGTCTTCCTCAGCTTAAACATCCTCATCTATTATCCTTCTATTAGGATGGTGTAATGAGTCTGTTTAATCCCTGATTATGGCTTAACCTCATTACTCAACACTAAACAAAAACACCAAAAACATCTAAATAATCAACAAGTAGGTTAATGATCTTAATCCTACTCCATGGTGATTAAGTGTGAGAAGCTGACTTCACACTTAAGGTATTCTCATTACCCCTAATCAGAGGGAAGATGTGATGAGTTTACTAAATCCATTGGTTTAGACTTAAGCTCATTAACTTATGACAAACTTTCAAAAGCAATAAAAGACTGAAAATACAAAAACAGACAATAATCGTCTCCTCCGGGATTCTTTTCTCATCTCATTCACTCACAAACGAGAACTTGCTTCTTCCGTCTAATGCAAGACAGTTTGCACCTGAGCCAGACAGGTCATACACTTGAGCATAGACAAGTAAGCAGTTCACAAGTCAATTCATCTTTCAGTCTCTTTGGGTCGAACTACGGTGTTCTGACTTCCTCATTGCACGAGAGGATACATAGGCATGACTTAACAGTTATCGAACAAAAGTCTCTGTATATTCCCCCTCTTTCTAGCCTTATTCTTTTAGCCTCATGATCTTGAGCATTTCATTCCTGGTCTCACACTAACACTGTATATATCACACTTTGCACTTCTTTTACACTGACACCTGTACATCTTTTCCAGCTATTTTATACACAAATTGTACTGACACTACCCCTTTAAAACACCAATCTTTTAAGCGTGGATCCCGTCGAGTACGACGGACAATCTGGGTGCTAATACCTTCCCAGGTTGTAACCAACCCCCTTTCTCAATCTCTCTGGTTCGCAAACCGTCTTATCCATCTCTTTCTAGGTCTATGCAGCATTGCCTTTCCTCCGGGATAAAAATGCCTAGCTGGCGACTCTTCTCATCTCCAGTGAGTTCACGGCTGTGTGTTCTCATTGTTCCCTTCGCCGACCGTTCGCGTCTGTACCCCATTTGACCCGGATTCATTTGGTGGGAGCGACAATATGCATAAACTCAATCATAGCATCTCATATCACAGTTTTGATTCACTGCATAGATTCAAAGTCATCTGCATCTAGGGTTTGTGATCTGAACAATCCAAGAGCCTTTTGAGCCATTCCAAAGGTCATCAATCACTTCAAAGGGGTCCATGTGTGTTCAAGTATCATATTATACTCCCTCAAAGTCAAGAATGTCAAAGAATCACAAGAACTGGGATTGGTATGGAAGCAGAGCCAGGCTTGACTGCACAGATGACCTAAAATTAGGGTTTTGGTTTCAAAGGCCATAACTCCAAAATTCTTGGTCATTCTTGTTTCTATTGGTCTCTATATGGTATAGGAAGTATGCATATCAATTTTCATGAAGAAATTCCATGGGGAAGTCATCTGATCAAGAGTTGACTTTTCAAGCAAGTCAGTGCAAAATCAGGGCATCTGAGGCCCCCAATGACCCAACCAAAGGGTGTTCTTCATCATTTTGAATGTATATGTCCTTTATTTGATCATAGAAGAAGTTTGAAGTTCACAAAATTGAGAAATTTCAAGTCTTTTGCAAAGTTGACTTTTTGGGCAAGTTTGACTTTTAATGAAATGCCATTTTAGGCAACTTTTTCAACCCTTACTTTTTGATCCAAAAATGCTTCAAATGAAAAAACTTTGGTCATGAAAGTTGTAGAATAGATCTTTCCCTTTTCAAAAAGTACAAGAACATGACCTAATTCATTTTGGATCAAAAGTTATGGTTTGTCAAAGTTGGCAAAAATCACTAAATTTCAAAGTTTCTACCAAAGAGGTATTTTGCAAAATGACTTGATCAAGTGTTCAAAAGCTATCAAATGCACTTCTAATCCACATAACATGATCATTTAACATCTAAAGTTCAGAATGGACCAAAGAATTACACATTTGTATGGTTTTTGGAACAAGATCTTTTCATAAGAACCAAAGTGGACCAAGTTGCAAAAGTCATCATATCTCCTCATCCACTTGCTGGCTATTTTGCTGATCCACCCTAGGCTTTTCCTCACCTCATGCTGCGCAAGACATGCCCTTTGTACCAAGCTAGCAAGTAGCCCATGCCCTTCTTACACAAAAGTTGACATTTTGCAAAAGCACCCATACCTATCACAAAAGGGCATGTCATGTCATCTGACCAATGGGAATTGTTTATGTGAATCAATTGCAAGCCAAACATAAGAAGAGGCAAGCCTGAAACCAGCCAGAGCACAACATTCTCATTTTGACTCCATTGAGCAAGAGCTTTCGAAACACTCTCCACAACTCACAAACACACAAACAAACTTCATAAACCTTCTCAACACATCTCCCTGAACACAAAGCAACCCTCAAAACAGTTTGAAAGCCATAGAATCACAAACACGATTCTCACCTGACCTTGAACAGAACTCAAGCAAACTTTCAAGCCAGCCATTACAAACTTCAATCAAGCCTTGAAAGCTTCTCAGGAGGTCCAGGGGAGTTGTTTGCAAGCAAAACATCAGCCAGAAAGTACCAAGAACTAAAGCTTCGATTCAGGTAACCTTGGAAATTCATTTTTCCAGAACCTTCATTTCTTGTTTCTAAATGATAAAGCATGCTTCCCTGAGTTCATTAAGCTTTTTACTTTTGAAAAAGATTGAGAAATGAGGTTGTATGATGTTTCTGAAATTTCTGCAGTTTTGAATGTTTGATTCGTATCTTGATTTTGTGTTGAAATAAATGGATTTTGTTGCTGGATTATTGTTTAGGGATGTTAGTTTAGTTGATCTGGAGAGTTTGGCATGATTTCAGGGCGTATTGAGGGAGATTGAAGGATGAGGTAGCCGGAGAAGACGACCGGAACAATGTTCCGGTCGCCTGAGAATCATTAGGGCTGGATTAGGGCTAATTAATTAGGGTTAGTGAATTTGAATGTAGGTCGTCCAGATGCGCGCCTAGTCAACTCCCGCGCGTGTGAGTTTGAATGCTGGCCTTAGGATTAGTTGACTTCTTCATTAATTCATTTAATTTCATTTTATTTTCATTTAAATACATTTGTTTTCTATATTTTATTTAAAATAGCAAAACTTATTCAAAAATTTTGAAATTTTTTGTACAAGCTTTTATTTAATTTCAGAAACCAAAAATATTTTTATTTTTATTTTTTGCATCTTAAAAATATTTTTAAATATTTAAAAGTTTATTTTTAATTAATTAATGAGAATTAATTAATTAAAAATACTTTTAGGTATTTAAAAATCACCAAAAAATTCATGAAACATTTAAAAACATTTAGAAACATTGTCCAACCCTCAAACCAAATTTCTTTTTTGATCTTGATGCATTTTGAGAATTTTTCATGGAATTAAAATCATTTTAATGCATTATTTTGATTCTTTTTGCATTGCATTGTGTTTATCATGTAGTTTGTGAGATTAAATTGGCATGAATTGATCTTGCATTTTCCATTTGTTTGGCATTTTTCTTGTTAAGGAACCCTAAAACCCTAGAAAACTTAGGAAAATCATAACTTGAACTAGGCTAAGAGTTGGAACTTCTCCTTTGGTCAGTGAGTTAGTATAGGTTTAGGGATCCTTTGAATGCATTTTCAATTTTTTATATTGATGTTTGCTTCTGATTTTGGTTTGTGTTTGATGCATTGATCATAAACCCTAATTTAGGCTTCCATATGCATCCATCTTGCATTTGCATTCTTACCTTGACTTGCTATAGCATTTTATGCATTCTTTTGATTCATTGAACATCTTAAGACATATTGAAAGCATGTTTGGTCATTTCATCATGTGTTTGCCATGTTGTATGTCATTTGCAAATCATGACTTTTCATGTATGTTCATGTTTCTTAACTTGTTTCATTTGCATCCATGAACTTGTGTGATCATCCCCATGTGTTGTTTCATGTTTGTAGCATCTCATAGCATCATTAGCATCATGTATGTGTTTCTGGTTTTGTTTCTCATCATGCCATTTCATTCCATTTTGCATTGCATTGCTTCCCTTTATTAACATTTCAGGTGGTAAGTAACTTTGGGAAGTGGATTTGCCTTCACTTCTCACATTTTCTTTTCATCCCTCTTATGTACTCATGCTGCATTTTGTTATGTGTTTGAGATTGAGCTTGCTCATTCTTCCTCTTCTCACTTTCTTTCTTCAAGTGACTTGTCTTCTTAAGTGAAGCAAGTTACTTTGCTTCTCCTGATCCTTTCATCTGCTTCCTGTTGGTTCCATTGAAGATTTCTCTTGCAAACCTCACAAACCCTAGGAATGACCAAGCATGATAACGATTAGGGTTTTAATTAGTCCCCCCCACTTAGTTTTACCTTTATGTCTCTTTTGAGTCTTCTTTCCTCACCTCATAATCAGGGACTAAACCCTAAAGGCTTTAAGGCTTTGTGATTAAGTTTATGCCTGTATCCTTCTATTAGGATGAAGTGTATAACTTTAATCCTAAGTGTTAAACCCTTAATGTGTTTAAATCTCTTAATCAATTCACTTAATAATCATCAAGACATCAAGCTTGTAACTTGGGCCTTGCATTAGGGTTCTAATTCTTCCTTAATTGGTTAAGAAGGACTAACCCTAGTGTTAATGGACAAGTCCTCCTCAAGTTGTCTTGCAAACTCTAAAAAATCACTTCATCATCATACCATTAAATAAAATCCACCTAATCAAAGGCTTGTTTTGTCATGAGGTTAATCCCTAATCATGGATTAAGTTGAGGAGCTTTCCTCAGCTTAAACATTCTCATCTATTATCCTTCTATTAGGATGGTGTAATGAGTCTGTTTAATCCCTGATTATGGCTTAGTCTCATTACTTAACACTAAACAAAAACAACAAAAACATCTAAATAATCACAAGTAGGTTAATGATCTTAATCCTACACCAGAGGTGTTTAAGTGTGAGAATCTGACTTCACACTTAAGGTATTCTCATTACCCCTAATCAGAGGGAAGATGTGATGAGTTTACTAAATCCATTGGTTAGGGCTTAAGCTCATTAACTTATGACAAAATCCAAAAACAATAAAAGACTGAAAACACAACAACAAACAATAATCGTCTCCTCCGGGATTCTTTTCTCATCATCTTCACTCATAAACGAGAACTCGCTTCTTCCGTCTAATGCAAGACAGTTTGCACCTGAGCCAGATAGGTCATACACTTGAGCATAGGCAAGCAAGCAGTTCACAAGTCAATCTATCTTTCAGTCTCTTTGGGTCGAACTACGGTGTTCTGACTTCCTCATTGCACGAGAGGATACGTAGGCATAACTTAACAGTTATCGAACAAAAGTCTCTGTATATTCCCCCTCCTTTCAGTTTCATTCTTTTAAGCCTCATGATCTTGAGCATCTCATTCTTTGTTCTTACACTGACACTTCACTTATACATTTCACACTGCTTTCACACTGACACCTGTACGTCCTTTTCCAGCTCTTTTATACACAGATTGCACTGACACTACCCCTTTAAAACACAAATCTTTTAAGCGTGGATCCCGTCGAGTACGGCGGACAATCTGGGTGCTAATACCTTCCCAGGTTGTAACCAACCCCCTTTCTCAGTCTCTCTGGTTCGCAACCGTCTTATCCATATCTTTCTAGATCTATGCAGCATTGCCTTTCCTCCGGGATAAAAATGCCTAGCTGGCGACTCTTTTCCTTTCCAGTGAGTTCACTGCTGTGTGTTCTCATTGTTCTCTTTCGCCGACCGTTCGCGTCTGTACCTTTATTTGGGCCAGTCCCATCTATCGGGAGCGACAGCTTGGCGACTCTGCTGGGGACCCTTATACTGCAACCAGGGCTTCTGGTTCCTTTTGTGGGTTCCTCCTAGCGCTTGATTGATTTGTGTTTACTGGGGTGTTATGTGCTATTTGTGTTTGTATATTTGTTTTGTTTTTACTTTATGTACAGTTGCTTTATTGCTTTCTTTATAGCTTTGCATATATCATATTGTCATACTGTGCTGGCTGGATCTATTTGTTGCTTTGGTGGGTGGGGTTCTATTGAGAGTTGAGGTCCTATACCTGGGACCTGAGTGACACCTAGGCTAGAGTGGTTCATATTCTTTCCCATTCCATCTCGGTCTGGTGCGGGAATATGAAACACGGTTCAGATATGGGTTTCTTCTTGAGAACTCTGTGCTGCAGATTTCCTGCAATACTAGGGCTATCTGGGAAGCCTGCTAAGTCTGGATGACCTTTAGTATCGACCTTCAGAAACTGAGGTGAATTAGAGGAGGAACTTTTATGGTTATTGTAAACACTGTACCTCCGGGTTAGAAGTGTTTACACTTCTCATAACTGATCCAAGTCTGAGGATCCTTGTTTTAGAACACTACCTGTGAGGGGGTTGGGCTGTTTACAGGTTTGCAGGAACCCTTGGCCTCAGCATACCCTGTTACTTTGTCTTGATTAAGAGTACTCCATGTTGGAACAGTTCTTGTGATTTTTAACCCTGGATATGTGGCTCTTTATTTGAGTCCCCTACCTTGGTTACTGGACTTATAGACCTCCATCTGGATTTCTTGAACATACCTGGACTTATATCAGAGAACTTGATCAGATCCAGCTCAGTCACAAACCCTTGCATATCATTTGCATACATCATCATTGCATCATTTTAACATTTGCTTATTTGTTTTCCAGGGTATCCTTACTTTATTTCTGGCTTGGTTTTGACCCCATCATCAGCATAGACCTATCTTCATCTGTATCTACTTCAGCTATTAGCTGCCTGTTTCAGCTACCTGCATCATCAGTTTCAGCCTGTCAGTGGCCCATCATCAGTGTTCTCCTCCATCTGTCTCAGCCTTTCCTCAGCAACATGGAACCTAAGAAAAGTAATATCTCCTACCACTTCTTTCATCCTGAGCTAGCTGACATCAGGAGGATTCAGACCCTGATTACTCCAGACCATATACCACTGTTCAGAGAACACTATGGAGGAATACTTGATGTGGTTATGGATTTGGACCCTTCACAGAGGAGCCTGATTCATACCTGCCTGCAGTTCTATGATCCCCCCCTGAGATGTTTCACTTTTCAGGATTTTCAGTTGGGCCCTTTATTAGAGGAGTATTCATCATTGGTTGGTATACCTATCAGGGGTGGAGTCCCTTTCAACCCTGAGATGGCTTTTCCAAGTAATGAAGAGGTGGCAAAGGCCTTGTATTTGGAGCCAGTTCTGATTGGGCAAAATATGACTACCAAGGCTGGAATCTCTGGTCTGCATCTGGATTTCTTGATCTCTCAAGCTACCCTGAAGGCTTCCTTGGGAGAGTGGAAAGCAGTCTGTGCTTTATTGGCCCTGAGCATATATGGGGTCATTCTGTTTGCAGATGAGCCTAAGTTTGTTAGCAAGAATGCAATCCATCTTTTCATCCTGAGGAATCCAGTGCCCACTTTATTGGGGGATTTCTACTACTCAGTACACCAGAGGAATGAAAAGCAGAGGGGAAGATTAGTGAGGTGCTGTGCTCCTTTGTTCCATACTTGGCTGCTCAAGCATTTGCCAAAGACTGATGCATTCTTGAACCCTCACCAGCAAAGAAACTGGGCTAGAAGACTCACTGCTTTGACCTCAACTGATATCAGGTGGTGCACTCAAAGCACAAAGGGCAGGGACATCATTACCAGTTGTGGGCAGTTTCCCAATGTACCCCTGATAGGAGTTAAGGGTTGCATCAATTACAACCCTCTGCTATTCAAAAGACAACTGGGCTATGCACTGGTCCACACTCCCAAGGTACAAGATCTGGCTGAGACTCTTTACTGTGAGAACAAGCCTAATCTGGCTATTGTCAGGCAAGCAGCCTGGGCCTGGGACAATGTTCAAACTAAAGGAGTAACCATTCTGGGGAGGTGCAACAATGTGGCATCAACACAGTACTATGAGTGGTCCCATGCCAGGGCTCAATTTTTTGGGATGCCCTTCACCATGGAGGATATACCTGGGCCATCCTCAGCACCACCTCTTGTCACTGTCAATTTGGAGGAGTTTGAGAAGTTGAAGGAGAGAAATGAGAAGTTGACTCAGGCTCTACAGAAGACCCTCTAGGAGAGGAGTAATGGTAGGTTGGATATTGAGAAGTTAGAGAAGCTGAAAGTGGAGCATTTGGCCAGAATTGAGAAGTCAGAGGATTATATCAAGAAGTCTAGGGCTGGAGAGCAGATCTTGAAAAAGGCCTGCAAGGAAGCCCAGTTCCAGAAAGCCAGGACTGATTTGTATCTGAAGGAGAGTCAAGCTAGGTGGGTCAGAATCACCGAAGCTCGTACTCTAGAAGATAAGAGGACTCAGGACAAGATTGAGCAGCTGGAAGCTAGTGCAAAAGAGCAACAGGAAGCCCTGGAAGCAGCCCAGAGGGAGATCTCAGAGTTGAAGATTAGAGCTGGAGTGAAGAGGTCAAAGGACCAGAGTCAGCACAAGAGGCTAACTGCAGCTGTTACTACCAGGAATCTCCTTATCAGGAACCTCACAGAGCATCCAGCTGATCCTGTGACTGAAGCACTTCTCAAGGAAGTTCAGGAGGATGAGTTTGGTCTTGGCGTCTGACTTTTGCTTGTTGCTGCTTTCATTTCATGTACTTTTATTTTCTTATGTTGTATTTTTGACCCCTCAGAGGGCTTGTATTTGTAAACAAACTATGTATCAGTTACTTTTTGTAATGTATGTATCAGTTTGTTCCATCTGAGTTTCCTTCAAAGCAACATCAACAACATCTTCAAGGGGTCTGGAAAGGTCAAAACCAAGTGCCAAGCCGGATACCTTGGAAACAAATAAGCATACTGCATTGCATACTGACCTTTGTCTGTTTTGTAGGTTTGTTCTGTTTGTTGCTAACTCTGTTGTGATTTCAGGAACTATTGCTCGCCGACGGGTGTTCCCACTCAACCGTCCACACAAATATCCAACCCGTAACAATCTTCCGGGCATACAGATGGACCAGGTACAGCAGGACCTTACAGAGGTCAGGAACCAAATGGCCAATGAAAGATTGGAAATGAGGGCTCAGATGACACAATTTATGGAGGTGATGAACAACATGGCTCAGAGCCAAGAGAGATTAAGAGCAATGGTGGAAAGGAAGAATCAGGAAGATCCCCATTTAGGGACTTCTGGGACAAGCAACAATGAGAGGGTCCAACCTCATGTCAACCCCCCTGTATTTGGACCCCACCTTCATCCAGAGATCAACATTCCTGCTAATGTGCAAGGGACTGCCACTGCAGGCAGAGTGCTGCAAGAAGACCCCTAGGAGGATCAGTTCACAGTGATGGGAGCTGGGGAGGAGGCCTATGACAGAAGGCTGGACGAAATTGCTGAGAAATTAAGATCCTTGGAGTCTCAAAACTCTTTGGGTTTTGATGTTATGGACATGGGCCTAGTGGACGGGGTCAGGATTCCCCATAAGTTTAAGCCTCCTTGTTTTGAAAAGTACAACGAGACTTCTTGCCCGCAGACCCACTTGCAATCCTTTCTGGGGAGGTTGAAGGCATACACCATGGACGAAAAGCTATGGATGTTTTATTTTGAGGATAGCTTAACAGGAGCTTCAAGGGAATGGTACTCCCATCTGACTAGAGCCACCATCAGGTGTTGGAAGGACTTGGCAGAGGCCTTCATTAGACAATACCAGTATAATTTGGATATGGCACCCAACAGGACCCTCCTGATGGGAATGTCACAGTCATCCAGGGAAAGCTTCCGTGAGTACGCCCAGAGATGGAGACAATTGGCTGCTGCTGTCCAGCCACCTATGTCAGAGAGGGAGATGGCAGATATGTTTATGAACACCCTCCAAGGAACATACATTGACAGGCTGGCTGCTTTCTCTTCTACCAGCTTTGCAGATGTCGTCATAGCTGGAGAGAGAATTGAGAGCCTGTTAAAGATGGGCAAAATTTCTGACAACGGTGCCAGCTCATCCAGCAACACAAGGAAGCCTTTTGTGGGCCCAAGAAGAACTGGTGAGACCAATGCTATCCATACCAACAGGGGCAGACCCCAATATGTTCATAGGTCTGTGGCAGCAGTCACCATTCCTACTCCAATTCATCCACAACCAGCTTATCAACCACCGCAACAGAATTATCAACAACAAAATCAGTATCCTCCTCAGAGAAACTACACCAACACCAACAACAACAATCAGCAAAGACCATATCAACAGAGACCATCTCAGGCCAATAGGGTGATCGATCCGATCCCTATGCCATATGCCACATTATTGCCACAACTCCTGAAACTCAACCTGGTTGAGCTAAGGACGTTGGCACCTCCAGATCCCACCAGTCTACCCAGAAATTATGACTCCAACGCCAGATGTGCTTTCCATTCAAATGCACCTGGCCATAGTACAGAAAAGTGCAGAGCTTTGCACATGAAGGTACAAGACTTGGTAGACTCTAAGGCTCTGAACTTTGCACCACCACCAAATGTTAACAAGAACCCTATGCCAAACCATGGAGGTCCCAGAATCAATGCTATTGAAGAAGACAAGCCGTCTTACTTAATAACCAGTGTGGGTCAGATTCGGACACCGTTGGTAGAGATTAAGGCTCAACTCCTTGAATGTCAAATATTCCCGGGATGCGAGCTAGGGTGTGCTTATTGCAACATTTCAGTGAATGGTTGTGATAACTTGAGAGATGGAATAGATGGTCTCATCCAGAGTGGCCTGCTTCAAATCACAACATCAATTCCCACCAATCCGGCAATCTCCTTAACTGCAATTCCTGCATCTTCTACAAATACAACAACCATTGTTCCAAGCAACTCTTCAATCTCGTCAACAAATGCATCATCTGTCACTTCAACGGACCAAATATCAGCAAACCTCCCTTCTACAGCTTCAGCACCCCTTCATTCAGAGTCTCCTACAACAACAACACCCATCCTTCCAACAATGTCTCCTACAACTTCAGCAGCAAATGTCTCAACGGTTACAATTTATTATGATCCTGAAAATGATTCTGCCTACAACTCACAAAATGCCACTCCTATCAGAGCACCGGTCACAATATACTACGATCCACAGACTATCATGATCCCTTCTGCAGCTGCCATCAGTCCAGTCACTATCACAGTGCCTGGGCCAGTACCTTATGAAAGCAGTAATGCCATCCCCTGGCATTACGGCTCCGATCTATACTGCGAAGGACAAAAAATCACTCTTGAATCATCAACCCCTGCACCACAAATAGATAATGTGGGAGGAGGCGGAGGCTTCACTCGAAGCGGACGTCTCTTTGCTCCCCAAATTCAAAGACCCACTGCCGAAGCGGAAGCTGCTGCCAAGGCAAAAGGGAAGAGCTTGGTGCAGGAAGAGCAGATTGTTAAAGAAGCTTTGAAAACACCTTTTAATCAAGAAGTTGATGAATTCATGAGAATCATCAAGAAAAGTGATTACAAAATAGTGGACCAGCTTCACCAGACGCCTTCCAAGATCTCTATTCTATCATTGCTTATGTGCTCCGAGGCTCATCGGGACGCACTACTAAAAGTCTTGCACGCAGCTTATGTGCCAGAAGAGATCACCGTCAATCAGTTGGAAGCTGTGGTTGGAAATGTTAATGCTAGTCATGGACTAGGGTTCACCAACACTGACTTGACTACGGAAGGCCGCAATCATAACAAGGCTTTGCACATTACCATGGAGTGTAAAGGTGCAGTTCTTTCCCATGTGCTGGTAGACACAGGATCATCCCTCAATGTCTTACCTAAAAAACCCCTTGTGAAGCTAGAGTATGAAGGATTGGCATTGCGCCCCAGTAACTTAGTAGTGAGAGCCTTTGACGGTTCTAAGAGATCAGTTCTGGGAGAAATTGAGTTGCCTATAACGATTGGCCCACAATCTTTCAAAACGACCTTCTACGTGATGGATATACAGCCTGCCTACAGCTGTTTATTGGGTAGGCCATGGATTCACGTCGCTGGCGCCGTGACCTCAACCCTTCACCAGAAGTTAAAATTCGAGTGGGAGGGTCAAGTCGTTACTATCTGTGGAGAGGAAGATATTTTTGTTAGCCACCTGGCTACCTACAAATATATTGAGATGGATGGGGAGATCCACGAAACTATGAGTCAAGGGTTTGAGGCCTTGAACATAAACGAAACTTCTGCTGTACCTGGAACCTCAATAACGTCTTACCAACAAGCCCGGAAGGTTGTTGAGGAAGGGACTGCCCAAGGCTGGGGCAAATTGCTACCTGTGGAGAAGAAAGAGGATAGATTTGGGTTGGGTTACAAACCAACTCAACAAGATCAAGCAGAGGCTGCTAAGGAGCCCAACTTTGTTAGTGGGGGATGCTCACCCCTGATGCTGTCAACAATTTGGAAGACGAGGATGAAGGCGACCGCAACCTGGAGAGTTGGATCCGTCCAAAGATCCCGGGGAGCAGTATCTCCAACTGGTCTTCCCAGGAAATTATAAGAGTTACTCATGCAGAGTAATTATTATTTCCTGTATATTTTAAGCATGCATCAAGTCTTGCATCTTGCCCAAGATGACAAGACTCATTTTGTAATCGGGCCATCTGTAATTTTTGTGCAACAAGATTAATCAATGAAATATCAGACATCTTTTGCAAATGAGTCTTTTTCTTTTCCGCTCACTGTTTTTCCATTTTTCTTTTTGTACAAAAAATAAATGGCAGTGTTTTCAAAATGACATTTTATTTCACTTTTCTAAACAAGATTAAAATCAATCACTAAAATGAACAAACTGAACCCTTGCAGAGTGTGCCTTCCAGACAACACCGACAACAGCACGGCTTTGACTTCGTATGACTTTGACAATCCGATCAATCAAGCTGATGAAGGGGTTGAAGAAGACTATGAGCTTCCTGAAGAGCTAGCCAGATTGTTGAGACAAGAGGAGAAGGTTATCACTCCTCATCAGGAGGAGGTTGAAACGATCAATCTCGGTACAGATGAAGATGTGAAAGAAGTTAAAATCGGGGCCTGCCTACAAGACTCAGTGAAGAGACAACTGATTGACCTGCTTCAAGAGTATGTGGACGTGTTTGCTTGGTCTTATCAAGATATGCCAGGGTTGGACACCGACATTGTTGTGCAAGGGCTGCCTTTAAGAGAAGAATGCCCACCGGTTAAGCAGAAACTGCGCCGTACTCGCCCAGACATGGCAATGAAAATCAAAGAAGAGGTACAAAAGCAATGGGACGCCGGGTTCCTTGCCGTGACTAGCTATCCACCGTGGGTTGCTAACATAGTACCTGTGCCTAAGAAAGACGGAAAAGTAAGAATGTGTGTTGACTACCGGGATCTGAACAGAGCTAGCCCGAAAGATGATTTCCCATTACCTCACATTGATGTATTGGTGGATAATACGGCTCAGTTCTCGGTATTCTCCTTCATGGACGGATTTTCAGGATACAATCATATTAAAATGTCACCTGAAGACATGGAGAAGACAACCTTCATCACACCTTGGGGCACGTTCTGTTACAAGGTAATGCCATTTGGACTGAAGAATGCTGGTGCAACGTATCAACGGGCTATGGTGACATTATTCCACGATATGATCCATAAAGAAATCGAATGTTATGTGGATGACATGATTGCCAAGTCCCTTACTGAAGAAGATCACCTGGTAAATCTACTGAAGCTATTCAAGCGTCTGAGGAAGTACCAACTGAAGTTGAACCCCAACAAATGCACATTTGGGGTGCGATCCGGTAAGCTGCTGGGTTTTATTGTGAGCGAGAAAGGGATTGAAGTTGACCCTGATAAAGTCAAAGCTATTCAAGAGATGCCTGCACCAAAGTCTGAAAAAGAAGTTCGAGGGTTCTTAGGTCGATTGAACTACATTTCAAGGTTCATATCTCACCTTACAGCAACCTGTGAACCCTTGTTCAAGCTGTTGAGAAAAGAACAAACGGTCAGGTGGAATGAAGACTGCCAGAAGGCTTTTGACATGATCAAGGAATACTTACAAGAGGCTCTGATTCTTATGCCTCCAATTGAAGGAAGACCTCTGATAGTGTACTTGACAGTATTAGAAGAATCGATGGGGTGTGTGTTGGGCCAGCATGACGAGTCTGGTCGAAAAGAGTATGCAATGTACTACCTAAGCAAAAAGTTTACCGACTGTGAACAACGTTATTCACTGCTCGAGAAAACTTGTTGTGCGTTAGCGTGGGCTGCTCGCCGACTGAGACAGTATATGTTGACCCACACTACCTTATTGATCTCAAAGATGGACCCAGTTAAGTACATTTTTGAGAAGCCAGCACTTACCGGACGGGTTGCAAGATGGCAAATTATTCTTACAGAATATGACATCCAGTACACTTCTCAGAAAGCCATCAAAGGCAGTGTATTGTCTGAATATCTTGCTGAGCAACCTATTGATGATTACCAGCCTATGAGATTTGACTTCCCTGATGAAGACATCATGTTCATAAAAGTGTAAACACCCCAAATTTGCCCTCACCCATTCACACCATGGCTTGTGATCATTTCATATGCATAAACTCAATCATATCATCTCATATCACATTTTTTATTCACTGCATAGTGTCTAAGTCATCTGCACCTAGGGTTTGTGATCTGAGCAATCCAAGAGCCCCTTGAGCCACTCCAAAGGCAACCAATCACTTCAAAGGGATCCATATGTGTTCAAGTATCATATTACATCCTCTCAAAGTCAAAAATTCCCAAAGAATCACAAGAACTAGGGTTTGAATGGATGCAGAGCCAGGTTTGACTACACAGTTGACCTAAAATTAGGGTTTTGGTTTCAGAGGCCATAACACCCAATTTTTTGGTCATTCTTGTTTCCATTGGTCTCTATATGGTATAAGGAGTATGCATATCAATTTTCATGAAGAAATTCCATGGGGAAGTCATCTGATCAAGGGTTGACTTTCTGGACAAGTCAGTGCAAAATCAGGGCATCTGAGGCCCCCAATGACCCAACCAATGGGCATTCTTCATCATTTTGAGTGTATATGATAAATACAAAAATGTACACCCGCTGAGTTGAAAAGCCGCATTGGACAGCTCAGGCAAAAATGGGTATCCCGATGGATTGAAAACCCGAAAGGGCGATCCATGCAAAATAAGGGAATAAGCGAACAACTGCGCTCTGAATTCGTCTGTATTATCTACAACTCGGCAAGCTCTAAAGGATCAAGCTTCAATCAAAATCAACCTTCTTCAGAAAGCAAGACGAGAAGAACGTCATTGTCATACGAGTCATAGCAGAAGAGGAAGCCCCTTGAAAGCGTCGTCAACATTGCCAGCATTTTGTTTCTCAATTTGTAACAATCTCCTCATTTCAGGGGATTTGTTTCTTTGACTGTATCTCGCCAATTCAGGGCATATGAATTAATAAAACCAGATTTTCAGTCATGTCTTGTACATTTTATTTGCAAAAATGTCTGATGTCTCAAAAAAAAAAAACTGATTGCATAAGAATACAGATGCTATCTTCAAAAGTAAAAACATGCTTGCAGGAAATATGCTTACTCTCAGAAGTATCCTAACTCCTATGACGGAATCCAGTAAAAGATACCTCGGGACCATTTGAGCGTTTCCTTATCTTTACAGGATTGCAGGTATCCAGAGCGCAACTTGGGGCATGCAATTTACATCTCAGCAAGCTGGCAAATCAACAAATAATCTCAGCATCCGAAATGCTCTATCCCCAGCTGAGTTGCCTCTCATTACTCTCCCCAGCTGAGTTACCAACAACATTCCCCAGCTGTATTACCAATCGTTCTTCCTCGGCAGAATGCAAAGTCAGGGAATCATCTCCCCACAGAATCCTCAGCCTCTATTCAAAAGAGCAACGCATGAAGGAGTCACAACAGAGTACGGAAGGCTTCTACAAACCCCAACTGGGTCCTATATTACAAGGATATGTCAATCAGTGACCTAGATCCCCAAGCAGATGCATCTCATCAGATATGTCAATAATTTCACCCCCAGCTGGGATGTCCTCTTCAAGCAGATCGATCAAAGATCTTCGCAGCAACGGGATCCGAATCCCGGTTTTGGTATCTTTGCACAATCATAGCATTTGCATCATATTCACCCACAAAGCGTAGCATTCCGTTTTAACACGGAGCATTACGGCAAAAAATCAAATGCACAGCATAATCATGAGCCATGTTATGAATCAACACCTGTAAATGATTACAGTTCATCAACATACAGAAGAAAAATCCCCACCAGAGTTCCCAGCAAAAGCAGTTGCCTCACAAATCACAAACACCAGTATATACTCCTTTTGACACCCGTCCGTGTTATATCCCAGCAGAAAGCCAAAGACATCCTCTTTGTACTCACATATACTTATATACACTTTCTTGGCACCCGTCCGTGTCGTATCCCCAGCGCAGTCACCTACACTTTGTATATCAAATATTTGTTCATACTATACTCTTCTCCTTTTGACACTCGTCCGTGTCGCTCTCCCCAGCAGTTAACTACTCATACTACTCAGATACTCGTCCGTATCTTGTATATACCTTTTATATCCCCTCAGATTCGACACTAGTCCTTGTTCTTTGTTAACCCGTTGGTACTCGTCCGTACCATCATCTCAGAACATGCGTCAAGCGTTTGTTTCTACATGATACTCGTCCGTATCATAACCTTAAGGATGCTCGTCCGCATCTTTAATCCGTACACCGTGTCAAACACTTGTATCTTCTTGAATAAAGATACTCGTCTGTACCTACTATCCCCAGAAGAGTTCTTTCAGATTCAACACTCGTCCGTGTTCTCTGTTAACCAGTTGATACTCGTCCGTATCATCATCTTTGAACACGCGTCAGTATTTGTTTCTACCCGATACTCGTCCGTATCGTAGTCTTAAAGGATGCTCATCCGCATCTTTAATCTATACACAACATCTAAACACTTATACCTTTTGTTTCTTGGATATAAACACTCGTCCGTGTTTACTTCTCCCCAGTAGATCGCCAAGTAAGCATTTTTTTTTCTTTTTATCTAACACTCGTCCTGTGTTATGATAAAACCCTGAGAGCAGCCGTACCCTGCTAGGTGGTCGTCCTCCACCTCTTGATGGTCGTCCTCCATCATGCTCATCCGATGGTCGTCCCCATCATTGATATTTAGCAGCCGTCCCCTGCTAGGTGGTCGTCCTCCACCTTTTGATGATCGTCCTTCATCATTTTATCCAATGGCCGTCCCCATTGTTGATTTTGGTTATCTGGCATTCGTCCTATGTCATGAGAAACCTCGAGAGCAGCCGTACCCTGCTGAGTGGTCGTCCTCCACTTCTTGATGGTCGTCCTCCATCATGCTCATCCGATGGCCGTCCCCATCGTTGATATTTTCGGCAGCCGTCCCCTGCCAGGTGGTCGTCCTTCGCCTTTGATGGCCGTCCCCATCATATTTCTTTTATTCCCCAACAGAGCAGCCGTCCCCTGCTAGATGATCGTCCTTCATCTTTGATGGCCGTACCCCATCATCTGTTTATTTCATTTATTCTTTAACCCGATGGTCGTCCCCGTCGTGGTCCCTTTTCCATTTCTTTTAGCCCGATGGCCGTCCCCATCGTCGGTTACCTTGCTTTATGAACTTGATGGCCGTCCCCGTCATGTTTTCCCCAGAGAATTTTACAACTTTATCTTGATGGCCGTCCCCATCATAATATCTTATTTTTCCCAGCTAGTCGGCCGTCCCCGTCTTGGCTTTACCTTTTATCCCCAGCATGTCGGCCGTCCCCGTCATTGCCCTTTACCCAGCAGTCATCCTCTGCTCGACGGTCGTCCTCCGTCGCCCACACTTTACAATATACTTTATTTTCCTTTACAATCTATATCCCTTTTCTTCTTCATTCTGTGAGTGCAAATTTTGGACTGTCTTTGGTATTCAACCACAAGTTATCTTGTTTGCCTGTTAAGCCGTTGCTTACAACCTGCACAGCTAACTCATGTTTGAATAGGGGCAGCTGTAAACACCCCAAATTTGCCCTCACCCATTCACACCATGGCTTGTGATCATTTCATATGCATAAACTCAATCATATTATCTCATATCACATTTTTGATTCACTGCATAGTGTCTAAGTCATCTGCACCTAGGGTTTGTGATCTGAGCAATCCAAGAGCCCCTTGAGCCACTCCAAAGGCAACCAATCACTTCAAAGGGATCCATATGTGTTCAAGTATCATATTACATCCTCTCAAAGTCAAAAATTCCCAAAGAATCACAAGAACTAGGGTTTGAATGGATGCAGAGCCAGGTTTGACTGCACAGTTGACCTAAAATTAGGGTTTTGGTTTCAGAGGCCATAACACCCAATTTTTTGGTCATTCTTGTTTCCATTGGTCTCTATATGGTATAAGGAGTATGCATATCAATTTTCATGAAGAAATTCCATGGGGAAGTCATCTGATCAAGGGTTGACTTTCTGGACAAGTCAGTGCAAAATCAGGGCATCTGAGGCCCCCAATGACCCAACCAATGGGCATTCTTCATCATTTTGAGTGTATATGATCTTTATTTGATCATGGAAGAAGGTTGAAGTTCACAAAAATCAAGAATTTGGAGTTTTTGCAAATGTTGACTTTTTGGGCATAGTTGACTTTTCAAGAATGCTTCATTTTAGGTCATTTTTCAAGCCTTGATTCTTGATCCAAAAATGCTTCAAATGGAAAAACTTTGGTCATGAAAGTTGTAGATTACATCTTTCCCTTTTCAAAAAGTACAAGAACATGATCAAATTCTTTTTGGATCAAAAGTTATGGTGTGACAAAGTTGGCAAAAATCATTGATTTTCAAGTTATGTACCAAAAGGCAAAAATTGCAAATTCTCCTTTCAAGGCCAATTCAGTCACCATATGGGCTTCTAATGCACTTAACATGATCATGCAACTTCTAAAAGTCAGATTTGAACCAAGGTGCCTCATGTTTCATGGCTTATGTGACAAGATTTTTCCATATGAACCAAAAGTTAACCAAGTTGCAAAACCATCATGATATTTCCTACAACTTGCTGCCTTGGCCTTTGAACCAGCCATAGTCTCTCACCACACCATGCTGCGCCAGCCCTAGCCCTTGTACCAAGCTAGCACCAAGCCCATGCCTCTCTTACAACCAAGTTGACATTTTGCAAAAGTAAACATCCCAATCACCACAGGCCATGTCACATCCCCTGACCTATGGGATTAAAATATACTATCCAAATGCTGGCCAGGACACTCAAGAAGCAAGGCTGAAACCTCATATAGCAAGCCATTCACAAAAACACTCCAAGAAGCAAAAACTTTCGAATCTGCCTCCACAAACTACAAACACTCAAACAAATTCCTCCAATCATCTCACCCTGCCTTGTTGAGTAGAAACCACCAAGACTTGGGCCTGAAACAAGCAAGAGCACCCCATTGCCATTTTTCACCTCAAGTTGCAGTTTCATTCGAATCTCTCTCCCCAGCTCACAAACATCAAAACCAACTCCACAAACCTTCTCCACTCATCATCAGGACCACAAAGAACCACTCACATTGGCCTGAAGCTGCTTGCATCACCTTTGCCATTTCCAACTGAGCTTGAGCAGAAGCTGCTCAAACTCTTCACACAGCCAACATAAACTTCTCCAAAGCATTCAAACATCATCAAGAGGTCCTAAGGAGTGGATTGCACAAGGAGAAAGGGTCTGAAAGTTGCTGGAGTGAAAGCTTCGAATCTCAGGTAGCTCAAGAAATATTTTTCCAGAAATCATTTTTTATGTTCTAAACTTGTTCTCCATGCTTCACTGAGTATCCTGATGCTTTTAGTTTTTGAAATGGTGATGAAATGAACATTTAATTGATCTCTGAAACTGGTTTGCCCTAAAAATTGTTTGTTTCGATTCATGCTTCTGGGGAAAAATAAATGAATTTGGGCATGGGGTTTTAATTCAGTGGATCATGGGAATCATTTCCCCTTTTTTAGATTTTGTTTTTGTTACGATTTGAGAGAGTTTGGAGATTTTCAGGTGGACTTCCCACCGGAGAAGACGACCGGAGGTCCTCTCCGGCCACCTGAAAATCATTTGCCCTAATTACAGTCATTAACTCCCATTTGAATTTCGTGCGTTGGATGCCTTTGACCCGTTGACTACCCGCGCGCATGTGTGGTCCAGATCTGTTTGCTTAGCCCTAATCCACGTGTTTAGTTTAATTAATCTATAATTAAATTAATTTAATCTGAGCCAACCACAGCCCTTGGATAACGCGCGTGGTCAACTAATTCAAACTCAGACTCAATCCTGGCCCTCCACTCATTTGACTTTCTTTTTATTTTCATTTAATTCATTTTCTTTTCATTTGTTTTGCATAATTATTTTAAAATAGTAAAAAATGTGTAAAAATTATGAAACTTTTTCTCATAAGTTTTATTAATTTTTATGACACAAAAATATTTTTATTTTTATTTTTATCATTAAAAAAGTATTTTAAAATATTTAAAAGATTATTTTTAATTGATTAATGGAAATTAATTTATTAAAAATACTTTTAGGTATTTAAAAATCACCAAAAAATTCATGAAATGTTCTAAGACATTTAGAAACATTGTCCAACCTTCAAACCAAATTTCTTTTTTGATCTTGATGCATTTTGAGAATTTTTCATTGAATAAAAATCATTTTTATGCATTAATTTGATCCAAAGTTCAAAAATCATTTCTGCCTATCTATGAAGAGTTGGACATTGATTCTTCTTGCATTGCATTGTGTTTAGCATGTAGTTTTTGAGATAAAATGGCCATGATTTGATCTTGCATTTTTCATTTGTTTGGCATTTCTTTTGTTTAGGAACCCTAAAAACCCTAATAACTTGTAAAATTCATAACTTGAGATTGGTTGAGAGTTGAGACCTCCCCTTTGGACTTTGGTTTAGTATAGGATTAGGGATCCTTTGAGTGGCATTTTCCATTTTTTATCTTAGGATTTGCTTCTGTTTTTGGTTTTTGTTTGATGTTTGGTTCATAAACCCTAATTTTGGCTTCCATTTGCATCCATCTTGCATACTCTGGAATAACATGACTTGCCATGACATTCCAAGCATCCATTTGATTCATTTAACATCATAAGACATATAGAAAGCATGTTTGATCATTGCATCATGTATTTGCTATGTTGTATGCCTTGTATGCTTCATAACTTTCCATGTTTGTTCATGTTCCTTAACTTGCATCATTTGCATCCATGATCTTGTATGAACATCTCCATGCCTTACCTCATGTTTGTAGCACTCCATAGCATCATTATCATCATCAACATGATTCTGGTTTTGTTTAGCATCATACCATTTCATCCCATTTTGCATTGCATTGCATCTCTTTCTAACATTTCAGGTGGTAAGTAAACTTGAGAAGTGAATTTGCCTTCACTTCTCATAACTTTTCTTTTCATCTTTCTTGCATCCATTGCTGCATTTCTATATGTGTTTGAGATTGAGCTTGCTCATTCTTGTTCCTCCCACTTTCTTTCTTCAAGTGACTTGACTTCTTAAATGAAGCAAGTCACTTTGCTTCTCTTGATCCTGTTCATCTGCTTCCTGGTGGTTCCATTGAAGATTGCTCTTGAAAACCTCACAAACCTTAGGAACAACCAAGAATGACAATGATTAGGGTTTTGATTAGTCTCCCCTCTTAGTTTTACCTTTGTGTCTCTTTTGAGTCTTCTCTTCTCATCTCATAATCAGGGACTAAACCTTAAAGGCTTTAAGGCTTTGTGATTAAGCTTATGCCTGCATCCTTCTCTTAGGATGGAGTGTATAACTTTAATCCTAAGTGTTAAACCCCTAATGTGTTTAAATCTCTTAATCAATTCACTTAATAAATATCAAGGCATCACACTTGTAACTTGGGCCTTGCTTTAGGGTTCTAATTCTTCCTTAATTGGTTAAGAAGGACTAACCCTAGTGTTAATGGACAAGTCCCCCTCAAGTTGTCTTACAAACCATAAAACTCACTTCATCATCATATCACTAAATAAAATCCACTTAATCAAAGGCTTTGTTTTGTCATGAGTTTAATCCCTAATCATGGATTAAGTTGAGGAGTTTTCCTCAGCTTAAACATTCTCATCTATTATCCTTCTATTAGGATGGTGTAATGAGTCTGTTTAATCCCTGATTATGGCTTAATCTCATTACTTAACACTAAACAAAAACACCAAAAACATCTAATTAATCACAAGTAGGTTAATGATCTTAATCCTACACCAAAGGTGTTTAAGTGTGAGAAGCTGACTTCACACTTAAGGTATTCTCATTACCCCTAATCAGAGGGAAGATGTGATGAGTTTACTAAATCCATTGGTTTAGACTTAAGCTCATTAACTTATGACAAAATCCAAAAACAATAAAAGACTGAAAATACAAAAACAAACAATAATCGTCTCCTCCGGGATTCTTTTCTCATCTCATCTCATTCACTCACAAACGAGAACTTGCTTCTTCCGTCTAATGCAAGACAGTTTGCACCTGAGTCAGACAGGTCATACACTTGAGCATAGACAAGTAAGCAGTTCACCAGTCAATTCATCTTTCAGTCTCTTTGGGTCGAACTACGGTGTTCTGACTTCCTCATTGCACGAGAGGATACGTAGGCATAACTTAACAGTTATCGAACAAAAGTCTCTGTATATTCCCCCTCTTTCCAGCTTTCATTCTTTAAGCCTCATGATCTTGAGCATCTTATTCTTGTTCTTACACTGACACTGTACATTTATACACATCACATTTCTCTACACTGACACCTGTACATTCTTTTCCAGCTATTGTATACACAGATTGCACTGACACTACCCCTTTAAAACACAAATCTTTTAAGCGTGGATCCCGTCGAGTACGGCGGACAATCTGGGTGCTAATACCTTCCCAGGTTGTAACCAACCCCCTTTCTCAGTCTCTCTGGTTCGCAACCGTCTTATCCATGTCTTTCTAGGTCTATGCAGCATCGCCTTTCCTCCGGGATAAAAATGCCTAGCTGGCGACTCTATTCATTCTCCAGTGAGTTCACGGCTGTGTGTTCTCACTGTCCCTCTCGCCGACCGTTCGCGTCTGTACCTTTATCTGGGCCAGTCCCATTTATCGGGAGCGACAGCTTGGCGACTCTGCTGGGGAACCTTATACTGCAACCAGGGCTTCTGGTTCTTTTTGTGGGTTCCTCCTAGCGCTTGTTTGATTTGTGTTTACTGGGGTGTTATGTGCTTATTTGTGATTGTATATGTTTTATTTTTGCTTTATGTACAGTTGCTTTACTGCTTTCTTTATTGCTTTCGTATATATCATACTGTCATGCTGCTGGCTGGATCTGGTCTTTGTTTTGATGGGTGGGTGATTCATTGAGAGTTAAGGTCCTATACCTGGGACCTGAGTGACACCTAGGCTAGAGTGAATCATATTCTTTCCCATTCCATTTCGGTTTGGTGCGGGAATATGAAACACGGTTCAGATATGGGTTTCTTCTTGAGAACTCTGTGTTGCAGATTTCCTGCAATGCTAGGGCTATCTGGGAAGCCTGCTAAGTCTGGATGACCTTTAGTATTGACCTTCAGAAACTGAGGTGAATTAGAGGAGGAACTTTTATGGTTATTGTAAACACTGTACCTCCGGGTTAGAAGTGTTTACACTTCTCATAACTGATCCAAGTCTGAGGATCCTTGTTCTAGAACACCACCTGTGAGGAGGTTGGGCTGTTTACAAGTTTGCAGGTACCTTGACCTCAGAATACCTTGTTGCTTTGATTGTTTAAGAATACTCCAATTTGGGACAGTTCTTGTGATTCTAAAACCCTGGACATGTGGCTCTTTATTTGAGTCCCCCACCTTGGTTACTGGATTTATGGACCTCATCTGGAATTCTTGAGCACACTTGGACTTATATCAGAGTTTTGGTCAGATCCAGCTCAGTCACAGACCCTTGCATTTCATCTGCATACATAATCATTGCATCATATTGACATTTGCTTATTTGTGTTTCAGGGTATCCGTCTTCATTTGGTTTTGGTTTTGACCCCATCTTCAGTTTTGACTTGTCTTCATCAGCTATCTGCTTCAGTTATCACCTGCACCAGCCAGTCAGTGGCCCACTTCTTCAGTATTATCATCAGCACCTGTCTCTATTCAGTCTCAGCATCATGGCTCCTAAAAAGAGCAACATCACCTATCACTTTTTCCAGCCAGAGCTATCAGACATCAGGAGGATTCAAACCCTGATCACTCCAGATCACATACCATTGTTCAGGGAAAGTTATGGAGATATACTTGATATGGTTATGGATCTGGACCCATCACAGAGAAGCCTGATCCACACCTGCATTCAGTTCTATGATCCCCCACTGAGATGTTTCACTTTCCAAGACTTTCAGTTGGGCCCTCTTTTAGAAGAATACTCATCATTGGTTGGTTTTCCTATCAAGGGTGGAATCCCTTTCAACTCAGAGATGGTCTTTCCTAGCAATGGAGAAGTAGCGAAGGCTCTGCATCTGGAACCTGTCCTGATTGAGCAGCATATGACTTCTAAAGCTGGGATCCCTGGCTTTCATCTGGATTTCTTAATCTCTCAAGCTACCCTGAAAGCTTCTCTAGGAGATTGGAAAGCTGTTTGTGCTTTACTGGCCTTGAGCATATATGGAATTGTATTGTTTGCAGATGAGCCTCGATTCGTCAGCAAGAACGCAATCCATCTATTTATCTTGAAGAACCCAGTACCAACTTTATTAGGGGATCTCTACTACTCAGTGCATCAGAGGAATGAAAAGCAGAGGGGAAGATTAGTCAGGTGTTGTGCTCCTTTGTTCCATACTTGGCTTCTCAGGCATCTACCCAGAACAGATGCATTTCTGAACCCTCATCAGCAGAGCAACTGGGCTAAAAGACTCACTGCTCTAACTTCAGCAGATATCAGATGGTGCACTCAAAGCACCAAGGGCAGGGATATCATCACCAGCTGCGGGCATTTTCCTAATGTGCCTTTGATAGGAGTTAAGGGTAGTATCAATTACAACCCTCTGCTGTTTAGACGAAAATTGGGCTATGCATTGGTCCACACTCCTAAGGCACAGGACTTGGTTGAGACTCTTTATTGCGAGAACAAGCTTAATCTGGCTATTGTTAGGCAGGCAGCCTGGGCCTGGGATAATGTTCAAACCAATGGGATGACTATTCTGGGGAAGTGCAACAATGTGGCATCAGCACAATATTATGAATGGTCCCGTGCCAGGGCCCAATTCTCTGGGATGCCCTTTACTATAGAAGATATGCCTGAGTCATCTTCAGCACCACCCCCTGCCACTATCAGTTTGGAAGAGTTTGAGAGCTTGAAGGAAAGAAATGAGAAGCTAACCCAGGCTTTGCAGAAGACCCTCCGGGAGAGGAGTGAGGGTATGAGGGAAATTGAGAGGTTGGAGAAATTGAGAGTAGAGCATCTGACTAAGATTGAGAAGTCTGGGGATTATATCAAAAAGTCTAAAGCTGGTGAACAAATTCTGAAGAATGCTTGCAAGGAAGCCCAGTTCCAGAGAGCAAGAACAGACTTGTATTTGAAGGAGAGTCAAGCCCGGTGGGTCAGGATCACCGAGGCTCGTACCCTGGAAGACAAGAGAGTTCAAGACAAGATGGAGCAACTAGAAGCTAGTGCAAAAGAACAGCAAGAAGCCCTGGCAGCAGCCCAGAAGGAGATATCAGAGCTGAAGATCAAAGCAGGGGTGAAGAGGTCCAAAGAACAAACTCAGCACAAGAAGCTAGCAGCAGCTGTTACAACTCGGAACCTCCTTATTAGGAATCTCACGGAGCGTCCGGCTGATCCTGTGACCGAAGCACTTCTCAAGGAAGTTCGTGAGGATGAGTTTGGTCTTGATGTTTGACCATTTGTTTGTTGTTGCTTTCATTCCATGTACTTTTATTTTCCTGTAATGTATTTTGACCTCTCAGAGGGCTTGTATTTGTAAACAAACTATGTACCATTTTGCTTTTGTAATATATGTATTAGTTTGTTCCAATCGAGTTTCACTTCAAAAGCAACATCAACAGCATCTTCAAGGGTCTGGAAGGGTCAAAACTGAATGCCAAGCCGGATACCTTGAAAACAAATAAGCATACTGCATTGCATGCTAACCCTTTTGTTTGTTTTGTAGGGTTTTGATTTATTTCCACTAACTCTGTTGTGATGTTCAGGAACTATTGCTAGGCGCCGGGTATTTCCCCTCAACCGTCCGCACCGCTATCCAACCCGAAACAACCTTCCGGGCATTCAAATGGATCAGATGCAGCAGGACCTTACTGAGGTCAGAAATCAAATGGCAAATGAAAGGCTAGAGATGAGGAATCAAATGACTCAGTTTATGGAAGTTATGAACAACATGGCTCAGAGCCAGGAAAGATTGAGAGCCATGGTGGAAAGGCAAAATCAAGAGGATCCACATATAGGGACTGCCGGTACCAGTAACAATGAAAGGGTACAACCTCATGTCAACCTTCCGGTATTTGGACCACACCTCCATCCTGAGGTCAATATTCCAGCAAATGTTCAAGGGACTGCCACCGCAGCCAGGGTACTACAAGAAGATCCTCAAGAGGACCAATTCACAGTAATGGGCGCTGGGGAAGAAGCTTATGATAGAAGATTGGATGAGATAGCTGAGAAATTGAGGTCCTTAGAATCTCAAAAATCTTTGGGCTTCGATGTCATGGACATGGGCTTGGTAGACGGGGTCAGGATCCCCCATAAGTTCAAGCCTCCTTGCTTTGAAAAATACAACGGGACTTCATGCCCCCGGACTCATTTACAGTCATTTCTGGGAAGGTTGAAGGCCTATACTATGGATGAGAAGCTCTGGATGTTCTATTTCGAGGATAGCTTAACTGGAGCGTCAAGAGAATGGTACTCTCACTTGACAAGGGCAACTATTAGATGCTGGAAGGACCTGGCAGAGGCCTTCATCAGACAGTATCAGTATAACTTAGACATGGCACCCAACAGGACCCTCATAATGGGAATGTCACAGTCTTCAAGGGAGAGTTTCCGAGAATATGCCCAGAGATGGAGGCAATTGGCTGCTGCTGTTCAGCCACCTATGTCTGAACGGGAAATGGCAGATATGTTCATGAACACCCTTCAGGGAACTTATATTGACAGGCTGGCTGCCTTCTCTTCCACTAGCTTTGCGGATGTTGTCATAGCTGGGGAGAGAATCGAAAGCCTGTTGAAGATGGGTAAGATCTCAGACAACGGTGCAAGCTCGTCCAATAGTACAAGAAAGCCTTTTGCAGGCCCGAGAAGAACTGGCGAGACCAATGCCATCCATTCAAACAGGGGTAGGCCCCAATATGTTCACAGGTCAATAGCAGCAGTTACCATTCCTGCTCCAGCTCATCCTCTACCAGTCTATCAACCTCTGCAGCAAAACTATCAGCCGCAACCTCAGTACCATCAGCAAAATCAGTATCCTCCAAGAAATTACAACAACAGCAACACCAACAACAACAGTCAACAAAGGCCATTTCAGCAGAGGCCATCTCAAGCTAATAGGGTGATCGATCCAATCCCTATGCCATATGCTACCCTGCTGCCACAACTCCTGAAACTCAACCTAGTTGAGCTAAGGACGCTGGCACCTCCAGATCCCAACAGTCTACCCAGGAACTATGACTCCAACGCTAGGTGTGCCTTCCATTCAAACGCACCTGGCCACAGTACAGAAAAGTGCAGAGCTCTGCATATGAAGGTACAAGACCTGGTAGACTCGAAAGCTCTGAATTTCGCACCACCACCCAATGTAAATAAGAACCCAATGCCAAACCACGGTGGTCCTAGAATTAACGCTATTGAAGAAGACAAACCGTCTTATTTAATAACCAGCGTGGGTCAGATCCGGACACCGTTGGTAGAAATCAAGGCTCAACTCCTGGAATGTCAAATGTTCCCGGGGTGTGAGTTGGGTTGTGCTTACTGCAATATCTCTGTAAATGGGTGCGATAATTTGAGGAATGGCATAGACGGCCTTATTCAGAGTGGCCAACTTCAGATCACCGCATCATTTCCAACAAATCCAGCAATCTCATCAGCAACGGTTTCAGAACCTCCTACAACTGCAGCAACTATTGTTCCTGACAATTCTTCGGTTTCATCAACGAATACTTCATCTGTCGTTTCAACTGATCAGATATCAATGAATGTTCCTTCTACAACTCCAGCACCACTCCATTTTGAAGCTCCTACAACAACAACATCCATTCTTCCACCATTATCTCCTACAACACCAGCAATAAATCATGAAGATGTCTCAACTGTCACCATATTCTACGATCCTGAAAACAACTCTGTCTACAATTCAGAAAGTGCTGCTCCCACCAGGGCACCAGTGACAATCTATTATGATCCTCAGACTATCACAATTCCTTCAACAGCTGCAATCAGTCCAGTCACCATCACGGTGCCTGGACCCGTACCTTATGAAAGCAGTAATGCCATCCCCTGGCATTACGGCTCTGACTTGTACTGTGAAGGACAAAGAATCACTTTTGAATCATCAACCCCTGCACTACAAATTGACAATGTGGGAGGAGGCGGAGGCTTCACTCGAAGCGGACGTCTTTTCGCTCCACAAATTCCGAGACCAACTGCCGAAGCAGAAGCTGCTGCCAAGGCAAAAGGAAAGAGCCCTGTGCAGGAAGATCAAGCTGTTAAGGAAGCTTTGAAGACACCATTCGATCAAGAGGTTGATGAGTTCATGCGAATCATCAAAAAGAGTGATTATAAAGTAGTGGATCAGCTTCACCAGACGCCTTCCAAGATCTCAATCCTATCATTGCTTATGTGCTCCGAAGCCCATCGGAATGCACTACTCAAAGTCCTGCACGCCGCTTACGTGCCTGAAGAGATCACTGTCAATCAGCTGGAAGCAGTAGTGGGAAATGTTAATGCTAGTCACGGACTAGGGTTCACCAATACTGATTTGACAACGGAAGGCCGCAACCACAACAAAGCCTTGCACATAACCATGGAATGCAAAGGTGCTGTCCTTTCCCATGTGCTGGTAGACACGGGGTCATCCCTTAATGTCCTACCTAAAAAGGCTTTGGTGAAGCTAGAATATGATGGATTGGCGTTGAGACCCAGCAACCTGGTGGTAAGAGCTTTTGATGGCTCAAAGAGATCGGTTCTGGGAGAGATTGAGCTGCCCGTAACGATTGGCCCGCAGACTTTCACAACTATCTTCTACGTGATGGATATACAGCCCGCCTACAGCTGTTTATTGGGTAGGCCATGGATTCACGCTGCTGGCGTCGTGACCTCTACCCTTCACCAGAAGTTAAAATATGAGTGGGAGGGTCAAATCGTTACAATCTGCGGAGAGGAGGACATTTTTGTCAGCCACCTGGCTACTTATAAATACATTGAGATGGATGGGGAGATCCATGAAACTATGAGCCAGGGGTTTGAAGCCTTGAATGTGAATGAAACATCTGCTGTACCTGGTACTTCAATATCGTCATACCAACAAGCCCAGAAGGTTGTTGAGGGAGGAAACGCCCAAGGCTGGGGCAAACTGCTATCGGTGGAGAAGAAAGAAGACAGATTTGGGTTGGGTTACAAACCAACTCAACAAGATCAAGCAGCGGCTGCGAAAGAGCCCAATTTTGTGAGTGGGGGGATGCTTACCCCTGATGCTATCAACTGTCTGGAAGACGAGCTGGAAGAAGAACGCAACCTGGAAAGATGGATTCGTCCAAAGATCCCGGGGAGCAGTGTCTCGAACTGGTCTTCCCAGGAAATTATAAGAGTTACTCATGCAGAGTAATTATTATTTCCTGTATTTTTATAAGCATGCATCAAAGTCTTGCATCTTGCCCAAGATGACAAGACTCATTTTGTAATTGGGCCATCTGTACTTTTTGTGCAAACAAGATCAATTAATGAAATATCAGACATCTTTTTGCAAACGAGTCTTTTCCTTTTCGTTCACTGTTTTTCCATTTTTCTTTTTGTACAAAAAATAAATGGCGGTGTTTTCAAAATGACAACTTCATTTCACCTTTCTAAATAAGACTAAAATCAGATCACTAAAATGAACAAACTGAACCCTTGCAGAGAGTGCCTTCCAGACTGCACCGACAACAGCACGGCTATGACTTCGTATGACTTTGACAATCCAATCAATCAAGCTGATGAAGGGGTTGAAGAAGAGTATGATCTTCCTGGAGAGCTAGCCAGGTTGTTAAGACAAGAGGAAAAGGTTATTACTCCTCACCAGGAGGAGGTTGAAGTGATCAATCTTGGTACAGATGAAGACGTGAAAGAAGTTAAAATCGGGGCCTGCCTGCAAGACTCAGTGAAGAGACAACTGATAGACCTGCTTCAAGAGTATGTGGATGTGTTTGCCTGGTCGTACCAAGATATGCCAGGGTTGGATACCGATATTGTCGTGCACAAGCTGCCTTTGAGAGAAGAATGCCCGCCAGTTAAGCAGAAACTGCGCCGTACTCGCCCAGACATGGCAATGAAAATCAAAGAAGAGGTACAAAAGCAGTGGGACGCCGGGTTCCTTGCTGTGACTAGCTATCCACCGTGGGTTGCTAATATTGTGCCTGTGCCTAAGAAGGACGGTAAAGTAAGAATGTGCGTTGACTACCGGGATCTGAACAGAGCCAGCCCGAAAGATGACTTCCCATTACCTCATATTGATGTATTGGTGGATAACACGACTCAGTTCTCGGTATTCTCCTTCATGGACGGATTTTCAGGATATAATCAGATCAAGATGTCACCTGAAGACATGGAGAAGACAACATTCATCACACCCTGGGGCACGTTCTGCTACAAGGTAATGCCATTTGGGCTCAAGAATGCTGGTGCAACATATCAACGGGCTATGGTAACATTATTCCACGATATGATCCATAAAGAAATCGAGTGTTATGTGGATGATATGATTGCCAAGTCCCTTACTGAAGAAGACCACCTGGTAAATCTGTTGAAGCTATTCAAGCGTCTGAGGAAGTACCAATTGAAGTTGAACCCCAACAAATGCACATTCGGGGTGCGATCTGGTAAGCTGCTGGGCTTTATTGTAAGCGAGAAAGGGATTGAAGTTGACCCTGATAAAGTCAAAGCTATTCAAGAGATGCCTGCACCGAAAACGGAGAAAGGAGTTCGAGGGTTCTTAGGTCGATTGAACTACATCTCACGGTTCGTATCCCACCTTACGGCAACCTGCGAACCCTTGTTCAAGTTGTTAAGAAAAGAGCAGACGGTCAGGTGGAACGAAGACTGCCAAAGGGCTTTTGACAAAATCAAAGAATACTTACAAGAGCCTCCAATCCTTATGCCACCAGTTGAAGGAAGACCTCTGATAATGTACTTGACAGTATTAGAAGAGTCGATGGGGTGTGTGCTGGGCCAGCATGACGAGTCTGGTCGAAAAGAGTATGCAATATACTACCTAAGCAAAAAGTTTACCGACTGTGAACAGCGTTATTCATTGCTCGAGAAAACTTGCTGTGCTTTAGCGTGGGCTGCTCGCCGACTGAGACAATATATGTTGACCCACACTACTTTGTTGATATCCAAGATGGACCCAGTTAAGTATATTTTCGAGAAGCCAGCTCTTACCGGACGGGTTGCAAGATGGCAAATGATCCTTACTGAATATGACATCCAGTACACATCCCAGAAAGCCATCAAGGGCAGTGTACTATCTGAATATCTTGCTGGGCAACCCATTGATGACTACCAGCCTATGAGGTTTGACTTCCCTGATGAAGACATCATGTTCATAAAAGCGAAAGATCATGAAGAGCCTATTCACACTGAAGGGCCTGACCCGGAAGAAGAATGGACTATGATGTTTGATGGGGCTGTTAACATGAATGGTCGTGGTGTTGGTGCAGTACTCATTACACCTAAAGGAGTTCACATGCCTTTCTCGGCAAAACTCACTTTCAACTGCACTAACAACGAAGCTGAATACGAAGCTTGCATTATGGGTCTTGAGGAAGCCATTGACCTCAGGATCAAGACATTGACTGTATTCGGAGATTCAGCTCTGGTAGTTAATCAAACCAACGGAAAATGGTACACCCACCAGGATCATCTGATACCTTACAGGGATTATACAAGGAGGTTACTGACTTTCTTCACAACAGTCAAGCTTGAGTATATCCCTCGGGACGAGAATCAGTTTGCAGATGCTCTCGCTACCATTTCATCCATGATCAAAGTTCAAGCTGCTAACTTTGTACCTCAGATTTCAGTGTCCAGACTTGACAGACCAGCATATGTGTTCGCAGCAGATGTTGTTAAAGATGATAAGCCTTGGTTCCATGACATTAAGTGCTTCTTGGAGGACCAAACATACCCACCCGGGGCATCTTCCAATGATAAGAAAACTTTAAGAAGGCTTGCTGGTAGTTTCTTTCTGAACACTGATGGGTCTTTATACAAAAGGAACTTTGATATGGTACTCCTCAGATGTGTTGATAAGACGGAAGCAGATTTGCTGATGCATGAAGTGCACGAAGGATCGTTTGGTACCCATGCCGGAGGGCATGCCATGGCTAAAAAGTTGTTAAGATCAGGTTATTACTGGATCACAATGGATGCAGACTGTTGTGCTTATGCCAGAAAATGCCATAAATGCCAGATCTATGCAGATAAGGTGCATGTACCTCCCAATCCTCTGAACATCATGGCTTCGCCATGGCCTTTTGCCATGTGGGGCATTGACATGATTGGCAAGATTGAGCCGACTGCTTCAAATGGCCACAGATTCATCCTGGTCGCCATTGACTATTTCACCAAGTGGGTTGAAGCAGCCTCATATGCAAACGTCACCAGGCAAGTGGTAGCCAGATTTCTGAAAAGAGATATCATCTGTCGATACGGAGTTCCCGAGCGAATCATTACTGATCATGGTTCCAATCTAAACAACAAGATGATGGCTGAATTATGCCGGGACTTCAAGATCCAACATCACAATTCTTCTCCTTACAGGCCAAAGATGAACGGCGCTGTTGAGGCAGCAAATAAAAATATCAAGAAGATTGTGCAGAAGATGGTAGTCACTTACAAAGACTGGCATGAAATGCTACCGTTCGCCTTGCATGGGTACCGCACGTCAATCAGAACATCCACTGGGGCAACACCGTATCAGCTTGTGTATGGTATGGAAGCAGTCCTGCCGGTTGAAGTTGAATTACCCTCCCTACGGGTACTGATGGATGTTAAACTGAGTGAAGCAGAATGGGTTAGGTCCCGATACGAACAACTGAGTCTGATTGAAGAGAAAAGATTGGCTGCAATCTGTCATGGGCAGTTGTATCAGAAAAGAATGAAGAAAGCCTTCGATCAGAAAGTCAGGCACCGAGAGTACCAAGTAGGAGATCTTATGCTGAAGAGAATCCTCCCTCCTCATACAGACCACAGGGGCAAATGGACTCCAAATTATGAAGGACCATTTGTGGTAAAGAAAGTTTTCTCTGGTGGAGCACTGATGCTCAGCACCATGGATGGTGAAGATTTCCCGTCCCCTGTGAATTCAGATGCAGTTAGAAAATACTTCGCATGAAAATGACCCGCTGGACACAAAAACAGAATGTAAGTCCAGGCAAAAATAGGGCATCCCGGCGAGTCAAAAACAGAATAAAAGACTCGGGAAAAAATAAGGGAAGATAAATACAAAAATGTACACCCGCTGAGTTGAAAAGCCGCATTGGACAGCTCAGGCAAAAATGGGTATCCCGATGGATTGAAAACCCGAAAGGGCGATCCATGCAAAATAAGGGAATAAGCGAACAACTGCGCTCTGAATTCGTCTGTATTATCTACAACTCGGCAAGCTCTAAAGGATCAAGCTTCAATCAAAATCAACCTTCTTCAGAAAGCAAGACGAGAAGAACGTCATTGTCATACGAGTCATAGCAGAAGAGGAAGCCCCTTGAAAGCGTCGTCAACATTGCCAGCATTTTGTTTCTCAATTTGTAACAATCTCCTCATTTCAGGGGATTTGTTTCTTTGACTGTATCTCGCCAATTCAGGGCATATGAATTAATAAAACCAGATTTTCAGTCATGTCTTGTACATTTTATTTGCAAAAATGTCTGATGTCTCAAAAAAAAAAACTGATTGCATAAGAATACAGATGCTATCTTCAAAAGTAAAAACATGCTTGCAGGAAATATGCTTACTCTCAGAAGTATCCTAACTCCTATGACGGAATCCAGTAAAAGATACCTCAGGACCATTTGAGCGTTTCCTTATCTTTACAGGATTGCAGGTATCCAGAGCGCAACTTGGGGCATGCAATTTACATCTCAGCAAGCTGGCAAATCAACAAATAATCTCAGCATCCGAAATGCTCTATCCCCAGCTGAGTTGCCTCTCATTACTCTCCCCAGCTGAGTTACCAACAACATTCCCCAGCTGTATTACCAATCGTTCTTCCTCGGCAGAATGCAAAGTCAGGGAATCATCTACCCACAGAATCCTCAGCCTCTATTCAAAAGAGCAACGCATGAAGGAGTCACAACAGAGTACGGAAGGCTTCTACAAACCCCAACTGGGTCCTATATTACAAGGATATGTCAATCAGTGACCTAGATCCCCAAGCAGATGCATCTCATCAGATATGTCAATAATTTCACCCCCAGCTGGGATGTCCGCTTCAAGCAGATCGATCAAAGATCTTCGCAGCAACGGGATCCGAATCCCGGTTTTGGTATCTTTGCACAATCATAGCATTTGCATCATATTCACCCACAAAGCGTAGCATTCCGTTTTAACACGGAGCATTACGGCAAAAAATCAAATGCACAGCATAATCATGAGCCATGTTATGAATCAACACCTGTAAATGATTACAGTTCATCAACATACAGAAGAAAAATCCCCACCAGAGTTCCCAGCAAAAGCAGTTGCCTCACAAATCACAAACACCAGTATATACTCCTTTTGACACCCGTCCGTGTTATATCCCAGCAGAAAGCCAAAGACATCCTCTTTGTACTCACATATACTTATATACACTTTCTTGGCACCTGTCTGTGTCGTATCCCCAGCGCAGTCACCTACACTTTGTATATCAAATATTTGTTCATACTATACTCTTCTCCTTTTGACACTCGTCCGTGTCGCTCTCCCCAGCAGTTAACTACTCATACTACTCAGATACTCGTCCGTATCTTGTATATACCTTTTATATCCCCTCAGATTCGACACTAGTCCTTGTTCTTTGTTAACCCGTTGGTACTCGTCCGTACCATCATCTCAGAACATTCGTCAAGCGTTTGTTTCTACATGATACTCGTCCGTATCATAACCTTAAGGATGCTCGTCCGCATCTTTAATCCGTACACCGTGTCAAACACTTGTATCTTCTTGAATAAAGATACTCGTCTGTACCTACTATCCCCAGAAGAGTTCTTTCAGATTCAACACTCGTCCGTGTTCTCTGTTAACCAGTTGATACTCGTCCGTATCATCATCTTTGAACACGCGTCAGTATTTGTTTCTACCCGATACTCGTCCGTATCGTAGTCTTAAAGGATGCTCATTCGCATCTTTAATCTATACACAACATCTAAACACTTATACCTTTTGTTTCTTGGATATAAACACTCGTCCGTGTTTACTTCTCCCCAGTAGATCGCCAAGTAAGCATTTTTTTTTCTTTTTATCTAACACTCGTCCTGTGTTATGATAAAACCCTGAGAGCAGCCGTACCCTGCTAGGTGGTCGTCCTCCACCTCTTGATGGTCGTCCTCCATCATGCTCATCCGATGGTCGTCCCCATCGTTGATATTTAGCAGCTGTCCCCTGCTAGGTGGTCGTCCTCCACCTTTTGATGATCGTCCTTCATCATTTTATCCAATGGCCGTCCCCATTGTTGATTTTGGTTATCTGGCATTCGTCCTATGTCATGAGAAACCTCGAGAGCAGCCGTACCCTGCTGAGTGGTCGTCCTCCACTTCTTGATGGTCGTCCTCCATCATGCTCATCCGATGGCCGTCCCCATCGTTGATATTTTCGGCAGCCGTCCCCTGCCAGGTGGTCGTCCTTCGCCTTTGATGGCCGTCCCCATCATATTTCTTTTATTCCCCAACAGAGCAGCCGTCCCCTGCTAGATGATCGTCCTTCATCTTTGATGGCCGTACCCCATCATCTGTTTATTTCATTTATTCTTTAACCCGATGGCCGTCCCCGTCGTGGTCCCTTTTCCATTTCTTTTAGCCCGATGGCCGTCCCCATCGTCGGTTACCTTGCTTTATGAACTTGATGGTCGTCCCCGTCATGTTTTCCCCAGAGAATTTTACAACTTTATCTTGATGGCCGTCCCCATCATAATATCTTATTTTTCCCAGCTAGTCGGCCGTCCCCGTCTTGGCTTTACCTTTTATCCCCAGCATGTCGGCCGTCCCCGTCATTGCCCTTTACCCAGCAGTCATCCTCTGCTCGACGGTCGTCCTCCGTCGCCCACACTTTACAATATACTTTATTTTCCTTTACAATCTATATCCCTTTTCTTCTTCATTCTGTGAGTGCAAATTTTGGACTGTCTTTGGTATTCAACCACAAGTTATCTTGTTTGCCTGTTAAGCCGTTGCTTACAACCTGCACAGCTAACTCATGTTTGAATAGGGGCAGCTGTAAACACCCCAAATTTGCCCTCACCCATTCACACCATGGCTTGTGATCATTTCATATGCATAAACTCAATCATATTATCTCATATCACATTTTTGATTCACTGCATAGTGTCTAAGTCATCTGCACCTAGGGTTTGTGATCTGAGCAATCCAAGAGCCCCTTGAGCCACTCCAAAGGCAACCAATCACTTCAAAGGGATCCATATGTGTTCAAGTATCATATTACATCCTCTCAAAGTCAAAAATTCCCAAAGAATCACAAGAACTAGGGTTTGAATGGATGCAGAGCCAGGTTTGACTGCACAGTTGACCTAAAATTAGGGTTTTGGTTTCAGAGGCCATAACACCCAATTTTTTGGTCATTCTTGTTTCCATTGGTCTCTATATGGTATAAGGAGTATGCATATCAATTTTCATGAAGAAATTCCATGGGGAAGTCATCTGATCAAGGGTTGACTTTCTGGACAAGTCAGTGCAAAATCAGGGCATCTGAGGCCCCCAATGACCCAACCAATGGGCATTCTTCATCATTTTGAGTGTATATGATCTTTATTTGATCATGGAAGAAGGTTGAAGTTCACAAAAATCAAGAATTTGGAGTTTTTGCAAATGTTGACTTTTTGGGCATAGTTGACTTTTCAAGAATGCTTCATTTTAGGTCATTTTTCAAGCCTTGATTCTTGATCCAAAAATGCTTCAAATGGAAAAACTTTGGTCATGAAAGTTGTAGATTACATCTTTCCCTTTTCAAAAAGTACAAGAACATGATCAAATTCTTTTTGGATCAAAAGTTATGGTGTGACAAAGTTGGCAAAAATCATTGATTTTCAAGTTATGTACCAAAAGGCAAAAATTGCAAATTCTCCTTTCAAGGCCAATTCAGTCACCATATGGGCTTCTAATGCACTTAACATGATCATGCAACTTCTAAAAGTCAGATTTGAACCAAGGTGCCTCATGTTTCATGGCTTATGTGACAAGATTTTTCCATATGAACCAAAAGTTAACCAAGTTGCAAAACCATCATGATATTTCCTACAACTTGCTGCCTTGGCCTTTGAACCAGCCATAGTCTCTCACCACACCATGCTGCGCCAGCCCTAGCCCTTGTACCAAGCTAGCACCAAGCCCATGCCTCTCTTACAACCAAGTTGACATTTTGCAAAAGTAAACATCCCAATCACCACAGGCCATGTCACATCCCCTGACCTATGGGATTAAAATATACTATCCAAATGCTGGCCAGGACACTCAAGAAGCAAGGCTGAAACCTCATATAGCAAGCCATTCACAAAAACACTCCAAGAAGCAAAAACTTTCGAATCTGCCTCCACAAACTACAAACACTCAAACAAATTCCTCCAATCATCTCACCCTGCCTTGTTGAGTAGAAACCACCAAGACTTGGGCCTGAAACAAGCAAGAGCACCCCATTGCCATTTTTCACCTCAAGTTGCAGTTTCATTCGAATCTCTCTCCCCAGCTCACAAACATCAAAACCAACTCCACAAACCTTCTCCACTCATCATCAGGACCACAAAGAACCACTCACATTGGCCTGAAGCTGCTTGCATCACCTTTGCCATTTCCAACTGAGCTTGAGCAGAAGCTGCTCAAACTCTTCACACAGCCAACATAAACTTCTCCAAAGCATTCAAACATCATCAAGAGGTCCTAAGGAGTGGATTGCACAAGGAGAAAGGGTCTGAAAGTTGCTGGAGTGAAAGCTTCGAATCTCAGGTAGCTCAAGAAATATTTTTCCAGAAATCATTTTTTATGTTCTAAACTTGTTCTCCATGCTTCACTGAGTATCCTGATGCTTTTAGTTTTTGAAATGGTGATGAAATGAACATTTAATTGATCTCTGAAACTGGTTTGCCCTAAAAATTGTTTGTTTCGATTCATGCTTCTGGGGAAAAATAAATGAATTTGGGCATGGGGTTTTAATTCAGTGGATCATGGGAATCATTTCCCCTTTTTTAGATTTTGTTTTTGTTACGATTTGAGAGAGTTTGGAGATTTTCAGGTGGACTTCCCACCGGAGAAGACGACCGGAGGTCCTCTCCGGCCACCTGAAAATCATTTGCCCTAATTACAGTCATTAACTCCCATTTGAATTTCGTGCGTTGGATGCCTTTGACCCGTTGACTACCCGCGCGCATGTGTGGTCCAGATCTGTTTGCTTAGCCCTAATCCACGTGTTTAGTTTAATTAATCTATAATTAAATTAATTTAATCTGAGCCAACCACAGCCCTTGGATAACGCGCGTGGTCAACTAATTCAAACTCAGACTCAATCCTGGCCCTCCACTCATTTGACTTTCTTTTTATTTTCATTTAATTCATTTTCTTTTCATTTGTTTTGCATAATTATTTTAAAATAGTAAAAAATGTGTAAAAATTATGAAACTTTTTCTCATAAGTTTTATTAATTTTTATGACACAAAAATATTTTTATTTTTATTTTTATCATTAAAAAAGTATTTTAAAATATTTAAAAGATTATTTTTAATTGATTAATGGAAATTAATTTATTAAAAATACTTTTAGGTATTTAAAAATCACCAAAAAATTCATGAAATGTTCTAAGACATTTAGAAACATTTTCCAACCTTCAAACCAAATTTCTTTTTTGATCTTGATGCATTTTGAGAATTTTTCATTGAATAAAAATCATTTTTATGCATTAATTTGATCCAAAGTTCAAAAATCATTTCTGCCTATCTATGAAGAGTTGGACATTGATTCTTCTTGCATTGCATTGTGTTTAGCATGTAGTTTTTGAGATAAAATGGCCATGATTTGATCTTGCATTTTTCATTTGTTTGGCATTTCTTTTGTTTAGGAACCCTAAAAACCCTAATAACTTGTAAAATTCATAACTTGAGATTGGTTGAGAGTTGAGACCTCCCCTTTGGACTTTGGTTTAGTATAGGATTAGGGATCCTTTGAGTGGCATTTTCCATTTTTTATCTTAGGATTTGCTTCTTTTTTTGGTTTTTGTTTGATGTTTGGTTCATAAACCCTAATTTGGGCTTCCATTTGCATCCATCTTGCATACTCTGGCATAACATGACTTGCCATGACATTCCAAGCATCCATTTGATTCATTTAACATCATAAGACATATAGAAAGCATGTTTGATCATTGCATCATGTATTTGCTATGTTGTATGCCTTGTATGCTTCATAACTTTCCATGTTTGTTCATGTTCCTTAACTTGCATCATTTGCATCCATGATCTTGTATGAACATCTCCATGCCTTACCTCATGTTTGTAGCACTCCATAGCATCATTATCATCATCAACATGATTCTGGTTTTGTTTAGCATCATACCATTTCATCCCATTTTGCATTGCATTGCATCTCTTTCTAACATTTCAGGTGGTAAGTAAACTTGAGAAGTGAATTTGCCTTCACTTCTCATAACTTTTCTTTTCATCTTTCTTGCATCCATTGCTGCATTTCTATATGTGTTTGAGATTGAGCTTGCTCATTCTTGTTCCTCCCACTTTCTTTCTTCAAGTGACTTGACTTCTTAAATGAAGCAAGTCACTTTGCTTCTCTTGATCCTGTTCATCTGCTTCCTGGTGGTTCCATTGAAGATTGCTCTTGAAAACCTCACAAACCTTAGGAACAACCAAGCATGACAATGATTAGGGTTTTGATTAGTCTCCCCTCTTAGTTTTACCTTTGTGTCTCTTTTGAGTCTTCTCTTCTCATCTCATAATCAGGGACTAAACCTTAAAGGCTTTAAGGCTTTGTGATTAAGCTTATGCCTGCATCCTTCTCTTAGGATGGAGTGTATAACTTTAATCCTAAGTGTTAAACCCCTAATGTGTTTAAATCTCTTAATCAATTCACTTAATAAATATCAAGGCATCACACTTGTAACTTGGGCCTTGCTTTAGGGTTCTAATTCTTCCTTAATTGGTTAAGAAGGACTAACCCTAGTGTTAATGGACAAGTCCCCCTCAAGTTGTCTTACAAACCATAAAACTCACTTCATCATCATATCACTAAATAAAATCCACTTAATCAAAGGCTTTGTTTTGTCATGAGTTTAATCCCTAATCATGGATTAAGTTGAGGAGTTTTCCTCAGCTTAAACATTCTCATCTATTATCCTTCTATTAGGATGGTGTAATGAGTCTGTTTAATCCCTGATTATGGCTTAATCTCATTACTTAACACTAAACAAAAACACCAAAAACATCTAATTAATCACAAGTAGGTTAATGATCTTAATCCTACACCAAAGGTGTTTAAGTGTGAGAAGCTGACTTCACACTTAAGGTATTCTCATTACCCCTAATCAGAGGGAAGATGTGATGAGTTTACTAAATCCATTGGTTTAGACTTAAGCTCATTAACTTATGACAAAATCCAAAAACAATAAAAGACTGAAAATACAAAAACAAACAATAATCGTCTCCTCCGGGATTCTTTTCTCATCTCATTCACTCACAAACGAGAACTTGCTTCTTCCGTCTAATGCAAGACAGTTTGCACCTGAGTCAGACAGGTCATACACTTGAGCATAGACAAGTAAGCAGTTCACCAGTCAATTCATCTTTCAGTCTCTTTGGGTCGAACTACGGTGTTCTGACTTCCTCATTGCACGAGAGGATACGTAGGCATAACTTAACAGTTATCGAACAAAAGTCTCTGTATATTCCCCCTCTTTCCAGCTTTCATTCTTTAAGCCTCATGATCTTGAGCATCTTATTCTTGTTCTTACACTGACACTGTACATTTATACACATCACATTTCTCTACACTGACACCTGTACATTCTTTTCCAGCTATTGTATACACAGATTGCACTGACACTACCCCTTTAAAACACAAATCTTTTAAGCGTGGATCCCGTCGAGTACGGAGGACAATCTGGGTGCTAATACCTTCCCAGGTTGTAACCAACCCCCTTTCTCAGTCTCTCTGGTTCGCAACCGTCTTATCCATGTCTTTCTAGGTCTATGCAGCATCGCCTTTCCTCCGGGATAAAAATGCCTAGCTGGCGACTCTATTCATTCTCCAGTGAGTTCACGGCTGTGTGTTCTCACTGTCCCTCTCGCCGACCGTTCGCGTCTGTACCTTTATCTGGGCCAGTCCCATTTATCGGGAGCGACAAAAAGTAAAAGATCATGAAGAGCCTGTTCACACTGAAGGGCCTGACCTGGAAGAAGAATGGATTATGATGTTTGATGGGGCTGTTAATATGAATGGTCGTGGTGTTGGTGCAGTACTCATTACACCTAAAGGAGTTCACATGCCTTTCTCGGCAAAACTCACCTTTAACTGCACTAACAACGAAGCTGAATACGAAGCTTGCATTATGGGTCTTGAGGAAGCCATTGACCTCAGGATCAAGACGTTGACTGTATTCGGAGATTCAGCTCTGGTAATCAATCAAACCAACGGTAAATGGTACACACACCAAGATCATCTGATACCTTACAGAGATTATACAAGGAGGTTATTGACTTTCTTTACAACAGTCAAGCTTGAGTATGTCCCTCGAGACGAGAATCAGTTTGCAGATGCTCTTGCTACCATTTCATCTATGATCAAAGTTCAAGCTGCCAACTTTGTACCTCAGATTCCAGTGTCCAGACTCGACAGGCCAGCATATGTGTTCGCAGCAGATGTTGTCAAAGATGATAAGCCTTGGTTCCATGACATTAAGTGCTTCTTGGAGGATCAAACATACCCACCTGGGGCATCTTCCAATGATAAGAAGACTTTGAGAAGGCTTGCTGGTAGTTTCTTTCTGAACACTGATGGTTCCCTGTACAAGAGAAACTTTGATATGGTACTCCTCAGATGCGTTGACAAGACGGAAGCAGATTTGTTGATGCATGAAGTGCACGAAGGATCCTTTGGTACCCATGCTGGAGGGCATGCGATGGCTAAAATGTTGCTAAGATCAGGTTATTACTGGATCACAATGGATGCAGACTGTTGTGCCTACGCCAGAAAATGCCATAAATGCCAGATTTATGCGGATAAGGTGCATGTGCCTCCCAATCCTTTGAATATAATGTCTTCACCCTGGCCCTTTGCCATGTGGGGCATTTATATGATTGGCAAAATTGAACCGACTGCTTCGAATGGCCACAGATTCATCCTGGTAGCCATTGACTATTTCACCAAGTGGGTCGAAGCAGCTTCCTATGCAAATGTTACAAGGCAAGTGGTGGCCAGATTTCTAAAAAGAGATATCATCTGTCGATATGGAGTTCCCGAGCGAATCATTACTGATAATGGTTCTAACTTGAACAACAAAATGATGGAGGAACTGTGCCGGGACTTCAAGATCCAACATCACAATTCTTCTCCTTACAGGCCAAAGATGAATGGCGTTGTTGAGGCAGCAAATAAAAATATCAAGAAGATTGTGCAGAAGATGGTAGTCACTTACAAAGACTGGCATGAAATGCTACCATTTTCCTTGCATGGGTACCGCACGTCAATCAGGACATCCACTGGGGCAACACCGTATCAACTTATGTATGGTATGGAAGCAGTCCTACCGGTTGAAGTTGAATTACCCTCTCTACGGGTACTGATGGATGTTAAACTGAGTGAAGCAGAATGGGTTCGGGCCCGATACGAACAACTGAGTCTGATTGAAGAGAAAAGATTGGCTGCAATCTGTCATGGGCAGTTGTATCAGAAAAGAATGAAGAGAGCCTTCGATCAGAAAGTCAGGCATCGAGAGTACCAAGTAGGAGATCTTGTGCTGAAAAGAATCCTCCCTCCTCATACAGACCACAGGGGCAAGTGGACTCCGAATTATGAAGGACCATTTGTAGTAAAGAAAGTTTTTTCTGGTGGAGCACTGATGCTCAGCACCATGGATGGTGAAGACTTCCCATCTACTGTGAATTCAGATGCAGTTAAAAAATACTTCGCATAAAAAAAATGACCCACTGGACATAGAAACAGAATGTAAGTCTAGGCAAAAATAGGGCATCCCGGCGAGTCAAAAACAGAATAAAAGACTCGGGCAAAAATAAGGGAAAATGAATAAAAAAATGTACACCCGCTGAGTTGAAAAGCCGCATTGGACAGCTCAGGCAAAAATGGGTATCCCGATGGATTGAAAACCCGAAAGGGCGATCCATGAAAAATAAGGGAATAAGCGAACAACTGCATTCTGAATTCGTCTGTATCACCCACAACTTGGTAAGCTCCGGATAGATCCAGCTTCTATCAGAATCAGCCTTCTTCAGAAAGCAAGACGAGAAGAACGTCAAATGTCATACGAGTCATAGCAAAGGGAAGCTCCTTAAAGCGTCGTCAACATTGCCAGCATTTTGTTTCTCAATTTGTAACAATCTCCTCATTTTAGGAGATATGTTTCCTTGACTGTATCTTGCCAATTCAGGGCACATGAATTAATAAAAGCAGATTTTTCAGTCATGTTTCGTCCAGTACATCTTTATTTGCAAAAATGTCTGATGTCTTAAGAAAAAAACGGATTGCATAAATACAGATGTTTATCTTCAAAAAAAAATAATATATGTCACATGCTTGCAGGAAATATACTTACTCTCAGAAGTGTCTAAACTCCTATGACGGAATCCGGTAAGGGATACCTCGGGATTACTTGTGCGTTTCTATATCTTTGCAGGATTGCAGGTATCCAGAATGCAACTTGGGGCATGCAAGTTTCATCCTGGCAAGCTGGCAAATCAGTACACACTCAGCCTTAGCACCCAAAGTGTCTTCTCCCCAGCTTGAGTTGCCACTTGTTACTTCTCCCCATCAGAGTTGCCAGGCATCACCTCTCCAACAGGGCAGTACCAGAAGACACCCATATCCCCGGCTGAGTCAAAAAAAAAAAATCTTCCTCGACGGAATCTTTAGGGAGATCTTTCAGTGATTTCTCTTTCTCCCCAGCTGAGTTGCCATTTCATCCTCAGCCAAATACAAAAGTCGGGAATCATCTCCCCACAGAGTTTTAGCCTCTAACCAGAAGAGCAACGCATGAAGGAATCACGACAGAGTGACGAAAGCTTCTACAAACCCCAGCTGGATCCCTCATTACAAGGATATGCCTATCAGTGACCTATATCCCCGAGCAGATATCATCTCATCAGATCTACCAATGATCTCACCCCCAGCTGGGATGTCCCTTTCAAACAGATCGACCAGAGATCTTCACAGCAACGGGATCCGAGTCCCGGTTTGATATCCTCGCATAATCATGGCATTCGCATCATTTTCACCCACAAAGCGTAGCATTCCGTCTAGTACGGAGCATTACGGCAAAAATCAAACATATTGCATAATCATGAGCCATGTCCTGAATCAAACACTTGTGAATAATGACAATCCATCAACGTACAGAAAACTCCCCCCAAAATCCCCAGCGGAGATTCCCCCAGCAAAAACAGTTGCCTTACATTCACAAACACCAGTATATACCCTCTTTGGCACCCGTCCGTGTCAATATTCCCCAGTAAAGTCTCCTGAACACTCTGTGCAAACAGTACCACTCGTATTACAGATACTTTTTGACACCCGTCTGTGTCGTACCCCAGCAGAAAGCCAAAGACATCCCCTTTGCACTCACAAATACTCTTATATAATTTCCTTGACATTCGTCCGTGTCATTTTCCCCAGTGCAGTAACATAAACACTTTGTACATCAGATACTTGTTTATACTATACTCTTCTCCTTTTGACACTCGTTTGTGTCACCCTCACCAGCAGATTGAACACTCATCTATACATCACTTATACTTACTACTCATACAGATACTCGTCCGTATCTTGTATATATCACTTATATCCCCGCAGATTCGGCACTAGTCCATGTTCTTTGTTAACCAGTTGGTACTCGTCCGTACCATCATCTCAGAACATGCGTCAAGGGTTTGTTTCTACCCGATACTCGTCCATATCGTAGTCTTAAGGATGCTCGTCCGCATCTTTAATCCATACACCGTGTCAAACACTCTTGTCCCTTTGAATATAGACACTCGTCTGTGTCTACCATTCCCCAGAAGAGTCCCTTTAGATTCAACACTCGTCAGTGTTCTCTGTTAACCAGTTGATACTCGTTCGTATCATCCTCTCTGAACACGTGTCAGTATTTATTTCTACCCGATACTCGTCCGTATCGTAGTCTTAAGGATGCTCGTCCGCATCTTTAATCTATACACAAACATCTAAACACTTATACCTTTTATTTCTTGGATGTAAACACTCGTCCGTGTTTACTATTCCCCAGTAGATCGCTACCAAAGCAATTTTCTTTTTATCTGACATTCGTCCTATGTCATGATAAACCCTGAGAGCAGCCGTACCCTGCTAGGTGGTCGTCCTCCACCTCTTGATGGTCGTCCTCCATCATGCTCATCCAATGGCTGTCCCCATCGTTGATTTTCCATCCGACATTCATCCTATGTCGTGATATTTAGCAGCCGTCCCCTGCTAGGTGGTCGTCCTCCACCCCTTGATGATCGTCCTTCATCACTTTATCCAATGGCCGTCCCCATTGTTGATTTAGGTTATCTGGCATTCGTCCTATGTCATGATAAACCTTGAGAGCAGCCGTCCCCTGCTAGGTGGTCGTCCTCCACCTCTTGATGATCGTCCTTCATCATGCTCATCCGATGGTCGTCCCCATCGTTGACCTTTTATCCGGCATTCGTCCTATGTCGCGATATTTTCGGCAGCCGTACCCTGCCAGGTGGTCGTCCTCCACCTTAGATGATCGTCCCTCATCTTAACCCAACAGAGCAGCCGTCCCCTGCTAGGTGATCGTCCTTCACCTTTGATGACCGTACCTCATCATCAGTTTATTTCATTTATTCTTTAACCCGATGGCCGTCCCCGTCGTGGTCCCTTTTCCTTTCAATTTAGCCCGATGGCCGTCCCCATCGTTGGTTGCTTTACTTTATGAACTTGATGGCCGTCCCCGTCATGTTTCATTAATCCCCAGAGAATTTTACAGCTTTACTTGATGGCCGTCCCCATCATAATACCCTTTATCCCCAGCATGTCGGCCGTCCCCGTCATTGCTTTATTTTCCGCACCATGTCAGCAGTCGTCCTCTGCTCGACGGTCGTCCTCCGTCGCCCGCACTTTACAATTTACTTTATTTTCTTTTACAATCTATATCCCTTTTCTTCTTCATTCTGTGAGTGCAAATTTTGGACTGTCTTTGGTATTCAACCACAAGTTATCTTGCTTGCCTGATAAGCCGTCGCTTACATCCTGCACAGCTAACTCATGTTTGAATAGGGGCAGCTGTAAACACCCCAAATTTGCCCTCACCCATTCACACCATGGCTTGTGATCATTTCATATGCATAAACTCAATCATAGCATCTCATATCACAGTTTTGATTCACTGCATAGATTCAAAGTCATCTGCATCTAGGGTTTGTGATCTGAACAATCCAAGAGCCTTTTGAGCCATTCCAAAGGTCATCAATCACTTCAAAGGGGTCCATGTGTGTTCAAGTATCATATTATACTCCCTCAAAGTCAAGAATGTCAAAGAATCACAAGAACTGGGATTGGTATGGAAGCAGAGCCAGGCTTGACTGCACAAATAACCTAAAATTAGGGTTTTGGTTTCAAAGGCCATAACTCCAAAATTCTTGGTCATTCTTGTTTCTATTGGTCTCTATATGGTATAGGGAGTATGCATATCAATTTTCATGAAGAAATTCCATGGGGAAGTCATCTGATCAAGAGTTGACTTTTCAAGCAAGTCAGTGCAAAATCAGGGCATCTGAGGCCCCCAATGACCCAACCAAAGGGTGTTCTTCATCATTTTGAATGTATATGGCCTTTATTTGATCATAGAAGAAGTTGGAAGTTCACAAAATTGAGAAATTTCAAGTCTTTTGCAAAGTTGACTTTTTGGGCAAGTTTGACTTTTAATGAAATGCCATTTTAGGCAACTTTTTCAACCCTTACTTTTTGATCCAAAAATGCTTCAAATGAAAAAACTTTGGTCATGAAAGTTGTAGAATAGATCTTTCCCTTTTCAAAAAGTACAAGAACATGACCTAATTCATTTTGGATCAAAAGTTATGGTTTGTCAAAGTTGGCAAAAATCACTAAATTTCAAAGTTTCTACCAAAGAGGTATTTTGCAAAATGACTTGATCAAGTGTTCCAAAGCTATCAAATGCACTTCTAATCCACATAACATGATCATTTAACATCTAAAGTTCAGAATGGACCAAAGAATTACACATTTGTATGGTTTTTGGAACAAGATCTTTTCATAAGAACCAAAGTGGACCAAGTTGCAAAAGTCATCATATCTCCTCATCCACTTGCTGGCTATTTTGCTGATCCACCCTAGGCTTTTCCTCACCTCATGCTGCACAAGACATGCCCTTTGTACCAAGCTAGCAAGTAGCCCATGCCCTTCTTACACAAAAGTTGACATTTTGCAAAAGCACCCATACCTATCACAAAAGGGCATGTCATGTCATCTGACCAATGGGAATTGTTTATGTGAATCAATTGCAAGCCAAACATAAGAAGAGGCAAGCCTGAAACCAGCCAGAGCACAACATTCTCATTTTGACTCCATTGAGCAAGAGCTTTCGAAACACTCTCCACAACTCACAAACACACAAACACACAAACAAACTTCATAAACCTTCTCAACACATCTCCCTGAACACAAAGCAACCCTCAAAACAGCTTGAAAGCCATAGAATCACAAACACGATTCTCACCTGACCTTGAACAGAACTCAAGCAAACTTTCAAGCCAGCCATCACAAACTTCAATCAAGCCTTGAAAGCTTCTCAGGAGTTCCAGGGGAGTTGTTTGCAAGCAAAACATCAGCCAGAAAGTACCAAGAACTAAAGCTTCAATTCAGGTAACCTTGGAAATTCATTTTTCCAGAACCTTCATTTCTTGTTTCTAAATGATAAATCATGCTTCCCTGAGTTCATTAAGCTTTTTACTTTTGAAAAAGATTGAGAAATGAGGTTGTATGATGTTTCTGAAATTTCTGCAGTTTTGAATGCTTGATTCGTATCTTGATTTTGTGTTGAAATAAATGGATTTTGTTGCTGGATTATTGTTTAGGGATGTTAGTTTAGTTGATCTGGAGAGTTTGGCATGATTTCATGGCGTATTGAGGGAGATTGAAGGATGAGGTAGCCGGAGAAGACGACCGGAACAGTGTTCTGGTCGCCTGAGAATCATTAGGGCTGGATTAGGGCTAATTAATTAGGGTTAGTGAATTTGAATGTAGGTCGTCCAGATGCGCGCCTAGTCAACTCCCGCGCGTGTGAGTTTGAATGCTGGCCTTAGGATTAGTTGACTTCTTCATTAATTCATTTAATTTCATTTTATTTTCATTTAAATACATTTGTTTTCTATATTTTATTTAAAATAGCAAAACTTATTCAAAAATTCTGAAATTTTTTGTACAAGCTTTTATTTAATTTCAGAAACCAAAAATATTTTTATTTTTATTTTTTGCATCTTAAAAATATTTTTAAATATTTAAAAGTTTATTTTTAATTAATTAATGAGAATTAATTAATTAAAAATACTTTTAGGTCTTTAAAAATCACCAAAAAATTCATGAAACATTTAAAAACATTTAGAAACATTGTCCAACCCTCAAACCAAATTTCTTTTTTGATCTTGATGCATTTTGAGAATTTTTCATGGAATTAAAATCATTTTAATGCATTATTTTGATCCAAACTTCCTAAAATCATTTATGCCTAACCATTGAGAGTTGGACCTTGATTCTTTTTGCATTGCATTGTGTTTAGCATGTAGTTTGTGAGATTAAATTGGCATGAATTGATCTTGCATTTTCCATTTGTTTGGCATTTTTCTTGTTAAGGAACCCTAAAACCCTAGAAAACTTAGGAAAATCATAACTTGAACTAGGCTAAGAGTTGGAACTTCTCCTTTGGGCAGTGAGTTAGTATAGGTTTAGGGATCCTTTTAATGCATTTTCAATTTTTTATATTGATGTTTGCTTCTGATTTTGGTTTGTGTTTGATGCATTGATCATAAACCCTAATTTAGGCTTCCATATGCATCCATCTTGCATTTGCATTCTTACCTTGACTTGCCATAACATTTTATGTATTATTTTGATTCATTGAACATCTTAAGACATATTGAAAGCATGTTTGGTCATTGCATCATGTGTTTTCCATGTTGTATGTCATTTGCAAATCATGACTTTTCATGTATGTTCATGATTCTTAACTTGTTTCATTTGCATCCATGAACTTGTGTGATCATCCCCATGTGTTGTTTCATGTTTGTAGCATCTCATAGCATCATTAGCATCATGTATGTGTTTCTGGTTTTGTTTCTCATCATGCCATTTCATTCCATTTTGCATTGCATTGCTTCCCTTTATTAACATTTCAGGTGGTAAGTAACTTTGGGAAGTGGATTTGCCTTCACTTCTCACATTTTCTTTTCATCCCTCTTATGTACTCATGCTGCATTTTGTTATGTGTTTGAGATTGAGCTTGATCATTCTTCCTCTTCTCACTTTCTTTCTTCAAGTGACTTGTCTTCTTAAGTGAAGCAAGTTACTTTGCTTCTCCTGGTCCTTTCATCTACTTCCTGTTGGTTCCATTGAAGATTTCTCTTGCAAACCTCACAAACCCTAGGAATGACCAAGCATGATAACGATTAGGGTTTTGATTAGTCCCCCCCACTTAGTTTTACCTTTATGTCTCTTTTGAGTCTTCTTTCCTCACCTCATAATCAGGGACTAAACCCTAAAGGCTTTAAGGCTTTGTGATTAAGTTTATGCCTGTATCCTTCTATTAGGATGAAGTGTATAACTTTAATCCTAAGTGTTAAATCCTTAATGTGTTTAAATCTCGTAATCAATTCACTTAATAATCATCAAGACATCAAGCTTGTAACTTGGGCCTTGCATTAGGGTTCTAATTCTTCCTTAATTGGTTAAGAAGGACTAACCCTAGTGTTAATGGACAAGTCCTCCTCAAGTTGTCTTGCAAACTCTAAAAAATCACTTCATCATCATACCATTAAATAAAATCCACCTAATCAAAGGCTTGTTTTGTCATGAGGTTAATCCCTAATCATGGATTAAGTTGAGGAGCTTTCCTCAGCTTAAACATTCTCATCTATTATCCTTCTATTAGGATGGTGTAATGAGTCTGTTTAATCCCTGATTATGGCTTAGTCTCATTACTTAACACTAAACAAAAACAACAAAAACATCTAAATAATCACAAGTAGGTTAATGATCTTAATCCTACACCAGAGGTGTTTAAGTGTGAGAATCTGACTTCACACTTAAGGTATTCTCATTACCCCTAATCAGAGGGAAGATGTGATGAGTTTACTAAATCCATTGGTTAGGGCTTAAGCTCATTAACTTATGACAAAATCCAAAAACAATAAAAGACTGAAAACACAACAACAAACAATAATCGTCTCCTCCGGGATTCTTTTCTCATCATCTTCACTCATAAACGAGAACTCGCTTCTTCCGTCTAATGCAAGACAGTTTGCACCTGAGCCAGATAGGTCATACACTTGAGCATAGGCAAGCAAGCAGTTCACAAGTCAATCTATCTTTCAGTCTCTTTGGGTCGAACTACGGTGTTCTGACTTCCTCATTGCACGAGAGGATACGTAGGCATAACTTAACAGTTATCGAACAAAAGTATCTGTATATTCCCCCTCCTTTCAGTTTCATTCTTTTAAGCCTCATGATCTTGAGCATCTCATTCTTTGTTCTCACACTGACACTTCACTTATACACTTCACACTGCTTTCACACTGACACCTGTACGTCCTTTTCCAGCTCTTTTATACACAGATTGCACTGACACTACCCCTTTAAAACACAAATCTTTTAAGCGTGGATCCCGTCGAGTACGGCGGACAATCTGGGTGCTAATACCTTCCCAGGTTGTAACCAACCCCCTTTCTCAGTCTCTCTGGTTCGCAACCGTCTTATCCATATCTTTCTAGGTCTATGCAGCATTGCCTTTCCTCTGGGATAAAAATGCCTAGCTGGCGACTCTTTTCCTTTCCAGTGAGTTCACTGCTGTGTGTTCTCATTGTTCTCTTTCGCCGACCGTTCGCGTCTGTACCTTTATTTGGGCCAGTCCCATCTATCGGGAGGGACAAAGGGAAAATAGGTTTACTTGGAATGAATTGGTCATGATACGTGCAACGTGAAGTCAAAACAGTTCATATTCTTCCGCAGACTCAGTAACACACTTTCTCCTGGATTCTCTCTTCAACAACGAAGCCCGCACATGGATTTCAACTGCCAAGCCCAAATTATGTTTTCTATAAATAGCTTGATTTCAAAGTAGAAACTACAGAGTTTGATTTTAATATTTTTCGCGGAAGCTCTGCCGTATTTTTATTGCACCCTATTTTATTATTTTTCCAGCAATTGCTCTTGTTCTTGTTTTAATTTCTATATCCCAACCAAATCAAATAACAATTTCCAACATTAGGAAATTTTTATTATTTATTTTCTTTCAAGCCTTCAAAATTTCGTTTAAATTTTATTTTCGATTCCGATTCGCACTCCGAGCTTGCCAGACTGTGGAAGAAGGAGTTTTACAATTTTTATTATTCAGGTTTTTAATAATTTCGCATTTATATTAATTTAATTATTTATGTTAATAATTTATTTTTATTATTTTATAATGCATATTTTAATTCATGTTCATCTGTTTCTGCATCTGTCTGGTACAACAAATATGAGTAGCTAATTAAATTAGGCGGTATGTAATTAAAATACACTAAATCGGAAAAATCAAATCTAAGCTAAAACAATTTAGAACTTAAAATTCTGGCTGTGACTTTTTATTATAAAAATTAATATTTTTGTTACGAGAGTAAGGAAAGTGTAATAGGTTAGGTCGAGACCACGAGAGTGTGAGATTTTAACCAGATAGCTAAAGTTAGGCATTTAATTTAAATACAGCGAGAGCGCTTTAAAATGAATTAGACTTATTAAGTTTCCAAAAATTATCTTCTAAACACTTATGGGCTAGCGAGAGCAGGCATAAGGCTTTAGGAGTAAGATCTGAGATAAGACCACGAGAGTGTGAGTTAAAGATATTTAAACTGATAACCTCTACAGAATATATTAAGTGAACCATCCATATAAGCTTAGGTTAGATTGACCCGCCTAGGTTAACATAATTACATACCGACCGCCTTCTCATTATTTTATTAAACTAAAATTTAATTCCCGTCTTTAATTCTTAAAAACAAAATTCGTGACAACCATCCACCTTAGCTAAACTAGTAAACCCTCTAGCACTAAGTGATCATAAAGTCCCTGTGGGATCGACAATCTTTTATATTTCTTTGATAGGCTGTGCGCTTGCAGTTAAGATACCGCTAGACACATATTGCGTCTTCGCCCCATCAAGACTCAAGGAGACTCAAAGGTAAAAGACTAGAGGGGACTATACACAACCCTAAAAATTATCATGCTTGGATATCCTATGGTTTTTTAGGCTTAAGAGAAAAGATCTTCAAGAAGGCCATCATGGAAAAAGCAGATGAAAAGAGAAGGAGGAAGAAGAATAAGTTACTTACTTCCTGAAGAAGCTAAGTAACTTAGGAGAGAAGAAAGGAGAAAAATAAACACAAGTGAAGCATGTTCACTCCAAAGACAAATGAAGGATGCAAATGCAAAGGAAATAAGAGGTGGGAGGTGAAGGCAAATCCACCTCCCAAATAACTTACCAAAAGTACCTGAAATGTTAGTATGAATGCATAAGACATAAAACACAAAGGAATGAGATGAATAAGGATGCAAAGTCCAAAACTAGAAGTGATAATGCAATGAAAATGTGTTATGAGATGATGCAAAGTCACACAAGATGCATATGAATGATCATACAAGGATGAGATGCAAGGGAAGCATGTTTAGAAGCATGAAAACACATGGATGTTCATGAAATGTAATGGATGCAAAGCATACCAAAATGATGCAACAATGATCAATAAATTTTTCAAACATGTCCTAAGATGTCTAAGATGACATACAAAATAATGGAATGGCATTACAAGTTCACAAGTTCATGATATGCAAAGAAGAATGAAAATGGAGATGCAAAATTAGGGTTTTATGAACAAGCATGATGCATATGACCAAAACAGAAGCATACGTCATGATAAAAATTTGAAATTGAACTCAAACAAACCCTAATCCCATATAAGATCACACCCCAAAGGATAAATTCAGAAGCTAACCCTAGGCAAAGTTATGGATTTCTTAAGTTAGATAGGGTTTTTGGGTGATTCTTAAGGAAAAATACAAATCAAATTGAAAATGCAAGATAAAAATATGAGATAAATAATCTAGAAACTATATGGAATATGGGAAACAATGAAAAAATAATCAAGTTCGAACTCATAATGGTTAGGCAGAAATGAATTTTTCAAGTTAGGGTTAAAAAATGTGGAATTTATGAACCCTAATTCAAAGAAAATTGTGAAAATGTGATCAAACCTAAAAATAAATTTGTATGGTGAGTTTAAAATGTTTCTAAATGTTTAAGAATGCTTTGTGATTTTTTTGGTGATTTTTAGAAACATAAATGCCTATTTAATTAATTAAAATCAATTAATTAATTAAATAAAACATTTAAATGTTTTAAAATAATTTTTTTAATGCAAAAATTAAAATAAAAAATGTTTTTAGGTTAAGAAAAATATTTGAAACAAAAATGCAAGAAATGAGATTTTTTGTAAGTCTTTTGCTATTTTAAATAATTATGGAAAGAAAATGGAATAAAATGAAAAATAAAATGAAATAAAATGGAAGTATGCTGATCTGAAGGCTGGGATTCAAACTGGGGATGATTTGGTTGACTGCACGCGCAATCTAATGGCCAGCATTTAAACTGAGTTAATTAATTAATTTAACCTAATTATTTTAATTAAACTGAATTAGGGTTTAAGTGAATCAATCTGGACCCTACAAACACGCACTAAACAAGATCTTATGGCTGACATTCAAACTGGCAAGATTAACCCTAATCCTAACCCAAAACACTTCCAGGTGACCGGAGCAAGCTCCGGTCATCTTCTCCGGCGAGCCTTTCAACCTATCTTCTTCCCTAGGCTACCCAAAACCCTCTAAAGCTCCAGAATCAACCGTCTAACATCACTGAACGCAAATCCATCAACAAATAACATTTATATTGCATCAATCAAAGGAATCAAACAAAAATAGTTTTCACGGGCAAAGTTTCAGAAGACCAATATATCATGGTTTCTCAACCATTTTCAAAACAATTCATATCACCATGATCAGAGAGACATATAGAATCATTCGATAACTTTAAAGAAGATTTATGGAAAAAAAGTTCTTGAAGCATTCTTGGTCATGAAAGAATAGGTTAAATATCTTTCCCAAATTGGAAAGTTTCTATTACAAGTCATTTCCAAAAATAGCAAGTTTGCATTTGGCTCAAAATTCTTCAACTTTGTGAACTTCCAAACACTTCAATATTCAAATAAAGATCATAGAGACTCAAAATGATGATGATGACCCTTTGGTACCCTTGATGGAGGCCTCAGATGCCCTGATTTTGACTTTACTTGCTCAAGAAGTTACCCAATGATCATATGACTTCCACAGTGAATTTCTTCATCAAATTTGGTACACATGATCCTTATAACATATTGAGACCATTAGAAACAAGAATGACCAAACAATTTGGGATTAAGGCCTCTGAAACCAAAACCCTAATTTTAGGTCATCTGTGTAGGAAATCTCCAGTCTGCCTCTATGCATTTGTCATGCTTTGTGATCCCTTGACTTTTATGAACTTTGGGGAGCATATTATGATCATGGAACACACATGGAACCTCTTGGAAAGCTTCAAGACCATTGGGATGACTTAGATCACTTCTTGGATTGCTCAGATCACAAACCCTAGATGCAGATGAAATAAACTATGCAGTGGGATATGATATGCTTATGCTAATGAAAAAAATGAAAGATCACAAGCCATGGTGTGAGAAAAAGTGAGGGTAAATTTGGGGTGTTTACAGCTGCCCCTATTCAAGCATGAGTTAGTTGTGCAGGATGTAAGCGCCTGGCTTAACAGATAAACAAGATAACTCATGGTTGAATACCAAAGACATTCCGAAATTTGCACTCGCTGGGGAGAAGAAGAAAAGGGATATAAATTGTAAAAGATAGTATAATATGTTTATTAAGTGAAAGCGATGGAGGACGACCATCGAGCAGAGGATGACTGCTAGGGGTAAAACGGTAAGTAAAGCAATGACGGGGACGACCATCATGATGGGGAATAAAGAAACCGCGACGGGGACGACCATCGGGTAAAGTGATGAAAGACGATCATCAAAAAGAGAAAAGACCAAGACGGGGATGGTCATCGGGTAAAGAAATAATACTCTCTGGGGATTTGAAGAAGTGAGAAAAGCACTGATGGGGACGGCCATCAGGCTGGAAAGTAAATAAACCGAGACGGGGACGGCCATAGGGTAACAGAATAAATGAAACAATGATGAGGGACGGTCATCAAAAGGTGAAGGAAGATCACCTAGCAGGGGACGACCTGCTCTTTATCACAACATAGGACGAATGCCGGATAGAAAAGATCAACGATGGGGACGGCCATCGGATAAGCATGATGAAGGATGATAATCAAGAGGTGAAGGACGATCACCTAGCAGGGTACGACTGCTCTTTGGGGGTTACCTCGACATATGACGAATGTCAGATAACAAAAATCAACGACTTCTGTATAAGTATATACAAGACATGGACGAGTATCAAAGACTTCTGTATAAGTATGTACAAGTATTGATCTGCTGGTGAAATATGTGCAAGACACGGACGAGTGTCAAAAAGGGATTGAGCAAGGGACACGGACGAGTGTTTGACTTGTTGGGGAAGCATGACACGGGCGAGTGTCAAAAAAGAATATGTAGAAGTTATGAACAAGTGTTTGAGAATGCAGAAGGTATTCTGGCTTTGTCTGCGGGGGATAAGTTTTATATATTGCTGGGGAAGTGATGATGGTATTTGCAGGTGACTAGCTCGAACTTGGCTCATGATCATGCAAATGTTTGATTTTTGTCGTAATGCTCCGTTTTAGACGGAATGCTATGCTTATTTTGGGGGAAATTATGTAAATGATATGATTATGCAAATGAGAAACCCGATCCGAGATCCGGATCCTGCGGGGATAAAGATCTTTGGTCTATCTGTTCGGAGGGAGAACTCCGCTGGGGATGAGGAAATTTCAGCAACTCCGCTGGGGTAGTATTTCAGGCATTGCTCTACTGGGGAGAAAATGGCAGCTCTGACGGGGAATAGAAAGTTCCTGACTTCTTTGTTGGGGAAAAGCTGTCAGGCATTGCCCGGGAGATCCTGCTTGGGGAGGAGATAACTTCGGGGAAGTAATCTATTGCCACTCCTTCATCCAAGCGATACGCTAGGGATTGATGAATTCCTCAAGGAATCCTCTGGGGGATAAAAACTTCGCGAGAAAATACTTCTTGTCAAGGAGTCCTACTGATGATGTGATTGCTGGCTTGGCTGGGGATATAATGCCTGATATGCCCCATGCTGTGAAAGATTGTCTGCCTTGAGTACCTGCAACCTGTTAAGACAAAGGAAACGCACAAGTGTCCCAAGATATCCTCAACCGGATTTCGTCATAGGAGTTAGATTTTCTTAAAAATTCATATTTCCTGCAAGCATTTATAAAAAGAAATGGCCTATATGATTTCATGCAAATGTTGTATTACGAATTCTGGACATTTTGCAAACAAAAACAAGAGGTAAAAAACAAAGAAACAAGGTGTGACTGAATATTCTGATTTTATTGATGCGTGTACCCTGAATAGACAAGTACAATCAAAGAAGCGAATCCCCTGAAAGGAGGAGATTTCTGTAAATTGAGAAAATAAAAGTGTTGGCAATGTTTGAAGTTGACTCTTCAGTGAGCTCCCTTTGCTATGACCCGTATGACCTTGACGTTCTTCTTATATTGCTTTCTGAAGAAGGTTGATTCTGACCGACGCTTTATCCTTTCGAAGCTGGCCATGTTATGTGAGTGATACAGACGAATTCAGAATGCAGTTGTTCGCTTATTCCCTGATTTTGCGTGGATCGCCCTTTCGGGTTTTCAATCCACCGGGATACCCATTTTTACCTGAGCTGTCCGATGTGGCTTTTTCAACTCAGCGGGTGTACATTGTTTTTCAATTTTTCCATTATTTTTGCCCGAGTCTTTTATTCTGTATTTGACTCGCCAGGATGCCCTATTTTTTCCTGGAGTTACCTTCTGTTTTTATGTCCAGCGGGTCTTTTATGCGAAGTATTTTTTAACTACATCTAAATTCATAAGAGATAAGAAATCCTCGCCATCCATAGTAGTGAGCATCAGAGCCCCACTAGAGAAAACTTTCTTTACTATGAATGGGCCTTCGTAGTTTGGCGTCCATTTACCCCGTGGTCTGTATGAGGAGGAAGAAGTCTTTTCAGAACAAGCTCTCCCACTTGGTATTCCCGAGGTCTGACTTTCTGATCGAAGACTTTCTTTATTCGCTTCTGATATAACTGCCCATGACAGATGGCTGTTAATCTCTTTTCTTCAATCAGATTCAGTTGATTGTATCGAGACCGGACCCATTCTGCTTCATCCAATTTCACATCCATCATTACCCGTAAGGAGGGTAGTTCAACTTCAATAGGTAGGATAGCTTCCATACCATACACAATCTGATAAGGTGTTGCCCAAATAGATGTTCTGATAGAGGTTTGGTACCCATGCAAGGCAAATGGTAGCATTTCGTGCCAGTCTTTGTAGGTGACTACCTTCTTCTGCACAATCTTCTTAATATTATTGTTGGCTGCCTCAACAGCGCCGTTCATCTTCGGCCTGTAAGGAGAAGAGTTGTTATGTTGGATTTTGAAGTCTCGGCAAAGTTCTGGAATCATCTTGTTGTTCAAATTGGACCCATTATCAGTAATGATTCGCTCGGGAACCCCATATGAGAGATGATATACCTTTTCAGAAATTGAGCCACCACTTGCCTGGTGACATTGGCATACGATGCTGCTTCCACCCATTTGGTGAAGTAATCAATGGCTACCAGGATGAATCTGTGACCATTTGAAGCAGTTGGTTCAATCTTTCCAATCATATCAATGCCCCATATGGCGAAAGGCCAAGGTGATGACATTACATTCAAAGGACTCGGAGGCACATGCACTTTATCTGCGTAGATCTGGCATTTGTGGCATTTTCTGGCATAGGCACAACAGTCTGTATCCATTGTGATCCAATAGTAACCTGATCTTAACAACTTTTTTGCCATTGCATGTCCTCCGACATGGGTACCAAAAGAACCTTCATGTACTTCGTGCATCAGGAAGTCTGCTTCCTTCTTCTCAACACATTTGAGCAAGACCATGTCGAAGTTTCGTTAGTACAAAGAGCCATCAATATTGAGGAAGAAACTATCGGCTAGCCTTCTTAATGTCTTCTTGTCATTTGGCGATGCCCCAGGTGGGTATGTCTGAGTTTCCAAGAAGCATTTGATGTCATGGAACCAAGGCTTGTTATCAGTAACAGTGTCCACAGAGAATACATATGCCAGTCTGTCTAGTTTGGATACCAAAATTCGAGGCACATAATTAGCAGTTTGTACTTTGATCATGGATGAAATGGTAGCCAAAGCGTCTGCAAACTGATTCTCATCTCGAGGGATGTATTCAAGATTAACTGTTGTGAAGAAGGTCAACAATCTCCTCGTATAGTCACGGTAGGGAATCAGATGCTCCTAATGAGTGTACCACTTGCCGTTGGTCTGGTTGATTACCAAAGCTGAATCTCTGAATACATTAAAGGTTTTGATCCTGAGGTCAATGGCTTCCTCAAGACCCATGATACAACCTTCGTATTCTGCTTCATTGTTAGTGCATGCAAAGGTGAGTTTTGCTGAGAAAGGCATATGAATCCACCCATTCCACGACCGTTGTAATTAACTGCCCCGTCAAACATCATTGTACATGCTTCTTCTGGGTCATGCCCTTTGGTGTGAATAGGCTCTTCACAATCTTTTGCTTTCAAGAACATGATGTCTTCATCAGGGAAGTCAAATCTCATAGGCTAGTAATCATCAATGGGTTGCTAAGCCAGATAGTCAGACAATACACTGCCTTTGATGGCCTTTTGAGAGGTGTACTGAATGTCATATTCTGTTAGGATCATTTGCCACCTTGCAACCCTTTCGATAAGTGTTGGCTTCTCAAATATGTACTTGACTGGATACATCTTTGAGATCAATAAGGTAGTATAAGTCAACATATACTGTCTTAGTCGGCGAGTAGCCCACGCTAAAGCACAACAAGTTTTCTCGAGCAGTGAATAACGTTGTTCACAGTCGATAAACTTTTTGCTTAGGTAGTATATTGCATACTCTTTTCGACCAGACTCGTCATGCTGGCCTAACACACACCCCATTGACTCCTCTAATACTGTCAGGTACATTATTAGAGGTCTTCCTTCGATTGGAGGCATGAGAATTGGAGGTTCTTGCGAATATTCTTTGATCTTGTCAAAATCTCTCTGACAATCATCGTTCCACCTAACTGTTTGCTCTTTTCTTAACAGCTTAAACAAGGGTTCGCAGGTTGCAGTGAGATGAGATACGAACCTTGAGATGTAGTTCAATCTACCTAGGAACCCTCGAACTTCTTTCTCAGTCTTAGGTGCAGGCATTTCTTGAATAGCTTTGACTTTGTCGGGATCAACCTCAATTCCTTTTTCACTTACAATAAAACCCAGCAGCTTACCAGAACGTACCCCGAATGTGCACTTGTTGGAGTTCAACTTCAACTGATACTTCCTCAAACGCTTAAACAATTTCAGCAGATTCACCAGATGATCTTCCTCCGTAAGGGACTTGTCAATCATGTCATCCATATAGCACTCAATTTCTTTGTGGATCATATCGTAGAATAATGTTACCATAGCCCGTTGATAAGTTGCACCGGCATTTTTCAGACCAAAAGGCATTACCTTGTAACAGAACGTTCCCCAAGGCGTGATGAAAGTTGTCTTCTCCATGTCTTCAGGTGACATCTTATCTGATTGTATCCAGAAAATCCATCCATAAAAGAAAATACCGAGAACTGAGTTGTGTTATCCACCAATACATCAATATGAGGTAATGGGAAGTCATCTTTCGGGCTAGCTCTGTTCAGATCCCAGTAATCCACACACATACACACTCTTAGGTACAGGTACAATGTTAGCAACCCACGGTGGGTAACTAGTTACAACAAGGAAAATGGCATCCCACTGCTTTTGTACTTCCTCTTTAATTTTCATGGCCATATCTGGGCGAGTACGGCGTACCTTCTGTTTAACTGGCGGGCAATCTTCTTTCAATGGCAACCTGCTCATTATGATGTATGTATCCAGACCTGACATATCTTTATAAGACCAAGCAAAGATGTTGACATATTCTCGAAGCATACTGATGAGTTGTTCTTTCACTGGAGCTTGCAGACTGGCCCCGATCTTCACCTCTTTCATATATTCCTCGGTACCAAGATTAATAGTCTCAACCTCCTCCTGATGAGGAGAAATCACTTTTTCCTCTTGTCTCAACAACCTGGCTAACTCTTCAGGAAAATTGAAGTCTTCTTCAACCCGTTCATTTGCTTGATTAATCGGATTGTCGAAGTCATACGAGGTCATAGTAGTGTTGTTGTCGGTGCAATCTGGAAGGCTATCTCTGCAAGGGTTGAGATTTGTTCATTTTAGTGATTGATTTTATCTTGTTTAGGAAAAAGTGAATGAAGTTTATTAAAAAAACATTGCCATTTATTGTTTTGTGCGAAAATAACAAGAATGAAAGACAGTGAGCGAAAAAAGATCGTTTGCAAAAGATGTCCATTGTTCATTAATAATTCATTTGCACAAAATACAAATATGGCCCTATTACAAAATGAGTCCTAACACCTTGGGTAAGATGCAGGACTTGATGCATGCTTAAACAGGAAATAATAATTACTCTGCAGAATTAATCCTTATAATTTCCTGGGAAGACCAGTTGAGGACTTGCTGGCCTGGGACCCTTGGACGAATCCAGCTTTCCAGGTTAAAGTCACTTTCAGCCTCGTCTTCCACATTGTTGATTGCATTCGGGGTTAGCATACCCCCACTGATAAACTTGGGAGCTTCAGCAGCCTCCTCTTGGACCTGTCGGGATGGTTTGTAACCCAACCCGAACTTGTCTTCCTTGATCTGAACTTGCAGCAGCTTGCCCCAGCCCTGGGCATTCCCATCTTCAACAACCTTCCGAGCTTGCTTGTAAGAAGAGATTAAAGTTCCAGATACTTCAGTTGTTGCTTCATTGACATTGAGGGCCTCAAACCATTGGCTCATTGTCTCATGGATCTCTCTGTCCATCTCAATATACTTGTAAGTAGCTAGATGACTGACGAAGATATCCTTCTCCCCATAGATTGTGATAACTTGGCTTTCCCATTCGTATTTTAACTTTTGTTGAAGGGTCGACGTTACGGCGCCAACGGTGTGAATCCAAGGCCGACCCAACAGACAGCTATAGGGAGGCTGAATGTCCATCACTTAGAAGATAGTTTTGAAGATCAGTGGGCCAATCACCATAGGCAACTCAATTTCCCCAAGAACCGATCTTTTAGAACCGTCAAAGGCTCTCACCACCAGGTTACTTGGACGCAATGCAAGACCATCATATTCCATCTTGACCAAGGCTTTCTTTGGAAGAACATTGAGTGAGGACCCAGTTTCAACCAAGACATGAGAAAGAACAACACCTTTACATTCCAAGGTGATATGCAAAGCCTTATTATGGTTACGGTCCTCCGTAGTTAGATCAACATCAGTGAACCCTAGTCCATGACTAGTATTGACATTAGAAACCACCGTTTCTAGTTGATTTACTGTAATCTCTTCTGGCACGTAAGCTGCGTGCAGGACTTTGAGAAGTGCATTCTTGTGGGCTTCGGAACACATTAGCAGTGATAGAATAGAGATTTTGGAGGGTGTCTGATGGAGCTGGTCCACAACCTTATAGTCACTCTTCTTGATTATTCTCATGAACTCGTCCACATCCTGGTCAAAGGATGTCTTCTGAGTTTCTTTGGCAATAGGCTCTTCAGGAACCACACTCTTGCCCTTAGCCTTGTCAGCAGCTTCTGCTTCAGCATTAGTTCTTGGGAATTGTGAGGCAAAGAGACGTTCGCTTCGAGTGAAGCCTCCGCCTCCCCCCACATTATCAATTTGTAGTGTAGAAGTGTCAAGAGTGACTTTCTTTCCGTTGCAATATAAATTTGAGCCATAGTGCCAAGGTACGGCATTGCTGCTGTCATATGGAACTGGTCCTGGTACCGTGATAGTAACCGGACTAATTGTTGCGGAAGAAGGAGTTGAGACAGCCTGAGGTTCTTAATAAATCGTAACAGGAGGCCTGACCGGAGATGGTGCAGGTGATGAAGGTTGTTGATGTTGATGGAGATGTTGATGTGAGTTGCTGAAAGAATCGGGAACGTGTATTGTTGTCGGATCATAGTAAATGGTAACCGTGGAAATGTCTTCATTGATGGCTGCTATTGTTGTAGAAGGATGTGTTAAACTGATATCTGTTGAAGTTGAAGAAGGGATGGTTGTTGATGTTGTAGAAGAATCTGTTGGAATGATTGTTGCTGAAGTTGTAGGAGGAATATCCGTTACATCTGATGGAATGATGTGTGTTGGTGTTGTAGGAGGAATGGTTGTTGATGTTGTAGGAGCTAGAACTATTGAAGTGATATGTAAAATGCCTTCCTTGATAAGATTGTTGATACCGGTCTTCAAATTTGCACAACTGTTGATAGAAATCTTGCAAGTTTCGCAATGGGCCTCACAACCCGGGAACACTTGGAATTTCAAAAGCTGGGCTTTAACCTCGGCCAGAGGTGTTTGAATACTTGCAACACTGTCAATTTGGTTCATTGGTTGATCCTCTTCAATGGCATTTATCCTAGGCCCACCATGGCTAGGCATAAGATTCTTGGTAACACTTGGAGGGGGTGCAAAGTTGACTGCCTTAGAATCAATCAAATCTTGAACCTTCATGTGTAAGTGTAACACGGTGGGAGAACTGACTTTCTATAAATGTTGCGGATAGCCAGAGTCGCCACCGACTTTTATTTTATCCAAAAGAAAAGGACATAAAAGAACAGGAAAGACCTTAAAAAGATTTTGAGTTCGGGGGGTAGGTTATACAAAGGGAAGGTGTTAGCACCCTTTATATCCATGGTTATCCATGGGCTCTTAGTTACTTAGCTCACTTTAAATTGTTTTGGAAAGGTGTAGTGTGTGATTAGAAACTTTCTAAGTACTTTATAATGATCCTCGTATGGATGTATACAAAGCCTTGTTTTTGAAATTTTGTTTGAAAAGTGTGGTGTAAAGAGTATTTTGAAAGGTGAGCAAGTAATTAAGAGGAACCTACCCTATATTAAGTCTTTACTGTTCTTATGTTCTTTCAATGGTAAGACTATCCCTATTATTAAGGAATAGGTAGTCATTACCTTGGATGTAAGAAGGGACATGTATAGGGACAACTGAATTTAGGCAACTGCAAGGTGTCTTTAGCAATTCGTAGGGACTTATCATCTTTTATTCGAAGGGACAAGATCATTTATCGTAGGCAACCTCGAAGGAACTTGATCTTATAAATTGAAGGGACTTGATGATATTTGTGAAGGGACTTTGCTTAAGACACCTTACTTGACCTTTTTAAATAGGCAACATGAGAGGTAACCTTAGAAAGTGCAAGATGGCGATCAAAGATCGACTTACGTGTGTGAGTGTTCATGTTCAAATATTTATCTTATTTAAGTTAATTATTCTAAGTTAATTTTAATCACAAACATGTTATGCACACCCTAGAATTACTAACCATACAATAAACATATTCATAATGAAAATAAACTAAACTACTACAAAGCTTCGGGGCAAATACAATATAATCGAGAAATATGATAACAATCAATAATAATAAGCAATAATAAAAAAAAAAAATAGTGAAGATAAATGGTTAGAAAATAAAAATAAGAGAAAATAAAAAATTAGCCAAATAAATTAATATTAGGAAGTATTTTAAATATTTTAATAAATAAAATAGATTTTAATAATAATAAATAAATACTAAAATTATATACATATTTAATAAAGGATTGATGATTAATTATAACTTATAAAAATATTAGGTTAAATTTTTAAAGGTTAAGAAAAATTAGGGTTAGGGTTAGAAAAAATTAGGGTTAGGGTTATAATTATGAGAATTAGGGTTTTACTTATTAATTTACAAAATAAATCAATTTATTTACAAAATATATATAATATTAACAATATAAACATATAACGAAATAAATATAAATGATTTGATTTTTTTGAGAAAATAATTTAAATTTTAAAAATATGAATTTTTGGTATAAGAAATAATATAAACATTTATTTTAAAATTAGTGATTTAAGAAATTAATTAAGTTAAATTAATATAATATAAACAAAACAAATAAAAAAATGAGAAAAAACACATACCTGGGGCTGGGATTCGAACCCAGGCCCTAGGCTTCAATCATCTTGGACCAACAACATCACCACCAGGCCAAGCGCGCGCTGGTGTTAGCATAGGAGCAGTAATCCTTTTGTTACTAACCTGCAAAAATTAAAATAAAACGCAAAAAAAGCAAAATGGCCTGGGGGGGAATCGAACCCAGGACCATTGGAATCACAAGCAAACACACAAACCAGCTGAGCCACATGGGGCGCGTACAACATAGAATCAGCAAATAAACATTATATTTTAAAACAATTATTTGAATTTGATTTTTGGCGCCACTGACTTCATCTTCTTCCTTGGAATTTCACAGGTTTTCCTGCGAATTCTGTTGGGAAATCTCCTGCGAATTTACCTGCGTGCAAAAACCTACAAAATTCGTAACAGCTTATATTCATACAATTTTGCCAAATTGATCATGCTAACATGACCAATACAGTTCATTCATCTTATTTATGTTATTAGAATGCAATTATATAAGCTGAATCAAGAAACCCTAATTCAAAGCTTGAAACCCTAACATGGCTGAATCCTTATTAGTTAGTGAATCTCCATGATATTTGTCCAGAATCCATCCTCACATGACAACAAACAATGTTAGATACACAAAAAACAGTTTATGATACATGAATAAGGGGAATCGAAAATTTCAAAAGTATGAACAAGATGGAATCGGTATGCATGATTCAGCATGTTTTGAATGCAAACAAGGATTGAAATAGCATCAGAGAACCCTAGGGATCATGTCTCAACCTTCAAAATTCCCTGAAACCTCCTGTAGATCAAAAACCGAATGGATGTTTTTGCTTGAATTTTTGAAGTTTGATTCTTGTCTTAGAGGCTGCCAATTTCGTCGCCTAGTATTGTATTATGTTCATGGTCTTATAGTGATTGATTTTAGGTCATAAAACTTGTCTCTCCTTTGGGCTTTTGGATAACTTGAGATTGAAGAAAGATATGATTCAAATATTGAAAAAAAATCTAATATCTCCTTGCTATTTTTGGTTGATCTGATTTCATGTGATTCCAATTAGCTTTAAATGAATTTTAAGGATTTCTAGAAGAAGAATCATGTCCAAATAATGATTTTTATATTTTATTTAAATTTAATTTGACTTTTAATGGATTAAATCAAAATAAATAATAAATAAATAATAAAAAAATCAGAATTTGGTTGCTTTAGGTCGTGCTAGAGGTCCTTGTATGGAAAGCTTAAAGAGTCCTCTAACAAACCTCTTTGGTTTCATGTCCATATCCTTTACCATTCTCAAGTTATGCCCTTTGAAAGATGTTGACTTTTTGTTGACTTTTGAAATGACCTATAATGTCCTAGCTCATACCTTCCAAATGAAGCATTTTTTGGCTTGGCTTGTGAGACACAAAGTTGTAGAGAATTATATTTCCTTCAAAATGAGCTTTGGATGGAAAATTCTTGATGAATTATGTGAAAGTTATGGCTGGTCAAAGTTTAGTTGACTTTTCTTGTGAAAACCCTAATTTAGAAACTCCTGATTCTTGATGATCTGAAATCTCTTTGATGAATCATGATCAACCCTTGATAAAATGATGAATTTTACTTCATAAACTTGATGTTGGAAAAAAATCATGAAGTTTGACTTTGGTTTGACCATAGTTGACCTCAGTTTGACTTTTTAACCACTTTGACTGATTTTTGCATATCTGATCATCTGTCTGAGCAAACCTTTTGGGAAAGCCTTGAAACTTGACATAGGGATTATTGAAGACATGTAAGATGATATGAAGCTCACTTGAAGCCTTAGAAGTCCATTTAGCCTGATGAAATCCAAAACCCTAGTTTAGGATGCATTGCTTAGGATGATGCATTGTCTGAGGGGATTGTCAAACTTTCTGACTAATTGTGAACCTTGTGAACCTCTTGAGATACTTTGTGAACATTGTGAACCTCTTGGGACACCTTGGAACATATTGTCTTGACTAGGGGAGGGCAAATTTTGGGGTGCAACAGTAAGGCTCTGCACTTCTCTGTTGTATGGCCAGGTGCATTGGAGTGGAAGGCACACCTGGCGTTGATATCATAGTTTCTTGGGAGATTCTGGGGATCTGGTGGGGCCAGAGTCCTCAATTCGATCATGTTGGGATTTAATAATTGTGGAAGTAAGGCAGCGTAGGGCATCGAAATGGGATCGATAACCCTGTTGATTTGTGAAGTCCTCTGTTGAAACAGACGTTGTTGTTGATTGTTATTGTTGTAAGATCTCTGTTGCGGAGGAAATTGTTGTTGTTGTGGGAAGTGTTGTGGCTGTGGAGGATACTGTTGTTGAGGTGTTGGAGATGGAATGGTGACATCAACCAATGATATGTGCATGTATTGAGGCCTACCTTTGCCCATGTGTACTGAGTTGGTCTCACCTGTCCTTCGAGGTCCCGAGAAGGGTTTCCTGGAATTGTTGGAACTAGCACCGTTGTCTGAAATTTTGCCCATCTTCAAAAGACTCTCAATTCTCTCACCAGCTATAACTACATCAGCAAAGCTAGTGGAAGAGAAAGCATCAAGTCTGTCGATGTATGTTCCTTGCAATGTGTTCATAAATATGTCGGCCATTTCTCTTTCCGACATCGGAAGCTGGACAAAAACAGCGAGCTGTCTCCACCTTTGGGCATATTCCCTGAAGCTTTCTCTTAAAGACCGAGACATACCCATTAGGAGAGTCCTGTTGGGAGCCATGTCCAAGTTATATTGATACTGGCGTATGAAAGCTTCGGCCAAATCCTTCCAGTTTCTGACTGTTGCTCTGGACAGGTGAGAATACCATTCACGGGATGCCCCGGTCAGACTGTCTTTGAAGTAGAACATCCACAACTTTTCGTCCATGGTATAAGCTTTCAATCTCCCCAAAAAGGACTGCAGGTGAGTACGTGGACAAGAGGTACCATTATATCTCTCAAAGCATGAAGGCTTGAATTTATGAGGAATACTGACTCCCTCAACTATACACATGTCCATTACATCGAATCCCAAAGAGTTTTGGGACTCCAAAGATCTCATTTTCTCCGCTATTTCGTCCAGACGACAATCATAGGCTTCATCCCCAACACCAATTATTGTAAAATGTTCATCTTGAGGGTCCTCTTGCAAGGCACGACCTCCAGTGTTTCCTTGGGTATTTCTGATAGCATTGACTTCGGGATTGAGGTGAGGCCCAAACTCTGGCGGATCTGTTTGTGGCTGCCCGTGATCATTGTTACTAGTACCTCTTGTACCTGGATGATTCTCTTCAGGAGTTTGCTGCTCGACTAACTCTCTTAATCTTTCTTGGCTTTGGGCCAACCCATTCATTACTGCCATGAACTGGTTCATCTGAGTCCTCATCTCAGTTCTCTCATTATCCATCTGAGTTCTCACGTCAGTCAAATCTTGTTGAACTTGGTCCATCTGTAAGCTCGGAAGGTTGTTTCTGGTTGGATACCGGTGAACTCTATTGATGGGGAAAACCCTCCTACGAGCAATGTTTCCTGAAACAACACCAAAGTGAGAAAACAACAACAAAACACCTACAAAACCAAGAATGAGGTTAGTGTGCAATGCAGTATGTCTATTTGTCTTCCAAGGGTATCCGGTTTGGTTCTTTGGTTTTGACCTTCCAGACCTCTGAGAATGAAGATGTTGAAGAGAAATGAATTCCAAGAGAAAATCCAAGTAATACATAAACCATATATTACAAATGAAAAAGATACATAGTTTATGATTACAACAAGTTTCCATGGTGGGTCAAGATACAATTAAGTCGAGAAATACAACAAAATCACCATGAGAAATAAAGTACAACCAAAATAAAATACAAGCACAAAGAAATCAAACATCCAGCCCAAAGTCATCCTCCTTGACTTCCTTCAGGAGAGCATCAGTCACTGGTCCAACTGGATGCTCTGTGATGGTCCTGATAAGAAGGTTCCTGGTGGCAATGGCACTTGTCAAATTCTGGTACTTGTCTTGGTCTTTTGATCTCTTCAACCCCACCCGGAGTTTCAACTCAGAGATTTCCTTCTGTGCTGCTAAGAAGGCTTCCTGACTCTTCCTCTCATTAGCTTCCAACTGCTCTATCTTATCCTGGGTCTTCTGATCTTCTTGCGAACGAGCCTCAGTAATTCTGATCCATCTAGCCTGACTCTCCTCTAGGTAATGCTCAACTCTGGCCTTCTGGATCTTAGCTTCTTTGCAAGCATTCTTCAATACCAACTCCCCTGCTCGGGCTTTTCTGATGAAGTCCTCTGTCTTTTCTATCTTGGTCATATGCTTGATCCGGAGCTTCTTTAACCTCTCAATATCCAGACGACCATCGTTCCTCTCCCAAAGGGTCTTCTTCAGAGCTTCAGAAAGTTGTGTATTCCTCTCTTTCATCTTATCAAATTCCTCCAGACTTACTGTAGCCATGGGCTCTACTGATGATGGCCCTGGAACATCTTCTAGGGTGAATGGCATGCGGGTGATCTGTCCTCTGATGCGATACCAATCAATGTATTGCGCTGAAGCTACATTGTTGCACTTGCCAAGAATAGCAGTCCCTTTTGTCTGTATGTTATCCCAAGCCCAAGCTGCTTGTCGGATGATGGCATGATTATTCTGAACATCATAATAAAGGGTCTCTGCTAAATCCTGCTCTCTTGGTGGATGTACTAAGGCATACCCTAGCTTCCTTTTGAAAAGCAAAGGATTGTAGTTGATGCAACCCTTCACTCCAATAAGAGGTACATTGGGATACTGCCCACAGCTTGTAATCATGTCACTGCCCTTGGTGCTCTGAGTACACCACCCGATGTCTTCTAAAGTGAGAGCAATCATTCTCTTAGCCCAATTTCTTGACTAATGAAGATTCAGGAAAGCTTTTGTCTTTGGCAGGTGTCTCAATAACCAATAGTAGAAGAGAGGTGCACAAAATCTGACTAGTCTTCCCCTCTGTTTCTCATTTCTCTGATGCACTGAGTAGTAGAAATCCCCTAGCAAGGTAGGAACTGGATTCTTCAAAAGGAATATATGGGATATCATTCTTGATTACAAACTTAGGCTCGTCTACAAAAAAGATGATTCCATATACACTAAGAGCCAGGAGAGCACAAACAGTTTCCCACTTCCCTACTGTTGCATGACTGGTGGCCTGAGTGATCAAGAAGTCCAAATGGAGGCCTGGGATTCCAGCCTTGGTGGTCATATGTTGATCAATGATGGTGGCTTCCAAGTGCAGAGCCTTAGCTATGTCTTCATTCCTAGGAGCAGTCATCTCAGGGTTGAAAGGGATTCCTCTTCTGATGGGGACACCCAACAACATGGAAAACTCTTCCAAAAAAGGACCCATCTGAAAGTCTGGGAAAGTGAAACATCTGAGAGGAGGGTCATAAAACTGAAGGCAAGTGTGAATCATGCTCCTCTATGATGTATCCAAGTCTATGATCATGTCCATAATACCACCATAATGTTCCCTGAATAAAGGGACATGATCAGGAGTGATAAGTGCCTAAATCTATCTGATGCCTGCTAGAGAGGGCTCAAAGAAATGGTAAGTGATGTTGCTCTTCCTGGATGAATCCATACTGATAATGGGTGCTGATGAAGATAAATGAAGGAAATAACTGATGAAAACAACTGGAGGAGATATCAACTGAAGAAGATCTCTGATGAAGATGGCTGAGCAGTAGAACAATCAAAACCAAACCAAAGAAGATGTGGATACCCTGTAAAACAAATAGACAAATGTTAAATGATGCAAAATTATGTATGAAGAATGATATGCAAGGGTTTGTGATCAGGTGCTGGATTTGTCATTTGCTTTGATAGGGTCCATGAGTGTTCAGAAATCTAGATGAAGGCTAGAGAACCAGTAACCAAGTAGGGGACTCAAATAAAGAGTCACAAGTCCAGGGTTTCATAAGATCATTCCAAAGTAGTGTAACCTTAAACAAAATCCAGTAACAGGGTATGTTGAGGCCAAGGGTTCTTGCAAACCTGTAAACATCCCAACCCACTCACAAGTATTATTCTAGAACAAGAATCCTCAGACTTGGATCTATTATGAGAAGTGTAAACACTTCTAACCCGGAGGTACAGTGTTTACATTAATCATAAAGGACCCTCCTCTAATTCACCTCAGATGTTGAAGGTCATCTAAAAGGTCATCCAGACTTAGCAGGCTTCCCAGATAGCCCTAGCACTATAGGAAATCCGTAGCACAAAGTTCTCAAGAAGAAACCCACGTCTGAACCGTGTTTTCATATTCCCGCCCCAGGCCGAAATGGAATGGGAAAGAATATGAATCCACTATAATCCTATGTGTCACTCAGGCTCCCGGTGTGGAACCTTTCTCACTGAGATATCCCTCCCACCAAGGCAAACCAACAAATCTAGCACATGATATGATGATAATAAAATGGAATGCAAAAAACAGTAAATGAAAGCAATAAATAAAGTTGTACATAAAGCAATAAACATAAAGCACACATAACACCCCCATAAACACAAATCAAACAAGCGCTAGGAGAAACCCACAAAAAGAACTAGAAGCCCTAATTGCAAAGGTTCCCCAGTAGAGTCGCCAAGTTGTCGCTCCCCGGATTTTCATCCTAGTGCAAACGCGAACTGTCGGTGAAGAGAAGGGTTGAATAGAGTCACCAGCTAGGCATTTTTATCCCGAAGGAAAGGTAATGCTGCATAAACCTGGAAAGAGATGGATAAGACGGTTATGAACCAGAGAAACTAAGAAAGGGGGTTGGTTACGACCTGGGAAGGTATTAGCCCCCAGATCGTCCGTCGTACTCGACGGGATCCACGCTTACTTGATCGTGTTTAAAAGGGGTAGGTGTATGTGCTATCTGTGTGCAAAAGCTAGGGGAAATAAGTACAGGTGTCAGTGCAAAAGGTGTGAATTTCTCAGGAACTGAGGCTTAAAAAGAAGGCTGAAAGAGGGGGAAGACACAGAGACTTTTGTTCGATAATGGTTAAGTTATGCCTACGTATCCTCTCGTACAATGAGGAAGTCAGAACACCGTAGTTCGACTCAAAGAGACTGAAAATGATTGACTGTGAACTGCTTACTTGTCTATGCTCAAGTGTATGACTCGTCTGGCTCGAGTGCTAACTGTCTTGCATCAGACGGAAGAAGCGGGTTCTCGTTTATAGAGTGAATGTGATGAGAAAAGAATCCCGGAGGAGACATTTATTGTTTGTTTTTGTGTTTTCAGTTTTTTATTGCTTTTGGTGTTTTGCATAAGTTAATGAGCTTAAGCCTAAATCAAGGGTTTGCAAACTCATTATATCCTCCCTGATTAGGGATAATGAGCATACTTAAGTGTGAGATAAACATCGCAAATTAATTACCATGATGATGTAGGATTAAGATCATTAACCTACTTTAATTATTAAGATTAGTGAACTCATTACACCATCCTAATAGAAGGATGATAAATGAAAACACTTAAGCTGAGGAAGATACCTCAACTTAATCCAGAGTTAGGGATTAAATTCATTATATAACAAGAATTTATTAAATGGATTTTAATTAAAAGGTAAAATTAAGAAGTGGATTTTATGGTTTGTAAGACAACTTGAGGGGGACTTGTCCATTAAACACTAGGGTTAGTCCCTCTTAACCATAAGGAAGAGATAGAACCTGAATGTAAGGCCCAAGTTACAAGATAAAGTCTTAGTGATTATTAATGTGTTTTGATTGAGAGGTGTAAACAAAATAAAAGGTTTAACACTAAGGATTAAAGTTATACACTTCATCCTAAGATAAGGATGCAGGCATAACCCTAATTCAAAGTCCTAAAGCTTTAAGAGTTTAGTCTCTGATTATTGAGATGAGAGGAGAGACTCAAGGAGACTCAAAGGTAAAAGAATAGGGGGACTATACACAACCCTAAAAATTATCATGCTTGGATATCCTATGGTTTGTGAGGCTTAAGAGAAAAGATCTTCAAGAAGGCCACCATGGAAAAAGCAGATGAAAAGAGAAGGAGGAAGAAGAATAAGTTACTTACTTCCTGAAGAAGATAAGTAACTTAAGAGAGAAGAAAGGAGAAAAAGAAACACAAGTGAAGCATGTTAACTCCAAAGACAAACGAAGGATGCAAATGAAAAGGAAATAAGAGGTGGGAGGTGAAGGCAAATCCACCTCCCAGATAACTTACCAAAAGTACCTGAAATGTTAGTATGAATGCATAAGACATAAAGCACAAAGGAATGAGATGAATAAGGATGAAACATCCAAAACCAGAAGTGATTATGCAATGAAAATGTGTTATGAGATGATTCAAAGTCATACAAGATGCATATGAATGATCATACAAGGATGAGAAGCAATGGAAGCATGTTTAGAAGCATGAAAACACATGGATGTTCATGAAATGTAATGGATGCAAAGCATACCAAAATGATGCAACAATGATCAAGAAATGTTTCAAACATGTCCTAAGATGTCTAATATGACATACAAAATAATTGAATAGCATGACAAGTTCATGATATGCAAAGAAGAATGCAAATGGAGATGCAAAATTAGGGTTTTATGAACAAGCATGATGCATATGACCAAAACAGAAGCATACATCTTGATAAAAATTTGAAATTGAACTCAAAGAAACCCTAATCCCAAATAAGATCACACCCCAAAGGAGAAAGTCAGAATCTAACCCTAGGCAAAGTTATGTATTTCTTAAGTTAGCTAGGGTTTTTGGGTGATTCTTAAGGAAAAATGCAAATCAAATTGAAAATGCAAGATAAAAATATGAGATAAATAATCTAGAAACTAGATGCAATATGAGAAACAATGCAAAAAGAATCAAGTTCAAACTCATCATGGTTAGGCAGAAATGAATTTTCAAGTTAGGGTTAAAAAATGTGGAATTTATGAACCCTAATTCAAAGAAAATTGTGAAAATGTAATCATACCTAAAAATAAATTTGTATGGTGATTTTGAAAATGTTTCTAAATGTTTAAGAATGCTTTGTGATTTTTTTGGTGATTTTTAGAAATTTAAATGCCTATTTAATTAATTAAAATTAATTAATTAATTAAATAAAACATTTAAATGTTTTAAAATACTTTTTTAATGCAAAAATTAAAATAAAAAATGTTTTTAGGTTAAGAAAAATATTTGAAACAAAAATTCAAGAAATGATATTTTTTAAAAGTCTTTTGCTATTTTAAATAATTATGGAAAGAAAATGGAATAAAATGAAAAATAAAATGGAAGTATGCTGATCTGAAGGCTGGGATTCAAACTGGGGATGATTTGGTTGACTGCGCGCGCAATCTAATGGCCAGCATTTAAACTGAGTTAGTTAATTAATTAAACCTAATTATTTTAATTAAACTGAATTAGGGTTTAAGTGAATCAATATGGACCCTACAAACACGCGCTAAACAATATCCTGTGGCTGACATTCAAACTGACAAGATTAACCCTAATCCTAACCCTGAACACTTTCAGGTGGCTGGAGCAAGCTCCAGTCATCTTCTCCGGCGAGCCTTTCAACCTATCTTCTTCCCTAGGCTACTCCAAACCCTCTAAAGCTCTAGAATCAACCATCTAACATCACTGAATGCAAATCCATCAACAAATAACATTTATATTGCATCAATCAAAGGAATCAAACAAAAATAGTTTTCACGGGCAAAGTTTCAGAAGACCAATACATCGTGGTTTCTCAACCATTTAAAAAAATCATATCACCATGATCAGAGAGACATATAGAATCATTCTATAACTTAAAAGAAGATTTCTGGAAAAAAAGTTCTTGATGACTACCTGAGATGATGAACTGCAAATATGGACTTTCAGAGCTCTTCCCTTGTGCAATCTAACCCCTTTGAGTCCTTTGATGCTATTGAGAAGCTTTGCAGGGGTTTAAATGGCCTCCTTTGTGAGTTTCAGTTCTGAGAGGTGAGAAATCGTGTTTTTGATTTAGAGGCTTTTAGGGGGAAATGAAGGTTGGTTTGTGTTCCTTATGACATGAGTGATTGAATGGTGAAGGAAGTTTTGAGTTTGAGTGGCTATGCTGAGAGATTCGAAGAGAGGAAGTGTTATGGAAAATTTTGGGATTTCTTAGCTTGGCTTGTTTCAGGCTTGTGTGTGTTATGAAATGAGGTCCTTAGGGTTAGTATAAGCCAATAGGATTGATCAGAAAGTGGGTGGTGACATAGTGTGATTGGTCTGGTCCAAGTTGCAAAAATGTCAATGGATGTGTACTTGAGGTATGGCACGAGTCAGAGCTGTTTCAAGGGGTGTCCTGCCTCAGCTTGCATCAAGGATGGCCTTTGGATCAATAGAATGCAGCTGGATGGCCTTGATCAAGTGTTCTCATGGTTTATGCAATTTTCCCTCTTTGGAATTTCTTGAAGTGCAAGGCATAGAAACTTGTGATTTTTTGTGCAATCTTGATCAAAATGTGTTTCATTATGTTGGTATGATGTTTAGAAGTTGATTAGAGGTCATGAAATGGCTTGGCAAGTGAAATTGCAAAAATCCCTCTTTGGTGCACACTTGAAAATTATAGGATTTTTGCCAACTTTGAAAGGCCATATCTTGAGTTCTGGTATGAATCAAGACATGTTCTTGTACTTTTTGAAAATTGGAAGACATAATCTACAACTTTCATGTCCAAGGATTTTTCATTTGAAGCATTCTTGGTCATGAAAGAATAAGTTGAATATCTTTCCCAAAATGGAAAGTTTCCATTACAAGTCATTTCCAAAAATAACAAGTTTGCATTTGGCTCAAAATTCTTCAACTTTGTGAACTTCCAAACACTTCAATGTTCAAATAAAGATCATAGAGACTCAAAATGATGATGATGACCCTTTGGTACCCTTGATGGAGGCCTCAGATGCCCTGATTTTGACTTTACTTGCTCAAGAAGTTACCCAATGATAAGATGACTTCCATAGTGAATTTCTTCATCAAATTTGGTACACATGATCCTTTTAACATATTGAGACCATTAGAAACAATAACGACCAAAAAAATTGGGATTAAGGCCTCTGAAACCAAAACCCTAATTTTAGGTCATCTGTGCAGGAAATCTTCAGTCTGCCTCTATGCCTTTGCCATGCTTTGTGATCCCTTTACTTTTATGAACTTTGGGGAGCATATTATGATCATGGAACACACATGGACCCTCTTGGCAAGCTTCAAGACCATTGGGATGACTCAGATCACTTCTTGGATTGCTCATATCACAAACCCTAGATGCATATGAAATGAACTATGTAGTGGGATATGATATGCTTATGCTAATGCAAAAAATGAAAGATCATAAGCCATGGTGTGAGAAAAAGTGAGGGAAAATTTGGGGTGTTTACAACATCTGGCCTCGAGATTCCCCGTTGACATGGATCAGAGCCCGAATAATTTTCAACGTTATCTGCAGTGTGCCCCAAACCTCCTCGATTACGTGATCGGACCACGTGACCGTACTAAGTCAATAATTTTGCGGAATGAGACATTGTCCCCACGCAACTGAGCAGACGCTCAATCCCCTGTACAACCTTACTCACGTTGCAAAACGCCGACCACGCCTTCCCGCCAATTCCTCAGCCCGCTAAGATGAATCCTCGAGACAACCGGATGTTGTTCCCCGATAACGTACTCCACTATGAACACGTATCCCCGATATTGTGCGTTATGCCCGTCAATCTTCTTAACTCATCACTCCAACTCGGAGTTTCGACTTGGGGGGCTCCTGTTTCGGACTGGGCCTTAAGACACCGTTGGTCCATGGCCCAATATGTCGGGCAGAGACCCATTAAGTCGGGCAGACACTCAACTAGGTGGGCAAACATTCAACTACACGTGTAGGTGTAGCGGTAAAATCGTGAGTGTAAGCTATTGATTAACTTAACTCAAGGTACACAGAGTCGCCACCGCGCTTTTATTTATTTCCAAAAAGGAAAAAGGCAAAAAGAACGAAGAAATCCTAATGAATCTAAAAGCAAAAGCTAAAAGAAACAAACAGAGAACGGGTAAGGGGATTGGTTACAAATCGGGAAGGTTTTACGCACCCGACTCGTCCGTGGTACTCCACGGGAACCCTTTGAAATATTTACTGCATTTTTGGTTTGAAATGGTTTGCTTGAAAAAAAAAGATTCAAGAGATGAGAAGAAGAATGTTTTTTAAGATTTTGGTGTTTGAAGAGACGAACGTCTCATGCCTACGTACCCACAAAGTGCAATGCGAGATCAAAACCCCGTAGTTCGTGGTACAAAATTTGAAAAGAAACAATGAGTTGAATTGATTTTAAAATGTAAAGATAAGTCGTCATTCTTTAGCGAATAATTCCGCTAGAAAGAATGAATCATATCTAAACATGAAAATGGTTAAAAGAGACGTGCACGAGGGCACAAAAACAATTGAATGAGGTTTGAACATTTTTTAAAGTTTTTGAGAAGAAAGTTTCGATATGCTTATGTGGTTTAGCATTTATTAAGAAATGAAATGAAAAGGTAAAACCGCATGACCTAAGTCAAGGTTTGATTGCGAAAAATGTTTGAAGTTTGAAAACAAAGAAGATTTTGAAAATAGGAAGGAGATTTGAAAATTGAAGAAGATGGGAAGAGATGAAGGGACTATCCTAAGACTTGAAAATAAAAGCTAAAGGAAGAACGATCAAACCATATGGCAAGCATTCTTTGAAACAATCGGATTTCCATCTTCATAAACAAGTGAACTTAATCGGAGCCAAAGTCTTCAATCCATAACAACTCAAGCAAAGGAATGATCCTAGAATCTAAGTCAACCTCCAAGTCTCATGCTAAGGATAGTAACCATAGTCCGAAATTAAAGTCACCAATTTTTTAGATGTTTAATCCGTTATTAATGTTTTTGTGTCCAAATGGACAAAGGAAAAATCACAAGCATAACAATATAAACAATAAGCAATATGATGAATGATATAGTATAATAAGCATAATAAGAGAGATAAGGAGCAAGAAATTGAAATAAAGAGGATAAGGTGCGAGAGATTGAATTAAAATGTTAGTATATTAATAGTATAATAATATTTACATATAAGTGGTATGATGAACATAATCAAGCACAACCACAAAAGGAGGACCAAAATCGAGGCAACCGGATCCAAATGGATCTTATTCCGAATCGGGACAAGTTTAGGTCTATGTTAAGCAATCGCCGAGTAATTTACGGAGTAATTACCCTACAAATGAGGCCGGCCACCACTAATTAAAGTGGAAAATATTCGTGCTAATACATGTTAGAGAAACGATATTATGGATCGTTCTCCGAAAACATGCCACACTAAAAGAAAAAAAAATGGTCTAATCTTAATCGAGATTTTCGTTGAATTTATCGAAAGCAACCTATCACGATCTCAAAGTATGGAGAATGATCCAAATGATCATTCGTCCATAGATTTGAAATAATGAAGATTAAACCTATTCGAAATTCAACAATCACGAATCGGAGATTGTCATCGACCAAAAATAAAAGATGAAGAAAAAAAGTGGATCTAAAAGTAGATCCATAAAAGAATTCAAATATTTTTTTAAATCATTTTTCTTAAAATCTCTTTTTCTAAATTGCTTCTAAAATGTTTTTTTCTAAATATTTTTCTAAACATATCTTATGAAATTCTTTCATATCAAAATTAAACTAAAACAATATCATTAAAAAAATGAAATAAAATAAAGAATGAAAAAAAAATGGAAATGGGAGGGGGAAGGACCCGCGGGTCATGGTGGTGGATAATAAGAGTTCACAAGGCTCCTTGATCCCAAACCAACACAACATTTATAAAAAAATAACAAACATAAATGAAATAAAAAAAACAGGAAACACAAGAAATAGAAGCACTTGAAGCTGCTTCTTCTTCTTCGGTGAACAACCGCGCGACTATTACCTTCAAGAAAGGATGAGAAAAAATGGTGGCTTCTTCTTCTTTTCGGCAAACAAATCACCTTCACATCGAATCCTTCTTCTTCTTCCTGTAGAAACCGCGGCTTCGACGAAAGGGGAAATGGCGAGAAAACAAACCAAATCGGGCTGGACCTCTCTCTCTCACAGACGAATTCGTCTCGATCTTACCTTTTTCTTCTTTGATTTCGTCGATCTATGTTGTGAAGAATTGATCCGTTTTGAAATGTAGTGAAATTGAAGGAAGTTTGTGGTAAATCAAACTGAATTGAAGCTTTGTTTTATGTTTTTGCAGGAGTTTACTAAGGCTCTCCAAGCTTGCAATTGATTGAGAGAGGTGTTGTTTAAATAGAAGAAATCGAAGAGGAATTGAGAAGAATATGATGTCGTTTTGCTCAAATTTTCTGCGTTTCGGAAGCATGGCATAAGCATGTTCGTTCTAAGTTCAGCTCCTGCGTTTTGTTTGTGACTTCGGTGCCGTTTCACTTGTGGTGATGTGCGTTTTTGCGTTTCGATGCTTTGCGTTTTGCTTGTAATTTCTCTGTGTTTTGTGTGCTGAGTTTTATTCCACTTTATGAGTTGTCGTTTTGTGTTTAATTGGTCTGCAGTGTGTGAGAGGCGTGCGGATTACGTTTCAATTGTAGGGTCACTGCATTTTGGGCTGTCTCGGCGTGATGCTCGCTTGGCTTGTGTTTACGACTTATGTGTTGAAAGCTGGAAGTTGAATGCGGAGACGGCTTGTAGTGTGTGGTTCACGTGCGTTTAGGCTGCATTTTTGTTGATGTGAAGCTTGGAGATAATGATGTGTTGCTGTATGCAAGCTGATGGCTTGCGTTTCGTTCCTACTGTGTTGCGTTTTGGAACTGCTTTTATCCACCTCATGCTTGTTGAATTTCACATTGATTTGTACGGTGTTTTCATTTAGCTGGATTGAAGATGAGCGTCTCATATTGTTGTTCACATGTGGCTGCTAGATTGTATGGTAGTTGAACAAAAATATGTATAAATTGATGGGCCTTGTGCTGTTTGTTTTTGTAATGGTAATTGGGCTTTTCAAAAAAAATTATGGACTTATGGTAAAAAAGTTTCAATAATTTGGTAAAAAAAATTAAGAAATGAATAGAAATATGGAAAATAAAAAAAATGGTATGAATATAAAATGGTATAAAAAAAAGAAAAAAGGTTGGAAATGATGATTCAGATAATTGAACCAAAAATTTATGAATCGGATAATCAAGAAATAAATGGAAGAAAAATGGTCATTGAGTAAAAATGGATAGTAGAAAAATTAAAAAATTAAAAATGGTTTAATCGAAAATGGATAATGGATGAAGTGATGATTTTTTATCCCAAAACCAAATCTTATTTTTTCACAAGCATTGATAAGGATGAATATAGCCAACACGGAACCACTGAACAACTCGCAATTTAAGTCACAACCATCATCTGAAAATTGCCTGGATTATTTGAATTCATGCTGAGAAAAATAAATTCTCAGATGAATCACTGATAAACTGATGGACAACCTTGAAGATTCAAACCAAACTTCGCACAAAACACTGTCTGATAATTGATGACTTTGCACATAACACAGTCCTGAACTTTGAATACGCACTGTCTGAGGAAAATTCACTGGCACACACAACTTGCAATTGAAACAATCTTCTGATAGTTTGACCAAGATTAGGTCAAACGTCCATCTGAATCGAATCATAATTGAACAACCACATCTGAATTGAGAATCACAGCCATGTCTTTGAAATCCTGCAACACAGAGAAGAAGAAGAAGCAGACTGCACCATATTTTTTTGATATTTTGGTTAGAAGTTAGTGAATATAAACAAATAACAGAAATTAAATGGTGATCCTCTGCAAGGCATAGACCTGCACCTGAAAAAGGATAAACGAACCAGTGCGTGATCTTGTTTGTATGCGAAATGCAGATGAGATGCGAAAAATCTTAGGGTCAAAAATTAGGGTATGACATTATATATATAATTTAATGTTATTTATTATATTTTAATATATTAATATTTGTAATTATAGTTAATATTTCTTTAAAATAATGAAATATTTAATTTCATTATGATCTACTGCATTTACTCGTGCAGCAGTGATCAAATCAAAATGAATTTCTTTCAACTTCATGTAATATAGAGTGGTCAAATCAAAATCAATTATTTTATCTTATATAGCACGGAAAGGTCAAATCGGTATCAATTACTTTAAATATTATTCATCCTACCCACTTAAATTTAGAATTTTGTTTTGAATAATTTAGTTTAATAAATTATTTTCCAAAATAATTTAGTATTCAGATATTTTTCCAAAATAACGTAGTTTGGGTGCATATTCGCCAAACCATTTGGCGAATGGGAACAAATGTAATTTTTGTTTTTTTAGATATACACATATTCGCCAATTGAGATGACTGATGTGTGTGATTTAAATTTTTTTATTTACTTTACACTTATTCGTCAAATGAGATGGCGAATGAGTTGAAATTTTTTTTCTTAATTTTGCATGCATTCGCCAAATGAGTTGGCTAAGTAGTTTATTATTTTTTTAGGCCATTTTTCTTTCTCTATAAATGCATGCACTTTATAAATAGATTTCATTTCTCATCCATTCCTTTCAATCCCTCCCACTCATTCTCATTTATTATTTCTTTCTTTTCCTCGTCACAACATGTTTGGTTCTCGTTCATCATCACCATCATCAACAACATTAGAAGAACCACTTCCAAAATTTGATATTTTGAAGAAAAATGATTTGGTGTTTTTCTCAGCAACAAAGCCTCCTTTGAAGATGCTGCTCTGGAACACGCAGACTTTGGAACAATTGCATATGGAATTAAACCTCTGGTTAGAAGGAGAAATCGGGCATAAAGAAAAGATCAGAAAAATTGAGAAGCGGGTTGTGGAGTCAGGTGTGATGAAGTGGAGAAAAGTGGTCAATGATGCGGGTGTCCTTGTGATGATGTTAGGTCCAGATGAAGTTGTCTTGATGGTTGTAATAGCCTAGATACGTTGAATATTTTAGTTGTTTTATTTATGTATGTTCATGTTTTAAATTATGTATGTTCTTGTATGCTTTTGTTTTATTTATGTATGTTCTTGTAATAGCCCAGATGATGTTGTCTTGTTGTTGGGTTGTTTAAGTTTAACACAATTGTAAGAATTTAATGATATGAATGAAATGAACGATGCTTTGTTATAAAGAGATACAATTACATATATTTAAATTATATCATTGTGCTTGTTCCAACATTGGGACATTTCTTACGATTGTGCCCGGGTTAACGACATGAACTACATAGTCTCACCATTTTTTTCGTCGTATCCATTTTTGTTCGAATACGCGTGCTGTTAGGACGCCCCTTTTTCTTCCTTTCCATATTTTCATTGTGCCAGACTATTTCCCCGTTGTATGTAGGCCAGTAGTCCTCATTTTTAACCACCGGAAAGATTTTGTTGTAGACATTGCAAATATTTTTCACTTGGTAAACAACGGACGGTAAGTTTGATGGGTCCAGCCGAACCTTTGAACATGTCGTTATGACAAGGGAGAAAGGCATACGAAAGGCTTGAAATTTTTCGCAGTCACACCAATTGTTATCTAGTTCTACCCGATAGGATCCCCCTCGGTCTCCCTTCGTGGTGATCCATTATCTTATCAACATTGAAATGCCCTTTATTGCGGTTAAACACCATGACCACATGTGTGTTAGATTTGACAGCTTCCTCTTTAATAAATGTTATTGAACTATCACTGAACACTTGACCAGACTGTAGGATAGAACTCCATTTTAAACATATGGTTCAAATAGTTCCCTAAGCCTAAAGTAGGTTGACCTTACCAAAGAGATAATCAATAGGTTATGAATGCCTTTGAAAACTTAGTTCATTGATTCCACGAGATTTGTGGTCATATGACCCCATCGTTGTCCTTTGTCATATGTCCTGGTCCACTTATCCAATGGAATTTGGTTGATCCATCTGAATGCATCTTCATTTGTCAGTCCGATTTCTTCACGATAGTGTTTCAATGACGGTTCAATTAATGAATACCTTGCATTCACGACATTTTTCCGCAACGCCTTGTCTTTGATCTCTCTCATGAAAATTTGAGCGATGTGTCTAATGCAATAAACATGTGTTGAAGGAGGATCATGCCAGCTGTTACCAACATTCTTCCATGCACTCTCAATTGATGCATGTTTGTCCAAAATAAAACATAAGTTAGGCTAGGGAGCAACGTGAAGTCGGAGATTTTTTAGAAAAAAACTCCATCCCTCAGTTGTCTCTGATCAGCGGTCTTTAGCAGTATATTTCAAACAGTTTATATCTTTCGTTTCATATGTTTGCGTTTGTTTTTTAGTCTTTTGATTATGTTTTCATCTTGGTTTTCATATTTTGTCAAGTAGGTCATGTTTCGATATTTTTATCATTTTTACCGTTGGTGCATGTGATTTGGTTATTTTGTCAGTGTGTTTTCAGGCTCGCGATAAGCTGGTATTCAGACGCCATTGCAAAGACTTCCGAGTGCAGAAAAATGTTGAAAAAAAGAGATTCATAACAAGGAGCCCATGTCACCTGACACGGCCCATGTCATGAGGTTCATAACAAGTAGCTCTTAAAGAAGTGTGGGAAGCAATCCAGAAGCCTTACAAGGATGCCCGTGTCACGGGACACGGCCCGTGTCAGGCCCCCTGAAGCTGAGACGTGTGGAATAATGAACTAGTGGCCTGACACAGCCACCCATGTCGCCTGATACAGCCACCCGTGTCAGGGCCCCTAGAAGTAAAATATTTAGTATTTTGCTTTTGCTGATCAATGTTAGTTATGAGGGCAGTTTGGGAATTTCGCGGTGTAATTGTAGATCTAATATATTAGGCACATTGTGGTTGGAAAAAGACTTAAGTTTTATTTTATTATTTTACACTTGAGAGAGATTAAAGGGAGATTCGGGAAGAAGAAGGATCAATCAATAGCGGAAGAAATTGACGATCCAACCTATCCAAACCTTATTGTAATGTTTCTTTTCTTGATTATATTTTTATTTTTGTTATGAAGATGAGCGGCTAAACCCCCCAATGCCAGGGGGTGTCCCTGATATGCTTTTGTAATGACTTTAGAGTTTCGTAATATGAGCTTGTATGTTTGAACCTTAACTTTATTGTATGCAACATTCTTAATGCGTTGTCTTTTTGGAAAAATCGATAATTGATCGTAGTTAGGGTTTGGCCTGACCAACCACCCTAACCCAGTTGCATATCATTTATCATAGTAGTTATTCCTAAGGAATTAGATTACCCTGTGAAAACCTGTTTTTATGTCAGAACTATTGCTTGATGTTCTTCCTTGGCCTCTGAGGAATTATGGCCAAGGAAGAATACCAAAGGTTTTTCTTAAGAGGAATTTTGGAAAACTAATTTAGGACATAGGGAAAGATAAGGTTGAAACATGTTTTTTTTAAATCAAGGAACGATTAAGTCATTGCTTTGCAAATGTTACACCCTTCAGGCATTACTCTCGTTTTTGTACAACTTTTACTTGTCTATTTACCTATTTTATTTTCCTATATAATTTTGACTCAAAACAAACCATCAATCAAGGTTTTTGTTCAATTGAAATCGATTCGTAAAAAAAACTTAATTCCCTGCGCAGTCCTCAAGAGATCGACACTGGGGTTTTCCCCATTTACTACTACATTGATAAAATAGTACACTTGCTATTTTACCGATCAAGTTTTTGGCGCTGTTGCCGGGGACTGCCAAAGATTTAAGTTTCTTTTCAAAAAAAATTTCAATTGAAATTTTGTTGCTCTGCAACCAAAATTTTATTTTTCTGTTACTTTATCATTATTGCAACTTTGTTATTTGTTTTAACTTTTGTCTAACTGTTTATGCGAGGTCATACCTCAGCTAAATTTTCCTTTGATACAAAACCAGAAAGAGCATTGCACGAGAGACGTTGCAAGGCAAGAATTGAAATACTGGCAGCTGCTTATGTAGGTCCTAGTGTCCCGAATCAGGAAACGGAAGACGAATTGTCTGTGCATTTTGAGCACAGTGACTCTGACTCTGACAGGGTGATAAATCAGGAATTTGTTAACATGGCAGGAAATCTACCAGTTGTAGAGAGATTGTTAGGGGACTATGGAGGGACAAATGCTTAACCCAACTGAATGACCATTGTTAATCAACCAGTGAATGTGGCACACTTCCAGCTACATCCATCCACCATTCGCCAGTTGGAGAGCAAGCCTTTTTCCGGAAGAATCAACGAGGATGCAAACAAGCATCTTCATAGATTCCTTACTACCACCACGTCTTTGAAGATAGAAGGTCATTCAGAGGAGGCAAAGAGACTTCTAATGTTTCCATTTAAACTTACTGATGATGCAGAAGAGTGGTTCTACTCACTTATAGCTGCGAGTATCACAACATTGAAAGAGATGGAAATGGCATTCCTCAACGAGTATTTCCCTGCTTTAGTGTTCATTCGAAAAAGATACAATATTGTCAATTTCAAACAAAAAGAGGGGGAATCACTTGGTGATGCGTACAAGAGGTTCAAAAGGTATCTGACTATTTGTCCTACTCATAACTTGGACGCTACCGAGCAGATGCAAAACTTCGTGAATGGTTTACGACTCAAGACAAAACAAATTATAGACACTGCTATTGGTGGCTTAACAAATTTCTCAACAGCCACTGGTATCAAAAGAATCATAGAAGCAATTTCCGCTAATGAGCATCTTGAATTGTATGATCGCACCGTGAGCCAACCGGATGGCAATATTGATTTAAAGCTAGCAGAGTAGGTTGTTAAAATGGAGGATCAAATCGCTGCAGAGGTAGAGAGAAGGTTGAAGAAGATGAATATTGGAACTCAGACAGTGGCACAGGTGGAACCAGTTCAAGTGGTACTTTGTGAAATATGTGGTGGACCGCACTTTGCTATGCATTATTTGGCAACTCAAGAACAGATTGAGCAAATTAATATGTTGAGGCAGAACAATCCTTATGACAACACATATAATTCGGGTTGGAAAAATCACCCGAATTTCTCATGGAAAGATTAGCAAGGAAACATTTAGAAACCATTTCAAGGACAACAACCATATCAACCTCAGATCCAACAGTACCAACAACAACAACAATACCAACCACAGGGTCCAAGAAAGGTGGATTGGGAAATTGCCATTGAAAAGATGGTCGCGCAAAGTTCCCAATTCCAAGAAGAAACAAGAAGCAACTTAAGGAATACCAGAGCCTTAATCAAGAATCTTGAAGTGCAAATGAGTCAAGTTGCCCAACATATTGCAATTCCGCAAACACTGGGAGCCCTTCCAAGCACAATTGTAACTAATCCCAAGGAGAATCATAAGGTTAATGCAGTCACTATGCGAAGAGGGAAATCAAGTGAAGAGATAAAGGATAATTCTGAGAGTGATGATCAAATGCTTGAAGTGCAGCTGGAAATAAAAGAGAATGGTGTTGAAGAAGAAGTGGTAACGCCAGCACCGGTAACTAAAGAAAAAGTGGTGGAAACGAAACCGGTGATCAAACTTCCTTACCCTTCAAGGAATAAAAAGAAAGGACAATAGGAGAAGAATTTTGAGAAGTTCCTTGATTTGTTCAAAATGCTAGAGCTGAATATTCTGTTATTAGAGGCGCTTGAGCAAATACCCACCTATGCTAAATTCATGAAGGATATCATCGCTAAGAAGCGAACCATTGAGGCTGAACCTATTATTATAACCGAAACTTGTAGTGCTATTTTGCAGGGTTTGAAGATTCCAGTGAAAAATAAAGACAGGGGAGTTGTCACCATTCCATGCACTATTGGTGACAGATCATTCAAGAGATATTTAATCGATTTGGGAGAAAGTATTAGTCTAATGCCTTTATCCATCTACAAAAAGTTAGGTATTGATGCAGTTCAAGACACTCGAATGACTCTTCAATTTGTGGATTATTCGGTTAAGCGGCCGTACAGAGTAGTCCACCATGTTCTAGTGAAAGTGGATAAGTTTGTGTTTCTGGTAGATTTTGTGATCCTTGAAATGCCAGAAGATGAAGAAATTCCCTTAATTTTGGGCCGACCATTCTTGGAAACTAGGAGAGTCATGATAGATATAGAGGGGGGTACACTTACTTTGAAGGTTTATGATGAGGAGTTAAAAATTGATGTTAGGAATACCATGAAGCACAAATATCATGTTTGCACGAGTAGCAACGTACAAGTGCTTGAACAAATGGTAGGAAGTGAACATTTGGAGAGTGTGTCCCAATTGCCTCTAGAGAGAGTTTTGAGCATATCAATTTTTGAGAACGATAAGGAAGTTGATGGTAGTAATAGGGAAGTGGTAGAAATGTTGGAAATTTAACCTGTCCTAAAAGGATCCCAAACACATCGGTGGGAAGATCTAAGGCAACCTATAGTGGTGGAAAGTAATGAAGACAAGCCAAAAAGTTCAGAGTTGAAACAACTTCCTAAGAATATCAAATATGTTTTCCTCGACAATGAAGGAAAATTTCCCGCTATTATTAGCTCGAGTTTAAAAAGCTTGCAAGAGGAAAAGTTGATTGGAGTTCTGAAAAAGTTTAAAAATGCTATTGGTTGGAAATTTGAAGATCTAAAGGGTATAAGTCCTAAGGTTTGCATGCACAAAATTATCATGGAAGAAGATCACAAACCGGTTGTGCAACCCCAAAGGAGACTGGCTATGAAAGAGGTGGTGAGAAAGGAAGTGGTGAAGCTATTAGATGCAGGGCTTATCTATCCCATATCAGATGGTTCATGGGTGAGTCATGTTCATGTGGTGCCCAAGAAAGGAGGTACAACGGTGATAGCTAATGAAAAGAATGAGTTTATTCCTACCAGAACAATCACCACTTGGCGGGTATGTATTGATTACAGGAGGCTAAACTTAGCCATAAGAAAAGATCACTTTCCGTTTCCATTCATTGACCAGATGTTAGAAAGATTGGCGGGACATGACTACTATTGTTTTCTGGATGGGTACTCCGGGTACAACCAAATTGCGGTTTCACCGTAGGGTCAAGAGAAGACGGAATTTACATGCCCGTATGGTGTCTTTTCCTATAGGAGGATGCCATTCAGGTTGTGTAATGCCCCAACAACATTTCAAAGATGCATGACTTCCATTTTTGTTGATATGCTCGAGAAGCATATGGAAGTCTTCATGGATGACTTCTCTGTTTTTGGTTCTTCGTTTGATAACTGTTTAACTAACCTTTCACTTATTTTGCAGCGATGTCAGTAAAGCAATTTGATCCTAAACTGGGAAAAGTGCCATTTTATGGTACGAGGGGGCATTGTTCTAGGCCACAAGATCTCCGACAAGGGGATCGAAGTGGACAAGGCGAAAGTGGAGGTAATTTCTAAGCTACCACCTCCCGTGAACAAAAACGGTATAAGAAGCTTCTTGGGACATGCGGGTTTCTACCGCAGGTTCATAAGAGATTTCTCCAAGATAGCCAAGCCTTTAACTACTCTATTAGTTAAAGATAAGGCTTTTGTGTTTGATAAAGAATGCGTCGATGCTTTTGAGACACTGAAAAATAAACTAGTGTCGGCACCCACTGTGATTACCCCCAATTGGTCTCTACCCTTGGAGATCATGTGCGATGCGAGCGACATTGCGGTAGGGGCTGTTCTTGGACAATGGAGAGAAAAACTGCTTCATGTTATTTATTATGCTAGTCACATTTTGAACCTTGCACAGATGAACTATGCAACTACCGAAAAGGAGTTGTTGGTTGTGGTCTACGCCTTTGATAAATTCAGGCAGTATCTATTGGGTTCAAAAGTGATTGTTTATACTAACCATGTTGCCTTGAAATATCTTTTTGCTAAGAAGGATTCTAAGCCCAGACTCCTGAGGTGGATTCTACTTCTCCAGGAGTTCGATGTCGAGATCCGTGACAAGAAAGGATGCGAGAACACCGTTGCTGATCACCTTTCTCGGATGTCACCAATTGAGGAGACCAAATATCGGTGTCCAATAAAGGATGAGTTTGTTGATGAACACATCCTAGTTGTTATTGGAGTGCCTTGGTTTGCAGACTATGCAAACTACCTTGTTGGCGGTATAATACCGGAGGATTTTAATTCTAACCGTAAGAAAATTTGTGTTCATGATTGAAAGTTCTATCTATGGGACGACCCATACATGTACAAGAGAGGAGTAGATGGTTTGATACGAAGATGTGTGCCTGAGGATAAACAAAAGGATGTGTTGAGAGCATGTCACGATTCTGAATATGGGGGACATTTCAGTAGCGATAATAATGTATCCAAAGTCATGCAGTCAGGATTGTATTGGCCGTCAATGTTCAAAGATGCCCAGGAGATGGTGAAAGAATGTGATAAGTGTCAAAGAACGGGGAACATATTGAAGAGAAATCAAATGCCCCAGAACTTCATGTTAGAGGTCGAGCTGTTTGATGTGTGGGGAATTGATTTCATGGGTCCGTTTCCATCGTTATTTGGGAATAATTATATCTTACTTGTTGTGGATTATGTCTCGAAATAGGTTGAAGAATTAGCTTTACCAACCAACGATGCTAAGGTAGTAGTCAAGTTCTTGAGGTAAATATATTTGCAAGGTTTGGAATACCGAGAACGCTGATAAGTGATGAAGGGACTCACTTCCTGAATCACCTCATGGAGAGGCTTCTTCAGAAGTACAATGTGAAGCATCGGGTAGCCACTCCTTACCATCCTCAAAAGAGTGGTCAAGTAGAGGTATCAAATAGACAACTCAAACAGATCTTGGAGAAGACGATGAATTCGTCTCGAATGGACTGGGTGATAACACTAAATTTCACCATATTTCTGACTCCGATTTCGCATGCATTCTTAGTTTTTATTGCTATTTTGTTATGTTATTACTTTGTTTTTCTTTATTTTCAGGTTTTTTATGTAATCGGGGCCTAAATCGAGAAAAGGAGCAAAAAAGGAGCTGAAACGGACAAAAATCAAGAAATTCAGCTTTTTACACTTACGGCATCCACCATGGCTCGCGCCATGGGGTCAGTCATGACGTGGCCACGTCTCAAGACCTCTCCACAACTGCCAAGAGCCCACGATCCCAACTTTCTCCACCAAAATACACCCATGGCGGGCGCCACAAGGCAAAGAGTTTTCCCTCCACTTTTTAGTGGAGGGGGCATCTTGGTCTTTTCTTACTATTTGTTTTCCTATAAATAGGGTCTTAGATTTTCATTTTCAATCATCCAAACATAGAATCTCTTAGGCATATATCAGTTTTAAAGTAGTAATCACTTCACGTCGGGGTGTTACTACAATCGAGTGATCGAGTCTGTATACGTCTGTGTAATCGAGTTTTGGAGCACTCTGGGAGGAAGTTAATCCTGCCGCCATTTTATTTCCAGTTCGTATTTTATTTTTCTGCACTCGCTTTATTTTATTTACTTTCCGCATTGCCTTACTTTATTTATTATCCGCACTCTCACTTTACTTTATTTTATTTTCGCACTCGCTTTAAATACTTTTATTTCCGCACTCGCTTTAAATACTTTTATTTCTCGCACTCGCTTTACTTTCTTTATTACCCGCACTCGCACTACTTTTATTTATTTATCCGCACTCGCACTAATTACTTTTAGGAAAAATAATAAAAAGAACTTTTACTTTACCATGTCTAACTAAATCCATAATGGTTAGAATGTAAGGATCGTAATTGAACTAGTAATCCGTACAATTGTTCGTAGAAACACTTAAGGGCTATTTTAACTTTCAATTTAAGTTTAATTGTTTTTAACTATTTCAAAAACAGGCAAAAGAGCTTTGTCTAGTTCATTAGGAGTTTTTAGATTAAAAAGAAAAGAGATTTTAAAACCATTTCGGACGCGTTAAGAAGTTTAGAGTCTGGTTCGTGAGAACATCTTTTTGCTAAGAAATTCAGGTTAAAATACTTTTCAACTTAGTTAAGATACTATATTTCTTAAAAATAGGTTTACTACTCTAACGCAGTACGCACCTTTTTATCTGTGACAATAGGAGGGGTTGATTAGAGAGTATAACTCGGTTCTGAATACGCGAAAGCGACAGTTCCTGTTAAATTGGTTCTTTTCAAAGTGGAAAACATTGCTCATAAGTAGTTCTATTGACAAGTACCAGATTATCAATTGATTATGTGAATTACATTCGAGCCTGTCTTTATTAATTGTTTAAAATTATTATTCAATTTACCATTGCGCACTCTTTAAAACCATTATATTCAATTGCCTTAGATACACACCATAACAACAGGTACGATTGATTGAAACTTGGTCTCTGTGGATTCGACAATCTTTTATATTAGTCTGACGTGTTCGTACACTTGCAAAAAACACACATCAAGTTTTTGACGCCGTTGCCGGGGACCAATTTCCTCAAATTTCATACCCTGTAGTTATACCGTTTAGACTAAGGTTGTTACCTGTCGGTCAATGCGAAAGACTCGCAGTACCGGAAGCTTAGTAGACCCTCTAGCTGAACCTGAACGTTACGCTCGCGCACGTTTATTTTTCCATAGGATTAGGAGAGCTATGGCCGAAGATCAAAACCGAAGACCTCTTAAGGACTTCGCACAACCATCAAACGAGGAACCTAGTGTCGCTCCCACCAAATGACACCTCAGGTCAAGAGGGGTACAGACGCGAACGGTCGGCGAAGGAGGAAGGATGAATAGAGTCGCCAGCTAGGCATTTTTATCCCGAAGGAAAGGTAATGCTGCATAAACCTAGAAAAGATATGGATAAGACGGTTGCGAACCAGAGAGACTGAGAAAGGGGGTTGGTTACAACCTGGGAAGGTATTAGCACCCAGATTGTCCGCCGTACTCGACGGGATCCACGCTTAAAAGATTTGTGTTTTAAAGGGGTAGTGTCAGTGCTATCTGTGTATCAAAGTTGGAAGGAATGCAAGTGTCAGTGTAAAAGAAGTGTAGTGTATATAAGTGAAGTGTCAGTGTAAGGAAAGAGTGAAATGCCCATGATAATGAGGCTAAAAGAATAATGCAGGAAGGAGGGGGAATATACAGAGACTTTTGTTCGATAACTGTTAAGTTATGCCTACGTATCCTCTCGTGCAATGAGGAAGTCAGAACACCGTAGTTCGACTCAAAGAGACTGGAAGGTGAATTGACTTATGAACTGCTTGCTTGTCTATGCTCAAGTGTATGACCTGTCTGGCTCAGGTGCAAACTGTCTTGCACTAGACGGAAGAAGCGAGTTCTCATTTGTGAGTGAAGATGATGAGAAAAGAATCCCGGAGGAGACGATTATTGTTTGGTTTTTGGTTTTTCAGTCTTTTATTGCTTTTTGAAGTTTGTCATAAGAAAATGAGCCTAAGCCTAAACCAATGGGTTAGTAAACTCACCACATCCTCCCTCTGATTAGGGGTAATGAGAATACCTTAAGTATGAAGTAAACACCTCATGCTTAATCACCATGATGTAGGATTAAGATCATTAACCTACTTGTAATTATTTAAATGTTTTTTGTTGTTTTTGTTTAGTGTTAAGTAATGAGTTTAAGCCATAATCAGGGATTTAATGGACTCATTACACCATCCTAATAGAAGGATAATAGATGAGAACATTTAAGCTGAGAAAGACTCTTCAACTTAATCCATGATTAGGGATTAACCTCATGACAAAACAAAGCCTTTATTAAAGTGGATTTTAGTTAATGATAAGATGAAGAAGTGAGTTTTATGGTTTGTAAGACAACTTGAGGGGGACTTGTCCATTAACACTAGGGTTAGTCCTTCTTAACCAATTGAGGAAGAATTAGAACCCTAATGCAAGGCCCAAGTTACAAGCTTGATGTCTTGATGGTTATTAAGTGAATTGATTAAAGGATTTAAACACATTAAGGGTTTAACACTTAGGATTAAAGTTATACACCCCATCCTAATAGAAGGATGCAGGCATAAGCTTAATCACAAAGCCTTAAAGCCTTTAGGGTTTAGTCCCTGATTATGAGATGAGAAGAGAAGACTCAAAGAGACACAAAGGTAAAAGCTAAGTGGGGGACTAATCAAAACCTAATTGTTATCACGCTTGGTCATTCCTAGGGTTTGTGGGGTTTAAGAAGGAAATCTTCAAGGAACCACCAAGGAAAGAAGCAGATGAGAGGAGCAAAGAGAAGCAAAACAACTTACTTCACTTTAAGAAGACAAGTTGCTTGAAGAAAGAAAGTAAGGTGAACAAGAATGAGCAAGCTCAATCCAATACACATACAAAAATGCATCAAAGGGAGTGTGAAAGAGATGAAAAGAGATTATGAGAAGTGAAGGCAAATTCACTTCTCAAACAACTTACCACCTGAAATGTTAGCACAAGAAATGAAATGCAATGCAAATGAGATGAAATGTGATGATGCAAACCAAAACCAGAAACATAAACAAGATGTTGAGGATGCTAAGAGATGATGCAAACATGAAACAAGGCATGAGGATGATCATACAAACATATGGATGCAAGAGAAGCATGCTTTGAACCATAGAAGTTCATGAATGTTTATGAAGTGCAATGGACATATAACATGGCAAATGAAAGAGGAAATGATCAAACATGATTCTAATATGTCCTAAGATGTATTATGAATCATATGGATGCACAAAATGTCATGGCAAGTTGTTGGATGCAAGCAAATGAAAGATGGATGCAAAGGAAGGCACAAATTAGGGTTTATGATCAACACACAAAGCAAAATTCAAAATCAGAAGCAAATGACATGATAAAAAATTGAAAATGGGATCAAAGGAACCCTAAACCTACACAAGTTCACTGCCCAAAGGAAGGGACCCAACTCTTAACCTAGTGAGAGATATGAATTTCCTAAGATTGTTAGGGTTTTAAGGTACTTTGTCAAGAAAAATGCAAAACAAATTGAAAATGCAAGATCAATTCAAGCCAATTTTATCCTGCAAACTACATGCCATACAAGATGCAATGCAAGAAGAATCATGATCCAACTCTCAATGGTTAGGCAGAAATGAATTTTTGAAGTTTGAAACAAAATATTGCCTTGAAATGAAATTAAATCCAAAGAAAATCATCAAAAGGCATCAAGATCAAAAAATAAATTTGGTTTGAGAGTGGGACAATGTTTCTAAATGTTTTCAAATGCTATGTGAATTTTTTTGTGATTTTTAAATACCTAAAAGTATTTTTAATTAATTAATTTTCATTAATTAATTAAAAATAAACTTTTAAATGATTTAAAAATAATTTTTAATGCAAAAAATAAAAATAAAAATATTTTTGTGTTCTGAAAATTAATTAAACCGTTGACAAAAAATTTCAGAATTTTTAAAGGTTTTTTGCTATTTTAAATAAAATGAGGAAAAGAAATGGAGTTAAATGAAATAAAAATTAAATATAAAGGAAAGTATGCACAAGGAATGACCAGGATTTGATCTGGGCTTGAACTGGTTGACTGCGCGCCAGATCCAAGGGCCCAGATTCAAATCTGGCTAATTTTATTTACGAATTAATTAATCAGGTTTTGAATTAATTAAACAAGCTTAGGGTTTTAATGATGCATCCTGGCCACACATTCACGCGCGAGTCAACCCCAGTCAACCCAATCTACGCTCCACATTCAAACTCCCATTAATGACGTAATTAGGGTTTAATGACCCTCAGGTGGCCGGAGAAGACTTCCGGTCGTCTTCTCCGGCGAGCTCTCCCCTGAGATTTCTCTAAAACACTCCCTAGGCTAAATCAAACCCCCCAAATCTCCAGAAATGATCCCCAAACCCCCTAGAACAAGAATCCAGCATCAAATCTCATTTATTCATCATCAACAACAAGATTAGAACAAAAACCTAAAACTGAACAAAATTTCAGAACATCCATACACCCTCAAAACTCAATCATTTTCAAAAATAAAAGGTTCAGTGTGATCAGGAGAGCATGCTTTATCATTTAGAAACAAGAAATAAGAGTTCTGGAAAAATGAATTTCCATGGCTACCTGAATCGAAGCTTTCAACCCAAGAGCTTCTGGACCAGTTCCTTGCTTTCAATCAACTCTACTGACCTCCCTCAAGTGTTTGCAAAGCTTATCTGGAGTTTATTTAGGCTAGTTTGTGAGATTGACTTAGTTCTGTTCAAAGAGGGGGAGAAATCGTATTTGGTTTGTGTGAGGTTTTGGGCTGTTTCAATGGTTGGTTTGTGATCAGTGAGTCATTTTGAGATCAATGGTGAAGTTGGTTTGAAGAATGGTTGAGTGGGCTGAGAGATTCGAATGGTTTTGCAAGTTGGAGGATTTTTGATAACTATGGCTTGGGGAGAGCTTCAGTATGAGTTGTGTGTGGTGTTGTGATGTATTTGGTCCACTTATCAATCTTGGGTAGGTCAGAAGAGTGGTTGTGCCCTATTGTGATTGGTATGGGTCTTTTGCAAAAAAGTCAAGCTTTGTGTAAGAGAGGTATGGGCTCATGGCTAGCCAAGGACAAGATGGATGTCCTGCGCAGCAAGAAGTGAGGAGGACCATAGGATCAGTTTTAAAGCCAGCCAGCAAGTGGATTAGGGTTTGAAGGATGTTTTGCAACTTTGTTCCACTTTGCCCCTTTTGAAATTTCTTGATCCACAAGCCATAAAAATGAGTAAACTTTTGATGCAATCTGATCCTTAGGCCTTGGTTTATGTTTGTATGAAGATTAGAAGTCCATTTGATAGCACAATTTGTCTTGGCAAGTGGTTTTGCAACTTTGCCTCTTTGGTAGAAAACTTGAAATTATGTGATTTTCCCCAACTTTGACAAACCATAACTTTTGATCCAAAATGAATTAGAACAAGTTCTTGTACTTTTTGAAAAGGGAATGATCCATTCTACAACTTTCATGAGCAAAGTTTTCTCATTTGAAGCATTTTTGAATCAAAAAGCAAGGGTTGAAAAAGTTTCCCAAAATGGCAAGTTTCCATTACAAGTCATTTTCCCAAAAAGTCAACTTTGCAAATGGCTTGAAATTCTTCAATTTTGTGAACTTCTAACATCTTCTATGATCAAATAAAGATCATACATAATCAAAATGATGATGAACACCCTTTGGTTGGGTCATTGAGGGCCTCAGATGCCCTGATTTTACACTGACTTGCTCAAGAAGTCAACTCTTGATTAGATGCCTTCCCCATGGAATTTCTTCATGAAAATTGATATGTATGATCCCTATACCATATAGAGACCCATAGAAACATGAATGACCAAAAAATTTGGAGTTATGGCTTTTGAAACCAAAACCCTAATTCTAGGTCATCTGTGCAATCAAACCTGGCTCTGCTTCCATGCCAATCTCAGTTCTTGTGATTTTTTGACATTCTTGACTTTGAGAGGATATAATATGATGCTTGAACATACATGGACCCCTTTTAAATGATTGAAGACCTTTGGAGTGGCTCAAATGGCTCAGGGATGGATCAGATCACAAACCCTAGATGCAGATGACTTAGAAGCAATGTAGTGAATAAAAAATGTGGTATGAGATGCTATGGTTGAGTTTATGCATATGAGAAGATCACAAGCCATGGTATGAATGGGTGAGGGAAAATTTGGGGTGTTTACACCTAGTTCCAGTATAGTAAACCCCGCTATCCCAACCAATAATTTTGAACTTAAACCATCCCTGCTGCAATTAGTGCAACAGAGACAATTTGCAGGTCTTGCTATCGAGAACCCAAACCAACATTTAAAAAACTTTCTCCAGTTAGAAGACACCTTTAAAACCAATGGAGCTCCTCCTGAGGCAATCCACTTAAGATTATTTCCTTTTTCCCTCAGAGATAAAGCTCTATCATGGTTATATTCCCTTCCACCCAATTCCATAACAACCTGGGAAGACCTTAGAAAAGTATTCCTTGCTAGATATTTTCCCCCAAGTAAGACCGTTGTTCTTCGAAACCTAATAACCAGATTTACCCAAAACCAAGGAGAATCGTTGTTCGAAGCCTGGGAAAGATATAAAGAGCTATTAAGAGCATGCCCACATCATGGCTTAGCGAATTGGCTTATCATTCAAACCTTCTATAATGGACTTCATTATAACACTAAGATGACCATCGACGTTGCCGCTGGTGGCGCACTGATGAACAAACCTTACCCTGAAGCTAGTTCCCTTATCAAAGATATGGCCCAAAACCATCAATCATGGGAAGTAGAACGAGCAACAGTGGAAAAGAAGGAAGCCCAAGAAGGAATACATGGGCTAAGCTCTATAGACATGATGCAAGCTAAAATGGACGCGTTGACCCTTAGAGTCGAACATATGTGTACAACCCCGAATATTGTAGCTGCAGTTTCGTCGAATTGTGAGATATGTGGGACGCAAGGACACCAATCCTCCGAATGCAATTTGTTAAATGAGACCAGCCCTGAGCAAGTGAACTACACCCAAGGGAACCCATTTTCAAACACATAAAACCCTGGATGGAGGAATCACCCAAACTTCTCCTATAAAAATAATAACCTTATCCAAAATACCGCACCTCCGAGACAACAAGGTTACCAAGCCCCGAGAACAAATCAACCTATGCAACCTGTACCACCAAATTCGAGCCTTGAGAAAATTGTGGAAAATTTTATCACCGCTCAAACACGACAAAACAAAGATTTCATGAACCAAAACGTCCATTTAACGAACTAATTACCCAGTTAGGAACCAAGGTTGACCAGATTATTACTCACAATAAGATGCTTGAAACCCAGATCTCTCAGGTAGCTTTAAACCATGCCCCTCAGACTACACCTGGAGGACATTTCCCTGGACAACCTCAACAGAACCCAAAAGGGAAAGCAAATGCCATTACTCTATGAAGTGGAACCGCTTATAAGGAACCTTCTAACCCTAGATTAAGTGATCCCGAAACATCTAAGAGAAATGAAGAGAAGGAACCAGAGGAATCTGAAAACCCGGAAAGTCAAGAAAAAGGAGAAGAACCTAAAAACAAAACCTATGTAGCACCACCGCCATACAAACCACCAACACCATACCCTCAAAGACTAAAGCAAACCCAGATCAACATTAGTATCAAAAATTCTTTAAGGTTATAGAAAAACTTCACGTAGAAATCCCCTTTATAGAAGCCATCACCCAAATACCTTCTTATGCAAAGTTTCTCAAAGACATACTTACAAATAAACGTAGACTTGAAGATCCGAAACCCGTGGAATGTAATTCTATTTCCTAAAATAGGTTAGCAAAGAAAGATAAAGATCCCGGAAATTTTTCCATTCCTTGTATTTTGGGGAATCATGTCATCGAAAAAGCTTTTCTAGACTTAGGAGCTAGTGTGAGCTTAATGCCTTTAGCAGTTCTTGAAAGGTTAAACTTAGGAGAATTACAACCTACTAAGATGTCACTTCAATTAGCCAATAGATCCGTTAAATACCCTATAGGCATACTTGAAGACGTCCCTGTTATGATAGGTCATCTGTTTATACCTACTGATTTTGTTGTCATGGACATTAAAGAAGATGACGACATACCAATCCTCCTAGGTAGATCGTTCTTATCAACCGCTGGAGCCATAATAGATGTTAAAAAAGGGAAACTAACCTTTGAGGTAGGTGACGAGAAGATAAAATTTGTACTCTCGAAATTTCTTATGGCACCTGTAATAGGAGATGCTTGTTATGCCTTAGATATCATTGATGAATGCATTAGGGAATTAAAACAAGAAGAAGAAACTGAATCTATAAAATTGCCATCAACCCTTATTTGGGAAGATGACAGTTATTTAAAACCCTACATTGATGATAACCTTCACGAATGTTTATCTCTTACCCCAGATCCTATGCCTTGCCCTATGAAACCAACCGTAAAACTTAAGGAACTACCTAAGAACCTGAGATATGAATTTCTTGATGAAGAAATGGACCGTCCAGTTATAGTCAGTGCTATCTTGGACCAAGAGGAAACAAACCAATTGTTAGATGTTTTACGAAGGTACCCCTCAGCCTTAGGATATAAGATCTCAGATCTAAAAGGAATAAGCCCATCCATATGCATGCATCAGATTTTGCTTGAAGAAGATTCAAAACCATCCAGAGAACACTAACGAAGAATAAATCCTATGATGAGTGAAGTAGTTAGACTGAAGTTCTTAATTTACTCGAGGCAGGTATAATATATCAGATCTCGGGCAGTAAATGGGTAAGTCTTGTGCATGTAGTACCTAAAAAGGGAGGCATCACAGTCGTGCAAAACGAGAAGGGCGAACCTGTAGCAAAAAGAACTGATGGAGGTTGGCGTATGTGCATAGACTATAGAAAATTAAATAAAGCAACTAGGAAGGACCATTTCCCATTACCATTCATAGAACAAATGTTGGAGCGCCTAGCCAGACACTCTTACTTTTGTTACCTTGATGGATATTCAGGATTCTTCCAAATACCTGTTCACCCCGAAGATCAAGAAAAAACTACCTTTACATGCCCAGTTGGAACTTTTGCCTACAGAAGAATGCCTTTTGGACTCTATAATGCCCCTGCCACTTTCCAACGCTGCATGATGTCTATCTTTGCAGACTATTTAGATGGAATCATGGAAGTATTTATGGACGATTTCTCAGTTTGTGGATCTGATTTCAAAAATTGTCTTATCAACCTTGAGAAAATCCTGGAAAGATATGTGGAGGTAAACCTTGTGCTAAATTGGGAAAAGTGTCATTTCGTGGTCACCGAAGGGATTTTTTAGGACATATAGTTTCCGAAAAAGGTATAGAGGTAGACAAAGCTAAAATAGAAGTCATAGAGAATCTAAAACCGCCGAAGACTAACAGGGAGATAAGAAGTTTTCTTGGACATGCCGGATTTTACCGACGTTTTATCAAGGACTTCTCCAAAATAACAAAGCCCTTAACTGGTCTTTTAATGAAAGATGTTGAATTCATCTTCGATGAAAAATGTACTGAAGCATTTAATCTATTGAAGCAAGCTCTGATTTCAGCACCTATAATGAAACCCCCTGATTGGTCAGAACCGTTTGAGATAATGTGTGACGCTAGTGACTATGTTGTTAGAGCTGTTCTAGGTCAGAGAAAAGATAAAAAAAAAAGTTACAAGTAATTTATTATGCCAGTAGAACCCTAGACATTGCACAGCTCAACTACGCAACAACTGAAAAAGAGCTCCTAGCTGTAGTTTTCGCCATAGACAAATTTAGATCTTATCTAGTAGGAGCCAAAGTTATAGTTTACACCGACCATGCTTCCATTCGTTACTTACTAAGTAAAAAATATGCCAACCCTAGGTTACTTCGATGGATTCTATTACTGCAAGAGTTTGATTTAGATATCTGTGATAAGAAAGGCACGGATAATGTAGTAGCTGATCACCTTTCTAGGCTAGAATACCTGAAACCTGACTCAATGCCCATAAATGACGATTTTTCCTATGATAGACTGATAGCCCAACTAAAAACTATTGAAGATGATAACCCATACCCACATGAGCATTCTCATAAATCTTTAGCTATAAGTAATATACCTTGATATGCAGACTTTGTTAATTACCTAGTCGTTGACATCATACCCCCCGATCTAAATTACCACCGGAAGAAGAAGTTCTACAGTGATGTGAGAAACTTCTATTGGGACAAACCATTTCTTTTCAAGAGAGGTAAAGATGGAATTTTCCGCCGTTGCGTTCCAAAAGAGGAGGTACATAATATAATTGAGCATTGTCACTCTGAGCCCTATGGTGGACATGCAAGCACATCTAAGACCTATGCCAAGATTCCTCAAGCTGGCCTATTCTTGCCTACCATGTGGCGTGAAGTCCATGCTTTCATTGTCAAATGTGATAGATGCCAACGTACAGGAAATATTTCAAGACGTAATGAAATGCCTCTAAGAAATATCCAAGAAGTAGAACTCTTCGACGTATGGGGAATAGACTTTATGGGACCGTTCCCACCATCTTTAGGAAATCAGTATATCTTAGTAGCTGTTGACTACGTGTCTAAATGGATTGAAGCTATCGTCGCACCCACGAATGACACCAGAGTAGTCATCAAATTATTTATAAACTATATATTTTCCAGGTTTGGAACCCCCCGTTTAGTCATAAGTGATGGAGGATCACACTTCACATCGAGAATATTTGATAAACTTTTAAGCAAGTATGAAGTTAAGCATAGAGTAGCAACAACATACCACCCACAGACTAATGGACAAGTGGAAGTATCTAATAGGGAGATCAAACAAATTCTTGAAAAGACTGTCTCTATATCTAGAAAAGATTGGTCGCAGAAACTTCAAGAAGCGTTGTGGGCCTATATAACCGCTTTCAAAACCCCTATAGGAACGACCCCTTATCAACTAGTCTATGGAAAATCATGTCACTTACCTTTTGAGTTGGAGCATAAGGCCTATTGGGCCATCAAAACTTTGAATTTGGATTACCTAACTGCTGGTGAAAAACGTATCCTTGATATCCACAAATTAGAAGAGCTCAGACAATCTGCCTACGAAAATGCCATCATATACAAAGAAAGAACAAAAGCTTGGCATGACAAGAGAATCATAAGAAAAGACTTCAAAATAGGCGATCCTGTTCTCCTGTTCGATTCTAGGTTACGGCTTTTTCCAGGGAAGCTTCGTTCGAGATGGACTGGCCCTTTCAAAGTATCTAAGATTCTAAGATCTGGTGCTATTAAGATCAAGAACCAAACATGTAAATCGTTCATCGTCAATGGACAAAGACTGAAGCCCTACGAAGGAGGTGACATCCCAACAACATATTTCATCCATACTCTAAGTGATCCACCAAATCCTTCGAATGATGTATAAAATCCGGTCGTCGAGCTAATGACGTTAAACAAGCGCTGTATGGGAGGCAACCCATGGTTTTTCTTATCTTACTTACTTTTTATTTATTTATTTTAATTTTAATTTGTTTACTTTATTATTCTGTCAGGACTAACGATTGAATGTTTTATGTGATTTCAGGACCCTTGTTTGCTAACCTTGTGCAGAATGCAGAACCCCGACGACATGCACGTGGCCTTCAGAGACGACGCAGAGAGAGAGCGTTACTATATCCACATGAGACGCCCTATGGCACATACATGGTACCCAGACCAAGATTGCATGGATGCCTTGGGGATAGAGCCAAGCGTCAGATTCTTGTGCCACCAACTCCAGTGGGACCAGTTTGACGACATGAACAACACTTACAAGAACTTGACTCTAGAGTTCCTCAGCTCGTTTGATTATGATCCTTGGGCTGGACCCGATGGACATGTTGTTTTCAGGTTGTTCGGGACTGATTACTCTTTCTCTCACAAAGAGTTTGGTGATTTACTAGGTTTTCAGACTACTCCTAATGCTATTCCAGAGACACCAATGGGGTATTTTATGAGCAGAGAAGTGGAGAAGTTTTGGAGTAACATCTCAGGTGGAGGAAACCAAGATCCTTCCACTCAATTTTCTCAGGTAATCTACAATCCTGCGTAAGGTACTTCCAGATGATTCTAGCACAATCTTTCCTCGGTTTTCCAGATACAGAAACTCTGCTGAGTAAGGAGGAGATTTTTCTACTATTTTGTGCGACTCAGTCACGCCCAGTTGCTTGTGGCAACTTTCTTTTGAAGAGCCTTACCGGTGTCGCCAGGTCATCTGTAGGCATTATACATGTCGGTGGGATTGTTACACAGATTGCTACTGCGTTGGGTTTGTCTCATAAATTATTGCACCTCAGGACCTTCTGCTGCTACACCACCCTGGATGTTGACTTTTGTCTTGACAGAGGATTGATGAGGAGGGCCTCTTTTGAGACCAACACGTTTAGATTACTGATCTACGGCGAAGTGATACATTACTTTACATTACCTGACCTACTGATGACCAGTGTCCACGACCCTGCTAATTGGATTTATGCTTTAGAGGGTTATGGAGAGACTATCGAAGAGCCAAAATCACCTCCTGCCGCTGAGTACACTCCTACACCTCTTTCTCCCCGGATCACTGTTATGTTTAACAATATGTCTTTGCAGCCGCCTGATCTACAGACCCAGATTTACGAGCTCCGCAAGGAGACTGCCCTGCTCAAGCAGGAAGTAGCGGACTTGGCATTACAGATCGAGATATCTGATCTCACTCATGCCTCAGAGGTCGATGCTCTATATCAGGAGATTGGAGAGCTTCGGAGGGAGATAGCTGAGATTCGTGGATCGAACCAGGAAGAGAAGCCTACCACATGATCGTTTTACACTAACATTATTACTCTAGTATTTAATATTTAATGCCTTATTTTATTTCTCGCATCTCCAGACAAATTTTATACTATTGCATATGCTACATTTACTATGTACTTTGATTTTTATCTTATATATTATTTTGTGCACTAATACTCGTTTTTTCTTTTCTTTCATTTTATTTTATTTTATTTTATGTCTAACAATGGAAAAAAATGAAAAATATTTTTATTTTTGCCTTCATAAAAAGTATGCAAGCTTTGTGCCTTAGAAGAAAGAAGAAAACGCTATCCGGACCCCCGAAAGATAAAAGGTACGCGAAGCCCACATGGGGTAGCTATCCCATATGTTGCTTTACCTTGCACTAGACGTACCGATGTACGTAATGAAAGGAACTAGACCTATGATCTGAATGCTCCACCTGTTTTGGGTCCACTTCCTCCTAATAATCCAGATGGGGAGGCACATGACACTGATGAAGAATATGAACGGAGAGAACATTCTCTTGTACCTCACATGCCCCCCATCATCCTTCATAGTCACACACCGCACCATCTTCCTCTAACCCTGTTGCAGGTGCTACTCCTGGATTCAATATCACTGAGGAGATGTGGCGTGATATGACGGTTAGAGAGGAAAGGCGAGACAACCTACTCTTTACTATTTCACAACAACTGACGGACAACATGAGCTACATGGAACAATCGCGATCGGTATCGGATCGTGCCTATAAGAACATTTGTCGCACCTTGACCGACATCACATCAAAGCAGGTCCGTCAGTGAGAAGTCAACCGCCAGCACCACCAGCTTATGGAGGCCACTCAGGGTTCCATCCTAGGTAACCTTTGAGAGGTCCGGAGTGCCCAGACTGCCTTATCAGCACGACTTGACCGGAGGGACCAGCAGCGTAGTAGATCCCGTCGTTCCAAACCATCACAACAGGACGGCGAGGGCACCAGTGCTCCTCCGCAGTAGTTTTCCAGGTTACTCTTCTTATCTTATTTCGAAACATTAGGGACAATGTTCGATTTAAGTGTGGGAGGGGATTTTATTGCTTTCTGTTATTTCCCTTCTTAGTTATTTATTTGCTTTCTGTTATTTTCCTTTTCAGATAGTTATTTAGTTTAAGTTTTCTTAGATAATGCATGAGTCTGACGAGTCATCAGTATAGTGTATCTTTAGTACACCCTCATTTTTCCCATTTCCTTAGCCTTACCAAAAAAAAATTAAAAGAAAACAATGTTGTTTCACATGTTTTTTGGGCTTTGAGACAGGTTTGGATTAGGATGTGGTGACTTAGGTAAATTTTTTTGAAACATCAGTATCATTTTAGCACCATAGACTTCTTGAATATAGGAATCACTCCTAAATCCCACACACCATGGCCTTTATTATCATTCAAAAAATTGTCCTAAGTAGTTTATTCTAGTAGTCAAGTCCGGCCTAAGCATGCTCTACGTAGGGGGCCGATGAACATAAGTGAATGATCAAGTGATAATAAAAAAGAGAAAAAGGCAAACTCTGGGATAGGTGACCCTCACAAAGTCATTTAAACCGAAAAAAGAGAAGAAAACAATTTTTCCACAAAAAGAAAAAAAATTGCAGTCACCTATTGTTAGTTGGTTCAGAGGTATCTGGAACTGAACTTGGTAGGGCGGATTATGATCCGATCCCCCGCAGCTACATTTAGGTCAAATAAAACGGGTTTACACATGCTTATGTGCCATAAACCCTATGTCTTGGATCAAAATCACTAACCGGTCACTCTACTATGAAGCATGTATGGATAATGGGCTTAATGTGATTGCGCGTGAATGAAAAGGATCCAAAAAGAGATAAGAAGATAGGCCTAGGTATTGTGGGATGACATGGGTTGGTTAATACAGGATTGAAGTTTATGTCCGTGTTATTATGATACCCTTGGTTCACTTAGTTAGTACCTGTCACTGCATCCTGACTTGAACTTAGAAGCCCTTTTAGCCCAAATCACGTGTTGACACCAGTTTTCTTCATTTTGAGGTTTAAATGTTTGCTTGAGGACAAGCAAAAGTCTAAGTGTGGGAGGATTTGATAACACTAAATTTCACAGTATTTCTGACTTCGATTTCGCATGCATCCTTAGTTTTTATTGCTATGTTGTTATGTTATTACTTTTTTTTTCTTTATTTTCAAGTTTTTTATGTAATCGGGGCCTAAATCGAGAAAAGGAGTGAAAAAGGAGCTGAAACAGACAAAAATCAAGAAATTCAACTTTTTACACTTACGGCATCCACCATGGTTGGCGCCATGGGGTCAGCCATGACGTGGCCACGTCTCAAGACCTCTCCACAACTACCAAGAGCCCACGATCCCCACTTTCTCCACCAAAATACACCTAGGACGGGCGCCATAGGCCTGTGGCGGGCACCACAAGTCAAAAAGTTTTCCCTCCACTTTTTAGTGGAGGGGGCATCCTGGTCTTTTCTTAATATTTGTTTTCCTATAAATAGGGCCTTAGATTTTCGTTTTCAATCATCCAAACTTAGAATCTCTTAGGCATATATCAGTTTTATAGTAATCACTTCTCATCGGCGTGTTACTACAATCGAGTGATCGAGTCTGTATACGTCTGTGTGGTCTAGTTTTGGAGCACTCTGGGAGGAAGTTAATCCTGCCGCCATTTTAATTCCAGTTCGTATTTTATTTTTCCGCACTCGCTTTATTTTATTTACTTTCCGCTTTGCCTTACTTTATTTATTATCCGCACTCGCACTTTACTTTATTTTATTTCCGCACTCGCACTTTACTTTATTTTATTTCTGCACTCGCTTTAAATACTTTTATTTCTCGCACTCGCTTTACTTTCTTTATTACCCGCACTCGCACTACTTTTATTTATTTATCCGCACTCGCACTAATTACTTTTATGAAAAATAATAAAAATAACTTTTACTTTACCATGTCTAACTAAATCCATAAAGGTTAGAATGTAAGGATCATAATTGAACCAGTAATCCGTACAATTGTTCGTAGAAACACTTAAGGGCTATTTTAACTTTCAATTTAAGTTTAATTGTTTTTAACTATTTCAAAAACAGGCAAAAGCGCTTTGTCTAGTTCATTAGGAGTTTTTAGATTAAAAATAAAAGAGATTTTAAAACCATTTTCGGACGCGTTAAGAAGTTTAGAGTCTGGTTCGTGAGAACCTCTTTTTGCTAAGAAATCCAGGTTAAAATACTTTTCAACTTAGTTAAGATACTATATTTCTTAAAAATAGGTTTACTACTCTAACGCAATACGCACCTTCTTATCCGTGACAATATGAGGGATTGATTAGAGAGTACAATTCGGTTCTGAATACGCGAAAGCGACAGTTCCTGTTAAATTGGTTCTTTTCAAAGTGGAAAACATTGCTCATAAGTAGTTCTATTGACAAGTACCGGATTATCAATTGATTATGTGAATTACATTCGAGCCTGTCTTTATTAATTGTTTAAAATTATTATTCTATTTACCATTGCGCACTCTTTAAAACCATTATATTCAATTGCCTTAGATACACACCATAACAACAGGTACGATAGATTGACACTTGGTCTCTGTGGATTCGTAAATCTTTTATATTACTCTGACGTGTTCGTACACTTGTGTATAATACGCATCACTGGGCAACAAAGTTAGATGATGCATTATGGGCTTATCTAACAGCGTTCAAAACACCCATCGGGATGTCACCATACCAGCTGGTCTATGGAAAAGTGTGTCATTTTCCTTTAGAGTTGGAACATAAGGCATTATGGGAAAAAAATTCTTAAATATGGATTTTCCCTAGCATGAAATTCAAGAATCCTTCAATTGCATGAACTAGAAAATTTTTGGAATAGTGCGTACCAAAATGCCAAAGTATACAAGGAAAAAACCACGAAGTGGCATGATAGGAGGATCCATAGAAAAGAGTTTTGGGAAGGACAACTGGTCCTTCTATATAATTCCCGCTTGAAGCTATTCCAAGGAAAATTGCGGTCCAAATGGTCGGGACCATTTGTGGTTCATAAGGTGTTTCCGCACGGAGCGGTTGAGATTAAGAATCAAGCTAATGGAGATATATTCAAAGTTAATGGGCAGAGATTAAAGCCCTATTTCCAAGGTCAACCAGCTGGAGAGGTTTATGTCATTCGTCTTACTCAATAGGACGAAGGACCGTCGAGCCATGCGATGTTAAACACAATGTTGAGTGGGAGGCAACCCACGATGTTTTTCCTAACCTTGGTTTGTTCATTTTGCTAGGTATGTTGTTTGTGTTTCTCACAGATCAAGCTGGAAGAAAGAAAAGTCAGAAAGACAGGTTAAAACTCAAGCAAGAGTGTTGAGTTTGAACAATATCAGAGCCCTGACACAACCACCTGTGTCGCCTGACACGGCCCGTGTCGCCTGACACGGCCCCTGAGGGGAAGCTGAATATGAGGGGATTGTTGGATTTTAGCCAAGAGTCAGAGGTACGAAACGGGTATCCGTGTCATGGGACACGGCCCGTGTCGAGGGTGCTGAAGCCTTTTGAGGTTATTTGATCTTTGGAGCTAGAATTAGGGGCCTGGCACGGGTGCCTGTGTCACACGACACGGCCCGTGTCAGGGAGCGCGTGTTCTGACCTTTGAATTTTGATTTTTTTTTTCAAATTTCAAGCACTTTTATAAGATGGGGCCCACGCATTTAATTACCTTAACAACTCTTAAACCCTCATTTTCCACATATTATTATATTCTTTCCCATAACCCATTCATCTCTCCATCTCTCCAAACCATTAACCTTCATTGCCTCTCTTAACAAAAGCTTCATTTTCTTCATCATCCATTCACCAAAATGTTTCACCCGCTTCACAAAAAGTGATCCTCTCACCATTCCGGTCACTTCTACGGTGATAGTTTCGTCTAACCCCAAATTTCATTTTTGCTCTTTGTTGTTGGTTGCAGGTACATCATGCCTCCAAGGAGAGACACTGGCAAAGCTGCGACAGAAGCATCCCGTCCTCGAAAACGAGCTCATCGAATGGCTAACGCTCATGATATTCTGTTTGAGGACGATGCCCACCAAAGAAAGTACTCAATGTTGCTAAAGCATAAAATAAGCCCCGCCAGGTACATTTGCAATGAAACATTGGATAACTTAGGATTAAAAATTGAAGTTCATAGAATGTTTCATGTCCTGGGTATGTCGGAATTTATGCAATTTGAAGCGCCGACATATGAGGGTTTAACACTTAAGTTTTTAAGTACTCCAAAATTTCAGCTGAAACACAGGTGGACAGGGTCTGATGAAGAGTATTTTGGTACGTTGAAATTCCGCATGTTTAACACTGACCATTCACTGTCAGTTGCTGAGTTGGGAGAGGTTCTAAAAGTTCCTAGTTTCGGACCCGGAGCTCCCCCAACAAATTTTAGTGCAGGAGACTTTTGGTAAGCTATCACGGGAAGAACCGACTATGTTTCAAAGGCGGCAAAAGCGTTGGGGATTCACAACCCATGCTTTAGGTACGCCCAAAAGAGTTTGGCTTACACCCTTTTCCGCAGAGGAAATAGTATTGGGGTGGCCACACATAAGGAACTATTCTTCCTCTATGGAATGGCACACAAATAGCTCATTAATGTAGTTTCCTTTGCAGCAGATCACCTGAAGCGCGTTGCGAACGCCTCTTCTGGTGAAATTTCTGTAGGAGGAATGATAACACATATTGTTGATCACCTCGGGTACGGTCCACTGTTAATGGGGGAACCTACAATTTCAGGTAAAACCAAGATCTACTTAGCAACCCTTACAACCTAAGGTATAATCTGTTTATAATGACTATTATTCTTTGGTAAGTAGAAATCGACATTTGTTAGCCTTACCTGCTCCAGATTTTATTAGCGTTGAAAAAAAGGCTAATTGGTTGTATGAGAGTCCTATGCAGGACAACGGGGAGCAATTTGATGATTTTGCAGGTACAGATGGTGAAGAAGGGTATCAAGTTGAAGAGGTTCCTATACTGCCTATTGGTGACTCGCCGAATCAGGAGACCGGTTCGTGGAGCATAACTAAAAAAGAATGTGATTGGATGCATAATGAAATGTGCTACCTCCAGAGTGAGAAGAAAAAGCAAGGAGACGAGCAGACCCGACAGAGGAATAAGCAGATCCGCCAAGGGAAACTCATTGGAGAAATTCATGAATGGATACGGCAGATGAGACTGCAAGACCAGCCTCCTCCTCAGTGATCAATGTGAGTCCCTTTCTGCACTAGTTCTTCAACCGTGAGGACACTGTTGAGTTCAAGTGTGGGGGTATTTATTTAGGTGTTTTTTTTTGTTTGTTTTATTTTTCTTTCATTTATGTTAATTCTATTTTGAGTCCGTAGTGTTTGTGGTTAATTGTTTGAAATTACGATCGAAGTCGTTTGTGAAAACACCCCCGAGCTAAACTAAGAAAATTAATGTTGGTAGTATGGAGCATTTGTTTTGTTTTTGCGGGTGAAGTGAGTTGAAAGAATATAGAGTCGAGTGAAAAGAAACCGGTTGAGGAAAGTAGAGAAATCTTGACGTTGAGGTATAACAAAAACACACTGAATCTTCTGAGTAATGGACGAGTCTGACATGTAGATTTGTGTCATGGTACATTGATCTGAGAAGTACTCCCTAAGTAGTTTTTACTGACAATCAGGCTTAATATATACTAATTGTTTATGTAAGGTTGATCGGAAAAAAAATTGAGAAAAGGCACTGTAACACGGTGGGAGAACTGACTTTAGTTAAATGTTGCGGATAGCAAGAGTCGCCACCGACATTTCTTTTATCCAAAGGAAAGGGCATAAAAGAACAGAAAAGACCTTAAAAGATTTTTGAGTTCGGGGGGTAGGTTATGTAAAGGGAAGGTGTTAGCACCCTTTACATCCATGGTTATCCATGGGCTCTTAGTTACTTAGCTCACTTTAAACTGTTTTGAGAAGTGTAGTGTGTGATTAAAAATTTTCTAAGTACTTTATAATGATCCTTGTACGGATATATATAAAGTCTTTGTTTTGAAAATTTGTTTGAAAATGTGAAGTGTTTGAAATGTTTTTGAAGAGTGAGAAAGTACGTAAGAGGAACCTACCCTAAGTTAAGTCTTTTCTGTTCTTAAATATCCTTTAAATGGTAAGACTATCCCTATTATTAAGGAATAGGTAGTCATTACCTTGGATGTGATAAGGGACATGTGAAGGAACAACTGTTATTTAGGCAACTGTAAGGTGTATAAGCAATTCGAAGGGACTTATCATCTTTATTTGAAAGGGATAAGATCATTACGAAGGCAATCATTAAGGGACTTGATCTTTTTATCTGTTAAGGGACTAGATGATATGAGAAAAGGGACTTTGCTTTACACCTTACTTGACCTTTTGTTTAGGCAACTTGAGAGGTAACCCTTAAGAAGTGAGATGGCGATCCAGGATCGACTTACGTGTGGCGAGTGTACCAATTCAAATATTTATCTTTAAGATTAATGATCTAGATCCAATTTTACATACAAACATGTTTTACACTCCCTATTTTACTAACCATAGCATTTAAAAATAAATAATAAAAATTACTACAACTATTACACAAGTGATACAATTACAATTATAATAATTAAAATAATTAAAATAAATAAGTAAATAAATAAATAATTAAATGGGTTAGTAGTAATAAACAAAAATAAATAAATATAAGAGGGTTAGTATAACATCATAAATAAGAAATAAATTAAAGGTTCAAAATTATAGAAATAAATATATTTTTTTTAAGGGAATTTAATAAAAGAAATAAATAATAAGTATTATGTACTAATAAAATATGATTAATGTTTTAATTATTTAATTTTATGTACATATATAAAAATAATAAATTAATTTAATAAAATAAAGTTAAGGTTTTTTAATTGTTTAGAAAAGAATAAATTAAAGTTAATTATTTAATCCAATCTTAATTACATTATTTATATAAAAACTATACATAATAATAATATAAACAAATTATAAATAAATATATACAATTTAAAATTTACAAACACATAAATTAATATTCATAATTATAATTAGGGCTTTTTTTTATTAATGATCTAAGTCCATGTTGATTTTCATTCAGTTCTTGGCACGCCCTAAATTACTAACCACGCAGGGAATAATAAAAATAAATAAAGGCAGAAATTTAAAGGCAGAAATTTAAAGGCAGAAAATAAAAATTCCTACGCTATTACATGGCTGAGACAGTTACATAATAATTAGGCGGAAAATAACACTAAATTATTACATCAAGGAGACAGTTACATAATTATAAGGCGAAAAATAAAAACTAAACTATTACAAATATGAAACAGTTACATAATACGATAAACAGTAAATGAATAACATAAAAATGAGTTAGAGTTAGAGTGAAAATTAGAGTTTGTGGCAAAATTATCAGGGTTTAAAAAAAAAGTTTTAGGGTTTAGTGAAAAATATAGGGTTTTAGAGAAAAATATAGGGTTTGAGGCGAAAAATCAGGGAGGTTAGTTATCTGTGTAGATCTAAATATATAAAAAGAATGTGAATTAAAAAAAACGACGTTGCTAACGCAAAAATTGCGGTCATCGCAACTGGATCGGATCAACACGGTCAAATCATAACTATAAAAGATTATATTAATAATATATTCATTTTTATATACTAGCATTATATATTAAAAGGTATCCACAAAATATAAATCTATACATGAATAATATCATATATTATATAATATAATAATAATAAAAATCAACAAAATATATAAATCTATATGTATGAACAACTTGGCATATTATGCATATATATTTATATGATGTAACACATATATAATATAAAATGTATCACATGTGCAGATCAATAAACTGACGATCCATAGTGAAATAAGATAACCATGTACATATGTATTAGCAACGAAAATATATATAATAAGAGGAAAAGTAGGAACATGTAAATGGCTATACCAGTAAGTGTAAATGTGTTATGTATATGTGTGATAGAAAAAGCAAATAAGAAGATAGGCCAATGATCTGATACTATATCTGCCGCTTTGGTGTTTCGTTTGCTATATTTTTTTCGGTCCTTCTAGCAGCACACAACATGAATATATATAGAGGTCAATTAGGGTTAGTGATAATGGGCCTAAATATTTATTTTGGAACCCAATAAAATATTAATATAAATAATTAAATAAAGTTAAATGAAAATAGTTAAAAATAAAAATAAAAACTAATTAACCTATTTATTTATTCTAGACCCAATAAAATATTAATTTAAAAAACAAATAAAGTTTTAATAATTAAATTAGTTAAAATAAAATAAAAACTAATAATCCTATTTATTTATACTAGACTCTATAAAATATTAATTTAAAAAACAAATAAAGTTTTAATAATTAAATTAGTTAAAATAAAATAAAAACTAATAATCCTATTTATTTATTCTAGACTCTATATAAAAATAAATAGACTCAAAAATAAAAGTCAAGCGCCAAAGTGCTTAAAAAAATAAAATGAACACGTCAAAATAATCAGCGCGAAATAAATGACTCGGAAAAATACAGCGTTTGGTCGGATAAAAATTATGACCGTTTAAACTGCTCAGACTGATCAACATATGACCAAAAATAGTCGTAAAAGTATTTTTAACATGTCAGGTTAATCTACATGAACCGTAGATTAATAATACCGACATCTGCAAACTTAAACTTGACATTTTTTCGTTGACTGATTTTAGGCATAGTTAAAAATAATTAATTTGACCAGTCTGTCTGTAAATTCCGAGAAATTATTCCGGCTAATATTAAGATGAAATACATGTTATGCTGATAACGAGAAAACGTATCGATTATATTGCTAAGTTTCATTGGCGTTTTATTGAATAATTATCGTTTTAATACTCGATTTCTCGAGTTTTTCTTACCGTTTTGCAGGTACATCACTATATGGAGCCAAATCATGAATCAAGAGAAAAAGGAACAAAATCGGTCATAAAAAGATAAAGAAATGAAGCTCTCTGCAAAACTGCATATTTTGCAGCAGTCACGACCGTTACAAGGGTGTCACGACCGTGACACCCCAAAATGGAGCATCACGACCGTAAGACATGTGTCACGACCGTGACACTTAAAAGTCACAAGTCACGAGCGTAAAGACATTGTCACGACCGTGACAATGATTATTCTAGGTTTTAACCAAGGCAACGTGAAGGCGTTACGTGAAGAGATGGTCTCCTATTTTGTTGCCACTACCTACATTTTCTCCCCAAAAATAGCAAGGCCCATTTCAACTGAAGTCCAAAAATCCAGCCCAATTGAAGTTCTATAAATAGCACCAAGTTCATGAAGAAGGTACAGAGCATTTTTCTATTCAATTTCCTGCGGAAGCTCTGCCGAACTGATTTACGACCCGTTCTTATTTCTGCATTATTTTCTGTTTCGTTTTATTGTATCCAACCCCGCCATATAACAATTTCCAACATCAGGAAATTGTTATAAGTTATTTATTTTTTTCTAAACCTTCAGCATTCGTTTAATTTTGATTTCGCCAACTCCGAGCTTTCCGGTTTGTGGAAGAAGGAGTCTCTCTGATATTGTTAACCAGGTTTTTATTTATATTGCAATTTAATTAATTATAATGTTTATTTATTTTCCTGCCATGAGTATTTTATTATTTAATTTTTTGTCTCTGTCTGGTTCAACATCGATGAGTAGCTAAACACCTTAGGGCGGTATGTAGTTAGAACAAACTTAACCGGTAAAATATAACCATAGGCTAAAAATAATTAATCACTTAACATTTCTGGCTGAGACTTTTTAATTAAATAGACCTTTTTGTTACGAGAGTAAGAAAAGAGTATTAGGTTAGGTCAAGACCACGAGAGTGTGAGATTTTAACCAGATAGCTAAAGTTAGGCATTTAAATTAAACACAGCGAGAGCGCTTTAAGATAAATTAGAATTACTTAGTTTCTAAAAATTACCTCTAAACACTTATGGGCTAGCGAGAGCAGGCATAGGGCTTTAGGGATAAGATCTGATATAAGACCACGAGAGTGTGAGTTGAGGGTATTCAAACTGGTAATCCCTACCGAATAGATTAAGTGAACATCTTAAATAAGCCTAGGTTAGATTGACCCACCTAAGTTAATATAATTACATACCGACCGCCTTAGAATTACTTAATTAAAACTTAAATTTTACTCCGCCTTTAATAGTCTTAAAAACCAACAAAAAATTGTGACAACCATTCGCCTTAGCTAAACTAGAAAGTTCATCTAGCACTAAGTAACCATAGAATCCCTGTGGATCGATAATCTTAAATATTACTTCGATAGGTTGTGCACTTGCAGTAAGATACCGCTAGACGCATAAGTAGACACGTCTTTAGCCCATCAAGTTTTTGGCGCCGTTGCCGGGGATTCCTTAATTTAGTCACTAGTGCATTTAGGTAGCATTGTCTAGACTAAGGTATCAACTACTTAATTTAATTTAATTTCCGAGTGTATGCCAAGTACTCGCTCTAAAAGCGAAGACTTGCAACCTCTAATCCCTGAATCGGAACGCTTCCTACACGTAAGAAGACGTATATTCGATTACGAAAAAAGTTACAGTATTCCAGATCTTCAATCAGATCCGCCTAAACCAGTTGTAACATCAAAGGACGCAGAGATGGCTGAAGAACAAACTCATCCACTCAAGTATTACGCCAGTCCTTCGCAAGCTGAACCGCATTCAAGCATTGCAGCGCCGGCTATCAACCGAAACGATTTCGAACTAAAACCTTCGTTGATATCAGCCGTGCAACAAAATCAATTCGCCGGAAATCCTACCGAGGATCCAAATCTTCATCTTTCGATCTTTGTGCAATATGCAGATACTGTAAAAGCCAATGGAGTTACCCAAGAAGCTATTAGACTACGTTTATTTCCTTTTTCGCTTCGAGACAGAGCAAGAGCTTGGCTTCAATCTCTGCCTTCGAACTCAGTAACTACGTGGGAGGAGCTTAAGAGAGTTTTCTTGAACAGATATTTTCCACCTAGCATGACAGCTATGCTGAGAGCTCAGATCAACGGATTTAAGCAAAGAGAAAGTGAATCATTATTCGAAGCTTGGGAACGCTATAAAGATCTATTGAGACTTTGTCCACATCATGGATTAATATAATGGATGGTCATCCATACCTTCTATAATGGACTCTTGTACAATACAAGAATGACAATTGACGCTGCCGCGGGCGGTGCATTGATGGACAAAGAATATAATGATGCCTATGCACTTATCGAAAGTATGGCTCAAAATCATTACCTTTGGGGAAACGAGAGAGTCGCAACTGAGAAACCAACAAAGGGAGGTATGTACGAAGTAAGTAGTATGGACCAAGTCAATGCGAAGTTTGACCAACTAAGCCAAAAGATCGACAACTTGGCCATAACACCAACAGCCACCGTGGCTGCAGTAACACCTAACTGTGAGTTATGTGGAGTTTCAGGACACGAAGTTTCTGATTGTCAACTATTGACAGGAACTCCCACGGATCAAGTGAATTATGCTCAAGGAAACCCTTACTCAAATACATATAACCCAGGTTGGAAGAATCATCCGAACTTCTCCTATAAGAATAACAACGCTTTATACGCGCCAGGTCAAGCACCAGCTACATCACCAGGATATCAAAAGACTGCTCCTAATATCCCTAGAAAATCGAACCTTGAGTTGATGATGGAGAACTTTATAGCTAACCAATCTCAAACAAACAAGGACTTTTTAAACCAAAACATTCACACTAATGAGCAGATTAAACAATTAGTGAGCAAAGTAGATGCATTAGCTACACATAACAAAATGCTGGAAACTCAGATTTCACAAGTAGCTCAACAACAAGCACCTACTGCTGCACCAGCTGGAGTGTTCCCTGGACAACCTCAACCAAATCCGAAAGGACATGCTAACGCTGTGATATTAAGAAGTGGCAAGGAACTTGATGGACCTACCGATCCAAGACTTGACAATCCAGCCATGTACCAAAAACCGGATAAACCGACTGAAGTGGTGAATGATCCAGAAGAAAAGGAAGATGATAATCAAGAAGTAGTGGAGAAAGAACAACCTTATGTGCCTCCACCACCCTATAAACCACCAATTCCGTACCCTCAAAGATTAATAAATTCCAAGACGACGGGTCAATTTAAGAAATTTGTTGAACTTCTGAAACAGTTGAATATTACTATTCCGTTTACAGAAGCAATCACTCAAATACCCTCGTACGCTAAGTTTTTAAAAGAAATCTTATCCAATAAGAAAAAGATAGAGGATAACGGAACAGTTACACTTACTGCCGAGTGTAGCGCCATAATTCAGAATAAAATGCCTCCTAAGCTAAAAGATCCAGGAAGTTTCTCTATACCCTGTGTAATAGGAAAATTCGTCATTGACAAAGCTCTATGCGATTTAGGAGCCAGTATCAGTGTTATGCCCTTAACAATATGCAAAAGGCTAGACATGGGTGACCTAAGACCAACTAAAATGTCAGTTCAACTAGCCGATCGCTCTGTCAAATATCCTGTAGGCATACTAGAAAACGTCCCAGTACGTATAGGACAATTCTATATCCCTACTGATTTTATAATCATGGACATCTCTGAGGACTCCACTACACCTATCATACTAGGAAGACCATTCTTAGCCACTGATGGAGCTATAATAGACGTAAAAAGAGGAAAGCTAACCTTTGAAGTGGGTGAAGAGAAAGTTGAATTCATTTTAACACAATTCTTACAATCACCAGCTATAGAGGATACATGCTATCTATTGGACGTAATTGACGAATGTGTAAGAGAAATGGAACTAAAAGAGACCACTTATTCTGAGATAATGAAAATTCAAATCCCTCCGATTTTCGAAGATGATAATTGGAGAAAACCGTATCAGGATGATAGTCTAAGCGAAAGTTTAGCGCTTACACCAGATCCTATGCCAAGTAAAGATAAACTTACATTAGGATTAAAAACTTTACCTCATAACCTAAGGTACGAATTCTTAGACATTGAATGTAAAAGACCAGTTATAGTAAATTCCAGTTTAGGAACTATAGAAACAAAGAAACTTTTAGATGTTTTGAAGAAATATCCGACTGCATTAGGATATAACATATCTGATCTCAAAGGAATATGTCCTTCAGTTTGTATGCATCGTATTCTGCTAGAAGAAGATTGCAGAACCTCCAGAGAATCTCAAAGAAGAATTAACCCAACCCTTAGCACTGTAGTAAAAGAAGAAGTTAAGAAACTATTAGATGCCGGAATAATATATCCAATCTCTGATAGTGAATGGGTTAGTCCAATACATGTAGTGCCAAAGAAAGGAGGTATCACTGTTGTGAAAAACGCTCAAGGCGAATCGATATCGCAAAGAGTAGTGACAGGATATAGAGTGTGCATAGATTATCGTAAACTAAACAAAGCCACTCGAAAAGATCATTTCCCACTACCTTTTATAGATCAAATGTTAGAACGATTAGCCAAGCATTCTTACTTCTGTTATCTTGACGGATACTCAGGATTTTTCCAAATCCCTATCCACCCAGATGATCAAGAGAAGACCACATTCACATGCCCTTATGGAACGTTCGCTTATAGACGAATGCCCTTTGGATTATGCAACGCTCCTGCAACCTTTCAAAGATGTATGATGTCAATCTTCGCAGATTTTATAGACAACATCATGGAAGTGTTCATGGACGACTTCTCTGTATGCGGGCAAAGTTTTGAAGGATGTTTATCGAACTTAGAAATGGTATTAGAAAGATGTGTAAAAGTAAACCTTGTGCTTAACTGGGAGAAATGTCATTTTATGGTCAACGAAGGAATCGTATTAGGTCATGTAATATCTGACAAGGGAATTGAAGTTGATAAAGCTAAGATTGAAGTCATAAAAGATCTTCAACCCCCTAAAACCGTTCGAGAAATACGAAGCTTTTTAGGACACGCCGGTTTCTACCGACGATTCATCAAAGATTTCTCGAAAATTACTAAACCTCTTACTGGTTTATTAATGAAAGACGCTGAGTTCATATTCAACGAAGATTGTCTTAAAGCATTCGAAACTCTAAAAACAGCCCTCATCACCGCACCAATCATGCAACCCCCTGACTGGAGATTACCTTTTGAAATCATGTGCGATGCGAGTGACTATGCTGTAGGCGCAGTTCTAGGCCAGAGGAAGGAAAAGAAACTTCATGCGATCTACTATGCCAGTAGAACTTTAGATTCTGCCCAGATGAACTACGCCACTACCGAAAAAGAATTGTTAGCAGTTGTCTTTGCGCTTGACAAATTCCGTTCTTACCTAGTTGGAGCGAAAATAATCATTTACACAGACCATGCTGCTATCCGATATCTATTAACTAAGAAAGATGCTAAACCGAGACTCTTGAGATGGATTTTACTCTTACAAGAGTTTGACTTAGAAATAAAAGATAAGAAAGGTACTGAGAACGTCGTAGCGGACCATTTATCTAGAATAGAAGGTATTAAACCTGAACAAGTGCCGATTAACGATGATTTTCCGTATGAACAGCTGATAGCACAATTAGGAAGCGACCTAGCTCAGTTAGATATAAATGAACCAGAATCCGTGGAAACAATCCAGACAACTGTAGGACTGCCATGGTACGCTGACATCGTCAACTACCTAGCTGCAGGAGCTCTTCCACCCAACCTGACCTATCAGCAGAAAAAGAAATTCTTTCATAATCTGAAACATTACTATTGGGATGAACCATTATTGTTCAAAAGAGGACCAGATGGAATCTTTCGCCGATGTATTCCCGAAGAAGAAATAGAAGATGTCATTGCTCAATGCCATTCATCTCCTTATGGTGGACATGCAAGCACTTCCAAAACTTGTGCAAAAATCTTGCAAGCCGGCTTATTCTGGCCAAATCTATGGAAGGATGTCCACATCGCTGTTATAAATTGCGATCGGTGTCAACGCACTGGCAATATTTCAAGAAGAGATGAAATGCCTCAAAAAGGAATATTAGAAGTAGAAATCTTTGACGTTTGGGGAATAGATTTCATGGGACCATTCCCATCATCTTTCGGTAATAATTACATACTCGTAGCTGTTGATTATGTTTCGAAATGGATTGAAGCCATAACTTCTCCTACAAACGATACACAAGTAGTAATAAAGCTTTTCAAAAATATAATCTTTCCCAGATTTGGTGTGCCTAGACTCGTCATAAGTGACGGTGGCTCGCACTTCATCTCAAAAATATTTGACAAATTACTATCTAAGTATGGAGTAAGACACCGTGTGGCTACACCATATCACCCACAAACAAGTGGACAAGTCGAAGTCTCAAATAGAGAAATTAAACAAATCTTAGAAAAGACTGTCGCCATATCTCGGAAAGATTGGTCATCTAAACTTAATGAAGCTTTATGGGCTTATAGGACCGCTTACAAGACACCCATAGGTACTACACCTTTCAAACTCGTTTATGGAAAATCTTGTCACCTACCAGTAGAATTAGAACACAAAGCTTATTGGGCGATTAGAACTCTCAATATAAACTATAATGCTGCAGGAGAAAAGCGAATCTTAGACATTAACGAATTAGAAGAATTAAGGTTAGATGCTTATGAGAATGCTAAGATATATAAAGAAAGAACTAAGCGATGGCATGATAAACGCCTATCTAGGAAAGAATTTAGTGTAGGAGACGTTGTACTCCTCTTTAATTCTAGACTTAGGCTCTTTCCTGGAAAATTAAAATCTAGATGGTCAGGACCCTTTGAAATAATTAAAGTATTCCCGAGTGGAGCAATAGAAATTAAGGGTAGGAATAGTGAACCATTCATAGTAAACGGACAACGTTTAAAACATTATCATAAAGTTGAAAATAGAGATTATGCGAATAATCTAAAGCTTTTAGAGTTGTCCACTAATTCCCCTGATTAATCTAAACTTAAGCATTACGTCAGGCTTTAGACGATAAAAACAGCGCTTAGTGGGAGGCAACCCATTTACTTATCAATTTATTTAAATTATTCTCTTTATCATTTTTATTATTTATAGTTTTACTATTTGTTTAATTGTTTTGTCATTTTATAGTTATTTTATATTACTATTATTGCCATTACATTATGCATTTCATTTTCTTATATTTATTTTAAATCACTTTTTACAGATTTTCTAAAAGTCTTTTCCACTTTCCTTCTTCTCCTGATTTGTTCCTCCATATTTGCACTGACCATGGCTAACCAACCAATTAACCATATGGAAACCAAATTTAGAGGTAGGAACCAAAGAATGAAATTTGAAGAATTATCACAGAGGCAAATGGATTTGACCCTGTACCCGGATGATCGGACTATGGAAACCTTAGGTATACATGATAGCATCATGTACTTGTTTAACCGACTCGGATGGGAGAATGCATTGATCCAACATAAGTTTGTGACTTACCGCGAGCTCACTCTTGAGTTCCTTAGCTCCTTAATTTACCTACCTGAGCGCGGTTTTGGATTTAGGAAAGGATTCATTAGTTTCCGCCTGTTTGGAATAGAATATGACTTTAACCATAAAGAACTAGCTGACTTGTTAGGATTCCCTAGTGGACCATTTGCATTCACTACCACACAGGTAGAATTGATGGATATTGAGCTAGATTTCTTTTGGGGAACTTTAACCGGAAACTACCACCCTGAACCAAATAACATGAATAATGATGAGATCCATAATCCTGCCCTCCGTTACTTCCATAAATTCCTAGCCCACACATTCTTTGGAAAAGAAGAAAACATTACCGGAGTTTCTAAAGATGAAATATTTATTATGTCATGTTTCACTAATGGACAGCCTGTTAATGGTGTACCTTTCATGATGCAAACCTTCACCCGTATCCAAGAAGAACCTGAATTACCTATCTTAGTAGGAGGTCTTGTAACCATGATTGCTGATGCCATAGGACTTAGGTACCAATTGCATAGGTGCAACCGTTTAGGTAACATCCGTCCTATGGATCTTAACTTCTGCTTCAATAGGTTTGACTGACATAACCTGCGAACAATTCTATCACTTGAACTCCGCCATCGAAGACTTGAAGAAACGCTTTTGATAATGTTATAAGTGATTTAGTTTATTTTCTCATTGTTTTCGTTTCTAGTTAGATTTATTTTTCGCAACAATTTCTTATCATTTTTCCATTTATGTAATTTCATTTTCAAGTACTTTATGCAATGCATCTTTAATTCTAAAATTTCTCCAATTTTAGCAATTTATGTATTTTTTCATTCTATGCACTTTTATGCTTGCATTTATTCCTTATATATACAAATCTCTCATGCCTTGCAAGTTATTGAATTACTGTGTTGAACTTATGCACTATGTGGTATCTATAAATTAATATGAGAGTTAGTGAAGAAAATACATTGATATAAATTATGTAAAACAAGTGAGAAAGTGTTTTTCTGGAAATTATTTAACGTAGCAAGCCTCACGGTCGTCACTGCCCCATAACGATCGTGACACGCTCTTTTTGAGTGTCACGACCGTCGTACCCCTGTAACGACCGTGACGACCCCTATACCAGAAATCGTGAGAAACAGAACTGTTTCTCTTCGTGCCCCTTCTTCTTCTCCTCCATAACTCCCTAAAAAAAACTTCCCATCTTCTTCCTAACCTCCGTAACCCCCCCATTACGAGCTTTAATCTCATTAACCCCCCATTATCACAACCTACCACATTCTCACTCTCCATCATTTATCCCGAATCCTTATTTATCTCATTTTACCATTTTTTCACAAAAACTTCAAAAATCTTCACTCCTCACTTTAAGCTCTTGCATGCAATGGATTCTATCACTTTTAGAGAAGGTGATGCTGGAGAAACTCAAAGAGAACGATTTCTCTGATTCCAAAACCGCGGTGTGCAACCTACGCGTTACATCGACACTGTGTGTTTGAGAGAACTCGGAATGCTTGCCAGTGTTACGAACCTGCTCCAAAAAGTCGGGCTCTGGGACCTTTGCAGTCAACCTCAGCCAACCTTCGAACTTCTGACACTGGAGTTCTTAAGCTCCTTCAGTTACATCACCGGCACCGGTTCTCTGAGTCAGCTCACCGGTTTTGCGAAATTTAGATTGCATGGCCAAGAATTCAACCTTTCGCAAGACAGGATCGCCGAGTTGTTAGGCTTCCATCACGGAACTGAAGCTCACCGTCGCGTGCCCGATAACTTTAGTGAACAAGCTTTCACTTTATGGCACGATTTAACCAACACCCGTGCATCAGCCTTCCAAAGCCTCAACGCCACGCACATCCATAATCCGGCCATCCGCTATTTCCACAGAGTCATCTGCAACACCATCTTCGCTCGAGAAAGCAACCATAAGCTCAACTCCAAGGAGCTTCTATTCTTGCATTGTGCTCTTAATGACGAGCCGATCAGCGCTGCCCCTTTCATGCTCTACCACATCCAGGCCATTGCACACAGAGGCTCCACCCCATTTTTCATAGGCGGCATTGTCACCTCCCTCGCCATTCAGTTGGGGCTTGGTGACTTGGTCGTAAATCAGCCTTTCAGAGAAGCTGAATTCCTCACCAAGAGTTATTGCAGGTCCGCTCACCTGATTGCGCAGCGAGAGGATGGCAGGTATAGCCCTGTTGTCCATGGCACCATATTTCACCATATCATTCTGCCGTCCCGCGACCGCATCGACCCATCCAGCCGAGCCAACTGGCTCTTTGTTCTACCTGATGCTGCTGACCACGCTCCTATCCATGATCAGGCAGATCTCCCTGCGGATGAGATGCAGGACGCTATGGATGCAGGTGAGCCTGTCCAGGATATACCAGAGACATCTACCCGACAGCCTCCTACACAGGACATCACACTTGAGGAAGTCCTCCGTGCGATTCATCAGCAGAACCAGATGAATGCCGCACTGGAGCGACGGCATAAGGAGCAGTACGATGCTTTGCTCGGCATTATTGCAGCAAACCAGGCAGCTACTAATGAGAGGTTTGATGCGATTTTTGGCGAGTTAGAAGCCTTGCGTATCGACATCACTGGGACCACCAGCACCGGTTCTGATCCTGAAGTGACTCCTTCCAGACGCCGCTCCCGTACCAGAAGCCGACCCCGCGGTCCTCAGCAGCCATAGTTTTAGTTTTTCTTCTGTTTGTTTTTAGTTTTTGTCGTTTGTACTGTACTTTAACCGCATTTATATCACAACATTGAGGACAATGTCTGATATAGTGTGGGAGAGGTACCTTTCATTTCCGCATTTTTCCGTTTCGCACTTTTTCATTTTCGTTGTATTTTCATTCCCGTTGTATTTCTTTTAGTAAGTTAATGAAGCGTGCAAAAATCTTTTTTTGACATTTTCTTTAGTTTCAAACTTTCCCGTTTATTTAGCCATAACCGAAAAATTTTAATTATTCGCATTACCCGACTTACCTACGAAATCGTAAATAGGAAGCCGAGAACGATTAAACAAGACCAATACAATCTTGACAACTTTGACTTCCTACTTAAGCGATTCCATCTCCGATTACCATTACGAGTACACTTCTAGTTTCAGTTCAAAAGTAACCCCGAGTAGTTTATACTAGCAGTCAGCACCGTCTGAACACAAACCACGTGGGGAGCCGATGAATATAAGCGTTTGATGCCTAATCAATAATGATCCTTCATATCTCGATGCAAAATGAAAAGAAATTGCACCAAAGTACACGGTCGCATACAAGAAACGAGAAATATGAGAAGGAGTCCATTGCGGGTTGGTTCAGAGGTACTGGTTCTGAACTCGGTAGGGCGTGCTACGGCTCGATCCCCCACAACCTCCAAATCGGATACAAAATGTAGGGTTACCACACTCGTGTACCAGACCCCGTGCTCAAAAAGGATCAAAGTCGCTAACCGGCTACTCCACTACGTGCGTGCTAAGGCAAAGGGCTTAATGTGATTGCGCTAGAATGAAACCGGGCGAAATAAGATCGAAAAACTTTAGGTGAAATCGTAAAGTAATTGCAGATTGGCTCAATTAACGGGAAGTCGACGACATAGCTTGTTGCTTGTGCCATTAGTGTATCGGTATTGTAATATCAAAGTATCGGATTATCCAACAAAAGCGATCCCTCGTAGGATTTGTTAGGAGTATGCGTGAATGACATCTTGTCCGCCGATTTTCAACCGACTATTTGCTTGAGGACAAGCAAAGGTTTAAGTTTGGGGAAGTTTGATAACGAGAAAACGTATCGATTATATTGCTAAGTTTCATTGGCGTTTTATTGAATAATTATCGTTTTAATACTCGATTTCTCGAGTTTTTCTTACCGTTTTGCAGGTACATCACTATATGGAGCCAAATCATGAATCAAGAGAAAAAGGAACAAAATCGGTCATAAAAAGATAAAGAAATGAAGCTCTCTGCAAAACTGCATATTTTGCAGCAGTCACGACCGTTACAAGGGTGTCACGACCGTGACACCCCAAAATGGAGCATCACGACCGTAAGACATGTGTCACGACCGTGACACTTAAAAGTCACAAGTCACGAGCGTAAAGACATTGTCACGACCGTGACAATGATTATTCTAGGTTTTGACCAAGGCAACGTGAAGGCGTTACGTGAAGAGATGGTCTCCTATTTTGTTGCCACTACCTACATTTTCTCCCCAAAAATAGCAAGGCCCATTTCAACTGAAGTCCAAAAATCCAGCCCAATTGAAGTTCTATAAATAGCACCAAGTTCATGAAGAAGGTACAGAGCATTTTTCTATTCAATTTCCTGCGGAAGCTCTGCCGAACTGATTTACGACCCGTTCTTATTTCTGCATTATTTTCTGTTTCGTTTTATTGTATCCAACCCCGCCATATAACAATTTCCAACATCAGGAAATTGTTATAAGTTATTTATTTTTTTCTAAACCTTCAGCATTCGTTTAATTTTGATTTCGCCAACTCCGAGCTTTCCGGTTAGTGGAAGAAGGAGTCTCTCTGATATTGTTAACCAGGTTTTTATTTATATTGCAATTTAATTAATTATAATGTTTATTTATTTTCCTGCCATGAGTATTTTATTATTTAATTTTCTGTCTCTGTCTGGTTCAACATCGATGAGTAGCTAAACACCTTAGGGCGGTATGTAGTTAGAACAAACTTAACCGGTAAAATATAACCATAGGCTAAAAATAATTAATCACTTAACATTTCTGGCTGAGACTTTTTAATTAAATAGACCTTTTTGTTACGAGAGTAAGAAAAGAGTATTAGGTTAGGTCAAGACCACGAGAGTGTGAGATTTTAACCAGATAGCTAAAGTTAGGCATTTAAATTAAACACAGCGAGAGCGCTTTAAGATAAATTAGAATTACTTAGTTTCCAAAAATTACCTCTAAACACTTATGGGCTAGCGAGAGCAGGCATAGGGCTTTAGGGATAAGATCTGATATAAGACCACGAGAGTGTGAGTTGAGGGTATTCAAACTGGTAATCCCTACCGAATAGATTAAGTGAACATCTTAAATAAGCCTAGGTTAGATTGACCCACCTAAGTTAATATAATTACATACCGACCGCCTTAGAATTACTTAATTAAAACTTAAATTTTACTCCGCCTTTAATAGTCTTAAAAACCAACAAAAAATCGTGAAAACCATTCGCCTTAGCTAAACTAGAAAGTTCATCTAGCACTAAGTAACCATAGAATCCCTGTGGATCGATAATCTTAAATATTACTTCGATAGGCTGTGCACTTGCAGTAAGATACCGCTAGACGCATAAGTAGACACGTCTTTAGCCCATCATATGCTATGAAGATGATGCAAATGAATGCGAAACAAAAAGTCGGTTAGAGTTAAAAATAGAGGGCAAATTTTGGGGTGCAGCAGCTGCCCCTGTTCAATTTTCTGAAACCTGAGGGGTTAGATTGGTATATGTGCCAGTCGTGACCTGGAAGGTTGAAGGGGATTGAACACAAAAGCCCAAAAATTTGCACTCGCCGGTGCGTAAAGTAACACTGATGATTAATTGTATATGCTTGAGTGGGTTTGAAGATGCCACTTGGAAGAACTGGAGATGGGCTTAGAGATGCCATTTTAAAATATCTGGATGTGGTGATGTCTTTATGTTGATACTGGATATCAGTACTAGATCTTTGTATAAACCATCTCTGAATCATTTATGCAACATGATTTGAGTTGTTGAATGGACCAGTAGAAATGAATCTTGTGATGATTATTTCTTCTGGAGGTATCCTAAAGAACGTCAGGATTTGTTCTTAAGGGTCAAAAGAAACGTCAGGATTAGTTCTTCTGATATACTTCTTGGAGAATAAGGTAGTCCCAAGTAAGAAGATATAGCTTTTGGGAAGATAAACAACGTCCCAACATTACCTTTGGGAAGATAAACAACGGTCCAAGGTAATGGAATAGCTTTTGGGAAGATAAACAACGACCCAAAATAATGGTATAACTTTTGGGAAGATAAACAACGGCCCAAAGTCATGATAGAGTACTTGGGAAGATAAACAACGGCCCAAGGTAAGGGTATAACTTTTGGGAAGATAAACAACGGCCCAAAGTCATGATAGGGTACTTGGGAAGATAAACAATGGCCCAAGGTAAGGGTATAACTTTTGGGAAGATAAACAACGGCCCAAAGTCATGATAGAGTACTTGGGAAGATAAACAACGGCCCAAGGTAAGGGTATAACTTTTGGGAAGATAAACAACGGCCCAAAGTCATGATAGAGTACTTGGGAAGATAAACAACGGCCCAAGGTAATGATAGCTTTCAGGAGGATAAACAACGTCCCGAGGTATAAGTTGTTGATGTAGTTTGTCTGCTGGAGAATTAATCTGAAAAACAAGATTAGTTCGATGTATATAACATTCTGCAAGATAATATTAGTTTATGCATTATGTATGCATGTATAGTATGATGCGCTGAAGAAATGTATTATGTATTTATGGATATGTATGTTATGGTATGATATAAATGATGTATGTATGAATCATGCAGCCTAAAGCGTCTGGAAATCTTCGTATAACAACTACTGGCCAGGGAAAATAAATCCCAATTTGTTGCTGAAGAATATGAGGAACTCGTTTCCGTCTCGTTTGATAATATAGTATTCATAAACCTCCCGTCTTTGTTTGATAGTAAGGTACCCACAACTTCCCGTCTTCGTTCGATAGTAAGGTATCCATAATCTCCCGTCTTCGTTCGTCGTACTCCTATTAAAAGAATAAATTCCCGATTATTCGTCTGAGGATAAAAGAGATGGATATAAATTCCAGGGGAGATGTGACTCGAAGTATTTATGAAGATGGATTTGCCCTACTGGGGGACTTGTAGCTGTCTGGTGGGGATGAACCGACGAAGCTTCGTTGAATTCCTTCCCTCGTTCGTCCTTAGTAAATACTATTACTGCATTTTTATGCATTTCTGGTAAACATCAATCATATTAAGCATTTATGCATTTCTGGTAAACATCAATCATATTCAAAAGCATACATACATTCAAACACAACCAATGGACGTTTCGCTTATGTAAAATAGGGTAAAAGTAAATCTGGATTCAAAGATGGAATTTTATTTATATCACAAAGTGACCCGTACATGGGTAAGTTTGTACAAGGAGATAGAAATCCTAGTAAGAGGAATTTGTCGTAAATTTTTTTTACAAAACAAAGAAAATCAGCTATGTGGGAAATAATCCTATTGAGTTTCAATTCTACTATTGCCATTATCTTCAAGTATCTCATCTTCTGCTGTTGAGACGGAACCAATTGGATTGGTCTTTACCTGTTCGATTTTGAGTAAGTAGCACAACTGGTTGTAGTTTCACGGGTGATCCAAACGAGACATAGTCATACGCTTTAATCCCTAACTTTTGCCTGGATTGCCCTTTCAGGTTTTCAATCCACCGGGATACCCTTTTTTGCCCAAGCCGCCTTTTCAGGTTTTCGACTTGCCGGGTGTATATTTTTTTATATATATCCCTAATTTTTGCCCGAACCCTTTTGGCTCGTCGGGATGCCCTTATTTTTGCCTAGGCCAGTCAACCTAGCGGGTCTCTTTTTATGCGTAGTATTTTTTAACTATGTCTGCGTTTACAGGCTGTGGGAAGTCTTCACCATTCATAGTAGTAAGTATCATGGCACCTCCTGAGAATACTGTCTTGACTACAAATGGTCCTTCATATGTAGGAGTCCACTTGCCCCTAGGATCACCCTGTGGTAGTATGATACGCTTGATTACCAAATCACCAGCCTGATATACCTTAGGCTTAACCTTCTTGTTGAAAGCCTTGATCATTCGTTTCTGGTACATCTGACCATGACACACAGCTGCTAACCTCTTCTCATCAATCAAATTTATCTGGTCAAGTCGAGTCTGAATCCACTCATCTTCATTCAAGCCTGCATCCTTCATAATTCTTAAGGAGGGAATCTGAACTTCAATGGGCAGAACTGCTTCCATACCATATACTAAGGAGAATGGGGTTGCCCCTGTTGAAGTATGTATTGTAGTACGATAACCATGAAGAGCAAATGGTAACATCTCATGCCAATCCTTATAAGTGACAGTCATCTTCCGTAGAATCTTCTTAATGTTCTTATTAGCAGCTTCAACTGCCCCATTCATCTTCGGACGATACGGAGAAGAGTTGTGATGTTTAATCTTGAACTGCGTGCAGAGATCAGTAATCATAGTGTTGTTCTAATTAGAGCCATTGTCAGTAATAATCCTTTCAGTGATGCCATACCTACATATAAGATTATTCTTAATGAATCGAGCCACCACATTCTTAGTAACAGATGCAAATGAAGCTGCCTCTACCCACTTCGTGAAGTAATCAATAGCAACCAGGATGACACGATGCCCATTAGAAGCAGTAGGCTTGATCTCACCAATCATATCAATGCCCCACATGGCAAAAGGCCAAGGAGCAGTCAACACATTCAATGGTGATGGAGGTATATGTACTTTGTCAGCATAAATTTGACACTTGTGACATGTTCTGGAATGTTGATAGCAGTCAGCTTCCATGGTGGACCAATAGTAACCTGCTCTCAATATCTTCTTTGCCATGGTGTGACCACTAGAATGAGTGCCAAAGATCCCATCATGCATGTCTTCCATAATCTATGTTGCTTCCTTCTTATCCACACAACGAAGCATAGTTGAATCATGATTGCGTTTGTACATAATTCCATTACTCAAAAAGAACTTAGCAGAAAACCTTCTCAGGAACTTCCTATCTTTGACAGATGCCCCTTCAGGGAACTCCTGAGCTTCAAGATATCTTTTCACTTCATAGAACCAAGGCTTCTCTTCTGCTTCTTCAGTTTCAATCTCATTGCAGTATGCAGGCTTCTCAAATCTATCAATGGAAATCTTGGGAGCCTCATCATCCCAGCTGATCTCAAACATGGATGCCATGGTAGCTAATGCATCTGCCAACTGATTTTCTCTTCGTGGAATATGTCCAAAGGTAATCTCTTTGAAATGTGGGATTAAAGACAACACATGCTCTCTGTAAGGAATGAGATTATCATGCTTGGTATCCCAATCTCCTTTGATCTGACTTACTACCAGGGCTGAATCTCCATACACGTCAAGGAACTGAATCTTCATATCAATGGCAGCTTTGATACCCAGGATACATGCCTCATACTCAGCCATGTTATTAGTACAATAGAAACAAAGTCTGGCAGTAATCGGGGTATGACAACCTTCAGGGGAACTGATCACAACACCAACACCATTACCATGTGCATTAGAAGCTCCATCAAAAACCATAGTCCATCGGGATCCTTGTTCAAGTTCGTCATATTGTCCAGGTTCTTTGGTAATAATCATAATGTCTTCATCAGGGAACTCAAAACTCATTGACTGATAATCATCCACTTCTTGATGAGCCAAATGATCAGCTACCACACTTCCTTTAATGGCCTTCTGTGTAGTATAATGTATGTCATATTCTGTTAAGATCATTTTCCATCTTGCTATTCGTCCGGAGAGAGCAGGTTTCTCGAATATGTACCTGATTGGATCCATCTTTGAAATCAATAAGGTGGTATGAGCCAACATATACTGTCTTAGTCGGCGAGCAGCCCATGCCAAAGCGCAACAAGTTTTCTCGAGCAGTGAGTATCTTGTTTCACAGTCGGTAAACTTTTTGCTAAGGTAGTATATTGCCTGCTCTTTTCGACCAGACTCGTCATGTTTCCCCAACACACACCCCATTGAGTTGTCTAATACTGTTAAGTACATAATCAAGGGTCTTCCATCAACTGGTGGCATCAAAATTGAAGGTTCTAGGAGATATTTCTTGATTTCATCAAAGGCAGTCTGGCACTCATCATTCCACTCCATTACCTGATCTTTCTTCAACAACTTGAAGATTGGCTCACAGGTAGCGGTTAATTGGGAAATAAATCTTGCAATGTAATTCAATCGTCCCAAGAAACCTCTAACTTCCTTCTCAGTACGGGGAGCTGGCATCTCTCGTATAGCTTTCACTTTTGCAGGATCTACTTCAATACCTTTTCCACTGACAATGAAACCCAGGAGTTTACCAGACCTAACTCCAAAAGTACACTTGTTTGGGTTCAATCTCAACTTGTATTTCTTCAACCTTTCAAACAACTTATGCAGATGATCAAGGTGTTGCTCTTCATTCTGGGACCTGGCTATCATATCATCCACATACACCTCTATCTCATGATGAATCATATCATGAAACAAAGCCACCATAGCACGCTGATATGTTGCCCCTGCATTCTTCAAACCAAATGGCATTACCTTATAACAAAAAGTGCCCCACTGTGTAACAAATGTTGTCTTCTCCATATCTTCAGGTGCCATCTTGATTTGATTATAACCAGAGAAACCATCCATAAAAGAGAATACCTTGTGCTGAGCAGTGTTGTCTACCAGAACGTCAATATGAGGAAGTGGAAAGTCATCTTTGGGGCTGGCCTTGTTCAAATCTCTGTAGTCTACACACATACGTACCTTACCATCTTTCTTAGGTACCAGTACCACATTTGCAACCCACTGAGGATAAGAAGTCACAGCTAAGAACCCTGCATCAAACTGTTTCATTACCTCTACTTTAATCTTCTCTAACATTTCAGGACGCATGCGACGAACCTTCTGCTTCTTTGGACGACAATCTTCTTTTACTGGTAAACGATGAACCACAATGTCTGTATCCAACCCTGGCATATCTTCATAGGACCAAGCAAAGATCTCCACATAATCATGTAACATCTGAATCAGCCTGCTCTTGACGCTATCCTCTAATTCAGCCCCTATCTTGACCTCTTTCCTGTTTTCTTCAGTTCCCAAATTCACAACTTCGACTGGCTCTTCATGTGGCTGTATAGCTTTCTCTTCTTGTTGTAACAACCTAGCAAGCTCTACAGGTACTTCACAATCGTCCTCATTTCCGTCTTCAGCTTGATAGATCGGATTCTCGAAATTATAATTGGCAATAATAGAACTGTTATCAACAGGATCCAGAGTGGATAAGGATCTGCATTTTAGTGATGTGGGTGTGTGTAAGAACACATAGTTGATAAAGGTAAAAAAATAAAAGAAAAGAAAGACAAGGAACACAATATTTACTAAAACGAAACGTCCACTGATTTTTATTGAATGAAGTATGCAAATGAAATGACATCCCATAACAAGCACACCATTGCGCCCCGGGTAAGGCACAATGTTTAAGAGTTTAATTGTTCAAAAATTACAAACTTTAAAAGTAACAACACAGTAATAGTATTTACTCCTGACTAAAGGAGATAGGAAAAACATCTTCAGCTTTCCAATTATTGAGCCCAGCACCCACAGTAGGAAAAATCCACGCATCCAAGTTGTAGTCTTCATCATAGTCACCCACATCATTGATCTGATCCTTCATAATCCCCTGATTGGTGATACGAACAGCACGAGCACGACGAACAGCCCTCTGGGACTCTGCAGTGAAACCCAAACCAAATTTGTTAGACTTGTAAGGGATGTCAGGAAGCTGACCCCAAATAGTACAACCACCTTCATCCACCACAGCTCTAGCATCCTTTAGGGAAGCCATTGTTGGAGGTACTCTGGTGACCACAGTAACTTTCTTGACAACAGGAGGAGCTTCATAATTATTAACAACCTAAGGAACCACTTCGAACGTCTGACACGGAGTTTCAACATATTCACCTTCCACTTCAAGATATTTAAAGGTGTTCACATGGCTAACTATATATCCTTCCTCTCCGTAAATAGTGACAACTTTTCCTTCTACCGGATATCTCAGCTTCTGGTGTAAGGTGGAGGTTACAGCACCTGCCCCATGGATCCAGGGACGCCCAAGCAAACAAGAATACGAAGGGCGAATATCCATTACATAAAAAGTAGCATTGAAAACCTGAGACCCTACTTTTATTGGGAGATCAATTTCTCCATGCACCACTCTTCTCGAGCCATCAAAAGCCTTCACCACTATATTACTGGGCTTCAACTCAGCATCTTCAGGACTAAGCTTATTCAGAACTTCTTTGGGCAACACATTCAACGAAGAACCATTGTCTATTAACACATGTGACAGAGTAGTGCCCCTGCATTCAATAGAGATATGCAGAGCCCTATTATGATCCTCTTGGACGGAGTCAAATCAGCATCGGAGAAACCTAAACCATTATCATAGGTCAAGTGTGCCACACAATTTTCAAACTGGTCTACAGAAATCTCATTTGGTACGTGAGCAGTCTTCAAGAATTTAATCAAGGCCTTGGCATGAGCCTCAGAACACAACAATAAAGACAGCATAGAAATCTTGGAGGGAGTATGCCCCAATTGATCCACAATGTCATAATCACTCTTGCGAATGATTTTCAATACTTCTTCCATCTGCTTAGAAAGGTCATCAACAGTTGGTACATTATTTGGCACAGGTTCAATAACAGGACCTTTGCCCCGAGCATCAGCAGTAGAGGTAGTAACTGGAGTAACTGTATTCTTAGAAGCAGCCGGAGGAGAGAAAATTCTTCCGCTTCGTGTGATCTTACTAGATCCAGCAATATTGTCAACATCGAGGTTTTCATCAGCAACAGGTGTCTCAGCTAAGGGTTCCTGCTTAACACCATGAATATAAACATCGGACCCATAATGCCAAGGCACAGCTTTATCAGAAGTATATGGAATAGGACCCGGAGTGGTAATGATCATAGGAGCCACTCTAGCTTCAGCAACAATCTTCACAGGGCCTTCAGCAGTAATCTTAATTGGACCCTTATGAGTGATTTTGACAGGACCCTTGGAAGTAATCCTCACCGGCACTTTATCAACCATATCCACCTCTTCAACCTTCGCACCTTTAGTTATATGCTCAACCATGCTCTCCACAGAAGGTGGTGTCCTCTCAAACACTATGGTGTAATTATTCATGAGGCGTTGAATTCCGTCCTTCAACCTCCAGCAGCTATCCGGCTTATAGGCACAATATAAACAATCTTCACGACAACCTGGAAAGAACCCAGCTTGTACTAACTTCTTCTTAATAACAGACAATGGTGTAGTCAAATCTTCAACTGAGGAAATATGTGAAACTTCATCAATGGCATTGACAGTCTTCTCATGATTTGGCATGGGAGCAGTAATCACATTTGGAGTACCCGGAGGGTCAAACTCAATCTCTCCAGCATCAATCATATCCTGAATTTTATTCTTCAATACCCAGCAACTATTGGTATCATGTCCCTGACAATTTGAATGATATGCACATCGTGCATTAGGATTATACCTGGGAGAGGTAACATTAGGATTCTGAGGAGGATCCCTCAAAGTGATAAGTTCACCCTTCAACAAGTGTTGCAAGGCTTGGGCCAGTGACATGTTGAGCTTAGTGAACTGTCTTCTAGCCCTCTGTTGATTTCCCTGTGGTGGCTCTGGTGTTGCAGGAGTTGGATTGGAGATATGAACTGCACTCACAGATTGGTGCCTCCTACTACGATCAGGTTGACCATAAACAGCATTTGACTCTTTCTTCCCACTGGGAGGCTTCTTTGCAGTACTTGATGAAGAAGCACTTACTTGAATCTTGCCACTCCTTATACCACTTTCTACGCGCTCTCCTCTCATTATCAACTCAGTGAAGCCAGATGATGAGCTTCCAATGAGATGACTGTAAAAAGGACCATTCAACGTACACATGAACATATCAACTAACTCCCTGTCAGTTAGAGGGGGTTGCACTCTTCCAGCCAAGTCTCTCCACTTCTGGGTATACTCCTTGAAATTTTCTTTAGCGCCCATAGACATGCTTTGTAGTTGCATGCAAGTAGGGGCTAGATCATCATTATATTGATATTGCTTATAAAAGGCTTCAGCAAGATCATTCCAATCACGGATGTTGACACTCTCCAACTGATAGTACCATTCCAATTGAGCTCCAAATAAGCTCTCTTGGAAGAAATGGATCCACAACTTCTTATCAGCAGTATGGGGTTGGATTCTCCGGACATAGGACCTCAGATGCAGCTTGGGACAAGAGACACCATCATAAACTACGAAAGTAGGAATTTTGAAACCAATGGGTATAACCACCCCAGATATCAAACTCAGGTCTTCAAAATCCAGCCCAGAAGACTTTTGCAATTCCATAGCATCCATTCTATCTACCAGCATCTTGAACTTATCTTCATTAGGCTCATGATAGTAGTTAGCTTCAGAATCAGAGTCCCCCATTGTGTTGCGGAGACTGCCTCCCTCTTTCTCAGACTCTTCAGACTCATAATCTTTAACCTGTTCTTTGGCCTTGACAGGACCTCTGAACCTTCTTCCCATGTTGATCAGGCCTCCTGACCTTCTAGTCTTCTTGGTCTTCTTGGCCAGCAGTGTCTTCAATTCATCCTGCCCCTTAGACAAGTTCAGGATCGGCTCTTGGAACTGTGCATTTTGTGCCTGGAGATCTTTGACTGTTTGTTCAAGAGCCATTGCTGAAATAAACAGCGAGAAGATGAGAAACCTGTGCACAAGAAACCTGTGATGCAATGATATGGTGTGTAAATGCGTATGCAATGTTTTCAAGGACCGCAGGATTTAAATTTGCTTAAACAATCAAGAAGGTAAACTTTTATTAGCAATAAATTTGTTTGCCCTTTGGGCTTACAAAATGAAATGAAATAAATACAAAAGATGGGGTTTTAAGTCTCCCATGGACGTTTCCTCTTTGTGTTGAGGTATGAGTTGAGATTCCGCTCCTCGTGAAGTTGTTTTGTTAGCTCCAGGATTATTTCTTGACTTGCTTTGTAATGAGCCTCGAAAGTATCCCTTTGCTCCTTCAACTGGATCCAGGACCTCTGTAAGTCTTCCATGTCAGTGGGCATGTCTGGGTGAAGGATGGTGTAAACACCCCAAATTTTCCCTCACTCATTCACACCATGGCTTGTGATCATTTCATATGCATAAACTCAATCATAGCATCTCATATCACATTTTTGATTCATTGCATTGGTTCAAAGTCATCTGCATCTAGGGTTTGTGATCTGAGCAATCCAAGAGCTTCTTGAGCCACTCCAAAGGTCATCAATCACTTCAAAGGGGTCCATGTATGTTCAAGCATCATATTATATCCTCTCAAAGTCAAGAATGTCAAAAAATCACAAGAACTGAGAATGGCATGGAAGCAGAGCCAGGGTTGACTGCACAGATGACCTAGAATTAGGGTTTTGGTTTCAAAGGCCATAACTCCAAATTTTTTGGTCATTATTGTTTCTATTGGTCTCTATATGGTATAGGGATCATGCATGTCAATTTTCATGAAGAAATTCAATGGGGAAGTCATCTGATCAAGGGTTGACTTTCTGAGCAAGTCAGTGCAAAATCAGGGCATCTGAGGCCCCCAATGACCCAACCAAAGGGTGTTCATCATCATTTTGATTATGTATGATCTTTATTTGATCATGGAAGATGTTGGAAATTCACAAAATTGAAGAATTTCAAGTCATTTGCAAAGTTGACTTTTTGGGAAAGTTGACTTTTATTGAAAATTGCCATTTTGGGAAACTTTTTCAACCCTTGCTTTTTGATTCAAGAAAGCTTCAAATGGAAAAACTTTGGTCATGAAAGTTGTAGAATGGATCATTCCCTTTTCAAAAAGTACAAGAACATGACCTAATTCATTTTGGATCAAAAGTTATGGCTTGTCAAAGTTGGCTAAAATCACAAAATTTGAAGTTTTCTACCAAAGAGGCATTTTGCAAAATGCTATGATCAAGTGTTCTAAAGGCCTCAAATGTGTACCATTTCTTCACAACATGATCATATGACCTCTAAAATTCAGAATGGGCCAAAGAATTTTGCACTTTGATGCCTTGAAACTCAAGAAATGTCAAAGGGGGCAAACATGAATCAACTTGCAAAACCTATCACAAATTACAAACCACTTGCTGCATTGCCTCTAAACCTTTTTCATAGCATTCCTTGATTCAAGCTGAGCCAAAGCAAGCCAAAAAGCAAGTTGTACCATTGCCCATACCTCAAGTACACATCAAGTTGACATTTTGGCCAAAGACCCATACCAATCACCATAGGCCACCAACAACTCTCTGACCTATCACCCTTTGATACATGGACCAAAGCCAGCCCAACACAACACACAACTCATTCTGATCTTGACCACAAGCCATAGTTATCAAAATCTCTCCAACTTGCATTTTCATTCGAAACACTCTCCACAAGCTGCAAACACACAAACAAACTTCACAATCAATCTCAGCAGGCCTCACTGATCACAAACCACCCATCACCATAGCCTGAAACTGCCTGAATCAAAAACACGATTTCAACACACCCTTGACCTGAGTTTCTGCCAGCTTTCTATAGAGGCCATATAAACTCCAACCAAGTGTCAAAAGCTTCTAAGGAGGACCATTGGGACTTGTTTGAGCCAAAGAGACAGCCAGAAAGCTCCTGAATCGAAAGCTCAGTCTCAGGTAACATGATGAACAATTTTTCCAGAACTTTAATTTCTTGTTAGAGTATTGTTCTGTATGTTGCCCTGATCATGGGGATCTATTTGTTTTTGAAAATGAGCCAGAAACAAGCATGTTATGATGTTCTGAAAGTTTGACCTAAAAACTTCTTTGATTCGATTCGTGTTTGTGTTGGAAGTTAAACATGATTTTATGCTTGATTCGTGTTTGGGGTGGGTAGAGGATGAATTCTGGAGATTTAGAGCTTTTGAAATGGCCTGGAGAGTGAGATTGAGTTTTTGGTTGGTCGGAGAAGATGACTGGAACACTGTTTCGGTCATCTGAAAGTCATTAGGGCATTTAATTAGGGTTTAATCATAATTAGGGGATTTTGAATACTGGCCGTCCAGATGCGCGCCAAGTCCACTCCCGCGCGTGTGAGTTTGAATGTCAGCCTTTGATTCTGTTGACTTTCATATTTTTCAGTTTAAATTCATTTTATTTTCTTTTTATTTCATTTGTTTTCTACATTTTATTTAAAATAGTAAAACACTTTGAAAAATTCTGAAATTTTTTATCCAAGCTGTTATTAATTTTCAGAAACCAAAAACATTTTTATTTTTATTTTTTGCATTAAAAATTATTTTTAAATCATTTAAAAGTTTATTTTTAATTAATTAATGAGAATTAATTAATTAAAAATACTTTTAGGTATTTAAAAATCACAAAAAAATTCATGAGACATTTAAAATCATTTAGAAACATTGTCCAACCTTCAAACCAAATTTATTTTTTGATCTTGATGACTTTTGATAATTTTCCATGGAATTAATTTCATTTCAAGGCATTATTTTGATCCAAACTTTGAAAATTTCATTTCTGCCTAGCCTTTAAGAGTTGGACAATGATTCTTTTTGCATTACATCTTGCATATCATGTAGTTTATAGGATTAAATTGGCATGAATTGATCTTGCATTTCCTATTTGTTTGGCATTTTTCTTGACAAGGTGCTTTAAAACCCTAGAAATCTTAAGAAATTCATAACCCTCACTAGGTTAAGAATTGGGTTCTCTCCTTTGGGCAGTGAGTTTGTGTAGGGTTAGGGTTCCTTTGAGTGCATTTTCAAATTTTTATCTTGATGTTTGCTTCTGGTTTTGATTTTTGTTTTGTGCATTGATCATAAACCCTAATTTGGGCTTTCATTTGCATCCATCTCCCATTTGTTTGCATACCATGACTTGCCATGACATTTTGTGCATCCATTTGATTCATAATACATCTTAGGACATATTAGAAACATGTTTGATCATTGCATCTTTCATTTGCCATGTTGTATGTCATTTGCATTTCATAACTTTTCATGTATGTTCATGGTCCTAAGCATGCTTCATTTGCATCCATATGCTTGTATGATCATCCTCATGCCTTGTTTCATGTTTGCATCATCTCATAGCATCATTATCATCACACATTTGCTTCTGTTTTTGGTTTGCATCATGTCATTTCATCTCATTTTGTATTGCATTGCATTTCTTTCACTAACTTTTCAGGTGGTAAGTTACTTTGAGAAGTGAATTTGCCTTCACTTCTCACAATCTCTTTTCATCTCTCTTATGCATCATTGCTGCATTTTATCTTGTGTTTGAAATTGAGCTTGCTCATCCTTTTTCTTCTTACTTTCTTTCTCCAAGTGACTTGTCTTCTTAAATGAAGCAAGTTACTTTGCTTCTCTTTGCTCCTTTCATCTGCTTCCTGGTGGTTTCTCTGAAGATCTTTCTTGTAAACCTCACAAACCTTAGGAACAACCAAGCATGACAATAATTAGGGTTTTGATTAGCCCCCCCATTTATACTTTTTTACCTTTGTGTCTCATTGAGTCTTCTCTTCTCACCTCATAATCAGGGACTAAACCCTAAAGGCTTTAAGGCTTTGTGATTAAGCTTATGCCTGCATCCTTCTATTAGGATGGAGTGTATAACTTTAATCCTAAGTGTTAAACCTTTAATGTGTTTAAATCCTTTAATCAATTCACTTAATAATCATCAAGACGTCAAGCTTGTAACTTGGGCCTTGCATTAGGGTTCTAATTCTTCCTTAATTGGTTAAGAAGGACTAACCCTAGTGTTAATGGACAAGTCCTCCTCAAGTTGTCTTACAAACCCTAAAACTCACTTCATCATCTTATCATTAACTAAAATCCACTTAATAAAGGCTTTGTTTTGTCATGAGGTTAATCCCTAATCATGGATTAAGTTGAGGAGTTTTTCTCAACTTAAACATTCTCATCTATTATCCTTCTATTAGGATGGTGTAATGAGTCTGTTTAATCCCTGATCATGGCTTAATCTCATTACTTAACACTAAACAAAAACAACAAAAACATCTAAATAATAACAAGTAAGTTAATGATCTTAATCCTACATCAAAGGTGATTAAGTGTGAGATGCTGACTTCACACTTAAGGTATTCTCATTACCCCTAATCAGAGGGAAGATGTGATGAGTTTACTAACCCATTGGTTTAGGCTTAAGCTCATTAACTTATGACAAACTCTCAAAAGCAATAAAAGACTGAAAATACAAAAAAAAAAAAATCGTCTCCTTCGGGATTCTTTTCTCATCATCTTCACTCACAAACGAGAACTTGTTTCTTCCGTCTAATGCAAGACAGTTTGCACCTGAGCCAGACAGGTCATACACTTGAGCATAGACAAGTAAGCAATTCACAAGTCAATTTATCTTTCAGTCTCTTTGGGTCAAACTACGGTGTTCTGACTTCCTCATTGCACGAGAGGATACGTAGGCATAACTTAACAGTTATCGAACAAAAGTCTCTGTACATTCCCCCTCTTTCCAGCTTTATTCTTTTAGCCTCATAGTCTTGAGCATTTTACTCTGGTTCTTACACTGACACTTCTCTTATACACTTCACAATTCTTTTACACTGACACCTGTACATCCTTTTCCAGCTCTTTTGATACACAAATTGCACTGACACTACCCCTTTAAAACACAAATCTTTTAAGCGTGGATCCCGTCGAGTACGGCGGACAATCTGGGTGCTAATACGTTCCCAGGTTGTAACCAACCCCCTTTCTCAGTCTCTCTGGTTTGCAACCGTCTTATCCATATCTTTCCAGGTCTATGCAGCATTACCTTTCCCCCGGGATAAAAATGCCTAGCTGGCAACTCTTTTCTTTTCTTGTGAGTTCACTCCTGTGTGTTCTCACATCCTCTTTTCGCCGACCGTTCGCGTCTGTACCCCTCTTGGCCCCGTGTCATTTGGTGGGAGCGACAGATGGTATAAGAAGTATCTCCTTCAGCAACAGGTTCCATGATAACTGGCAGGATAGCAGGATATGGCATCATGAAAGTCTGAGCACGAGATCGCACCCATCTGAGGTAAGCTTCCATAGGAATGGTGTACTTGGGATCCAGAGTCTTGCTGTCAACCTTGTTCACTTTTCCCCATGCTCGTATGAACCTCTGACGATAACCTTGCAGATCGTTGTCGTAGTCAAACACAATACCCTGGATCAACATGTCATGTGGACCATCACTCCGAGCATAACCGAACTGACGTAAAGCTAAGGAAGGGTTGTAAGTAATGCCTCCTCTTATGCCTAGAAGTGGCACATTAGGAAAATCTCTACAACGGTCAATGATAGTAACATTCTCCATAGATCTAGAGCACCAATGGATATCTGAATGAGAGAGTGATATGATCCTCTTGGACCACCTGAACCCTTGTTCATTCTTCAACACTGATCGAGGAAGGTGAGAAATAAACCACCTAGATAGCAAAGGTATGCAGCACATCAGAGTTCCTCGTGCCTTCGTAGTACGAGTATGAAGAGAATGTAAGATGTCTCCAAGCAATGTAGGCACTGGATTGTGACTCAGGAATATATTGATGGCATGAACGTCTATGAACTGATCTGGATTGGGGAACAACACTAAGCCATAAATCAACAAGGCTAAGATCTCCTCAAAAGCATCATAGCTCATAGCCTTCAAGAACACTTGAGCCTTCTCTATCAACACCTTAGCAAGAATACCCTTAACTCCACTTCTCGTTTCTAGAACAAAATCTGACTTCTTTAGATGTAGAGCTGCAGCAATAACCTCAGGTTTAGGCTCTTTTTCCAAGCCTGTGAATGGTTTCTGATCAAGTACAGGTATACCCAGAAGTTTGGAGAACTCTTCTATTGTAGGAACCAGTTGATAGTCGGGGAATGTGAAGCAATGGTGCTTTGGATCAAAGAATTGAAACAGGACACTCATCATATCTTCATTGAACCCTGAAGTGACTAGATCCAGTAGCTGACCATGTCTCTTGATGAACTGGGAGTTTTCAGACACTTGAGAAACCAACTCCTTAAGCTTAGGAGGTATGCCTACAAAGTTGATCCTGATAGTATTTCTACGAGCAGAAGCCATGACCTGCAACAAAGAACAAAGATAAATCCTTTGGTCCTTGAAATGGTTAGTGAAAATGCTATGCTTATGATGCATGATGATGCTATGATGTTATGCTCAATTACAAACATGTGGCACAGACAAACAAGTCATACAATAGCCCTTAGGTTTAAAGGCTTGCATGAGGTTTAAAGGTAAGTACCCACCCCTGAAGTTTAGATGGTTCATCCTGTCCTACAAAAGTAACCAGGTTCTAGGGGATCTCAATATCATTGATCCTTCACAAGGGTGGTTGTTCAGTGGGCAACTTACTTGCCAACCAAAACCCTCCAAGTTTAGAATCTCAATGAGCGTAGCATCGAGTATCAACCAACTTCAGTCTGCACCAAAGCCGGTTATCTCACTACTTTCTAAAAGGCCAAGATGGGATAACTAGGGTTCTAAAAGTTAGTTAGTGCATTGACAACATATGGCAGCCTCATATTATCCTTAACTTGACTTAAGGAACATAAGCACCAACCAAGAAGTCACACTAACTATGGCCACCAAATCAATCATATCGGTATACGCCGTACAGTTTCCTTGGTCTATTGCCATTTACCTAAGGTACACTAGATCCGGGTTAGGATCTTTCACTCATAAGAGCACCCAACAGATAAGTATAAAGCAAACAAGGCAAAAAATTTAAAGTGATTTAATTCCTAAGGGTACCCCTCTTTTATTAATTCCCCAGCAGAGTCGCCAGTTCTGTAACACGGTGGGAGAACTGACTTTAGTTAAATGTTGCGGATAGCAAGATTCGCCACCGACTTTTATTTTATCCAAAGGAAAGGGCATAAAAGAACAGGAAAGACCTTAAAAGATTTTTGAGTTCGGGGGGTAGGTTATGTAAAGGGAAGGTGTTAGCACCCTTTACATCCATGGTTATCCATGGGCTCTTAGTTACTTAGCTCACTTTAAACTGTTTTGAGAAGTGTAGTGTGTGATTAAAAATTTTCTAAGTACTTTATAATGATCCTTGTACGGATATATATAAAGTCTTTGTTTTGAAAATTTGTTTGAAAATGTGAAGTGTTTGAAATGTTTTTGAAGAGTGAGCAAGTACGTAAGAGGAACCTACCCTAAGTTAAGTCTTTTCTGTTCTTAAATATCCTTTAAATGGTAAGACTATCCCTATTATTAAGGAATAGGTAGTCATTACCTTGGATGTGATAAGGGACATGTGAAGGAACAACTGTTATTTAGGCAACTGTAAGGTGTATAAGCAATCCGAAGGGACTTATCATCTTTATTTGAAAGGGACAAGATCATTACGAAGGCAACCATTAAGGGACTTGATCTTTTTATCTGTTAAGGGACTAGATGATATGAGAAAAGGGACTTTGCTTTACACCTTACTTGACCTTTTGTTTAGGCAACTTGAGAGGTAACCCTTAAGAAGTGAGATGGCGATCCAGGATCGACTTACGTGTGGCGAGTGTACCAATTCAAATATTTATCTTTAAGATTAATGATCTAGATCCAATTTTACATACAAACATGTTTTACACTCCCTATTTTACTAACCATAGCATTTAAA